>OX638202.1:26905252-27505252 GCA_951805265.1 Schizotus pectinicornis
TATTGACGAAATTTCCAGCAACAAATTCAACGGGGGCCTGCGCACCGTTCTCTCGAACTAAACAATTCTATTTTTCGGCAGGTCGATTTTTTTCGAGTTCTTTGCCTCTCCCAAAAACTATTTCAAATCAAAAAAAAAAAAAAAATGGAGAAGATTTAATGCAATCTGGAGCCAAGTCTGGTGACAGGCGTGTCGATAAATCGTCTCGATTCTCGGTGTAATTCGGTCAATGCGCCGTTATAAACAGAAGCATCAAACTCAATTAGGCAGTGACCTACAATTAACCCTGTCAGATTAGGGAATATTCGCGTCCACAGATCGAGATTGAAATTAATAAATTAAATGATGGCAGCGACAGGGATTAGTGTTGTGTGTTGTGTGAAACACGGCCAGGACGAAAACTAATTTCGAAAACAAGCCGATACCAATCTAACTTGCTGTATAGCGGGTTCGGTAATGCGTTTCTGCAATAAATTTGCAAATAAAGTGTGGGTCGATCCCGCCTGTATTGTCGCAGGCAGGAACATAAAAAATAACATGAATATCTGCAAAAGCAGAATTATGAGGATGTCGCCACACCCACCTTGTCCACGAACGAACTTGTAAATTATATGCACTTGTTTGGACCATAAATCCTGGCAACTGCGGTCTTGCAGGAATAATGGCGCATTTTTCTCTATGCTCCGCTTCTATTTTGCATATCGAATTTGCCGACAATTCCAAGTATGTACCTGCAGCATCCTCAAAATGAAGATTTCTACCCAACAGTTGGTACGTAGTAACACTTTTTGGAATGTTCAATAAATTTTGGGGCATAATTTTATTTATGGAAACTCGTAAAATTGTCTTATTTTTTATTACTCTCCTGCTTACATACAAATGCCACGACATCGGCATTATTTATGGTCATTTCAATGTTTTCTTTTAGAAATTATAGAAATAGAAATTTCAGGGTTAAATATTACCCCATTTATGCTCATTATTGTCATGTTTTAACTAATTGCATTTACTAGTGATAGTGCAGCTTTATGAAATTCAGTGATTACCATAAATATACGTTGTACGTAATAGATACAAATTACGATAATACATACATATTATGAAAATTATAATCATAATAATTGATACTAAATATAAAGTTAATTCAGATCCGTAAAATTACTTGATAACGAATATTATGAAACAAACGGAATCAAAATTACCTGATGCCACTGTTTAGAAAAAAGTAGCACCGCTGGAAGAGGTTCCATCTACTGCTTTCACAAATTGCTTGTTTAATTGTCACGGAGCGTATTTCAGAGCACCGAGTTTATCAAACCTGCGAGAGTGCCACGTAATTTCAATCCTGTAATTTGCTCCTATAAATTAGTAGATAGTATGAACCCTTTAGATCCCTCTATAAAAACAACAACAAAAAATCCTACCCTTAAATTGATTACTGGATCTTTGAAGAAACTTTTAAGTTCACAGATTGAAAAAATTTTGAGTAACGGTGGAGAGTACTGGAGCAGGAAGTAAAAATATTTGCTGAAACGCTTCGCTCTTGATCCAGGATTCTGCGGTTCGTTCTTCACTTTAGTAATGAAGCCACGTATACTTTACCTGTTTGGCGACCTGGCGATTGTTAAAAGTTTTGAATTATGGTTCAGTGCGAAACTGCCGTTCACTCCCTTAATAGCGTGTGTGTAACGGCGTTTAAACTGCAGTTAGCAGGGTGCGTTCCGGGTGTGAAACAGCATCTGCGTTATAACTCAATAACGCCCTTTATAAGAGCATTCCAGTGTAAAGTGGCGCCGTTTGTGACATGTTTGCGCGTGTAAACTGATGTCTCCGGCAAATATTCCGCCATTTCAATCCGTTTGTTTTATTACGAGGGTGTGTTATGGCAGACGCAGATTTAAACTACTGAATTTCCCCTTATTCCCGCGAAATTTACGTCTCCCTTTCCGCAGCATTCGCGACTCCCACTAAATTAATGCTTATATTGTGTAATAGTTCTAGGGATTGCGAGGGTGGATCGGTCGCGCCATCCATAAATCGCTTTTTTTTCCTCGATTTTTATTAGCTTTTAAAAATTTATCATCGAATCCGCATTATTCGAGTTCTTGGCGAACGAAGAGAGCGATAAACCCTAATTTATTTTAACGGCAGCTCGGTTGAATTTTCGAAACGACCACCTACATCAACGACCCCGACAATTAATTTTTTTTAATTAATGCGAATCGGCCGACAGTGTGTGGATGACGTTCCTATTAGCGACGAAATTGCAACGAGATGTGCGAGGGCGCAGAGGAAGGGGACTCTTCACTTGGCCATAACAATGCCGCGTACCTAATGAAATTAAGTTCGAAATTGTAATGTTACGGCGCTACTCGCTACTTTATTGAAGTTATTACCGTCTCATAGACAACTATGAAGCCGCACCATCATAACGCGAACTATAAAATAATGGAACAGAGTCGGCAAGTGCGTGTGACAAGTGCGGAAAGAGAAAGGATGAGACGACCGTAAAGAGAATATGAAAGGGAAATGACGGGGAAGCAGAGGAAACAAGCTCCGCTAAGATTGTACCGACGATAAGACGGGGCATTATGCATGCATTATTCTCATTACGATATCTGGCGACATCATTTGGAAGTTGGCAAAGGGGTCCGCCGACTCTCTGTCAACCGCAAAGCTTCTCGCGACGCCGCCACCCCCGACATTGAAATTTCGGTCGGGCCGAAACTTTACGTTTCGTTGTTAAATTAATCGAAACCCACACTCAACTGGCACGCCGCTAAAGATACCGGATGCTCTTTCCAAATTTCTCGCAGACACGATGGTCCAAACAAATTATTTGCGTATGTGGTCGCAAGAATACGTTCCCTACACAAAACCATCGAGAAATTTAGGATAATTTAAAAAGAACAGCAGAAAAAAAAACGTAGAAAACAAATTGATCGGTTTTATCAAAGTTTGCGTAGACGGCGAGTTCCATAAAAAATCATAGAGTCTGAACTAGAAGCCGCCCTTAAGTAGTTCCTAACTGTCTTAAAAGAGCATACTTTAGTCTATTTATGAAAAAAATCACCACTCCCCTAACTTTATTCGTTAATTTTTTATGAATGTTTTTATTAAGATTTTCACCCGGCGCCTCCACCATTTGTCAACTTTCAACATTTTGAAGAATTATTTCGAGATTTTTAGGAAAATAACCAACGTTGACGTTTATTGTAAATGGTTTAGCCTATTTTGATTAAAAAAATTGATTGTTTGAAAAAATTAAGTAAATAATTATGAATTTCGAGCAATTTTTTTATTAGAAAGCAAACTTGACACTAGGTACTTAGCTTTCATTTCGAAGTTTTCACATTATTGGAGCAGCGTCCTTGTATCGCAAATAATAATTAGGGTCCGAAAGAGAATTTAAAGAAAAGTTCTGGGGCGCGGCGCCGTCATGCACTTGAACTTTCGACCTTCTCCAAGTCAAGCACATCTTTTTCGTGTAGACAGTAATTCGAAAGTAATTTGCGTAGATACCGTGGCGAATTACCTTATATATTTCATCTGCCGGCTCGCAAGTTCAATTTAAAGAAACACCTGCCCCTACCCCTAGAAACACGTGCCTTTGAGGACGCGCCATCAGTCGCTCTTGATACCCGAATGCCGTCTCGATTAATAAAAAGAAAACGGAATTGTGACGGCGCAGTGACAGAGCAGTCGGCATCTCAATCGGCCGCTTTTTGATTAACGAAGGCAATTTCCGCGTTCCAAAACTGACCTGCTTCCTTCTAATTTGGCAAAAAGCGGTTATAACTCAGCCGGTCGCAATTTTTGACTCGTAACTTATGACGAAAGCATAAAGCGTCACCCATTAATCAAGCGAACGTATCGCGTTGAACATTTACCGCGACGCGAATAGTTTAGAAAAGTTGGCGAAAGTGATTTGTTTTGATTACAAACTTCATATCCGGCGAAATCTCCACTATTTCCGGAGCGCCGACGGCCGCAGCGCCAAGACAGATGAAGACGGATCTGGAGGCGTCGGGCGCTTATTTTCGGTTCATGTTTGATAATAAATTCATGCCGGATTCGCCTGATGGAAGGTTTTAACTGGAGACCTGCATGCATGTCTGAATTACAGCCGCCGACTTCCGACAAACAGATTTGTCTAAATCAAACACGAAATGCAGCGGAACGTGCCAAATTTGTTGCGGCGATGGACTCGGGTCACGTACACCTTAAACTTCTACAATGCAATTCTATGTGTAAAGATCCGAAAGTATAAAGCGGAATTATTTATGTGCATGGCAAAGTGGAACGTCACTGCTGAAATTCGTCCATAAATCCCGGCTAGAAGCAGCGATTCTTTGCCTGGAACGGCGTTCCAGAAAATTAATTCCAGGTTTGGCGGATGGTGCAAACTGATAATGTAGTTGCTTTATAAATCAATCTGCGAGATAATTGTCGGCGAACGTACACGCTATTTATGTGCCCCCTTCGCGGCCATTATCGATATTGCATATAGGCTAGGAACCACCTATTTTCCATATTTTGGCCATGTATTGTTTTTTTTTTGAAAACTTGGCGGCATGCGGATAAAGGAGCTTCTATTGCGAGAGGAGCGCAAAATTTATTGTGGCGGCGGCCATTTATCACTGATAACAACACCCCAATTCCTTCCGTGAATTACAAGTCAACCCCCACAATATTATTATTTATAAAATGTTGATTTCCGCCTTCGGCGCCGCTTCTGTTGGGCCAGAATTAGCATGGATCAACCCCGTCGCAACTCTATTTACGACTAACTTAACGGATTAGAAGAAGTGCCAGCATTTTTCCCAAGGGCTGCGCCTCAACTTAAACCGAACTTAAGACCGTTTAGCGACAATGATGGATCGGTTGCAAGTCGCAACACTTTTATAATGTTGCCGACGAACCGGCAATTCAGTTAGTAGGTACGAATGAAGGAGATTATAAGAAACTTTAATATTCACAGAATTTTTTAAAAATACAGTTCCACCAAAAATATTTTTCAAAGTTCTGTGCTGGTTAGAAGACAATTAATTTAAATACCTATATGCCTCACAATTCTGTTTTCACAATGTTTAAAAATAATTTTTTTTCCGAACCAAACTAGCAATTTCCTAAATTCTTCACTAAAATATTATTAATACCAAGGTATTATTAAATGGGTCGTATTTAAAAGTCTACCAAGTTTACCCAATATTTTCATACAAAAAAATACTTTCATTTCCCAAAAATACTAAATGCTCACCAAAATTAAGAAAATACGTAATCTTAAAGCGACAACCAAATATTGACATAATGCTGGCCTCTTATATATTTTGTTCGCCAAAATAACTTTTGTTGACCATAAATACTAAATGTTCACCAAATTTTATTCCGCATTTAATTCTAACATAATACCCAGATATTTAATTTTCGACAGTGTCTTATATTATTTAGCAGTTAAAAATACTATTTGTTGATCAAAAATACAGAAGCAATAACATTGTTGTGCAAATGGTAAATAATTTTATGCAAAATTATAGATGTAGATGTGCTAGGGCAAGGAAAATAAGAGTAAAAATAGAAGTGGTTTGCACAAAAAAAGATATTGTTTTCCGTAATGAATAAATGCTTTGCTGTAATTGGCTTGCATTATGTAAAACGTAAAACTTTTTTTAGTGGTAATTTATAATCGTGGTTTAAAAAAAAATTACAGGGCCCTGAACTGACCTTGTACAAAACTTTTTTCGAGTGCCTCTTGTCTGGAAGCGCAAGCGGCAAGGAGAGATGCGGGGACATATTTCATTTTTAGAGTAATAGAATAATTATTTGACGCACAAATAGTTTTTTTGAGAAACACTAAATATAAATCGATAGCGCCAATATTTATCATGTACAGCACGGAAGCGTAACTTGAGCGTTCTAAATTTGGTGAAAATTTAGTAAATTTGATAGACATATAGAATTTAAAATGTAAGCAATGGTAAAACAATACGCAGCATAGTTATTTTAGTGGTGATGTTCTCATTTTCTGATGTATAATAATTTGGGTTTCATTTAGATTTTTTGATGCTCATTAAATTTTCTGGTGGACAGTGCAAGGGATGTATGGTTTAATTTGATGTACATTATATTTGTTCCCTTATTAAATTATTTTTTGCGTTGCAGGCTCGCTTTAATTTTTTAAAACAAAACTAAATCTTAACAAATAGGGAATTTGATAGAAATAATATGAAATAAAATTGACTTCTGAAAGGCAAAAATTACAAACTTTTACCAGTTCCAGTGTAAAATAAGGTAACCCCCAGTTTTCAACCCAGTTTCAACAATTCTAGTTTAGTAGTTACGAAACCGTACATTTTAACATACCTACATACATAATTTTGCAGCATCCCACAAGAGCCGTCGTTGCTTAATGTCAGTCTAAACTCACTTTTCACTCATTTCACATGACGTTCTTTAAACTTTAGACAACACCACGAAAGCTCGTAATTTATTAATCACGAATCACCTTACGGAAAGCGACGTAAACAAACAGATTACTGATGTTAAAAAAATCACGCAAAAACTTGTTACGGCTTACGAACAATAATGTTGTCGCTTGGCTTGCTCAGTGCCGTACTCAAATTTTTAATTAAAGTGAAAGGCCGTAATTAAAAAATTGAGGTTGAAAGAAAAGACTCATAGGCTAATGAATAAATTATTTTTTAACCTCTAAACCTGTAAACCGCAAATAGTGAAAGAGATAATCCTGATTAGTTTCTACTTTAATACAAATACATATTTTAATATTCAAGAATTTTATTAAGTTTTGCGAATTTCAGGAAAAATTGGTAAAACGCTAGAATCAAAATGAAAAAAGTCAGGAAAATAATCCTTTGCATGGAAGATTCGTTAAGACATCAGTGAAAGATGAGTTCTCCTCAGTGATTAGGATATCGCCCCTTTGAGTTCGTCTAATTTCTCTTTTTCTCCATTACTATGCTGATGGTGGATGATCTAGACCATATCGTGTAATATGTGCTTTCAAGGCGCAACAACCATTTAAAGGGGGTAGATGTGCCTCGCACTGATTGAATAAAATGATGACTTTTAACATTAGGTACTGAAAGTCTAGAGAAAACAACATCAGCTTTTGCATCAATAACTTTATTAGTTCAGGGGTGCGTAACCGTATTCGGTGGTGGTGGAGGTGCAACTTTTTAATTCTCCATTTTTGCCACGTGTTTATGTTGTAAAGGCATTAAGTTTAGTGGAGTCGTTTGGACCCCGGCCTCCCAGCCATGAGGTGGGCAGGTAATTGTCGGTCATTATTTACGGCCGCAATTACGTCGTCTTAATTTTAATTGGTGGCTGGTAGTTTTTCGGTACGCGCGCTAAGAGTGCGTGAAACGAGAAAACCGATTATCATGGTAATTCCGCTAATTTGCCGCTGTCGATTCGCCATAGAGATTCCGTCCTGGCGGGCTTAGAAGGGCCAATTTTATCTTTGTGCCAGCTTCAAAATCCAATTTTATCTTTAATTAATCGCACCCCATAAAAAGCCTAGCAAACTAATCTGGCTATTCCGTTCTTGCCGTATCGAAGCCGAGCCCCGACCTCCTTCGAGGAAATGCCGGCATCTTATCCTAGAGGGAGTACATGTTGCGGTATTTAGGCAAGTCCCACAAGCATCAGCAAGGCCGGATCTGGGGCAGCTTACCTCGTATTGCAGGATGATCCCGCCGGCAGCGGCGAGAACCCAGCCGGGACACGCCAGATAGGGACACATTAGAGCTTTCACACAACTCCTCCATAGAGTTATTAGGGGGGAGGGCACGTGAAATATGCACGAGTTATTCACCGCACCTAGCACTTTGCCCTACTTGCCCTCAACGCCAACTTCCGTCAAAAACTTTATTACGCGCCATTACACGAAATTTCCGGTCTAATACGACGTGAAAATGTTGGCGGCTAAAAAACGGGGGCAGTAATTAAAAAGTTCCCTCCTGTTGGCGCCGCTGCCGGCATGAATCTAGCTGCAACGCTTCTAATAGAGATTTATGATAAGCTCCAGTAGCGTGAGGTGTAAGGATTGAGGCGACTGCATAGGGGCTTAATGTTAAACTACATGAGGAATTATACACCCGGCTATGTTAATTCTCCACACGATTAGAGACTTTCATTTACGACATCAAATAGTGTGGCGCATGGAACAGATACGATTAATAGCGAACCAAGCATAAAGTAAAATTACTTGAAATGAACGGCGATGCTAAATAAGCCGCCAGATTATTTACAACCGTGTCTGGTAATTATGAATAGTAATTATGCCAGTAGACACAAAAACAATCCGACTAGAGATACTTTGCATAATAACACGCTACATTTTAGTTCCATGATAACCGTCATCATCATCGTCGATTTCAAGATGGGCGAAAAAACAAAACAAAGACATACCGACATGCAAGGAAACGACTAATAGTTATCGGTTTGTGTATTAAGCAAATATGTTAGGGAGATAGTGCCGCACAAAGGGTTTCATTAAAGATCTTAAAGCTCGTCTGCTGGCGGAATGGCGGCTTTTAACCCGTGCCTCTTGTAATATCTGCGCCACCCCTATCTGGTTGCAATTTACTATATCGCCCGCATAGGTACCAAACTTTGCGAATCAAAATTTTTGCGGAAACGCTCAAGTTAGCCATTGCGTGCTTAACTCCTCGGAGTCATTAAACAGCTCGATTACATAAATAAAAATGGCCTTAATCGACATTCGAGAATGCCCCTTTTCCATCAAGCACATACGTACGAAAGAAATAAATTACATCAATAATCTTTAAATAGGTTCCTCTCACCTAAGAACGATCACAAATTTCTGCTTGTAATTAAATAATTAATGGCTCCTTTATAAGTTGCTAAATGGCAATTTGTTGTGACACATTAACAACTTTTACGAACTTTTTTGCTAATCGAACAGGAGAGACCGCTCACTTCCGAATTTTTATGTAGAATTGTAAAGTTCATGGCACTAATAATTCTTAAAGAATGCATAAAATGCGGCTGCCGATAAAGCCCCATAAATGTCCATATCCTAAATAGAAAGTGGCGATGTTTTACTGTGTTTGCATGCATAATATCCCCATAAATTTTCGTAAAAATTGACGAAATGGACCATTTGTTCCAAATAAAACTCGTCTACGCTCATTTTTCACATTCATTTCAAATAAAGGCGGCGAATATGACCGGACTTACATTAGGTACTTACATTATCATATGGGTGATCGTAAAATATTGATAGGCCTCAGTGACCGACTTTCTATCATTGTTTTATTTGTATTTTTATATAAAATTTTAATAAATTAAAAAATGCGAAGTTGACAACGTTAATTATTTGCTGTTAATCTCTGCGCCCTTGTGGAAAATTTTCTTCTAAAAAAGATTCCATATGGGCCTGAGTAGCATTATCGCCTCTATGGTGAAGATTGCTGTTCGAAACCAGCAGGTGCTGAAATAGCTAGAAAATTGTGCCTCGATCCTTGAAATTGTCTGATTGGGGACGTTACCAATTAGAGGCAATAAATAAGGCAGTTTCAGAAAAACTGAAAGTGTTATTGCGTCATTATTAAGATATTATAAATGGCTGGACGGAACCGAGTTCAGCAGCCCAAATAATGGCTTCCCTCCCAGCGTTCCCACTCAGTTCTATGCAGGTACATGATGGTAATATGCGTCAAATCCGAGCACTTGTTTTGCCCATAAAATCCCCAGTTATTGCCATACTGGAGGAATTTGTCGTAATTTCCATTAATTTTTTCCAAGCGTCCAGTCGACTCTAGTATTTATTATGTTAATTCCCTCGTAGCGTGTTTCCAGTTTTGAATCGCGCCCGTATCGGCCGCACACATAAGCAATTAATGAGGTAAATATTTTAATCTAATTGCCAAAGTCCCACAACCAGTTGCTGGGAAACTGGCGCTGATTAATTGCACATGCTCCTGGAGCCGACAAAGACCGCAGTCTTATTTATCAGCCGCATTCTGTTCTTTCCCTCGGCTTTTCTATTTAGCCACAAGCTCTAAAAGCTCCCGACTTTTACCTATAGTTTTCTGGCAAACGCCTCCGAGACGGTGCCGGGATCGAAACGTAAAGTTTACATAAATTCCACTTCCGCTCAAGTGCTACTGCCAAACTTTGCCGGCTAGAAGCGAACGGCGATCCGGAAACAAGTTCACCAAATAAGTAGATGTTCAAATATTTAACTGTCTTTTTTTTCGGGAAGAGGCAGGGTCGGATCCATTACGGATGGACGTGTATGATAATTATTTCGATAAACACTCAAGTCTCGGCTTTCCTGCTTGCTTGTTTGGCCTGGGAAAATATCACGTAACCGAAATGAATAATTCTTTTAAGCAGTCTAAATAGAAATTAATAAAGGGCGACTTATAAATATTCATAATGCAAATGAGTGTTTGTGAATTTAATTCACAAGTTCCCGCGCGCCCCCTCCACCTACTATTTAATTAAATTTCTATGCATGCGTTTCGGCGACCATCTACCGGTAATTCGAAATTAAAGTGCGAATAATTATCGGCGCGTCAATCGAACCCCGAATCTAGTTCCGGCTAAAATTTACACAAACCACCGCTCGCCGTAATTGAGGTATTTGGATCGCTCAAAAGGCCGGCCTGACTAAAAATCCAATCGCTAAATTCCTCCACTTCTACCCCGAAAGTACCGCTGACGGCCTCCACATTTCTAATTCTTCCCGAGTGTTGCCGTGTTAATTTTTACGATATGTCAAAAAGTAAAATTAGAGCGCCGTAATTACGGCTATAAATAACGGCTCGCCCGCCTCCGGTAGCTTGTTGTCTTAAAATGTTTATTGTAAAATTGATGGTGCCGAGTAAAGACTCATGTAAAACATTTATTTAAGTGTTCGGAAAGTAAAACCGAATTGGAGAAAACACTTAATCTTATCTCATTGAAAATACTTAAGGCACTCCAGTTGCAGTAGTTTTCTTGTTTGTGTCGAAATTTATGGTGAGTTTATCTCTTCTTAAATTGCCGGGCTCTTCGCTCAACCCACTACCAGCTACAATGACCAGTTTCAGCTGCAGAAACAGCAAAGTCCTGAGATATCGAACATGATCTTATGAAATATTCAGTATTAAGCTCGCAGTGGTATTTCAAAAATGACCATTTTCCGCTTCGTGCCATTTAAGTTTCCGGGTCATAACTATGCCGGTGTTTTATACGATAAGACTTTCGATCCGACGTGCTTTGACCGTGAAATATTGTTTTATTTATTTTATGTGATTTTTCAGCTCGGCCAAAGGGCGATTAGAGCGCATTTATTGCAGGACGAGACGGTTTACGTCTTTTTTTAAACGAGCGAATCTATGGTTTATCTTCCAAACGCTCTTTAATTTGGCCGGCGGAAGTTTACGACTTGCATAATTTCAGGTCGGACTGTTAACTTCATAATGTTTCAGGAGGCAGCCACCAACGTGGACAGGGGCAGACGCATCCAAATTGGCGGCTTGCTCGTAAAAAGCCGGCGGGAAAAGCGCAATAACGGAATCCCGCACAAATCACTTCGACATGACAAAGAATCGGAAATGGACAGAAGAACCCGTAAATCAGAAAAAAATATTTTAGTCGCAACACAATTTTTGCAACAAATATTTTTCGTAACTGCTAGAAAAATTTCAGGTAAGTTTACTTTAGTTTAGATTTTAAGAGTAAATAAGAAAGACCATAATCTACGATTATATTTATCTCTGGAAAACACAATTTTCGATTTTCGAGGGCAGGCCTGAAAAATAAAACCGACAAAATTTTAAAAACCAAAAAAAAATGAAGAAAGAGGAATTGAATAAAATCGGGCGCAATCTTTGAAGTTACAGTAACTTTCGAGAACAGAGTACTAAGTAATAATTAATATACATGTTAGTTACTTTATGATTACCTCTTGGTTCCTCAAAGTGAAACTAGAACGCCGTAAACAAGTATTCAGAATAGGAGACGCCTGTGCTTAATATTATTTACATGTTTTTCCTCTAAATTTCGTTCCTGTCGCAATTAAGTCCAAAATATATTTACTTTTCAGATTCCTGTTCCAATTAAAATAGGGGAGAATGTACGAGAAACAATTAGGGAAGATAAAATATTTTCGTCTTGAATTATCACCCGCTGCGCAAAGAACTATTTCGCCCCCATGGCACGAGCAACTGACAACAACTCGGAAGATCGTAAGTAATTTATTTGCATAAGAACTCAAATAACACGGCCAAGTATAAGATTGAACTCTGTGCCAACGACCGTTTTCTTGTTCTTTCTCCCAGATTTCATCATAAAATCTGTCACAGTTACAACCGGCATCAATTTTAAGGGGCCGTTAAAGCAAACGTGTGGTGTCTAATTGATGTTCATGAATTCCAACGTTTATGAAATATCGTTTTTCAGAGAGAACAAGATGTTTATTGTTTAGTGTCGCTGATAAAAAATGCCTCTCCTTGTTCGGAAGGCGTATTAAAATGCATGTGACAAGCTGTGTGAGGTACAGCAAGAATAAATGTCCGTTTTATGAGTTGTTTGACTGTCCGCTGCATAACGCCCGCGTATAAACTATTATTTCAAGATACTTATACAGAGTGTTGCAATGAAACAACGCTAACGAACTTGCAGACCAACAAGTCAAGAACCAACATTAGAGTCGGGAAGATTAACCACCCGAAAATCCGGCCTGATCCATTGAGGAAGCTCCTACGCTTTTATTTTCAGGCAACGCACCGAGGAAAGGCAGACGTTTTTTGTGTCGGATCCCAATGTGTGCAAAATGCTTGTTAAATTTAAGGCAAACAAGTTTTATTATTAGGGAATTGAACTCTCTAACTTTTTTTTCCTGTAAAAGAGCTTTTGCGTTTACTACAGCACCGCTTTCATAGAGTGCAATTATGGGGTTGGAAGTCGTAGCAAGTCTCATAACAGCGAAACTTTTATAAGTATTTCGTATTCACCCTTTCCATTTAAGAAAATGCATGGAGACCTTATAACGAGAAGGCAGCTCGGTTTGCCGTTATTTAAATATTCTGAACGCAAACGCTAGGTGACACGGCATTTGGAACTTTTTCGCTTTAAACGGAACGTCGCTTGATTTATCAACGGACTTTATTATTGTAAATGAAAAGTGCCGCCTGAAAGTTTAACGAAACTGTCGCATCGAAGAGGAATAGCCATCGCGAAAACTACACTTTTGTCTGGTCGGCGGCAGTAATTAAAATCTAATTTAGTCGAAAGTATTCCTCGGAAATAGTAAACTGTTTCGAACTACGCAATCCTCGGATCCAAAGGTTTGCTAGGTAATTTCTATGCAAATCACCTCAAAATTGGATGCCTGACCCCAACGAATAATTCTAAAATCAAAGATTTAACAACCTCTGAGATCGCCGACGAAACGCAAAGATTTAACCAACATTCGAGAATTAGCGCAGCAGGTTTCTGACCTCGCTCCAACCCTCAGTCAAGGGTCGAGATGTCTCAAGACTCTCGGAGGATTCCGCCAGTCCCGGAGGCGCTCCGGTGGCCGGTTGCGTAACTTCCACTTTTGAATTGGGAATTTCGTCTCTTGATCCAAAGAATTATTGATGGCCGCCCCCAATGATGTTGCGCCCGTAATGATTGTGAACTAAATACTTGCATGCATTATTCAACGGCTGCAGAATACATTACCGATGTCTTCGTACACAAGCTGACAGATCGCTTCCCCACGTGTCGTCTCCCCGGCAAACTTGCTTAACCGCATCGCTTTCCCCCGGAGGCGTAATTCTGCCGGAGCCACCGCCGTGGAAAATTAAAATGGCACAGAAACAACCCCTTGGACGCGATAACCCGTCTTCGGTTTCGAATATCTATGAATATATAACCGGAATTTAGGCGTAATCGTGAGGCACTATACGGTTTGGAGCGTTTATCGCGAGCTTAAAGCTCGGTTCGCGGCCCCAACCGGAATTATCGAGTCTGTGAGCTTTAATTACCTTTCATTTCTGATTGCTACGTTTTGTGTGTGGCGTCCGGCCGGAACGCTTCCGATACCTGCAAATCATTCATGGTCGGAAATTGCCGTTGTGAAGAGAGGGATCTCGAAAACGTCATGCCGGATTTATTGCTTGCATGAAATGCATTTTGCTACCCTACAATCAGTCCGTCACCTGTTCCGACGTTATACCTTAATGTAAATTCGAAACAAAAATTGGATTAATGGCGATAGCCTTTGAGAAATTACGTTTCCATTCACCCACCAAGAAGTATTAAAATTTTAAATCCCTGGTGGTTGCAAAATCCCGAAAGCGTCTAAACAAACTTGAACTTCATGTAAGTAAGTTTATTACGTGGCCCGATTGGCTTCAAGTCTCAAAGAAGATGTGGAACAGCAAAACGGAAACATTTTCGAAATTTAATTTCTGTAATCTCCTGTTTGAACAATCATGTATTCGAATTCTGGAAGCCAAGAAATCTTCAATATCTTAACTATGTGACTCCTCTTCACTTACAAAGTTCTCGAGTCTTCCAGAAACTATTGAAAACTTCAGATGAGCCACAGAATCAGACCGAATATTAAAACGAACAAATTTTTCTTTTGTAAAGATCATATAACTAAGGCCCACGGCCGTCTTACTAGCAACTTGGTCTAGAGCCAGCGGTGAATTTTAAGTCCTGTCTATAAATACGGGCCTAAGAAACCGCCAAGCGCTGCGAAATCAAATATGAGCACAAAGAAGATGCAAATTCAATGTTTACAAATTTTGCACTTAATTTAACATTTTTGTGATGACATAAGTGACTACTACTAAAGCGTAGCCTCATGGCTACATATTATCAAAAAATGATCAAATAAATTAAAAATTGCAACGTCAGAAACAAATGACAATCATAATTTTTACTAATATATTCCTTGTTTGTTAATGTTTGTTAATGACACAGCGTTTCGGTGCCGTCAATAAGCAAATTTTCACATTATTCAGCTAACGTAGTCGGACATACAGTTACGTAGGCCCAATGCGTAACCCAAACCTCTACAAAACCAAAATGTTTACGATTCGGGTTCCTTTCGGCTTCAGTTACTAGTGCTGGTCAGTCCTACAGCAGGACCTGCAGAAGCGAATTAAGATGGAATCCTTATTCGCGCAAATTGGACCAGAAGGCAAGTTATCAAATCACTTAGCGTTGTCAAAATTCTTAATAAATTCAATCAGATCCAAAGACCGGCGAGTACTTCTTGATGGAACCAAAAATTATACCCTGGGCCATAATGGTGTCATATGCCATTTTCGTTTTGAAAGTGGGGCCCCAACTGCTGAAGAACGTTCCGGCTTTTCGACTGAAAGGAGTTTTGATGGTATACAACTGGATCCAAATCATCCTCAACGCGTACGTGTTCATTCAGGTAACTGAAAGGATGTTTTTGAAAACTTGCCAAAGCTTCGTTTTTAGTCCACCAGGATCGCATCGGAAATAAATCCTATTTGTGAAGGCCTCGACACATCAATGAGCCCAAGGGCGGTGTACAGCGGCAGATTATTTTATTACTATTATCTTTTGAAAGTTCTCGATTTAGCTGATACGGTAATTTCTGAAATTTTAAAAGTTTTAATAGCAATTCCAAATGTTTCAGCTATTCTTTTTATTGCGGAAAAAGAGTAACCAAATCACGGTTTTGCACGTGTACCACCATACAGGGATGGTTTTCACTGGTTGGACCGGGGCTAGATATTTTCCAACCGGACAAGGGTTCTATCTCGTACCTGTCAACACGTTCGTGCATGTACTTATGTACTTTTATTACTTCATAACGGCATGGAATCCAGAATATGCAAAAATTATCACGTGGAAAAAGTTTATCACACAAGTTCAAATTGTAAGTAGATAATCATCCCTTACTGACTTCAATAATTTTGTTTCTCCCAGATTCAACACCTGCTTCTGCTTGTTGTTTTCTTTGCACCTATAACTGTCAACAATTGTTACCCAAGGATGGCGTGCTACATGCTCATACCAAATTGCTTGATTACGTTGACACTATTTATTAATTTCTACATCCGGAACTACGTACTGAAGCCGAAAGTCAGTTAAGAGTTGAAAGATTAGCTGAAGCAAGAGAATTCCTATTCTTTGTGGAAACTTAGTTATGTACAAATTTGTAAAATAAATGTATGTGAAATCGTACCAGAGTTTTCTATGCAAATCTGTTATAAAAATAATTTCAAGAATTAAAGGTACAGCTTGGAGAAAATGTTTTGTCGTATCGGGTGGCATTGCGGGTCGCACGACTAAATTGAGCGACTGTCGTGTTGCTTATTATGAACCCTTGGAGGGAGGCTAGCCGGGAATCTCCTTGTGCAGACTCAAGCAAATAATTTCGGGCTAGCCTCCCTCCAAGGGTTCAAAATAAGCCAACAGGACAATCCGGACAGTCGCCCAATCTAGTCGTGCGGCCCGCAATGCCGCCCGGTACAATAAAACATTTTCTCCAAGCTGTACAATAGTAAGAGAATTCTTAGGGACGTTTTTTTTTACCCAATGTGAACCTGACTTGCTAGAAGCATTGACTAGTCAATGCTAGAAGTTTGACTATCAAGAAGGTTTTATGGCGCCTAATACATGCGGTATATAGTGCCCGTTCAGCACCTGGCATCCACGCTTCAATCTTCTGAGTCAGGACTAATAACAAGATATACTGCCTACCCCTTGTTAATTGCTGAATTGTAAAAGTACATTACGATTCACAAAAATTTTCAGTTTTGCCTTGAAGAGTCGTTCCTAAGAATTCTCTGGCTACTGTACAGAATAAAAAAATCTCTAGTTAACAACACGCCAAAATTAATTACCACTTATTTACATCCATCCCTAAAAACAAGTGGTGAATAGCCCACGCATAGATTAAGGGTTGACCTATCTGAAAATCAAACTGCAGTAGAGTTCATTCACGCGTTAGCAAATTTTCTAAATTTCTCTGCTCAGATGCAAGTTTCTGTTGCGGCCTGGTCTGTTGCGCATCCCCCTCACCACACTATTATTAGAACACAGTAGCACGCTGTTTAAAATTAAATACTTGATTTTCATTTTACTAAACAATGCAAGCATTACTGCATTCTTGTTTCGTAAAGTAACACTACAATGAAGTTATTAACATAGGTGCTGTTGGAACTGGATCAAGGACAGTCTATGGAAAGAAACGTCAGTAAGTTATTTAAAGTAGAACAACTTACGCATCAGGACCTAGCCCAATGTGTTAAAGTTGACCCTATTTCTCGACTGGTCATTGTTCAGTTCCATGTCGAAATCGAAGTTTCGAAAATCGGCCAATGTCGAATTTAGAATCACACCTAATAAGCATAGCTCGACATCTTTATATTTGCGATGGACAATTATTGTTACCATTCGTGTCTCGGCTATCGGTTAGAGAAAGACGAGAATTTTCGAAAATCCATCAAAACGTTTGACCAGTCATGGAAGAACTTTTCAAAATAGTCGGACCCGATGGTAAGAATCTAAGTTACACATTCCGACGTTAGTTCGTTACGTTATTAGATCCAAGAACAAGCAAATACTTTTTGGTGGAGAGCAGAATCGCTCCATTCATA
Source organism: Schizotus pectinicornis (assembly GCA_951805265.1). Taxonomy (NCBI): domain Eukaryota; kingdom Metazoa; phylum Arthropoda; class Insecta; order Coleoptera; family Pyrochroidae; genus Schizotus; species Schizotus pectinicornis. The sequence goes on from OX638202.1 coordinate 26,922,868, forward strand.
ATCGTAGGCCTTTACGTAACTTTTGTTTTAAAATGGGGGCAAGAACTGATGAAGAATCGAGAACCGTTTCAACTGAAAAAAACTCTGATGATATACAACTGGCTTCAAATCATCCTAAACACGTACGTGTGTGTGGAGGTAACGTATTACAAATTTGTTAATTTTTGATAACTGAATTAATTTCTCAAGTCGACAAGGCTTGCGCTGGACATCAACCCTTTCTGCGGGTCCATCGATACATCTCTCAGTCCAAGAGCGATGCGCACTGCCAAATTTATGTATTACTATTATGGTCTGAAAATCCTGGATTTGATGGACACGGTAAGATCCAAGTCTTACTACTAATCGTTACTAGTGTTGTATAAATTTACTGTTGCAGATGTTCTTCATTTTGAGGAAAAAAAATAATCAAATCAGTACCCTGCACGTGTACCACCATAGCGGTATGATTTTCACTGGTTATGGCGGAACCAGGTTCTTCCCAGGTGGTCAGGGTTACTACTTGGTTCCCATCAACACGTTCGTGCATATCGTGATGTACTTTTATTATTTCATGACTGCGTGGAGACCGGCGTATGGTCAAATCGTTTGGTGGAAGAAGTACATAACGCAACTACAAATTGTAAGTAAGGACGCCTGAAAATTGGCAAAAATTTAACGGTCATCATTCCAGCTGCAACATTTGATTCTAATTGTTATTTTCGCAACACCCATTCTATGCACAGACTGTTATCCGAAGACTTCATGTTACCTGTTCCTTCCCAATTTAGTAACCAACGTCTCACTCTTTATAAGTTTCTACCGCAAAAACTTTGTTGCAAAATCAAAAAGTATTTAAACCTCGAAGAAAGATCACTAGACCTGAGTGTAAGCACCAACAAGTAAAGAAGCGCCTATACTTTGATTACTTAATACGCTGACTGCACTACCAAGTTGTTACTATTAAAGCATTGTTATAGTATTTAGGGCCGGTTTTATGAAAGTCAGATAAATGTATTGGAATAACTATTCCAGACTAAGAGCTGGTTTATATACCCTCGGTCCACAGTTTATGCCTACGTTTATCTTATTCGACTTTCGTAAAACCGGCTCTTATGTAACTATACTTATATTTTGATGTTATAATTTATTATTAATAAAATCATAAAGTAATAAGTGTCTTGATTTACTTTGTTTTTATATTTTTAGCCAAATTTAATACATTTACGAACATAAAGTAGGATGGGTTTCCAAATGCGCTCGAACTGACCCACTGTAAATTTGTACTTGACTTTCGCGTTAACAATGGCCAATAAATTAGGACAAACTTGCAGTTTTAACGAGGAAGCTCCCACCTCTTCAGCGGTTAGCCAATAATAGTCACCAATAAGGGTTTTTAACCTCCCCGTCTTTACTCAATATTCAATGTTCGTCTAAATTATGTTTGGTTCAAATTCAATTGGCGATTCTTATTGGCGACTCGTCATGCTGTTCAAAATTGGTGTGATTCAGTGTTCTTTAGCAAGCCTTCTTCAGGGTCTCAATGCTTCGTCAGATTCAACATGCTTCTCTCTTCTACAAATTTGAATCCCCTTTGAACATTTCCAAAAAATTGCTACTAAAGTCCAAACGTGTGCCTCAAGTCAAAAACCAGAGGAAAGTTTCAGGTGTTTGCAAGTTAGTTTCCACTTAATCAGCAAACAATGCGGAAGGCAAATTCGTACTTAGCCAAACATTATTCGCTGTCGTCACGTCGCCCAATTATCCTTCAGACCGTTGTCAACACTTGGCTTTATGAAGCAGTATTTTCTAGATTGGAAGTCAATTCTGTGTGTTCGAGTCCTGAAAAAACACGTGCAGTTTGTGCCAAAATAATCAATGACGTGGCCATTACGACTACTAGGGCCCGAAGGCGAGTGGTTGATCCATCCCCTTTTCTAACAATAAGTGGCAAACTTTTCAGATGAACGAACCCAAAACTACATTTTCGTCGAACCGAAAATAGTACCCATCACTCTAACGATGTTCTACCTTTATTTCGTGCTGAAACTGGGGCCGAGACTCATGGAGAAGGTAAAAGCGTTTCAACTGAACAAGGTTCTTATGATTTACAACTGGATGCAGATAACTCTCAACGCATGGGTGTTTGTAGAGGTAAAAGTTTCGAAACTATGTTATTGTTGGTAATGAAACCAAAATTTTCAGTCAATGAAAGTTGCGTCGCACATGAACCCCCTTTGCGAACCCATAGATAAATCTTTAACCCCTAAAGGTTTGTACCCCGCCAAATTGTTCCATTACTACTATGGGCTGAAATTGCTCGACTTAATGGATACGGTAATTTGCAAAATCTTATCCTACAAACCTTCCACCATTTCCAATTAAAGGTGTTTTTCGTTCTGCGTAAGAAAAATAATCAAGTAACGGTGTTGCATCTGTACCATCACGCAGCCATGGTATGGACTGCCTGGATCGGGACTCGAATTTTCCCCGGCGGTCAAGGGTTCTTCTTGATCCCCATAAACACCTTCATTCACGTCATTATGTATTTCTACTATTTCGTCACGTCCCAGAGTTCAACGTTTGGAAACACGCTTTGGTGGAAAAAGTACTTAACTCAATTACAAATTGTAAGTAGCTTCTCCAAACTTTCAAACCCTCAATAGAATCTTCTAGGTTCAGCACGTGATGCTGATTGTCATTCTCACAACGCCGTTCTTCTACCCAGAATGCTTTCCAGTGGAGGCATCATGTCTGTTTGTACCAAGCGCCTCGGTAACTTTCACCCTTTTCATTAATTTCTATATCAAAAATTATATTAAGGAGCCAAAGAAAGAGAAAAACGTCAATGACAACTGAAGTAGTTGTATACGTGTCATTTGTTATTTAGACAAGAAGGCAACCTGCCACTCTTTCAGTGTTTACAGTCGAGGACTTCACAAAAAAAATTCCAGAAAAATCTTAGTTATTTAGAAAACATAAAGTTCAACTGGAAATGCTGAGAACAGCCTTGCAAGTTTCCATCCAGTTTTCATGATTTTTTTAGGAGGTGGTTAATATAATTAATGTACTTCCTCTGTATACCCCGAGGTTCCTCTACTAAGAAAAATGTTTTCTCCGAAAAATAAATCACTCTACATCCATTCTACTTTAAAACCCATTACTAATAATAACGTTAAATGAAAATTGATTTAAATTTCAGTTCACCCTATTAACCTTTCAGTTTGGACGCCACACATGTAGAGTTTGATTAGGAATCCGTCCTACTTATCGTCACTGTCATTATTGGGTTCTAAAATTAACAGATTGGTCCGTAGACATTTCCGAAAATACAACAGTGCATGGAGGTTCAACAAATAGACGTCTAAGCGAGATTTGTTAATTTCCAAACGTCAGTTAGACGCTTACGTGCTATTACTTCATCCAATTTGGATTATCTTGCCGGCTTCGTGCAATACCGAAAAACACCCGCAAATGTGCCAGAAAAAAAACCTTAGTTCCTGTTTGTTCCGAAAGTTCATTAACATAATCTCCGCTCAAACAAATTACAACTCTGCTGGTCGCATAATACGCTGTATTGAATGGTAATTGATTCATTAAAGTCATGTAACCTGCCTCATCGGCTTAGCGAGTTCAAGTAGACGAAATTTGAATTCGTTATTGTTGAAATTCCCTGACAATGTCTCTTGCATGACCGGGCACAAATCCTTAAATACAGAGCAGACCGAGCGACATGGAAGACGGTAAATGAGGTATTTGATCCTGCCAGCTGGCCCCCATGCCGATGGCACGTGACCTTTTTGGTAACCGGGTCAATGCGTTATTTATATAGGCTTTTATCTACTAGCAGGGAAGTTTTAAGGCGCTTAAACGTCTCAAGATAGCACTAGAACAGCGAACTGCAGATTGCCGGAAGTGTAGCGGGTAAATCGATGCAGATACCTCGATGGCCGCGCCTGCCGAGCAAATCGCCCAAATGGAGCCGGATTATCAAATTTAACCATTACCATAACGCACGTGGTCCCGCAGGACGCCGCGGGAGGAACATCCGATTATGCCAAATCCAGCCCCGCCATCCAAAATCCAAAATTTTTAAAACATCGCATCTTTAAAGATATTTGGATTCCTGCGGCATAAGCTTCGCTCAACAATAGCGTCTTATTGGTTTCAGCGTTCACTGACTCCATAGCTTTCGGTGCAGGTTGAATCAGGAATTTAAAGACCTTAGTTGTAATGACAGTTGTGTGCCAAATATACTGGTCCATAAGTACCATTTTGTGAACTACTCCTGTTTCCTCCAAATTTAGGAGAGCTTTTCGCGGTCGCGTTTTTTAATATCCAAGCCTTAAGTATTGCGATTGCGATTCCAGAATAAACTTTTTTTACGTCGGCAGTAAAACGCTGTGTATAAATCGCACTTATTGCAGGAATAAATTCAGTTGTGTAAATACGGGCGAAAATATTCTGGAAGCTTTTTGCCGAGTGGCGGAAGGAGTCTGCATCTAAGAGGTCCTTCCGAATTCATGAACTGTCGCGCTGCGCGATGAATCTTTAACGAAACCATAAAAGAGTGTTTTATATCAAAACATCCGCGACCCGGTGTCAAGACGAGTGGATGCAGATAAAACGACACTCTGGTCCTTGCGGAGGAAGCCGTCTGAAAGTTTTAACTAAATTCCTGGCGGGCCGGCAGCTCCTCATGAATCTCGCGGCCCAAGGCGCTCCCACAACGAGCCCAGACAACTTCCACTGACTTTGTTGCATAAATACTGCTTTACTACATACTTTACAAAGTTCATCTTCAACACCTGCAAGACCTGCCATTACCCAAAACTTCCTTTCGACCACAGAAAATTTTCGAGATTCTCCTCCGAGGATTTAGTGTCTGGTTGCAGAAGAAAACGCATCTCTCTCCCCAGCTATACAGGATTGTGGTCGAAATGGCGAACATCACCTTACGGGTACCTACTAGTCGTCCCGATAACGTTATCCCCCGTTGACCTCGTGCGGACTCGTATTTGTTTCACATGACACTTTCCCAAGCACGACGTCTATATTGATCGGACGGCGTCGCGGCGTACAGCTGAGCGGCGGGTTGGCATCCACTCGTCGCAAACACACGCTCTAACGCTCTCCCGCTCAAGACATTGTTATTGTTTTTGTTCATGCATGTTGAATCGCTCCAATTGCGACAATCGTTTCGGAGGTTTGCAATGCCTCTGAAGTGAGATAATTCCGGAATGGTAATTCGCAATCGGAGCTAAAACAAGCCGGAGTACTTGAAATAACACCGAAAATCGGCGGAAAAGTTGAATCGGCAACAGGAGAATTGTTGAGCGAATCTACAATTACATCTTGGTGCCATTTTTGGACCTTTTGCTGCATCCCGGAAAAAATCAGATTGAGATTGAAACTTGTAGGAGGGTAGGGTAATTTAATCAACCATCTTAGAAGGCAATTTGGCAGGAATTAATGTTGCTCCAGCTTCGAACCGCTGGCAGGTGGCAAAATTTACACAAATTATAATGCGACTCTATATGCAAGATTTCCATAATATGCTGAGTAGATGGTTTTGAGTTCAAGTTAAGGTAATTTTCAGAAAAATCAAGAACTTCGACAGGGAAATAAATTTTCGTGAACGTTATTAATTTTCTCCAGAAAAGATAGCACGATCCAGACCTCCACTTTGATTCTTTTGGAGTAGGACACTAGAAGAATATTTTGTCGCTTCGTTGCTCGAAGTCGAGTTGTAAGCCGCAACAGAAGTGCGGGAGGAAAAATTGCCAACGTCCATGGACCGGTCAAGGCACCAAAAGAAGAATTATTTACAATTTAAAATGCAGATGAAGACACTGAACACACAAAGGATTATGTACTTAATAACAATGGTTCTCTGTTTGCATATGTTTAAATCTTGTTTCTCCCACGAACTTAAACAATTAACTCAGCACTGTAGGCGTCAAGTAGTTTCATTTTTTGGAAATGATCTAAGAACCACAATTCATTAGATGGACGACGTTTTTTGGGTAGTTACGCCTGCAAAAGGTTCATCACAATTAAAATATCAATTTTCCTCGGTAATTGAATTAGAAAGTTACTAATTACGAAACGGGTTAAAATTGCGACGCAAACGACTCGCTAAAGGCAAAATATATTTTTAACAGATTAATCAGGTTACTGAATATTACAGTAACTTTGCTTTCCGTAACCCTGAACGACTATTCATTAATTCTTGCGGCGTCAGAAAGACAAACCAGCAAGTACCCATTTCATCACCTGAATTAATGAAAGTGAATCAAAGTTTCAAAGTTAAACATTAAAAAAATACAAAATTGCACTTGGGGATTAAGTTTCCTGCTTTCCTGGGCTAATTCGAAACAAATGGAATTCCTTTACCTAAACTTGCTTAGAAGTTGGGGTAAATTATTTAGTAGGTACATTTAGTGCATCCTGTTTGTATTTCAAACTAACATTGGAGCAGCATGACTCGAGGGGTACACCGGATACTGCATTAGGGGCAACGAGCCTCCATGGTGAGTAGCAACTATATTAATTAATGATCAACTAGTTAGCCTCTTATTCGACGAATAATAATCCGATTTAAAAGCCTCTAACTGGTGATGTACAACAAATTGCATTGTTTGGAGTGGGCAGGTAGGCACTCCAAGCAACATTCGATATCAAATAAATTTATTAACAACAGCAACACCCCACAAACAACATTGGTGGTTTAATTAATTAGTATCGGTTCTGGAAGCCCTTTCTTTAATTGCAGAAGGGGTTCCATTAGTCCTCCCCCACTTTAATATTTTTACATCGTGAGCTTATTTGTGGAGCTTTTATTTTAATGTTGCAACTCGATGAAATCGTCGATGGAACGACAAATAGAGACAAGTCAATATTGCATGCCGTTCTCAAACACTGGGGGATTACTGAAATTACGCACTAGCTTTCTTATTGTTGGAAAATTACAGGCGGCCATTAAAAAAGCACGAAAATGACCCCAAAAGTCTTGGGAGGAAGGCGGTAATGCATGAATATTGACGGAATTAATTTCCCAACAAAATCGTGTAACAAGTTTGTACGCGATCATTAAATAGCCATAAAGAGAAATTATATAGTGCAGACAATGGTAGGCCATACGTTTCAGAGGCAATTGGCAGCTTGCCTGACGAAGTTATCGAAAAGTCATTAGCGGGAGAGCAAAAGGGTGGATTCTTTGCGAACCCCTACACACACATTGGAGAACAATGAACCCAATGGAAACAATCAGGCTAAAATTATTTATTGCGCATATCTCTCCATATGAAAACTTTAACAAGCTATTTACGTTTAACGGGGTGGTCGTAAAGAGAACGCGTCATAAAGCGATGTATCGTAAATAGGCTGAAGATCGGGCATAATGCATATTCGGAACCTATAAGTGATACACTTAGGGGCTTTAAAAAATAATTGCCCATCGTTTCTCGTTCCGATACTTCACTCGATACATTGTTGTTTAATGATGATTAACGCTATCAAAACGGATTAAATTTGCTTTCAGTTAAATGGGTTTTCGGAAGGTTACACGTTTCAGGGACCGAACTGGCCATTAGCGCTTAACAAGCCGCATCCGTTCGACTGGAACCAAAAATTACAATTTTTGTCGAGATTGCACTGGGGTAAAATAAATAAAACCGACAAGGGGTGAGTAATCGTTGTTTTGTGCCAAGCTTGCGTGTCATGGCGAGCTTCCGGCGCGATTCGTAAATAGCGAAATAAGGTGCTTGCAACTCTATTTATTTACAGGCAGACAATATCGCAGATCAAGTTTTCCGATGGAGCTTTCGCAAATATCAAAGGCGACGATAACAAATCAAGTGTCGACGGCGGCGTCATTTGACTCTAGCCGCTTTCGACTCTATCTGAAAAGTCGTTTTCGCACCGCGACGAACGCACTAAGCCCCTTTTCCGCTTTTCTTCTTTTCCTCTCCGTTCCTTGCGGTGCGGCCATCGACGCGCTGCCGGCCCCCCACGGCTCATTATCACCTTATAATTAAACACCTTCACCTTAACGGCGGCGGAACGAGCAGTTTTTCTGTGCAGCAGCACCCTTTACGGAAAAATCAATAGGTTCGGGAAATGTATCTGGTAACGGTCCGCCCTTTCCTCCTGTAAGGATGTCTCTGGGGAAATCGAATCCGTCTGTATATCCCCTCTATGTCCGTCATCTTGTTACCTTCGGTTGTTGTCAGTTGTCATGTGCTCCATTTCGTGGATATTTTATCGTATTTTGTATGTTCTTCTGTTTTCATATGCGGCAATTTCGCACGGCCGCCAGACCGGAATATTTTCGAGGGTTTATTGAAATTGCCACGACAAAACGCTCGGCCCGTGCTCAAAGATACAACCCCGGTGCACATGTCGTGTCACACGCCGACGAGCATCGTTCAAATCTAATCGGACCGTCACTCCCATCAGATTTGGGGAAGGACCCGACGGACTCGCGGACAACGATTCACAGCGGACCTTTCGATTCCAATTCGCGCCCCCTCTGGCGGCAGAAACGCAAGAAAGACTACAAAACCAAAAACAAAAACGCAAGAGGGCGACCAGAAGAAGAAACAATCTTAAGTTGTCTTACCGGTTGAGAAATAATTAGAACTTAGAAAACGGAGACGGTGTAAAGCAAAAAAGGAACAAATATAATGTACACCAAATTAAACCAAACATCTCTTGCACTGTCCACCAGAATATTTAATAAGCATCAAAAAATCTTAATGGAACCCAAATTATTATACTTCAGAAAATGAGAACATCACCACTAAAATAACTATGCATCGTATTGTTTTACCATTGCTTACATTTTAAATTCTATATGTCTATCAATTTTACTAAATGTTCACCAAATTTAGAACGCTCAAGTTACGCGTCCGTGCTGTACATAATAAATATTCGAGCTACCCATTTATATTTAGTGTTTCTCAAAAAAACTATTTGTGCGTCAAATAATTATTCTATTACTCAAAAATTAAAATATGCTCGCGCATCTCTCCTTGCCGCTTGCGCTTTCAGACAAGAGGCACGCGAAAAAAGTTTTGTACAAGGTCAGTTCAGGGCCCTGTAATTTTTTTTTTAAGAGCACAATTAGAAATTACCACTAAAAGAAGTTTTACGTTTTACATAATGCAAGCTAATTACAACAAAGCATTTATATATTACGGAAATCAATATCTTTTTTTGTGCAAACCACTTCTATTTTTACTCTTATTTTCCTTGCCCTAGTACATCTACATCTATAATTTTGCATAAAATTATTTACCATTTGCACAACATTTTATGCTTGCGTATTTTTGGATCAACAAATAGTATTTTTATATGCTAAATAATATAAGACACTGTCAAAAATTAAATAATTGGATATTATGTTAAAATTAAATGCGGAAGAAAATTTGGTGAACATTTAGTATTTATGGTCAACAAAAGTTATTTTGGCGAACAAAATATATAAGAGGCCAGCATTATGATGTCAATATTTGGTTGTCGCTTTAAGATTATGTATTTTCTTAATTTTGGTGAGCATTTCGTATTTTTGGAAAATGAAAGTATTTTTTTGTATGAAAATATTGGGTAAATTTGGTAGACTGCTAAATACTACCCAAGCAAAAATGGTAGACTTGAAATAAACAATAAAAAAGAGAAGATGAAAGAAGCGCTTAATCGACATGTTAAAAGTTCAATTAGAATCTAATTACTCATTAGAAGTAAAGGTAATGAAAAATGAGCCAAAAGTATAATAAGGTTCCACCCTCGCTATTTACCGGTTCTCGCTTTTTAATTTTTTTCATAAGACAAGATGTTTTAACACCTGGAAATTATAATGATGCCAAAATTTAAATATGTCTATGTTATAGTAGGTACATTAAAAAATGAGTGACATAAGGCACAATTTATGGCACGAGTCCAAGTTTGAAAAAAGAGCCGCGTAGCGGCGAGTTTTGTAATGGACGGGTGCCATAATTACTATTATAGTAAATTCAACCAAAACTATGCCAAACTCACCATTAAACCTGACTCCAAGGATACGGGATAAATGACAAAAACTTACCTGCAAAAGAAATAAAAGTTAGTTACATATTCATATTTAGCCAGAAAAGCAATTGCGTTTTCACGAGGGTAATAACTTAATGTTGGCGTTAAACGACCGGTGTAGTAGTTGTAATGTTAAGCGATAATCTAGAATTTGATTGCATGTGAAAACTTAATCAATTAAAAACTGACAAAACGCTCACTTACCAACAAAACGTAATGCTATTTTTTGTAAATTTCGTTTTTAATGTCGAATAAATTAACTTATGTTAGATCATTAGATAAAATTTAAAAACAAAACATTTGTCACTTTGCCAAGAGACCTCAAAATTCAGAAACGACGCCGAAAATGCGAAATTTGGGCAATGTCGACAATGCTGATTGCTGGCAGTTGGCAGTTATCGAGGAGAGAAATTGTAGAGTATGGAGATGGGCAATTCTTTCGAGGCGTGCAGAATGTGCTTCCACCGCTGCAACATAGCCGACTGGCCATAAAATTAAACGAGCCAAGTTACAGTCTACTGTAATGTGCCCCGTAGTCACAAAGATTTCCAGATACGATTCCGTAAGTGAAGATATTAAAGCCATGCATCATTTCCGCGCCCACGTCGACATTTTCATATTTTTTCATTAAACTTATTTAGCGGAAATTCTGAAAGCTGGAGCGCGCGCGATACACCGAAACTTAATCTATTCTGTCGGTACGGGCGCACTGAACTTTTTACATCACAAAAGTTAAATCTCTCCAATAAAAAGGCGTAAGAGCAAAGGCGGCTAGAGAAACCACACTTATCACTATGCAGTGGCTTTATCGAAGCAGCTATAAATGGAGGTCTGAAGGAACGAGGCATCAATTGCCATGAAACATGGCTGCAATTCGTTTTACCACTTTCTCCGTTCTTTGCCGCTTTCCTAACAAGATCAAATTCGCGAAGAAATACGATGACTTTATTCCGCGCTGATTTGTTTGTGCCTCAAATGTGTTTGGAAAACAAACGGAAACTTAACCGATTCGGGGTGAAGTCGAATTAGACAACCGACACATCAGAGGTGGGATCGGACCATTACGGGTTTCTTAACGAGACCCCCGAACCACCGATGGCGACACCCAATAATAATTATTTTACCCACTGCAGACGGCGCGTCCCCCCATTGCCCCATTCTTCAAGCTCATCGCGGAACAATTCCAATCAAACTTACTTAAGAGATTAATTCGACGCAACGTCTGCGAGGAAAACCGAATTAAATTACAAATTGCATGTAAATCACCGGCCCCAGTGACCCGAATTTGCCCGGCCGCAGACCTCGGCCGGGCCCTTCCGCTTCTTCTCGCACTTTTTGCGTCCTCACATAAAAATTGCCCAAGTTCAACGGACCTCCCACATAAGGGATGATTTCGGTTTCACCGGCGTTCGAGCAATCACTTTTAACAAGAACTACTTGGCCGCGAGAAGAATATGGTGACTGCCTCCAGTCAGAGAGATGATGGCAGAATGCCGTTTGTTATTAAAAAAACAAAAAAAAATAAGGGAAGGTGGATTCAGTTTGAACGTTAGTTGGGCGAGAAGTTTGGGTGATTGGCCTCCTTGTTCGGAATTTTACGGCGAGTTTTTACTTTCTAATAGAGCGCAGTGCTTTACTGCCGCACATAACCAATAATAACAATAAATAAAGATGTCAAGTTTTATCAGCCGCAGTATTAAACCGGTATTGTTTAATTTGCACATTAACATTTTCCATCATCATTCCGCATCGTTGCACATGAAATTAATCATCAATAATTTATAACGCCGCATACCTGATTCGTATCTCTCCACTATTTGATTAAAATTCATAGACCTCACAGGAGATTTTAATCATTTAATCCGATTCTGAGAAGGAACCGGCTGATATCCAAGAGTTACACCAATTCCGGTTCTGGGTGATAATTTTTATTTACATGAATCAATTGTGGCGCAAAAATTGTTGCGCAATTAATTATGGGTCGTATTTAACAGTCTACCAAATTTACCCAATATTTTCATACAAAAAAATACTTTCATTTCCCAAAAATACGAAATGCTCACCAAAATTAAGAAAATACATAATCTTAAAGCGACAACCAAATATTTACATAATGCTGGCCTCTTATATATTTTGTTCGCCAAAATAACTTTTGTTGACCATAAATACTAAATGTTCACCAAATTTTATTCCGCATTTAATTCTAACATAATACCCAGATATTTAATTTTCGACAGTGTCTTATATTATTTAGCAGTTAAAAATACTATTTGTTGATTAAAAATACACAAGCAATAAAATGTTGTGCAAATGGTAAATAATTTTATGCAAAATTATAGATGTAGATGTGCTAGGTCAAGAAAAATAAGAGTAAAAATAGAAGTGGTTTGCACAAAAAAAGATATTGATTTCCGTAATATATAAATGCTTTGCTGTAATTGGCTTGCATTATGTAAAACGTAAAACTTCTTTTAGTGGTAATTTCTAATCGTGCTTAAAAAAAAAATTACAGGGCCCTGAACTGACCTTGTACAAAACTTTTTTCGAGTGCCTCTTGTCTGGAAGCGCAAGCGGCAAGGAGAGATGCGGGGACATATTTCATTTTTAGAGTAATAGAATAATTATTTGACGCACAAATAGTTTTTTTGAGAAACACTAAATATAAATGGATAGCGCAAATATTATGTACAGCACGGACGCGTAACTTGAGTGTTCTAAATTTGGTGAACATTTAGTAAAATTGATAGACATATAGAATTTAAAATGTAAGCAATGGTAAAACAATACGCAGCATAGTTATTTTAGCGGTGATGTTCTCATTTTCTGATGTATAATAATTTGGGTTTTATTTAGATTTTTTGATGCTCATTAAATTTTCTGCTGGACAGTGCAAGGGATGTATGGTTTAATTTGGTGTACATTATATTTGTTCCCATTAATTATCGGTGTTACTTACGCAGATGTGTACAAAAAAAGTTGCACAAAGATTGGCGAATGTTTGTTCCGACGACCAGTCTTTCTTTTGAATTCGCCGATAACAATATCGTTCTGGTGGTCCATAAAAGCGCTGTACCTAATAGCCTTTCGAGTTTTCCGCCTATTTTGCATTTCTCCGGAGTCACACGCTTACCTACATTTTCGAGGCGGCTGACGGCCGCAATTCAGATAAATTTGGAAAAGTTGAGAATTGTTCCCGGACAAAGCCGCGTTTCGAGCGGTTTTCTTTCTAATACGCGCTGCTTAGTAAATATTGCTTTTTGGAAAGTTGTAAATGCCGGTGACGGCGTCGTATCGCAACTCCGGAATTGTTATGGTAAAATCCGGAAGGGGCATGTTTTATTCATTAGACGGCCTTGCCGTACACATCGATACAGGTTCGGTCGCGCCGATATTGGAGTTGTAAGTGATATGCAAAATGCGCCGTTTACATTGTGGCCGGGCATTGTTATCACGCGTTTAGTTCTTGCACAATTCCGAGATTGATAACGTTTTTATTGGGTTGTTTGTGATGCGCTAGTTAGTGGCGGCTTTCACAAACGAGACTCAAATCTGTGTCGGTATGCATCAGGCACGGTTTCAAAAGCCCCACACTGAATTTGCACGGTTGTGCATTTTTTATTTGCGCTCTTTGAAGTGGCGAATTCCATATTCAAATTTTGTAATAACTAGAGCAGATGCCTTCGTTAATAAATTCCATATTAATGCAGTTTCGTTGCGAGCTTTTGTCGATATTCGGCCGCATTCTACGGAGCGACGAACATGAAACCCTGCAGGCGACGTTGAGTGAGCAGGAAAAAATTTACATTAATTGCGAAACCAACATACAACAATAACCAATCAAAGAGATAATTAAACAATTTATTCGGCAATTATTATTCTTCGAAATTCTCTAAAAAAAGCAAGGAATAGCAACAATAACGCAACGCGCGCGGTTTCCGGAAATGGCCATTCACCACGACTCTTCAGCAATTCTATCCTCAACAAATTTTTGGGTTGACATCTCCAAGCTTTTTAATAATTGAAGCGCGGGGTGTCTATTTGTTCGTTGGGTGGCCGGAGGCCCAATTTTCCAGGGTCGGATTTGCAGCGAAATTGTCTCGGTTCGCCAACAGCGCCGGTTGTTGCTGTTATCTTTGGCGATGGCCCCCGTTCGGGATTACGGGCGGTTTCGGTAGCGCCATTTCGCCGATCACGGCCCTTTAACTTGCCAAAAACTTTCTAAAAGCCATTACCTGAAAATAAATTTAATGGCAGAGGCGGGCGCGTCGCGGGAGTCTTTGTTTCTTGGCCTTTGGCTTCCATGAAAATGGAAAAAGGTTTTTGAATAGTTTTCTGATGAGAATGTTTACCGGCGTCCCTCAAGCTGCGTCTTCTAAAATTTTCTTTACTTCGCTTATCAGTGTTATCTATCTCACCGGAGATTGCAGCATCCAATCCGGGTCACGGACTCCTGTTCCTTTAGAAAATTCGCATTAAAACCAAAAGCGAGGAATTAGTCCGAACCGTTTTTCTTGGCGGAGATTTCAACAGCTCAGACCATCAACTTCAAACGCTTCTTTGTCCGGACATGTTTCGGGTTCGCTACTACAATGGCGAAACTTTAAAACAGTTCAACGCGATCCGGGGCTTATTCAACCAAACATACGCGAAAAATTACGAAATGTTGCGTTTAATCCCCCGTTTTTATCATCCGGAAACTTCCGCTGGATACGATGCATTGTCTGAAGTTCGTATTAGTTTGTTTTCTAAAGAAGCCGGATATTGCTATTGTAAAGTAGCAAAAACCTTTCGATATAACTACATTGGTAAAGTTTTGAAGGCGCTTTATTTCAAGCAGACATTTCCGCTATTATTTACGGGAGTTTTGACACTTTTGCATCATATTTGTCGGTTTATTATCCTCGCCAGTTCGGATTGCTTCGGCTTTCAATAAAGCCACAAATCTGCATGTTTCCTTGAGTGCTCCGCTTTCCTTCGCGCCGCACTCGACAAATTTTCATTACTTTGTTTTTATGTAATGGTATTCAACCATAAAGCTCCAAAGTCGCATTTGCCTCCAAGCTATATTGTCACTTTCCTGTTTACCAGTGCGCATATCTAGGTACTTTCATAAAATCACTATTTTGCAATTCCCAATGAAATCAAGGCAAGCCTTTTATGGCAATGAGCAAATCGCAACAATTCGCTCTTTAGTAAAAACAGGACTAGACAAAATTGTTTTTGATCGTAACCAGCTCCGAGAAGGCGACCCTCTTTGTGGAGATGATGGCAATATAACGTAAATTTGAAATTAATGCACCAATCCCGTTACAAATAGACCTATTCGCCCCGAATTACTAGGGCTTATTTGTCAGGAAGCTGTCAATCTCCGATGGATTTTTAGAACCGAAGATTTATTGTTGGAAACGAAGAGTTGTTGCGCATGTGGTCCTGAAACGATTTAAAATGCTTTCTTGTTGAAGCTAAAAATCGTGCAGCCGTCCTTTACGACCCGCAGCTGAACTCGCTTTTTACAACCAATAAACGTTCTTACTAAATTCCGAATATGCTCTTCACTTTGTAACATAAATAAGGCGGGTCTCCTCTAATCGTTTTGCGACAAGACCTGCCGAATTAACGTCCATAAAAATACTTGTCGGTCGAGTTGGTTTCCGTGGCGATGCTACCGAACCTCAAATTTAGATGGCTATCGGATCAAATAATTATTATCCTCGCGCTTTTTCCACCGAATTTATAGTTGTTTTATGAAAATTTCAACGGGCAACGATAAACTTTATTCCTTTTAAAAACCGTTGCGCTCTGTTGAATTACAATCGAAATTTCAAGTGGACGTGGCATAGGGTCCGAGTTGCCGAAAGAAACGTCCGCGACCGGGGGAAATTTATGGCTTTGTGTGCAAGACGCTGGGAGGAGGAAATAAAGTGATTTTTTACAGATTTGTTTGCATTAGCGGCGGAAATATCCCATTATGTTTCATTTAGTTTCGTTGCTGTTCTTATGTCAGAGATAGCTCGGAAATTGCGTTGTTCTTGGAAAAAAATAATTAGGTGGCGCCTCTTTTATTAATTGGAGGATGTAGATGCGCCAAGTAATGAGGTTTTAATTAACAGTCCTGTTACGGCGCTGATTAGGATACGATATGCAAATTCATGATTCAAGCAGTTCTAATCTAATGGTTAAAAAAACGAAAACCACCTTTTTTGACAGAATCACCATTTCGACTTCAACGTGTAAAAACTTTGGTCCATTTTTTCCAAAAGTAAACTTTTTTCATTCTAATGCCTGGAATCGTGCGCAGTGACCAAATCTCTTGAAATACCTAGGTGGCTACTCTTAGTTGCAATTTCTGTACTAAGACTAAAAACTAAGAGGTGATTGAAAGAAACTTAAGAAGGCGAAAATGATAATGATCTATTAAACGAAATGGTGGAGGCACCAAATTCTTTGAAAGATCAACTAAATTGCATTCTGATGTCATCAATCAGCAAGATTTCCTAATTTGTGACAGCACAAAAATAGTATGCGCGAAATGGTGGAAGCGCGGAAGAACTTCCAAAAAGTTCTACCATTTTATTAATTTTTGTACGTAGGTTTAACCTGTGATATGACTCTTTGACATCTGTCATATTTCCTTTGTTCATTTTCTTAAAATAGCAGCATCAACGACGCTTCGGCAGAAGATTAATACCTACCAGAACTTGATCTGCAGTTAATTGTGACTAGCATAATTCTTTCTTGTAAACTAAAAATTTTGTGGAATTTTGGTAAAGTGTCCCCTCAATAATTAGAAAATGACAATACAGTTTCCCCCATAAAAAGGAAGTTTTATGATTGATTTACATGTCTAGCAACCAATTCGAAGGAGGGAGCAAGTTCAAAGACGTGGTTTTGATGAGCAACTATGTGGCGCAACCTTGAACTTGGAAAATTGCGAAATTAGTAAGGTATTTCATATTAAATAACACAGGAAGTTTTAATTATGTTGTTTGCATTAATTTCTGCTTTTTGATTAATTAATTAAGTATTCACTAATAAACGGATGTACCGCTCGTCTTATCTACGGCATATAAATTATGTATGAGATCGCCGCCGGCCTTCTTCTTATAGATGGAAAACCTCTGGTTAGATTTTGGCATCATTTCTCGATGTAACGGCGAAATTTTGAGAGTCTCAACGAGCGCTAGGGAGCGCGAATTGTTTGCTCAAATTGTCCGTATCCGTTGATTTTTTGCCATTTCCTTCAATTGCCATAAGCGCCTTTCTCTTTATCTCGACAAACACAGCACCGAAAATATAATACAACACGCGGTAATGAGCAACAAAAAGAAACCTTGTCTAGCACGACGTCTTCTGCCAGGATTCGTTTTCGGACTAACTGACGGTTCCTGCTGGAATTGAAGTCAAATCGATAGGGATTTCTGGATTTGCAACGGATTTAAACACTGGCAAACACATTGCGACCGTTTATTATCGGAGCTTGCTCTGCTTGCAAAAACACTACGAAATTACTTCCCATTCGATTCAATAACGCCGTTTTGCAACGAATACCGCCGTTCTGGTTAGCCGCCACGTCGAAATCCCTTCGGCGAAATAATTAAATCCGGTTAACGCCCCCAAAAAACCGTTTTTTTCGTCCCGGCAGAACCGTCGAGTTAATAAGGGAGGTCGACGGGCTGGGGCGCGATCGGAATTAGAGAATTTCAAACGTATCAATGTCAAAAACGAAATCACGTGGGGAAATCAATATTTGCGCGCCCCTACACCAATTC
The DNA here is from genome assembly GCA_951805265.1 of Schizotus pectinicornis. Taxonomy (NCBI): domain Eukaryota; kingdom Metazoa; phylum Arthropoda; class Insecta; order Coleoptera; family Pyrochroidae; genus Schizotus; species Schizotus pectinicornis. The sequence continues at coordinate 26,940,687 of OX638202.1, forward strand.
CCACTTAAGGGCAAATTGAAAACACCTGCAATATTATGGCTGATCAGTTTGCCTTGGGATTCGATTTCTATGTTGATTCAAATCTGCGAAGCCAAACACTGATGACTCCCAACCTTTCCCGGAATTTTTCCAATTCGATTAATGAATCCCTTTGAACTGGATCAAGGTTGTTGCCCGAAATTCAGCCGACTTCGGATAACAGCAACGTTTCCGGAAAAAAAGAAATTAGATTTAGGTAGCCGAGTTGTGCGCTTGCATATTGCACTGGGGTCGCGCCCTCCCCGCAATTGCCGCGGTGGTGAGAATAAATCACCGACATTCATAGATTCGAAAAATAGTTGGGGGGTGGTGGCCGTTGCGCAACCCGCCTTTGACGGGGTAGTTTAATTCGACCAAATTTGCCAAGTTGCAAGTCTAATATAGAGCCGCAGAGTTTACACGAGGCATTAATTTAAAAGAGATGAGGTTTCTCCCAATAAAGTGCGTCAGCTCGGATCGTTGAACTTGTGAAATGCAATCTTCAAAGATGATGGGATTCAATTTCAAATATCCCGGAGCTGAACCGCTCAATGTGAATAAATTAATATTTATTTACTAATACTTTACTTCTTCTCGCAACCAACCAGGGCCGGCTCCACCGGCGAATTCCTGCAGGTTGTACAACTAATGACGGCCGCCTTAATCGAATGTAAACACATTAATAAAATATGAAATAATGTACAAATTGCCGCGTTTTAACCCAACCGCTTTTCATTTGTCTTGTGTCGGGACGCGGCGGCGTAACTTGCTGTGAAATTAGGCAATTTTTTAGTTCCAGACAACTTTAAGCGCTAATAACATAAGCACTCGGCGATTAGTGCCATAGCAGCAATTTATTCGACGCCCATCCCGACGGGCAAGCAGCTCATTATATATGCACTCGGCAAAATTGGAAAAAATTTAACGCCATTTTGCAGCCCTGTCGCCGGAAATCACAATTTGGTGACACCTCACAACAGAACAATGTTTGGAAAATTTAGGGCTTGGCAGGAAAAATTCTCCTTCAAAAAAAAATTTCACTACTTTTTTAACAATAATCAATAATGTTGGTGCATCACTGCAGTTGCAGGAATCGCGACCGCATAATTGATTGCTTATTTGGACATAAATTAAATTATCAACAGGAGGAATGTGTTCGTTGGGTCGCGCTCACACGGCGAGATTGACACAGAATTGATGATATAACTTCTGGCCCAGCAGGTATTCTCCAGCTATAGTAGCATCTCTTATAAATTACATTACATTCGACGATTCTGTGCGTTTCCTATTAAACTTGGATTAGACAGTACACATCCAAGGCAATAATTTGTTTTAATAAATTAGAAAATATTCGTATGCGGCACGACATCCACAATTCGCTTTATTTGTTCAAAAGTGGACTCACCGGATCCACGTACGGAGATGCTGCGTCACGTACCAACAGGAACTATGCCAGTAACAAAACATAAATCGTTCAATTAAAGCATATTTTCGAAAAACCGGCCGTAATCACACGATACGTATGCATAGGGTGGCGATGAAAGACCAACAGAGGTGCCTGGCTCATCCACTGTTGTAAATTATCCCGCTTTGATACAAATTCCGCCACGATAATAACTCTTCATTAGACCAGAATTGTTTCGCACTGCCACTATACTTGATCTTCATTGCAAATTATGCAAGCCGCACCTCGCTCGTAATAACAAGAACAACGTACTTTGAAATCTTGGCCGCGTTGCATGTGCAAGTTTAAATTGAACATCACGCAACGCATCCAAATGCCACTTTCAGTGCCAACTTTAATGCTAATTAAATTTTACAGAAAAAGACGCAACGCTACGGATAAAGAGCGGAAAAAATAACAGAACAACATCTTTTTCGCTTCTAAGCTCGCGAGAATGGGGAGGTAGGTAGCAAACAATTGGGGAAAGGCAAAAAAAAATTGCTCGTGCCGCCGCTCCCGATATAAAGATTGTTCTAAACAAGCTCTTTCGCTTATTCCTCTCTAGAAGAAGATTCCCGTGTTCTTTGAACGAAGCGACTTTTCGCATAAAGTGACGCCTACGAGTTAGAAGGTTCGCGCTCGTTTTAACAAATTACCCGAAAAAATTGTCGTAAAGTATACGAGAAATTTAGGGGATGACAATTTTTTTCTGTTGTTAAATAACAATTCGGTGGTGTCCCACGGCGCGTAATCAAATTGTTATCACCGACCACGTGTTCGACCTGCAAACGCTTCCATAGATAGTTTTACGCCCGAGTTAATTAAACCTGGAGATTTAGGTAAATGCCGGTTAATTAAACGGCTCTCAATAATATTTTATTAATTCAAATTGGGGTTGGTCGCCGGCAAATTTCAATTAACTTTTAACCGGGTGATGGCTTTTGTTTCAGTGGATGGAAATTATTAGGGCGGAAATAGTGGTGAAACGATTAAAAATAAAAAGCGACTTGACTTCCGTCGTGGTGAAAAGCGCATCACCTGCTCGAGAACTGGCTGGCAATTAGAATTCAGAATTGAGACAACAGACAGAACTTACTAATTGCACTGAGTGGTTCTGTTTGCTTCTTCGACATCCGGTTTGTTGATAAATGAATTCTGCTAAGGCAGGGTGACAGGGGAAAGAAAGACAGCTAATATATGGCCCGACGAGTTATCATTCTGTAATAGGCTCCAGGAACCTCGCAATTTCTCCGTTATAACGCGAAAATGTTGCAGAAGAGCGCCGAACATTAACAAAACTATTACAGAAGACTTTCATGCTTATGCTTATGCAGGTGATTACATCAGAGTCAACTGCCTTACTCCACGGCGACTAGAAAAAAATACCCTATGTAACAAATACTGGCTCCTAGCTCAGTTTATAAAAAAGAAAATAGTTAAGGGGTCTGACGCAAATTTTTGTATACCAGGCTACATCGAGCATGCAAAAATAGAAGACTGCAGCTTCTCTTAGGATGTAGACAAAAAAAAAAGAAACAGAAAAAATGTTGCTAGTAGGCCTGAGGCCTGAGACGTAGGGGTAAGTATTTGCAGCCTTTAAGTTTTTCAATTTTTATAAATAAATTAAAGTTGCAAGTAACATTTATAAAGCGACGTACCTACCCTTATGAGAAATTTATGAATAACTTTTTTCTAAATTTCGGCAACCTTACGGATACGAGCAAAATTTTTCCCCATATCTCCACTTCACCTTCCTTCCACTTCCTTTCCTGGCGTGTTCAGTTTATCAATCTTTTCGGTAAGTTGATTGTTATTTCAACATAAGTTGCTGTTTCAAGTTATTCTCTGTCCATCTGAATTATTTATCGAGTCGGTCCGGGTTGAAACGCGGGGCCAGGTCCGCCTTATGACGAATCAGGGCCCAATTAATTTTGATCAAGTGCCGGTTTCTGCTGACGAGGGCCTCTTCGGCCCCAGAAAGCGTCGACCGGGGACATCTCAATCAATTTGTCAACGGTGACTTCGATTAGGCTCGCCCACCCTCAGGTAGTTCGGACCTTAAAATCCGCTGATAAAAATCTGTCGAGGTGGCCCACCGCTACTTTATTATGAAGGGTGGCTGCTGGTGTTCAGTCTAGACCTTCCCCTTGCCAACAAAGAGCAATTCTTTTATTTGTTATATGGCCCGACGGGATCGCTGAATAACTTTCGCCGCCATTGGTGCCGGTTGCGATTGTCCTCCGCCGCCGTTCACCTCGCTCTCGCTCGACACATTTCAACGATATTTCAAGTAGGCACCGACCATTTAATTCGAATTGTACTTTGTAAACGCTTTAAAAAGTTCAAAGGCTTTTTCACTAATTTCTTTGAGATTTGCCCCTTTGTTCGGCAGCTCTTTAAGTGCAACTTGCTATAATAATATTGCAAAGGAATTTATTGAGTTACTCGCCTTCTGAGCGTTTAAGAACTGGGAGATAATCGATTTCGACAGCGGTTTTAATTAAATTCAACCACTTTGCTGTAACCGTTTTTTTTTTTTTTGTCCGATCGTCTAGCATAACGCAATTTGTTTAGGGCAACGTCACGTGGCTCCGCCAAAGCCGAATTTCTCAGCTACAGCTCCAATCCACTTTTCGGGACCTGCTAGATCGATAGGTGTGACGTGCAGCTCCCTGGCGTCGTGTTACGGCAAAGAGTGTGCCCAATAATAAAATGGAAGAGGGCTTATTTTATCAGGGGGGTAAAAAGATCGGTTGCAAGTGGGGCAATTTACTTTCTCATCGTGCAACGCCGTGCAAGTCGCTGTGCAGATGCAATGAATGGAAAGTTCGTGACGCGACCATACGATATACTCTTCACTTTGCCTTCTTGATGGATGTGGGACTCTGGACTACCTACTTCCTTTATCTATGCCCGTTCTCCGACTTGGCTGTTTGTTCCTCATAATAACAGGGCGATCAAAGACCTTGTTTTCCCATGCAGCGACGGGTTTCAGGGAAAAAAGGAAGAAAACTCTTAATACGTCGTTATTCCCGCAACATGTGTAGGTTTAATATTTTTTTAATGAACTGGTACATTTAAATAGGTATCGGCGATTATCCAAATTGTTATATTTATGTCGCTCCGGGATACATTTACAACCATGACCGTTTTGAATGCTCTTATTAGTCGGAAATTATATGCCGCAAGGCGTATAATTTCAACTAATTAGACGATAGCAACAACAGAATGGCACAACGTTATGGAGACCCTGAATTTTTATCTGAAAGTTTACATGAGCATCCACAGGAAACGTTTGCTCATTAAGTGATATACATACTTCTTTAACAACTTAATAATGGACCCTTAGCGGTTCTAGAGAAAAAGTCGATGAATTACCTGCATTTAGCGCAAAAACTTTCCTCGCGCACTCCAAAGAGACAACAATAGTTTGTACCAACTCTAGAAGCACTTCTATTATTGTGATGGCCATATTCACATAATGTTATCATTGTTATCAATCGACGCTACGTATTTTCGCGCTACGTAGCCAATTTGGCCCTTACAGGAGTGCCAGCAAGCTCTTTGATGAGGGTCATAGGCAAAAAGCAAGAAGCTTGATTTTTTACAGTAGGGAAACGTAAAAGTATGTAAAAAAAAGTAGGACCTGTAAAATTAAGGGAACAAATATAATGTACACCAAATTAAACCATATATCGCTTGCACTGTCCACCAGAAAATTTAATGAGCATCAAAAAATCTAAATGAAACCCAAATTATTATACATCAGAAAATGAGAACATCATCACTAAAATAACTATGCTGCGTATTGTTTTACCATTGCTTACATTTTAAATTCTATATGTCTATCAATTTTATTAAATGTTCACCAAATTTAGAACGCTCAAGTTACGCGTCCGTGCTGTAAGTACATGATAAATATTCGCGCTATCCATTTATATTTAGTGTTTCTCAAAAAAACTATTTGTGCGTTAAATAATTATTCTATTACTCCAAAAATAAAATAAGCTCGCGCATCTCTCCTTGCCGCTTGCGCTTCCAGACAAGAAGCACGCGAAAAAAGTTTTGTACAAGGTCAGTTCAGGGCCCTGTAATTTTTTTTTTAAAGCACGATTAGAAATTACCACTAAAAGAAATTTTACGTTTTACATAATGCAAGCTAATTACAGCAAAGCATTTATATATTACGAAAATCAATATCTTTTTTTGTGCAAACCACTTCTATTCTTACTCTTATTTTCCTTGCCCTAGCACATCTACATCTATAATTTTGCATAAAATTATTTACCATTTGCACAACATTTTATTGCTTCTGTATTTTTGATCAACAAATAGTATTTTTAACTGCTAAATAATATAAGACACTGTTGAAAATTAAATATCTGGGTATTATGTTAGAATTAAATGCGGAATAAAATTTGGTAAACATTTAGTATTTATGGTCAACAAAAGTTATTTTGGCGAACAAAATATATAAAAGGCCAGCATTTTGTCAATATTTGGTTGTTGCTTTAAGATTATGGATTTTCTTAATTTTGGTGAGCATTTAGTATTTTTGGGAAATAAAAGTATTTTTTTGTATGGAAATATTAGGTAAATTTGGCAGACTGTTAAATACGACCCTAAAATTAATGCCTTCTTCACGACGCAACATATTTATTTCTGTGCTTCTCGCTCGGTGCTCCATTTAATTCTACGCACATAGGGGTGCGTGTTTGCGACCCTTGCACCTGGCTCATTACAGTTCTGAAATTTCAAAAAAAAAGCCGTAAAGCATAATTTGTAAGTGTCCGTTTTTAGCAGGAGAAACGTCAGAATGTGCGTTCTCGTCCGCGGCGTTTCTTGTGATTTAGAGTTTGATAAATTGGCTTGTCTCGGACCCTAAAAGGTCCTAAACAAGTCGCCCTGATCAAGTAGATATAGCCGACATAAATGAATAATTCATTATAAGCTTTTCCACCACTTCTCAATGAGCTTTACGCGGCAAACTCGCTCACAATCAGATTAGAACTAGCTTTGTGGCGGTGTCAACGTCAACAATAAAAACATTACCGCCGCCGCTTCACGTTCCCGATAATTGTTACCAAATTGCGCCGGCTTGAAATTGTTTTGATACACGGGCACAATCGCGCCACCGCCAGGTGGCCGTAAGGGTCCTAATTTGAATTAACGTCCATTTTTCAGTCGCTAACGATTTGAATAATCACGTATCGCACCCTTGTTAAGACTTACATGAAAAACTACTTTAGCCAATTAAACGGCGTAATAATGAATTGATTTTGGCTAATCAAGGCCCAAAATCTCGGCACCGACACACGATATGCTTGTTGGGTTGACCCCCTCGCCCTCTCCAACTGCATAGAACGCACGGGGTTTGGAGTAAAGCGTTCTTGAAGTTGATTGATCATTCTCAATATACAGTAACGCTGTTGGGAGGGTTTGCATTATTAACAGACCAAATATCAAAATTAGCACCCGCCTTTGTAACGTCACTGCCTGCATTTAAGCACCTGACTAATAATAACATCAGATAAGCCCTCGCCCTATTTTAAACAAACATTCGGGGGTTTCCGCAATGTCGTGCTTTTGTTGGAAAAAGTAAATAGCGCTATCTGGGCATAAGCAAACAAGCCCTAATTATTTAGCAACAATTCGAAAATTGTAGGTTGATTACCGACGACGATAACGGACGAAATGTTTGCACTTGCCCACTCATGTTGGCGTGCCTTCGTTTTCGAGATTGGTAATTAAGTCAGATTTCGTGGGTTCAACAATTGGCTCTCTCGAAAACGCCATTGCTGTCGTACTTGACATGTCCACCATTTTAATTTTTGTTTTCTCTTGAATGGGATTGTCGTGAATGAGCCGCCAATGGAAAAAAGGGCTCATTATTAGTCGAGGCCCATTTGGACAAACAAAGACCGCATGCGGGAATATTGGGGCCATTATTTTCCCCGCTCTCTAAAAATTGCATAAATCCTTTCATGTGCCGACAAGTGATGGATGCGAGAGGAATGGCGGCGGCGAGCAACTTGAAAATCTGCCCCGAACGCCCCGACGACAACAAGGCAAGTTCCACCACTCCGATTAGGCCAAATCTGCATCTAGAATTTTTTTTATTGAAGCAACTTACAGATCTGACTCGGAAGACCAACCAGCATTTTTGGAAAACGTTGTCTTTCTTCCGGAACTATTTGTAATATTTTTCAATACCATCTTTACCATTTGAAACGGTCAAAAAGTGTTAACCGTAGAATATTGAGTTGGATAGCATTCCTCCTTCGAGAAGCCAATCTTTGCGACCTCCTCGAACAATGGAGATATTTTTGAAAATATTTTGATAGACCATTACGGAAACGGAGCGAGCACTTAAGTACCTTTCTTCAAAGTGAAAAAATGTTTGATTAGAGTGGTCTCGTTCATGATAGCGTTGTGAACTTAACGGCACGTGATTAACGCTAATCGAAGTTTTTAACGGCATCATGCGACGTTGGTAATTGAAGTGGCCGGTGAAAAATTTCCTGAAATCGTAAACAGCTCCTGCACGTTTAGAGCCTTCGTTCAGGCTATTAACGCCAGTTCTTGATCAAACTGGAACACACGTGTGAACCGCTTGTTCATTACTGCTAGGAGCTTTAATTAGACTGCCATCGTGCCACCAGAGTATCAAGCAGAATCCCCTTTTCCGCCATGATATCAATCAGTTTCAATCGTGGTATCGATGTCGCGGCTATCATTACGATCTGGGTGCCAACATTCTGCAGTTCTGTTTAATGCCGGCATTAAGTTCTTTGCGTGCTTCCCTCCATGTCACCGCGTCTCTATTATTTATGTTTTATTAGGGTGGCAAGACTGAAATATGCCGAGATCCGAATCGCACCTGCATAATCGGCCGATTTACATATGGGGTTGGTAAATTTCAACGTTTCTTTCGCTTTCCGAAAATCCGGGTCACGTTCTAGCAGTAATCAGGGTTAGTCGTTGTTTAGCGAGTGATGGGATAATTGAAGGAGGTAAGTTCGAGTGGAATTAATTACTTCAAATCAGTTCGCACCGACAAAGCGGCGAGCCCTCATAATTTTCGTTGCTCTTATTAATTCCCTTGTAATCTTGTTTCATCAAACCCCCGGATATAGCTTTGACGAACAACATTTCGAAAGGATGCAAACAAGCGACGCAATTAAATACATAAGTAACTAAATATAAATAACGCCTAATTGAGATAAAGGGCCATTGTAACTCATCGGGGTGATAATTTCACAGCTTAACGGGCACGTTGAGCGTCCTTGCCAGTCCGCACCTGTTGTCTCTCGCCTTCAGTACCTGTTCGTTCATTTCCTGAACATCATTAGTCCCGCATCCGCCATTACCGTCATTTCCTCCGATGCCGTCCCTGTTCCGACGTCGTAACCGGAAGAATTACGTTAACAAAAATTTCTTTGGAAGCCGGGCTTTTCTCTTCGCCTAGATGGCGGTGGTGCGTTTGGTCTTTAATTAAACGAGTTTGTTTAATCATCGGATGATGATGATTCGGTTTGCTAACAAGTTTCTCAACATCACCTCCTTCAACACATTCCATTTCACAGCTGATAGACTTGGGGCATTGTTCTCTATTATGTCTGCCAAGTTTAATTTTATGGCACATAAGTCGTTTGAGAATCGGCCGGGTCATGCCCCCCGATATCTAATGAGTTCCCTGCCGGCAACGAGGAACCAAATTGCGATTGTCAATTGATACAGTCGCACCAACTGAAATTGCCACTCTCACCCTCTAATTGGCCGTGGGAAAGGTCACCTTGATAGTTTCGTTTAATTAATGATAACGTCCAGTTGCAGGAAAGACCGATTTAATTTAGATACCTATTTGAGGCGAGAACTGATCCTCGCAACTTCAATCAATTTGAAACTTTTTTTGGATCTCTTGGGAAAAGTTTGCATGTAGCAAAATTTTGGAAAAGATTGATGGGATTGGTTTTGGTTGCATAGTCAAGTGGAGGTTGTACAGTGCACTCTCGATAACTCAAAATCTGGTGGCCTCAAATTTTGAACACTTCCTGAAACGTAGACGTGCCAAATGGGAAACTGGGAATTTGCTGTTACCAGAGTCAACGCATTGGGGCTGTGTAAGGAATCAATAAACCTCTGGCGTGTCCTGTTTCAGAAAACGACATAAATATCAAACCGGGGGTTCATTAAACTTTAATATTATGCCAAAAAATACTTTGCCCCCACATTCTGGCTACATAAACCTAAAATACGATGCAGTTAAATTTTAATATTGGAAGGATCACATAAATTTCCATTTTTAGATAGATACTTTTATTACGAGGACTTGGGGACAACATCTGAGCGCGACTCTCGTAACCCGAGTCGCATTAACCCTTCCGCGCTGAATTAACCGAAAATAAAAAGCCGCCTACCCCAATTAATATTTTGGGAATCCTGGTCGATTCGAGCGTAATTGTGTTAACCGCGGTCGGGGTCGGTTCGAATCGTTTTCTTTTCCATCCGGGAACAAAAAGTTACCGCCGCGCCATCGCGTCGAAAACGTATCAAAAAATTTATTTTAACCGGCCCCGGGCATCACCGCATCCGTTGTTGGCCTGTTATTACAAGTCTCCCCGCGAAATCGGGGTGGCACGATCAGATATACGCCCGGGGTGACAAGTAACGACCCTGCGCGCCGCCAGGTAACCCTACCGAGTTAGACTCCACTATCGAGATTTTTAATTGCGGTCGAAAAAGTTGGAAATGCGCAAAGGGCAGGAAATTGTTTTGTAATTGGGGAGAAAAATGATTCGGCGTTATTAAAAAATCTCCATTAACTGAATATATGGGGGATGGTTTCGACGCTATGAAAATTCCTTTCGACATTTTTTTGTCGAGCATTCAATCATCACTTATTTATGATCGGTGATTGCGGCTAATGGACGAAATTGATGGCACCTAGGCTCACCATCGTGCAATTATTGGTAAATGCGACCGCAGCAGGGCGATAAATTCGCGATACTTAGAACGTTTGTAAAATTTTGAATAATTAATCTTTCGCTTAGTAAAGTAATGCAGCTATAGACGAGGGAAAAGTCGCTTTACGGCAGCTGAAACCATCAGCGGTTCCGGAGCAGTTAAATAGAAAAAAAAAAGTTGAATGATGTCAGGACAAATTTTGACACAAAATCATAAACGGGAGTTAAAAAGAACGCCTATGATTTATAAAAAAAATTATTAATATCACTCTATATCACTTTAACATAATTAAAGCACTTCAGTTTCCGCCAGTCTTGCAAATTACAACTACTTTTAACCAATTTCGAGAGCAAACATCATTAATGTTATGTTCTAGAGGTGATACATAAGGGTTTATAAAATACATTCTGGGGGCCACCAAGTAAGCAAACTGCTAGGTGCTTGATAGCCTTTCTTAAAGTTTGTGTCATAACGAGCTCTATAAAAATTATACTTTCTGAACTAAGCGTCGTACTGAAATAGCTCCTAACTGCCTTGAAAGAGCTAATATTAGTTTGTTTAAGAAAAAAAACCTATTTTCCAAACTTCAAGTATTAATTTTTTATGAATTTTTGTATGATGAGTTTCGCCCGACTCCTCCACCATTTGTTGAATTTGTATGTTTTGCAGATTCATCTCCAAATTTATTAAGTAAAGTACTTTAAATAGCAAAATAAGCAAAATCTACTTCTTATTAAATAACAATAATAAATTGAGCTACTTTCCATCTAGACATTTATGTAGTGAAAAAATAGCCACTTGATAGCCACTCAAAGTTTATGCAAGACGAATTTAAAAAAAAACATAATTGTTGAATTATTAGTCGCCTTCAAATAGTTCCTGGCTGCCCTGAATGAATTAACCATAATCTTTTCAAAAAAAAAAAAAAAAAACATAATTTTCCTAACTTTTTGTTTTAATTTATTAGGACTTTTTATGTTACGATCTACACCTGACTCCTCCAATGCATTTGTCATTCACCATTTGCTACGTTAATTCAAAATCTCCTCAAACTGTTCGAAAACACAAAATACTCGTCATCGTCAATAGCAATGAGCCGCATATTTTATTTACAAAATTACGTAGTAATTTCTGATTGATTGGCGTTCTCTCAAATTTTGTGAAATGAAAAGCTACAAGTCCTAACCAACCAGTTATTACAGAACTGCAAATTACAACTATTTTCGAGAGGAACCATCATTAATGTTATGTACAAAAGGTGATACATAAGGGCTAATAAAATACATTCTGGGGGCCACCAAGTGAGCAAATTGCTAGGTGCTTCATAGCCTTTCTTAAAGTTTGTGTCATAACAAGCTCCATAAAAATCATACTTTCTGAACTAACTGTCGTACTGAAATAGCTCCTAAACTAGCTTGAAAGTGCTAATATTAGCTTATTTAAGAAAAAAACACTATTTTCCAAACTTCAAGTGTTAATTTTTTATGACTTTTTGTATGATGAGTTTCGCCCGGCTCCTCCACCATTTGTTGAATTTGTATGTTTTGCAGATTTATCTCCAAACTTATTAACTAAAGTACTTAAAATAGCAAAATAAACAAAATCTACGTCTGTCTTAATAAATTGAGCTAGTTTTTATCTGGACATTTATGTCGTGAAAAAATAGCCACTTGATAGCCACTCAAAGTTTGTGCAAAACAAATTAGCAAAAAAACATAATTGTTGAATTATTAGTCGCCTTCAAATAGTTCCGGGCTGCTCTGAATGAGTTAACCATAATCTTTTTAAGAAAAAAAACATAATTTTCCCTAACTTCCTAACTATGTTTTAATTTATTGGGAGTTTTTATGTTCCGATCTACACCTGACTCCTCCAATGCATTTGTCATTCACCATTTGCTACGTTAATTCAAAATCTCCTGAAACTGTTCGAAAACACAAAATACTCGTCATCGCCAATAACAATGAGCCGCAAATTTTATTTACAAAATTACGTAGTAATTTCTGATTGATTGGCGTTCTCTCAAATTTTGTGGGATGAAAAGCTACAAGTCCTAACCAACCAGTTATTACAGAACTGCGAATTACAGCTGTAGAGTCCTATAATTTTCGTAATCGTTGCTCATAAAATTTCTTAATAGATTGTAAACTCTTAAAATACCGAAGGTGAAAAATGCAATTTTACGCCCATAAACCCCACGAACCGTGTTGGTGAAGCGTTCTGCGGCCGCAATAGCGAATACCGAACCGTTGAAGTGGAAAGCAGCTGATGCTATTTTTTCAATTAACGGAATTCCGTACGTGGACCGACGCCAATCACTTGCGATTGAACGCATTCAACGACAACCACTGACAGTGCGAACGAAACATGACTTCTCTATCCGAGCACGACGAAGAAGTCCCCGCTTTCGAGGGGCTGAATCAACCCAGCACTTCAAACGGCCCGCCGCACCAAAAATGTCCAGGCATGTAAAGCACGGCGGTAATACCTAGACGCAGCCCGAAAAGCTTTCAGGAGCTTTTAGAGATGTTGAAGGTGCATTTTGAAGGAATTGTTTCGTCACTGTCGCAACTAAATATTTTTTGAGTTGGTCTTAGATGAAATTGTATCAAATAAACTATTTATCCAACCTTTACCACCGGCAATTGCGCGGTTATGACGGAGTAATTTAAAATTTAAACCGATGAAAGGTCTGGCGTGGCTCTTTATTGTCTTACCGACATTAAATGGAGATGATCCGTCGTGAGGAACTTACCTGAAACAAAAAAGCACCGTTACTCTCATGAAATAAAAAAATTTAATAGCGGGCAAAAAGTTATGATGGGTGTAAACTGTATAAAGTCGAATTTTGCGACGTCGCTTGTCGTGTTTGTTGTAAGTGGGCAAACATTTACGGAGCTTTCGCGATATTCATCCGACAGGTCGACTGAATAGCGCCCTCTGCTGCAGGAAGGACCCCACGATCCTTCGCCCAACTTGCACACAATACCCCCACAACACGCGTCAGCGACAATCAACACCCCCAGTTATATCACAACAGCGACGAGTTATGTGCGGTATTCGGATTGCCTCTGCGTGGATTTGTCAGGGTGGCGGCAATGGTGCGTCAAAAGACGAGACGAGGGGATGATTGTCCGTGCGATCCACGCATATGCGGACGATATTAATTATTGATTGCGATAATCGGGCGATATTTGTCCAGGGGCGGGGAGGGCGATTGGACGCGTGGATATTATCTTGACCGTCCTTTAAAGTGCCAATTAACGTTAAGCCGAAATGAGCGACTCGGCGTTTAGGTTTGGGAGACGCCGCCGCCGCCGGGCCTCACAAAACACGGATCGGTGGGTCCGTCGATTGGAAAACGGCATGAATGGAAGACCGGGTTTATGCTTTGCCACTTTCGGGAGCCCTCGTACGATCCACCGCTATGTACACCTGACGTTTTGTTGGCTTTATCAAAGCTCGGTCGGTGGCAAAAAAAAATTCAACAACTAATTCGGAGATCGGAGAAAATCTGGCAGGGTTAAGGGTGATAGATGGCGAAAACCGCCCCGTAATGCCGCTGACAGCCATTGTACGTGCACAAATAGACTCCCTACTCCGAATTTCGTAAAATTGTCCCTACACGTGTTTACTATGACATCATTATTGAAGGTAAGTAAGTACTCAAGGTTTCGCCGAAGTTACCCCGCGTAGAACCAGCTTCTCTGATTAAGCTCGCAGTAGTTGCATTTCCTCGTAAATATTTGGCCGTATCACTTTCATCATACCAAAGCGTTCGGCATTACAATGAGTCTTTACCTCGTAGACGTAGCATTTCTGTGAGACGTTTCTAATTCCCTGGATCACCTTTCAGACACTTATTGCATGTAGCTAATGTCATCCAAATGTCAAGAAGTATCGACAAGGAGCAACAACTCCAAACGATCTTCAACGAAGCGAAGTTTCCTTGCAGGCCCTCAGAACTTGTCTGGATCACAATATGAGAAAATTCGGTCCCGCAATGGCGTTTGGCAACTTCGAAGAAATCTTCAGCAAACGCTTAACAGAACGGTCCCTGTGGCGTCCGGGCTATTCCGAAGAAAGTTTATCTGATATTTACCGCTTTATTGTCGTTCGTCTCCAGATGTGTGATAGTTTGCATTCAAATCGGTCCGTAATTTTCCTTGTTGATGGGAGTTGAGAACACAAAACGAACAAGTCGCTTGAATAACATTTGAACTGGTCAAAGACATTTCCCAGTTTGCCGTTTACACGTCCCAACTTACTTGAGAGTTTATGACCTGTGAAAAGCGACCAACTTTTCATATTTCAACGAAAGAAAATTTTATTAACGACGAATTTACGAGCGCCCGACGGCGAAGCCAACATAATTCGCATCGCCGTCAACTAAACATCAGACACCCAAGTCGACCCCGACGCCGCCACCACCGCCGCCCGCCTATATCGATTCTCGCAGCTACATCGTGTAATCTTCTTCAATTTGTCATTAAATCCATGTAAACGTCACTTTATTCCTCCACTGTCTGGATTCTGGAATGAAAGGGAAATGGTATTGCGATTGTCGACGATCGATCCGGCCGGGCGAAATTGTATTTCGAAACTTCTTGGAACCTGCTTCTTGTTTTCGGAATAGTAAATATTAGAGAAGGTTCCAAGTAGCTTGCCCTAGTAATTGGTATCTACTAAAATCGTCCGGCATATAAAGTAGGCCGATACGTGCTTTCGCTGGCAATCAACCAAAGTATAAAGTTTTATTTCCGTGAACCATCGAGCCATCAAGAAGAGGCCGCGAAATCTTATTCGACAAGTTGAGGTTGTCACCTTCGTGACCATCAGACCCGGTGGCGTAATTAAATGCAAAGTGCCAGATATCGGGGTTCACCTATAGAACACTGGAGCTGACAGTTATGAGGGCCAAGTGGCAAGGCAGAGATAAGGCATAAATTATGTATCGCGAAGGGTTCGCCGTAATTGAATAATAAAAACCGATTAATCGGAGTCTTATAATAAGAGGGTTGGTCTTTCGAAAAGTTTCAAATTCCCCGAACGCCGCTCTTCTGAAAATGAAGCAAGAATTCTATTCAAAATTTCATTAGATGAGCAACAGTCAGCTCGTGGTTAGATTGATTCTAGATGACTAAAAACAACGGAACTTAAAAGCCCCCCGACCCTTCTGCAAGAACCAGCGACGGCCTAAACAACCCTCAGTTATATTTCCACGCACTTGGAAACTGCTAATGATTTTATTTCCTAAACTTTTGAATAGTACATTTTTCATTCAAGTGTTGGGCTTTAAAGAATATGCTGATACTTGCCTTGTTTTGGGAAAATTTGGGGAAGGGCCGGAATGTTGCGGCGGGGGAATATTTAATTACGGCCCGGGAGGAAGTTGGGGGCGCGAGGAAACGCAACACGTCTTCGAATCGCCAGTAAATAAACATTCTCGTTGGCGGATCTTTAATTAATCCGGGCGCAATTAAAAATAGATCTCGAAACCATTAAAATTATTGAGAAATTCCCGGGTCGTCCCTCCTCCGTCCGGAAAAAGTTTTATGATCTGGAAGAGCGCCTTGAAATTCCTCCCAGCAATGCCGCCACAGAAGCGCGCGTGAACTTTCCCAGTGACATTCACGAATAGAAGAAAACTACCCCAAACAAAAATAAGTCATTTGAGAATAATGGCGCGAAACATTTTTAGCCGGCCGAACGGAAAGTAACAGATGAATGAAGTGAATTCCCTGCCGTAAATATTGAAGTCAGTTTTATTGGAGTTGGCTTTCTGAAACTAAAAGCGCGTCCGTATTTCAGCCACCGTATGTTTAATCTGGAGTTGTTGCGAATTCCCAATCGCCGGAGCTTGAGCGAAGACATAACGGAACTGCAACGTTCAACTAAATGCAAATTTCAACTACCTACCTAAAATCTTGAGGGAGCGTTTTTAAATGCACACCTTTAATTTTGCAAAACGACCGAGCGACTTTTGCTGCATTGAACAGGAGGCTGCACGTCCGCTTCCAGCTATGCAGACGGAACACAAATATTGAATTAAAAGGGACGAAGCAATAAATCTTGGAGAATGCAAAAAAGAGCAGAGGAGATAATTCAAATTTAATGTAGTCCGGTGGAAGAAAATAGATCGCCGCTCTCCACTTGGCATCATGCATAATTAAGGGTCCGACTGCTTTGATGCTCCTTAAATACGCTACGATCCCTCCTAGAATCTCAGAAAACGTCTTGAAGGGGAAATTCGAAGGTAGTGTAAATCGGGGCTCAGCAGTCTCACTACAAATATTTTTTCACACTTTTGGGAAATACTTCTGATTCCTGGTCCATGTGTTTTCAGCTCACAGTTTTTTTCTGCTGCCATAATTAAGAAATCTCAATCTTTGGTACAGTTATTAATTTCCTTTAATGTCCTGAATGCCTCTTCTCAGTTTGGTGCCAGATGACTTATCAATTGGTGAAGCTTTACTATACCTTTCCGGCAACTAAGACTTTTTGGGTCACTTTTGTTTGAGAATGAACACTTGATATTTAATTAAACCGAGTTTATAGAAATTTAAAAACATTTTCTTAAAAAAAAATTTTGGCCGCAAACCGTATATCGTTAAAATTAGGTAATTTTTGGGGCTTCATACTCGTCTTCTGGTGGTAACATTTAAAAAATATCTCTGTAGCGGAGCAGATTGCTTTTTTGCTTAATTCACTTGTGACAGCAAAACAGCAAAATGCAGACCTTTCTGGACCAGTATGATTTCCAACTGAACCGAACTCTTAATCCTGGTAATGTCAGTGTCATTGGTGGTAAAACAAGACGAGTAGAATAATGGCGGACACCGCAGCGATAAATTGTTGTTGAATCCGGGGTAGTGACGACGCATAAAAAATCCCGAAAGCAACTTTTCACCTATCCGGCCGCATTTTTATTTATCAGAACGGATATAATTGTCGGTGGGAAGAGATTTAGCGCCGACTGTGGCGCATCAAGCTTTATTTTTCCAGTTCGATTAAATCGAATGGCAACCGTAGCACTGTTGAACGTCCCATAATATATTTTTCCGGTTGACTAAGCCCGAATACAAGTAAAATGGATGCATTTTAAACGTAATTTCGTCGAGCAGTCGACGCGCACTCTAACTGCACCATGGAACGACGATAATATTTTGACAATGTGTGCACCGCCATCAGCTACAAAATTCCGTCTCAATATTGAGCACTTACTGAAGCGATACTTTATAAAGAACTGCAATAACACGCCTGAAAAAGTTAAATATCGAGATCTGATTCTATACAATTTGAAGTCTGCCAGGGGAAAATTGGCTTTTTATCTTTCCATACCGATCGGCGGCCATTGCTCTTCTTCGTTTATACGCTCTTCATTTCGGCACACGTCTTCGTTATTATTATTGTTTTTTTCTCCGACTTTCTGCCAGACGCTTCCAACAGATGCACCAGATCGAGTCGCGTCGTTAGCCAGGTTGATGCCTCCCGTACATACACTTGTCTCCAAACAAAAAAATTTATCAACGCAGATGCATCTGCAGCAATTTAGTGAATGCATTTAAACCGTATTACAGCATCGCCGTTTTTGCAGCGACAGATGGCGGATTCGACGCTTTGTCGCAGCGGCACACAGTTAAGCCCAGTTAACATCCAGCGGCCAAACTCTTTCATAAATTTCCGCCGGCGCGAAATGAAGACATTTTCAAAATTGCCCACTTCCATATCGCCCACACATCTACTTCCTGCATGACGCCAGCTAAATACGTTGCATGTCCCAATTACATTAGTCGACTCACACCTTGATGGCTATCAAGATTGCGGGACAATTAACAAATAATAGTACGTTGGGAAGCACAAACCTCGCGGTCTGACTCATCCCCGATGCGCTTGCACTGGACCAAAATAAAGTGCGGCACACACGCACAAAGCCCTCTTCAGCCATTGATTGCCGTCTCCCCCGTGATAAAATTACGCGTTTAGGTTTACTCGAACGCGGGAATCTTTGTGTTTATCAATAACACAATTAGATTAAACCGAATCCGGATTATGACAATCACGTTGAGCGGAAATTGCTCCTCCAGTCGAGCAAGAGGGGGAACCGATCGACGCACAATATTTACTCATCGCAGAAAAATGTCAATAAGTAGTACAAAGAAAACAATTATGGGAAATATTCGATCAAACGTTGGGGGCTTTCGGCATCGGCGTTATTAACTTTGTTACGTCCACCTCTCTCAGTTTATTTACTTCTTGGCAATTTTCAAGGTGTCACAACAACTAACTGTAACGCTGTAATTGATAGCGGATGCGCTTTAAGTTAGTTTTAATAACTTTTGCAACAATGTCGAGAAGAGTAATCAAAGTTTCATTTCGTTAACGTCTGGGGTGAAGAACAATGTTGGAAATTATGTAGAAACATCCTTATGGTGGTTTCGGTGATAAAAGCAACGGTTGGAGAGGGACATTGCTTCATAATTAGCTATTGTATTGAAATGTCAGAGACAGGACGAATATGCGTATAAAGTTGTAGGTTTTATAGGTAACATAACTTCTTGAAGAATGCCAGTAAAGTTGGACGCTTGACTTGTTAATTTCGATGTTGCTGCATATAATCAACAATATGTAAATTCAACGCATAGACCAAATTTCAGATCCAGCACCGTAACCTCTTAACCGGCAGAAAATTTCTTTAAACGAGGCCTTCGAGGCCGCGTATTGAAGCAACTTGTCTCTACTTACTCTTACGTGATGGTTAAAAGTATTCGGAAACAAATATAATGTACACCAAATTAAACCATACATCCCTTGCACTGTCCACCAGAAAATTTAATGAACATCAAAAAATCTAAATACCTAAAACCCAAATTATTTTACATCAAAAAATGAGAACATCACCACTAAAATAACTATGCTGCGTATTGTTTTACCATTGCTCAAGTTACGCGTCCGTGCTGTACTACATAATAAATATTCGTGCTATCCATTTATATTTAGTGTTTTTCAAAAAAACTATTTGTGCGTCAATTAATTATTCTATTAGTCCAAAAATAAAATATGTTCGCGCATCTCTCCTTGCCGCTTGCGCTTCCAGACAAGAGGTACGCGAAAAAAGTTTTGTACAAGGTCAGTTCAGGGCCCTGTAATTTTTTTTTAAAGCACGATTAGAAATTACCACTAAAAGAAGTTTTACGTTTTACATAATGCAAGCCAATTACAGCAAAGCATTTATATATTACGGAAATCAATATCTTTTTTTGTACAAACCACTTCTATTTTTACTCTTATTTTTCTTGCCCTAGCACATCTACATCTATAATTTTGCATAAAATTATTTACCATTTGCACAACATTTTATTGCTTGTGTATTTTTGATCAACAAATAGTATTTTGAACTGCTAAATAATATAAGACCTGTCAAAAATTAAATATCTGAGTATTATGTTAGAATTGAATGCGGAATAAAATTTGGTGAACATTTAGTATTTATGGTCAACAAAAATTATTTTGGCGAACAAAATATATAAGAGGCCAGCATTATGTCAATATTTGGTTGTCGCTTTAAGATTATGTATTTTCTTAATTTTGGTGAGCATTTAGTATTTTTGGGAAATGAAAGTATTTTTTGTATAAAAATATTGGGTAAATTTGGTAGACTGTTAAATACAACCCTTTAAAAAATAACGCAAAAACGGGCCGATGAGTACATATACCTAGAGACTTTTTATCTTAAAATCATACACAGATTCCTCCCCTTTCATTCAATTATGAAACATCCTGTATATTGAAGTTTGACAAGAAAATCGCAGAATAATTTTTTGAACTGAATATCAACTACAAAATTCAACTTTGGCTTCGTGCGGCGTTTAAGGGCCCGTTAATTTTTCCCGTATTGAAAATAGCGGGGAAAGTCGGAGGCTAATTTCCCTGCGGTCGGGTGCTTCGTTTTTATCCCAAAATTGGCTTGATGATTTAGTATTTTTGGGAAACAAAAGTATTTTTTTGTATGAAAATTTTGGGTAAATTTGGTAGACTGTTAAATACGACCCAAAGTCTTCTAGTCTATTCCACTTAAAACAATGTTGTTTGGATCACGGTGTCAAAATTTCAAGAAATCTATCTGGAGCATCAAGTTTCGTTATTTGGGTGCTAAAAGACCAAATTCATTTTTGGCACATCCGTCAAGTTAACGGTCGAGTCAAGATAGCTGGTGTCATGTTAATATTCAGCAACCGCAAATTCTTCAGTGGTTTCATATTTTGTGTTCTCGACAAATCATGACACTTGCTTCTCGATGCATCACTTGACTAGGACAACGACGACCAAGTAAGTCTGACAATGTTTGTTGCTTTACTCTTTAGACAATGTTTTAAATTGAAGAGCCTTGCAACGGAGAAATTAAGTTGGACATAACGAAAAAATAATAGTCAAAAATATGGTAAAGACAGTTATTAGAGAAAGATGTAAAACGAGACGACAAAACTAGATAAAGATGTTGGGAGGAAAAGGTAATAGAGGAAATAAAACGCCTCCATGTTGGTACAATTTGGAAATTTACGGTGACTACTGCTGAAATTGCCACGACACAACCAGCGGTTCCGAAAAACATAGAAGCGTGCCAAACGTTACGCCATACGATCTGATTTCGCAACACTCCATCGAACTTGCTCGCGTGATTCATTAGAGCCGTCATTAAGATTTAATTGCAATCATTTATTCGCGGAATGACATTACCGCGATACGAATGCTAATGTGCATAAATTATTATTATTATTATTATATTCCATCTGAACTATGTAGGCAGATAAGAGAGGTGCCTATACATATTTATCAGATCAAACCGAAAAAACTGCCAAAAGAATTCGTTACCTCCGGCTGCCTCTTATCGCCTTAATTCCCGTCGAAGAATTAAACGTCACACCAGAATCGGAATAATACCGGCCGGTACACGTACCTGCACACGTGAATAAACTCGCCCCTAAAAGTTGCCATAGAAACACTAATTAGATTCCCAGTAATGTGTTTTGATGGTCCCTCTGACGTTTGCGTTGGATTTTATTATATTTCCCTTGACTTGATAACGGCCGTCTTAATCGCATTTTTGGCAACCACGCCGCTAATGAATTCTCGCAAACCGAGGTTGTTGGTAATCTAGATTACTCGTCAATCAGCGGCGAGTTGTTAAAACTATACCGTAATTATTCAGTCGGGATTACCGCCAACACCATGACGTGCCGACTTTCCATAAATTCCGATAATAACAACCAGTGCTGGAGAACATTAGTGAATTATAATGTTGCAGCAATGGTCAGGGGCGAGAGAATCAATTGTTCAACTCGCACCGGATGATGTCCCATCAACGCGATGCTGTTGCTGCTGATTACCACCAGCCCTCAGGCTCGCCAATACCTGCACCCTCGGGGTTAACCATCCTGCACGCCGTAATCACCTCGCTGCTGAACTCCGCAGGTATGACCCGAAGACATTTCAATTACCAAGCGGTATTTGCTTCCATAATTAACCGATCTCGTTCCACATGTGTGGATCAAGGCCGGTTTTTTTCCCGATCCATTGTCGGACTCGATGGAGAAAACGGCAACCATCCAAGTGTGAAGTCGAGTGTTTAATTGTTGGTCAAAGAGTTGGCGGCAGCGCAGTCAGACGGATATCGACTCGTGTGAATGAATGCAGAGAGCTTCGGGGCAATTTTCCCCATAACTTCGCTAATTGAAATTGGATGGATAATTATAAAATAGATTATAACGTAATTTAATTAATAGTAATTTGGGGTTTAGTGGCGAGGAACGGGCAATTATCTTCTTTTGGCAAGGCTTTAATAACAATGAAAGAAGTTGCCGACGCCTGTTTGAAATTGAGTCAAAAACTAGTGTAGAAACATTTCCAGAAATTAAACTCAAATTGTTGGAACAAACAACAGATTTCTGAAGCTTGAGTAGCTATAGAACCAAGATTTCGCATTGGCATTGTAATCAAACCTTGTAAAGTTGCATTGTAGTTTAAGTCTGCATAAGGTACAAATAGAGCGAGGCCAGAAGGCGAAAGCAGCATTAGGGTAATTGAGAACTTTAAGTTAATAAAAGGAAGAAACGCTTCAATTTTGCAAGGGCGGAGACCGCAGATGTGACCTGTAAGAACATTGCGCCAGGTTCTAACACATCTTCTAAATAATTTATGTAATGAATGGTTGAAAACGTTCAATAAATAGAAGTGAAGTTGCAAGTACCAATATTATCACTCATTTCTAAGCAATTATGCAAATTGCTTATAAAATAATTATTTAATTGATAAATTTTAACAGTGTACGTACTTATGTCAAATAATGACAGTTGAGCTTTCGTAACTGATGATTTTAGCGTAACAAAAATGAGTCATTAGAAGGTCATATTATAAAATATCCAAAAGAACCAACTTTTTGCGAAAAAATAATTGTAAAGGGTATAGAAAAATCAAAACCTCATATTTCGATTCGACCCAATGCATTTTGGAAATTTTTTATTTCTGCAACGGACCGAAGTAATGAAACAACGTTGGATCACCTAATTTTATTTTTTTACTTTTTCTTTTTTTACTCCTGCTGCGAAAATAGCGTACTAAGAGTAGCGACGTCATCCGCTTGGAACCAGTGCCGGGCCCAAATTTAGGTAGAAACAAAAAAATCTTTATCGCCCCGTATTTAAAAAATTACGCAAAAACGGGCCTATGATTATACAGACTTTTTATCTTAAAATCATACACAGATTCCTCCCCTTTCATTCAATTATGAAATAATAAATAAATAATTTTTTCAACTGAATATCAACGACAAAATTCAACTTTGGCACCGTGCGGCGTTTAAGGGCCCGTTAATTTTTCCCGTATTGAAAATAGCGGGGAGAAATTCGGGAGCTAATTTCCCTGCGGTCGGGTGCTTCGGTTTTATCCGAAAATTGGCTTGCACAAATTTTCTTAATGAATATTAAATGATGGCGAGCGCCAGAGTTTGTTAAATTGCTTCCACCATAACCTGGCACGTCCCAACGGCCACCTGTCAACTTGTGTTATTAACTTATTCTCGAACTGTGTGCGTCGAGTTTAATAAATTATTTGTATTCCCCAGGATATCATCGCTATAGCTGAGCATACGTAATAAATTATGATGAAGTAAAAAAAGGAACGTACAAAAAACGTGTCTATTGTATAAACAGACAGATTTCACTTTTATGTGCGGCATCAGTAATTTATGAATATCGTTTTGTAAAAGTTTTACGCTTTGAAAGCTTCGATCCTCCGAGCGCCTCCGCCATTTCGCAACATCCAAAAACGGCCGTCGTCGTCGTCGAACAAAACCCCCAGAAAATTGAATTTCTATTTGTTGCTTTCGTTGCAGACCTCATCAACTAACTGCTGCATCGCATGATTAAAGCTCAACGAAATTGCTGTACTTAGTGTGGTGAATGTGGCGCTGGGCGCGAATAAAAGTGCGCTATCCACGACGTAACGTTAATAACGCAACACATAAACACCACAAAAGCGGTTATTTCCTCGTTATTGATTGGCCGTTGATAGTGCCCTCATATTGAAAGCCCGCCTTGCTTATAACAAGGGCATAAAAGAAAATCCATTTGTCGCTTGTACAGTAAATAGAACATAAACACAATGGGTACAAGTATTAAGGGCCGACTTCGGCTGCGAGACGGCCTAAGGTTTATTGTTTCTTTGACGTGAAAAGTGATTCCGATTTACGAACCCGCATACATGGAAAAGCATCGTGAAAATTACAGCGCCCATTTTAACATTTTGATTGCACCATAAAGAGGTAATGGTGTGGTTTCCACTCGTCCGTATTCAGCATTCACATCCCCGAAAATAGTCCATCAAACGTTGGTGTAAATAAATAACCAGTTCGCTAGCAAGATTTATCGCTCGGCCATGCTTTATTACGGAGGTCGTAAATAAGTCCACAATTCGGTTTTCTGAAACACGTTTACACTGGAAAATTGCCTTTGAGGTTAACTTAATAAAGCCGTGAAAACCGGGCATTATGGCCGTTGTAAGCAGGGGCAAAATTGATTCTTGCAACAACAATACATTTTTAAACGCGGCGCAGGAATTTATTATCATCCCTTCCACTCGGGTTGTTGGAGAGTTGGAGAGATAACCACAACGCCTAAGCCGTCTTTGTCATGGAGAAATGTGCAGGCGGCCCATCTGGAGCCGCAAACCCTGCCACGACCAGGATAAAGAGAGGCATCCCTCAACCAGACTTACACTCCTTTTAAATTAAACTATAACGTCCGACAATTAATTTTCGTCTTAACAATTACGACGCCGCGGAGGTGGGAGCCAAAAACGAAAGCTCGGGATTACCAAAGGTTGAATTTTAACCTTTCAATTAATAACCGGGCTTAATCCCGGCCGCTGCAGCTTCTTCACGATTCCACCAGAAATGCTGTCAACTCGCAAACTATAACTAATCTACTTTTGCTTCGCGAATAGAGACGGAAATTGGAGGAATAGAGCAGTAAAGAGCAGACTTTACTAGCGGGGGAATAACAAGGAAATCGAGGATGTGCAAAAATGAAAATTGTTGAGACTCAGGGCCGGTACCGGCCTATTTAGATTAGACAAAATCAAATAAATGTTAATAACATTTCAAAACTGTTATTACTGTCCCAGATGACATATAAATGATGTTCTATACATATATTTGAAAATTTGTATACCAAAAAGAGTTTGGTCTTACATTCAGTGGAAGAATACTAGCAAGTACATAGTATAAGATGGGGGGTTCTGGAACATACACCCACCACTATTTTTATTCTTGTATATTGTGTTGCGTACCAGTTTACTCAACTTACTAGTTTTCATGTTCTTAACAACTTTACACAGGTTCTAAACAACTTCTAGACAACTTTAAACGAAAGCTGTTTAGAACATGTTGACAAGTTGTACTTTGAATTTCTCCATTTTACAAAGGCTATCGAATGCTGTATGAACGAAAATCGTAAGACTAATAATAAAGAAGTTTAAATTTGCAAATTAGATCGATTTTAACGAAAATTTTGAATTGAAACATTCAAATGGTCATATCTTAAAAAGTACGACTTGTTCAGGGAACCTACGGCCAGATTCGTGTTAAGCAGTTCGAAATCTGTAAGATGAAGTCATAAAATCGATGTAAAAATTTCAATATTTTAGACTTTTTTTTTCTACCCCATTCGATAGAAATTCGAAAAATTTTTTAAAATCGACATCGTTGCACCTAAAAGCTGGAAATGGGCGTTTTCTTATGTAATCGGCCTTCCTGAACTCAAATCCGTAATCAATTCGACGCTAGAATAAATAAATTTCTTATGAAATTTAAAAAACCACTAACGTCTGATTTCTTTCAATTTTCAAACTCATGTTACTTTTGAACGGACAGACAGTTATCAAATCCAGATACATCAAATTTCTCCATTTCACAAAGGCTATCGAATGCTGTATGAACGAAAATCGTAAGTCTAATAACAAGGAAGTAGAAATTTGCAATTTAGGTCGATTTTAATGAAAATTTGGAATTAAAACATTCAAATGGTCATATCTTAAAAAGTACGACTTGTACAAGGAAACTACGGCCAGATTCGTGTTAAGCGGTTCAAAATCTATAAGATTAAGTCATAAAATCGATGTAAAAAATTTCAATATTTTCGACTTTTTTTTTCTACCCTAATCGATAGAAATTCGAAAAATTCCTAAAATCGACATCGTTGCACCTAAAAGCTGGAAATAGGCGTTTTCTTATGTAATCGGCCTTCCTGAACTCAAATCCGTAATCAATTCGATGCTAGAATAAATTAATTTCTTATGAAATTTAAAAAACCACTAACTTTTGATTTCTTTCAATTTTCAAACTCTTGTAACTTTTCAACGAACAGACTTATATCAAATCCAAATACATCAAATTTCTCCATTTCTCAAAAGCTATCGAATGCTATATAAACAAAAATCGTAAGTCTAATAATAAAGAAGTTGAAATTTGCAATTTAGGTTGATTTTGACGAAAATTTTGAATTGAAACATTCGAACGGTTATATCTTAAAATGTACGACTTGTACAGGAGAACTACGGTCAGATTCGTGTTAAGCGGTTCGAAATCTATAGGAAGAAGTCATAAAATCGATGTAAAAAATTTCAATATTTTCGACTTTTTTTTTCTACCCCAATCGATAGAAATTCGAATAATTCCTAAAATCGGCATCGTTGCACCTAAAGCCTGGAAATTGGCGTTTTCTTATGTAATCGGCCTTCCTGAACTCAAATCGGTAATCAACTCGACGCTAGAGTAAATAAATTTCTTATAAAATCAGAATAACCACTAACTTTTGATTTCTTTCAATTTTCAAACTCTTGTAACTTTTGAACGGACAGACTTATATCAAATCCAGATACATCAAATTTCTCGAGTATCTATCAGTCCGGAGATCAATACCGAAACCGTCTATCTCTATTGCTTTGGATGTCTTCCAACTTTTCAACCGTTCAACAGTTGTTGATGGACGTAATCGTCGGCCATTGTTCTCGGAATAACAACACCCTTATGTTTACGTTCCACACCAAATAATGGTCTCATCCACAATAAACCCCGTAACCGCTTCAAGATACTGATCGTGACGCGATAACTTGTCGGAAAATGTTATTGATTCGTTTCAGATGTTGACGTCCGAAGTCATTCTCGATCACATCGTTAATGGTCGCTTTTGTGGGACAACTGACAATAATAATTCACATCGGTTCCAATATCGGATCGGCTCATCGCTGATGACTTTGAGGGATTGACAGGTGTAAAAACAGTGCTTGATTTCGGAAGGCTTAATTGCGACCTGATTCCCAGTCAAGTGTCGACATTAATTTTTTCCCTGATCCTAACAGTATTGTCGACGTAACTGCCGCATCAAACCCAACAACACTCCCCTATATATCTACTCCTGTATTATTGATGGATCCGGTAATTGAATTTTCCCAGTTCCTCACTCACGTTACGGATCCCTCGCACAGACAACTCGAAATTTGAGTAAGGCGAATGGCGAGACAATTTACGGTGGCCGTAAATCAGAAAAGGGTGAAGAATTCCGGGGAATAACTGAAACCTACCAGGGGTTATAGCGGCCCGCGTGAGAACGGATGCCACTCACTTTTATTATTAATCAATTCTTCGAGGAGAGATTCTAAATAATAAATTAACAAACCCTCGACACTATAATTTAATAGGTTTCTTGCTTTTTTTAACTGTCATTGTTTTATTCTATCATTTTCCAGACGCAATCAATCCTGTAACTACTCGTCTCGTTAACAGGTTCTCTATAAAGCAAAATAAACGGACGAAAGCGCGGAGCCAGCCCGAAAATAAATTCGCCCATCGCCTTTTCAACGGGCTCGTATAATTTGGGTAGCACGCATGTTTATTTACGTTAACATGGGTTTTATGGGCGCTTCCGTGATTCTAATCTAATAGATTTTATATAAAGTTTCACTTAACCATATGGTTACGTAATAAGCCGTTTTATCTCGCCGTAATCAATCGCTCATGCATAATCCCATAGGCTGTCAAAACTGATTTATGTTATGGATACGAGTACTTTGCATAAAATGTAGTGGTGCTCCTCCAAGCTGTGCTTTGGCTCGTTTAGCCTATTTTTGGTGGCGTTTTAAGGCGCAGCCCGTAAAACTATGTTGGCATACATATTTTATTGGCTCATCATTTTTTCAGGGGCGGTTATGCGACTTTAAAATCCCTAGCAGATTTCGTCCCCGAGGAACGGCTCACTTACGCCACTTCTCATGTGACAGCGCAAATAAGTCATTTTCACAGCAGATTGATCTTGTCGTGATGTCAGTAAGCCATGAAAGTTACAGCAGTTGATCTTAATTTAGTAACATCTTAATCGGTTATCACCCACCTGAAAGCTCTATCACACGGCAAAAGCACATACATTTGAAATGAGTCACCGACTGAAAACTAAATCTTCGCAGTCCTCCAAACCATTTTGGGACGTTTGGAGAAAAGTCGCAAAGGGCCAAATCTGGCTGGCACGCAAAGAGGATGTCGTCCAACTGCTGCCAGTTGAACTATGCAATTTGAAACCATCACTTTTTGTTTCTCGTAAAGAGCTTTTAACATCCATTTTTTAACGGTTTCTGGCAAATTCTCTTTAAATGAGTCGTTTGGAAACTGGAACTGGACAACAAGGATAACAATTATCCTTCGCCGTAGAAATTATTACCGCACGTCTTAAGCTCTTTGAGTGCAGTAGTGGCCGGAATTGAACAGCCAAATTTATTGGTCGAATAGGCGTTCGAAATTTATTTAAAAATTATTCCAGCAGGTGTTCAATTTATTGTAAGTAATTAAATATTCGCTGTAATGCAATAAATTGTAGCGGACCCAAGTGTTCTTTCTCTCAGAATCATCACTTTACGCGATCCGTTCGAGTTAATTTCTTCAACGGCTCGTAATGAATTCAATTATCCTTGTAGATGGCCCGACAGCAGTGAGCCTCTTTCGGGGGATTCTGCATCGCTCGTTTCCAAAAAATGCGCCATCGCGAAAAAGAAACATGTCCGACCTATTTTGATAATTGAAATGAATTACCTTAACGCAGAACTGCGTGCCACAACGGACAAAGCAAATATCGGAAACTTCGTTACATTGAGGCCTTTGTGTGAAAATCAAACAGATGGGCTCAATTAGGTGTGCAGATGATTGCGGTTGAAATTTTTAATTGAAAATCGGTTTATTTCCATTCGTGGTTTGTTTTGGGGTGAATTTTTCTTTTTAGAACGGTAAATATATTTTGCACCCGATATATTTATTTCCAGTGATCGCTCGATGGCTCTCGACTTATTAATGGCTTTGACGTGATGATTGCGCAAAAATTAACAGTTTTGGGCGACGCCATCGACGTGGACGAAACCTTGCAAGTTTCGGGAGAGACACGCCCCAGATCGGGTTTTTAAGGGGGCGATTAGCTCGACCGGCTTAAACAACGGCATTAAAGTGACAAATAATCGCAACTTGGCACCAACAAATTTATTTGTTGCTGCTGGGTTTAAGCGCCGGATATCAGAGCTAACTCCGGCTACATATTGTAATATGCATATGCGATATGCGAAGCGGGTAGAGGTAACTAACTTAAATTATAACCGTACACACCGGGACTCTGTCAAGTGAAATTATGAGTGGATCTTTAAACATAAAGCGGGGATGGAATAACGAGGTTTGTAATTTGATTGCGGATTTGCCCTTGCAAGTCACAATATCAGCCGGTTCACCGCAAAAGTTACGAAGAATCAAAGAGTGTTGATAAAGAGTAGCTGAATATCAAGAAGAAGGTGTAAAGGTCAAATTAAAACCCTAACTTGGCTCCTGAGGATTTAAAAAAAAATACAGATAAAACTTGAGAAATGGCCACAACAAAACTAAGAGTTAATTAAAAAGTGTGTGAAAATCAAAATTCACTACCCTCCACACAACTTAAAACTAGTAATTATGTAGGACAAAACCAAAAAAAGAAAAAAGTTAAATGGGTGCAGAAGACCATTTTAGAAAGTACCGAACAAATTTTGGTAAATTAGAAAGAAACTTGAGACTGCTACCGAAAAATGGGCCGTCAGAGCAGCCGCGAAGGCAATTTGAGCGAAGAAGTTAATGGTGATACTTGAAAGAGTTTCAACAAAAACGCAGTCACCCTCCACAAACCGAAGTAACTACCTATCACGTAGATTAGGGTGCATAAATCATTCCGCGGCATCCTGTATCATGCCTCTTGATAGTTTCGCGGTTGCACCGGGCGTTGCCTCCATGTAGCCAGCTTACGTGACTTCATATTTTTAATATTTATGTCGCCTTGCACCATTTCTGCTGGCGCACAGTTAAAATTTCCAACCTTGGCCAGGAGCGAGATGTTTTTAACGGCACACCCTCGAATTGTTGGTTGGGACAGTTCAGTTCCGGTTTAACAATTCTTTTTTACGGCCTAATTAAAAGATTTCAGGAGATTTCCCCCATAAAGTATGTTTATGTAGGTACCTGCCTTGTCACCAGAAGGCGCAATGCGAAATTGCGTAATAATTTTAACGCGGCTATAATTGGAAGGCCCTCCCAGTGATTAAAGGGTGGAACGTGCAAAGAAGTGCTAACTGCTCCGATCATTACCCGACATTAGATTCATCCCAGGTGACGATGTTCCTCTCTCGCGTCCGCATGGTTCCATTGAAACTTCCGGAATTGTTCGCCATGATTTACACCTGTTCCACTAATGGTGACAATTCCAGTTTCGTCAATTAACTTCCAATCCCGCCACAGTTAGGAATACTGAATACATTAAATCGGACCCGAGTCGTTTCCTTTGTTACAATCGCATCCGCGCCGAGTGCTGGCAAGCCGTAAATCCAAGAGTAGCGAAAATGTTATCTGCAAATTCAGCAAACCGTCCTCCTTTATTTGTTGCTAAACAAGTGACTGGATCTCGAAAGTTTTTCCATAAATTTCGATTGGGCGGAAGATGCACAAAGGCCAGCGTCGCGCCGGTTACCTAACGTCCACCGATTCGACTAATAAGAAATATCGGTACCGGCAAAGCTCGCTATCGCCACTAGACCGAATTCCGGCAGTTAAAAAACTCATTTAAATAGAAGGCATAACTGCGATAAAACTCCGGTGCCATTAACTCGTCGATTTTGCACTATTCCAAATGAATAAGCGACGGAGTTTGCCTTTTCGGGCGAATTTCGGGCTGATGGGATTAAAGTTACGAGTATCTCGATAAGAATCTGGCCTCAATTTAAATTAATTTGTATTCTCAATCGCGTGAATAAATTCGGGCTCGGAACGGTGTTTTTGTTGCGGCTTCACCTCCACGCTAAATAATTGTACTCCATATACGTAGGTATAGGTTCCTAATTTGAAAATTAAAGTATTACCCGTCCAGATTCCTATCTTGACATTCATGACCGTGTCCGTGCTGTTATTTCGGTGAAAAGTTTATTTTACCTTTTTTTTATAGAAACTGGCGTTTCGACACGTTTGACACGGTTGAATTTTTTCAGGTAATTGCCGTTCGTTTTACATGTTTGACGGACGCTTTCGCATTGTTAGGCCGAAAGGAGTTGTAAATGTAAATTCAGTTTCAATTAAGATATTTCACTTAAGCGTTCTTGTTCTTACGTAACTGGTTCCTGTTTCGATTCCCAGAAGGGTCGTAAAATGCATAGTTACGTATTTAGGCTAATTCTGACGGGGTCCGGGGATTCCCCGCAGCACCGAGATAGAACGCTCCAAAACTAAATTATCCCATTGACGTAACGCATACGGTTTCCAAATTAAACCGACCAATTATTGGAATACGAATTTCATGCACCTTGATAAGAGTCTCTAAGATGCCAAAACTTTGGAAATTTTTTTTCATCGAAGAGCCTAATAAAATTTATCCAAAAAAAGCTACTTTCAAGTAGAATTTAAAGATTTAAAGATGGGTAGCAGAGTAAGAAAATGGGATATTTTCACAGAGGTCCAATTATATCTGCCAAGTCTAATTTAAATAAGGAACAAATAGGTATATGTAGGTACACCAAATTAAACCATACATCCCTTGCACTGTCCACCAAAAAATTTAATGAGCATCAAAAAATCTAAATGAAACCTAAATTATTATACATCAGAAAATGAGAACATCACCACTAAAATAACTATGCTGCGTATTGTTTTACCATTGCTTACATTTTAAATTCTATATGTCTATCAATTTTACTAAATGTTCACCAAATTTAGAACGCTCAAGTTACGCTCAAGTTTTACGTTTTACATAATGCAAGCCAATTACAGCAAAGCATTTATATATTACGGAAATCAATATCTTTTTTTCTGCAAACCACTTCTATTTTTACTCTTATTTTCCTTGCCATAGCACATCTACATCTATAATTTTGCATAAAATTATTTACCATTTGCACAACATTTTATTACTTGTATTTTTTTGATCAACAAATAGTATTTTTAACTGCTAAATAATATAAGACACTGTCGAATATTAAATATCTGGGTATTATGTTATAATTAAATGCGGAATAAAATTTGGTGAACATTTAGTATTTATGGTCAACAAAAGTTATTTTGGCGAACAAAATATATAAAAGGCCAGCATTATGTCAATATTTGGTTGTCGCTTTAAGATTATGTATTTTCTTAATTTTGGTGAGCATTTAGTATTTTTGGGAAATAAAAGAATTTTTTGTATGAAAATATTGGGTAAATTTGGTAGACTGTTAAATACGACTCATTTAAATGTGGGATAATTTTCCAAATTCCCCTTCTTCATCATGTTGAATCATGATGTCCAATTGGTTACGTCCAGTTCGGCATCCAACGCGAGAGGAAAAACTTGCGCTCATAACATAAATCAGGCTAACCCTTCCGAATGACGGGTTGGAGCAAAGTGGATTACTTTTCCATTATTGTAATTGACCCATAAAAGGCGTCCGTAAAGTTAATTGAAATGACTGAATGGAAACCTGCCTGGAAATTATGATTATGGCCCGATTTTTCACATTCCATCCGCAGCTCAAGAACAATTACGTTTCAAGAGCCAAAAGGCATCGATAATGGGAGATTTTCTGACCGGATGACGATACGACTGTACCGGCGATATCTGAAAACTTTGCACTCTGCAGTTTGGAGGGCGAGCCGAGCGTAGACTTTGCAAACTTGATTTTCCCAAATCCTGCTTCACTTTTCCCAAACTAAACAGAACTTTGCATCAGAAAACTTAACGAAGTTTTAATTATCTGATGGGTCGGAGCGGGTCAAATTTACATTAGAGCCTCAATAACGTTCCCGGCCGCTTACCTTAAATGTGAAATTAATAATGCATCATTTAATTCGCTACCTGCGGCGTATTTGTCTTGCGGTATTTCGTTACTAATCGTTTAGACCAAAATTTGACAAAGCTGTGCTTAATGCCGCGTATTAATATCCAATTTACATATAATTAGCGCCATATGAGGACGGCCTGACATGTTTCCAGCATACACCGTGACGTGAAGCGGACCTTATTTAAATAAAGTCGGACCTTTGCTCACGTTTGGTTTTTTTTTTTTTTTTAATGGAATGCCCGGACTGGGAAGACAACGCAGATCTGGGTGGTCCCGTGATTTGATCCAGTGCATGATTGTCGGGCGCCCCCGCGTAATTATATCTATTAACCGCGATGCGGGGCCGAAATTTTAATTTGTCCGTGGGTTCCGCCCGAAACTGTCCTGGAACTTTCACAAACCGCCGCCGGGTGTCGGGCAAATTACAACATTTGATGAAATATCGCTTGTCGAACTCGGATTCGGGTGTCATGCATCATCAAAAAGTGCAAGTCGGCAAGAAATAGTTGAGCACGATTTAACCGCCTTTCTTCTGCGGTTCACGATGGGAAAAAGCGTCATTATCGCCGGTAAAAAGTTCGGTTTGATGAGGTTGGTGGCGTTTAGCGGTTGGCTTTGTTGCAACAAATTAAAAACGCAACGCCGGAAAAGCGCAATTTGGAACAATTTTGACGACATTCAGACACTTCGACCAAACAAATTGCCGGTAATCAAGCGATAAGAGCCGATAAAAGCGGCCAAGAAATAACTTCATTATTACGGCCGCATTCGTGCAATCGCTGCGTAATCGGCCAGGAAGGAGCTTTTTTGCTAATGACGCTTTTTGGACAAATAAAAATATAGATGTTGCAAACTGCCCGGTTTTTGCAAGGCCGACGACCAACGGGCCGTTTTACAAAGGGATCGTTTATCAGCGTCCCCTGACGACAGTTCGCCCAGTTTTTTGGTTTTGAAAACGTCGAAAGGCAGTCATAGCGCCAAAGTCCTTAATTAACACTGTTTAACCAAATCCGGCAAAAAATCTACGCACAAGAACTCTCACCGACCTTCATTGCCTTCATTTCCATGGTAAATCCCAGCAATTGTTATCACTACTGCACCCATAACTATTCAAAAAGTTGCGAAAAACTTTGGAACGACCACTGCCCGATTTTAATCGCGAACGTCACACAACTGCAATCAACTAAACCAAACGCATCGTCACCTTGAAAAACAAAAAAGGCAAAAAATTGTTAACAACTTTTTTGGTGATTCAGTGGCGTGTCGCAATTACTGATGTCACCACAAGGTCGAAGTGGGAAAAGTGGGAAGATCGTTTAAGTTAATCATTAATTTTAAGTTAGCTGAACATAGTTTTGAGAACTTAATATAATAATGGGAACAAATATAATGTATACCAAATTAAACCATACATCCCTTGCACTGTCCACCAGAAAATTTAATGAGCATCAAAAAATCTAAATAAAACCCAAATTATTATATCTACATCAGAAAATGAGAGCATCACCACTAAAATAATTCTGCTGCGTATTGTTTTACCATTGCTTACATTTTAAATTCTATATGTCTATCAATTTTACTAAATGTTCACCAAATTTAGAACGCTC
Organism: Schizotus pectinicornis; assembly: GCA_951805265.1. Classification (NCBI taxonomy): domain Eukaryota; kingdom Metazoa; phylum Arthropoda; class Insecta; order Coleoptera; family Pyrochroidae; genus Schizotus; species Schizotus pectinicornis. Next base: position 26,975,634 of record OX638202.1, read on the forward strand.
AAGTTACGCGTCCGTGCTGTACATAATAAATATTCGCGCTATCCATTTATATTTAGTGTTTCTCAAAAAAACTATTTATGCGTCAAATAATTCTTCTATTACTCCAAAAATGAAATATGCTTGCGCTTCCGGGCAAGAGGCACGCAAAAAAAGTTTTGTACAAGGTCAGTTCAAGGCCCTGTATTTTTTTTTAAAAGACCATTAAAAATTACCACTAAAAGAAGTTTTACGTTTTACATAATGCAAGCCAATTACAGCAAAGCATTTATATATTACGGAAATCAATATCTTTTTTTGTGCAAACCACTTCTATTTTTACTCTTATTTTCCTTGCCCTAGCACATCTACATCTGTAATTTTGCATAAAATTATTTACTATTTGCATAACATTTTATTGCTTGTGTATTTTTGATCAACAAATAGTATTTTTAACTGCTAAATAATATAAGAGACTGCCGAATATTAAATATCTGGGTATTATGCTAGAATTAAATGCGGAATAAAATTTGGTAAACATTTAGTATTTATGGTCAACAAAAGTTATTTTGGCGAATAAAATATATAAGAGGCCAGCATTATGTCAATATTTGGTTGTCGCTTTAAGATTATGTATTTTCTTAATTTTGGGAGCATTTAGTATTTTTGAGAAATGAAACAATTTTTTTGTATGAAAATATTGGGTAAATTTGGTACTGTTAAAAACGACCCTTTACTAAATAACCTGTGGCAACTTAATTTCGGTTTTTGGGCGTTACGTGATCCAGAAGGTGTTAAGTTAATTTCGCCTAATTGTTATTGCGTTCATTGAACACATGAAAAGGGAGTTTTTCTCGGTTCCTAATCCTCGATGGGGGAATTTAAATAACTGCCGCCATTATTTTTAATGGGCTTAAAATTTATTTTTATCCCCGCGCCGTATGGTTCAATCTGTCGGCTAATTTCGATCTTTCAAGGTGTGGACTACCTTTTAGGGTGTTTGATACTTTTGGTGATGTTTTATTGGAGATGTAAAACCGATCTGGTTTACGAGTGGCGTTTCCGGTGAAATTTCGTTTCTCCATCACTTACTCAAATGGTTTATCGGGAAAACGCGGTTATTTAGGATAACCGCAGAGGAGTGTCCTCTTCGTGAAGGTAAATTGAGGACGCGATGGTATGTCGGGCTCGAGGATGCGGCATGCGGATTTCCAACTCTATAATTGCGTCGTGGGACTGCATTCATTAAACATTTTGTTTGTTCAACTAACTCTAACAGTAATCTCACGGTAATACCTTCAAAGGTAATGTTAGCCTAACTATGTATTCGCATGATTTTGCGCTTTTATTACATTACGAAAAGCTAATTTAGAGATAAAACGGACTTTTTCTGTCTGTGTGTATTTAAAATACTAAACGAATTAACCACAACATTAGCTAGGAACATTTGTATGGTGCTATAAGGAGATTATAGCTGGCAAAAGCTGAGCTTTTACTTTTTATTCTATATTAAGCTTCACATTTTATTTTTAACGAGACGTTGCCACTTTGCTAATCGGGACTGACATCGGCTAATCCTGCAAAACTGGTAATTAATTATTCCCGATTTCGCCAATTCCCACGATGTAACCAAACAAATCCTAACAAGTTTTATTTACTCACCTCAAGAAATGACAAAAAGGTCTTCTAATATCCAAATCAACTGACTAGAACCAATGACGCTTAGTGCTGAAATTGCCATTTACCTTGATTGTCAAAATGTCCTACCATAAGGAGTATAATTGAGACATAATGGGCTGTTAATGACGCGAAGCCGCGAAAAAGTTTCATTATTGAGCGAATCAATCGCAACAAAGTATTCTACATCGAGGAGCATATTACTCAAAGTCATATCAATCTTTGGCACTCAATGGCTGGTTATTAACTGGCGCAATGTGAAAACGTTTAATAATAGACAAACAAGCGTTCGCCATTATTTATTTCAATTGTATCTACCTGTATCGGCGTCCATCACCAAATTACACGCCTATCATGATCCAACGTAGGGAAGACACATTAAATTTTATCAACCTGAAGAGTCTCAAGTAGGTGCGGAGAATTAACTAACTTATTCAGGTGCGATGGCCGAGTCTCCATAATTCATTCACGAGCTTTAGGACAAAGGACAGTTTTATAACTAAATAGATAGAGAGGCATAATGACATACCGAAGCCAGAGCTTGTTAACTCGACAAAGGTTTCAATTCGAACTCTTTGTTGCATTAGAAATGTAGTCAATAAAACTTAAATGCTTTTTACGTAAAGTTGCCAACGGAATTCTCCGAATTAATGTCTTTCATTGATTTTTTCCCATTTAATAGCGTTTGATCCATATTTTGATTTTTGCCATACAGTTTGGCAACCGCCGAAAATAGTCGCTCTGCGACCTGGATTTCAATTAAACGATTTAATTGTTTGCCCAATTTTCTATCAAAATTCGTGTCATTAACTCTCCAACAACAGCGGCCTATCGAATTTTTTGGTCTGGTGGGAGATATTTCCTCACATGTCAGCGTTACGGTCCACCAAATTTCAGAAATGCCTCGATTCCGATTGGTTCCGTTTCGACCGAAATTTTCGGCACACCTATTCGAAATGACTTATCAGTGCAGTGACAGGTAGATTCCGGCCAACAATCGACGTTGATTGAGACATTATCGCGAGTCGAGAACAAATTTCTTATTTAACAGACAGCCGGGCTCTAGAAGACGCCGTCTCCGCAACTGAAATCACGTTTGATCGTCAAAGCTGGGAGGTAAAAACCGCAGTTTCCTTTAAATCATCATTATCCAGGATGACACCTTGCTTCCTGGGCTTAATCGTGACGCCGTAACAGATCGCTGGTTCGTTTTTTCTCCGCCGACCGCCTGGCAGCTTAACCGTTTTTTGTGCGATTGTAATAATTATTACATGTCCTTTATTATTAATCTATTAAAGTGCCTGCGAGCCGGCACAAAAGATTTACTTTGTTTGACAGCGCACTGTTGACATGAGTCTATTATTATTCAAATAGGGCCCCGGAGGCGGCGATGAGAGTGCAGGAACCGAAAACAACAGTTTTCTATTTTAGGGCGTTACGAATCGCGGATTCGGAAATTATCGACAGTGGCTGACAAAAACGCCACTTTTGCTCCCATTAACGAGGTTCGGTGCGGGTTTGTTCAACCGAAGAAAGGTCAGAACGCTAGCTGGTAGCTCTCGATATATCGAGAGCTTGCAGCAAGAGTCGCCGAAGACCACTCCTCCCTAATTCAGCCCATTCCTTCTATTGTAACAAGCCAGCGCGGTGAAAGGTCAAGTAGGTTTGTTTATGTAAAGGTAAAGGTTGGTTTCATATTTAACGAGCACTTGCACTAGTTCGAATTACTGTAACATCATTTTTTTTTCTGCTCCAACAGCAACTCGTACCAGTTTGCAATTTCGTTGTTGGATTTGCGAGGCTTTGCGAACTCAGGAAGAGGTGATGGCTACTATGTCTAAAATCATAGAAGAAGAATGGAAACGGTAATCTAACAAGAAGATAAGTAGATGAAGGCTTTGGACGTTAATTAATGTCATGAACTTCCTAAAAGTGCTTCCGCTTTTGAAATTTCTAGTCTTAATCCCAAATACCAAATGGAGACCAAATCGATAAAGGCAATCACTATCTTAAGACAAGGCACAAGGCTCATTTTTGGAGTAATAGAATAATTATTTGACGCACAAATAGTTTTTTTCAGAAACACTAAATATAAATGGATAGCGCGAATATTTATTATGTAGGTACAACACGGACGCGTAACTTAAGCGTTCTAAATTTGGTGAACATTTAGTAAAATTGATAGACATATAGAATTTAAAATGTAAGCAATGGTAAAACAATACGCAGCATTAGTTATTTTAGTGATGATGTTCTCATTTTCTGATGTATAATAATTTGGGTTTCATTTAGAATTTTTGATGCTCAATAAATTTTCTGGTGGACAGTGTAAGGGATGTATGGTTTAATTTGGTGTACATTATATTTGTTCCCTTTAGTAAAGTTAATGTGCCATCGTGATGGTGGTAAAGAAGTGGCATTTAAGAAACTTAAACAGGTGTCGGGACACGTGGAGGATTCATTGGCGACACGTACAGGGGGCGCAATTAAAATATTCCTCGTTGCATTCACGAACATGTCCCTTTGTTTGTTTGGTAAATCCGAAACTAATTAAGGAAGTTTCGTTCCATTATTCATAATGAACATTCATTTAGTTATTGTAAAACAAACAGACGAACAAGGAGTAATAATTTGCAAGGAGTCAACAAACGAACGCCCCATGAATATTCCTGCAACAAAGAATTTATTTGTCTAGTTTGCATTTGCAAGACCGGCATAGAGGGAGGTCCGCGTTTTGTGGTTGTTCAGTGTTGTTGATGTTTTTTTAACGCTCAACAGAAGTGCTGCGGTTTCGACTTATCAACAAACATGGGCGTCCATAATAGCCATTGACCGAAATCCATCTTGCAAGCGCTTGTTTCCCCAACTATAGTTAATAAGAAATCCACAAGAAGCATAGTTCTTTAATGTGGCAATTCTACCATCTACACGTCAAAGTCTTCGATCTTCCCTCAGAAGCCTCATTGCCAGCTGTTCTAAAATTCTCACGTGAAGAGATCCTTACTTGTAGGTAGGCTAAGACGAGAATTGTGCTATTTTTTGCGGTTGCTCGAAAAACTCATCCTTCAAGTGGTAAGACTCTTCGGGCAGCTAATAACTTAGACCCGGGTAATTATCCTTAATATTTTGACAGGTGTTCGCCGTGAAGAATTTACGGCTTTTTGCCGGCAGTCGTAGGAATTCCGGGAGCTAACGATTCATCCTCGATTCCGGCATGAAGATGGTTTCGCTTTTACGGAGAGACCCCATCTGTTCTTCACAAAGAGGCGAATATGTAAAGTGGCGGTGACGAGACGCGCATATATAAATAGTAAAGAGGTGGAGCATTATTTACCGATCTCATTACGAATGTATTCATATTTCATCCGCACCTCCTCTCCTTTGTAGCTATCTGAGTGAGTACCACCACGCCAAGACGCGCATTGTTTGGGCCGGTAGTGGTGGTGATGGTGCTGGGTCTCGTGGTACTCGGTCGCAACGGCCACAACACCACCAGCTACATTCCGTGCAACGGCAGATCAATCAGCTCGGGAGATATCGCATTAGCATTTCTCGACTATCCGGTTTATATGAGTCGGCTCTCGGGTCTATAGGCCTCCGTATTGCTCCTGCTGCTGCTGCTTGCATATGAGATAATCTCCGTGATTGATTTCGGCTTAATACGACTGCCACGGCAAATCCTATTTTGCGGACGTTATGCCTCAATGGTTCAACCATTTCGGGGCTTCGGCGCGGAATTGCGATCCGTTTCCCATAAAGCTGACGATTTTTCGCTGGCACCATCGAAATTTCCGGGAAAGAGCTGGTTGCGTGATCGACACTCCAATGGGAGCTGGCTACCAAATTATTTACGGAAGAGACAAGTTGGGTGTGCGATCTAATTGCCAGTGATGGCTGATTGAATCAGTAAATACATCGAAAGAAATTTCCAGGAATCTAGACGCTTGCACCGACAGGCGAGGAACAATACCAACTGGACGTGATGGGCTCCGCTTCTTCATGGTCGCGGGAAATTGGCCTTATAAAGACGCTACAACGCCAAGACGTTCCTGGTAAAGCAATCAAGTCCAGGAATCCAGGAATTTGAGCAACTCGAGAGTTTCAACGTCTTCGGCGATTTGACAACTCCTAACTTCTTTTAAGGTTTTATTGGTTACCTCCACATAATAAAAAGAGGCTGTCTGCAACAACAAAAAAGATCTACTAGTACCTAGAAGTGAGTCTTCGTGAGTTGGTTACTTCTTCGTGATTCCACTTATTTTATCAAACTTCTTTTCCAATTTCTCATTCTATATAGCTATAAGTTGCTGGAATTGTGCTCAGCTTCAATTAAAAACATACTTATGATAAAAGTATACATAGTAAAAGATCCCCAATACATTGTTGATTCGTTGCCACCTTTGGACCTCTTGTTTTTAATTTTCTTGCTTTCTGGTCAATTTTTGATTAAAATTGCGTTGGAGGCGGAGCGTTATGGTATCGATTTCTGAGGTAGCGAGGCAAACTTTAGTATGAGCTTTAAAACAGAAGCTAGCACGTAATCTAAGGATGCTGCAGATTCCACCACATGTGCCGTGTTTATTAATTTCTGAAGGAAATTGTCAACTGAGCACGTACCGCACAGGTATACGTCACCTATAAGGAGAACGTCTTATTTTCAAAGATGGAAGTCGCCATCAAGATTATGGAAATATCTTTAGATTAAGCAATAAAAAACGATCTGGTTTAATTGTGGTTTGCGTAAGCCTTCAGCATTTATTGCTTACGACCTTCTGTGTTCGCTAATCTCTGGTTCTGCTTCAAGTCCGGTTCGCTCACCTACGAGCACCTCGTTGCTTTAAAATTATTATCGATTAAGGAGTTGGGAATCATCAACACGAAAGGACTATTTTGACCAACGCTTCAAGCCGAAGGCGCGTCGAAAGCATTAAAATTAGTTCAAGTCCTTGAAAGGAGGTTTAAATTTCGACTCAGAAGCGTTGTTCACATCAGTTTGGGGAAGATTGAATTGTTGACCTGATTGCTCCTTTTCCAAGTTCTGCCACCGGGAAATCAGATGAACTGGTGGCGGGGAGGAGTTAGCCTTGTGTTAACATTGCAATAGGGTATCATGCGTCATCGCTCTTGGATGTTACAACAATAATAACAACGTTAACACAGTAAAAACACTCGACGCTGCCAGAGGAACAATGCGTAAGTTGTCTTAGGTCGTCGGTAATGTTTTCTTTCGTGCCGGCGGCCACGAGGGCATCTCATAACACTTCCGTGCGGCCATTAAATCCACTGATAGGTTTTACGATCAATTGGTATTTTCAACTTGAAAAGCCTACTCCCAACAGTGATAAAGCCATAATAGTTCCATTGAACCTTGAAAATATTAAAATTTTACGACACATAAAAGCTACCTGCTGCAGTAGGTAAGTGGAAAGTTGCAAATGTGTGGTGTATTCGTTTATCCAACTCGGCATTATCCCATTAGAAGTAACAAATACGTCTCACTACAATAAGGCTTCAACGCCACCAACCAGCAGAAGCTTATGCTACACGTACTTAATCGATAACGTATAACAATTTTATAAAGCAACCAAAAGACAGCATTAACAAATATAATGTACACCAAATTAAACCATACATCCCTTGCACTGTCCACCAGAAAATTTAATGAGCATCAACGAATCGAAATGAAATCCAAATTGTTATACATCAGAAAATGAGAACATCACCACTAAAATAACTATGCTGCGTATTATTTTACCATTGCTTACATTTTAAATTCTATATGTCTATCAATTTTACGAAATGTTCACCAAATTTAGAACGCTCAAGTTACGCGTCCGTGCTGTACATAATAAATATTCGCGCTATCCATTAATATTTAGTGTTTCTCAAAAAAACTATTTGTGCGTCAAATAATTATTCTATTACTTCAAAAATGAAATATGCTCGCGTATCTCTCCTTGCCGCTTGCGCTTTCAGACAAAAGGTACGCAAAAAAACCACGATTAGAAATTACCACTAAAACAAGTTTTACGTTTTACATAATGCAAGCCAATTACAACAAAGCATTTATATATTACGGAAATCAATACCTTTTTTTGTGCAAACCGCTTCTATTTTTACTCTTATTTTCCTTGCCCTAGCACATCTACATCTATAATTTTGCATAAAATTATTTACCATTTGCACAACATTTTATTGCTTGTGTATTTTTGATCAACAAATAGTATTTTTAACTGCTAAATAATATAAGACACTGTCGAAAATTAAATATCTGGGTATTATGTTAGAATTAAATGCGGAATAAAATTTGGTGAATATTTAGTATTTATGGTCAACAAAAGTTATTTTGGCGAACAAAATATATAAAAGGCCAGCATTATGTCAATATTTGGTTGTCGCTTCAAGATTATGTATTTTCTTAATTTTGGTCAGCATTTAGTATTTTTGGGAAATAAAAGTATTTTTTTGTATGAAAATATTGGGTAAATTTGGTAGACTGTTAAATACGACCCAATCTATAAATAGTTAATATTCCAAATACTTTGAAAAATTTAAAAATTGTCTTGCAGAAGACCAACTCGTGGGGTTGGTGGCGCGGCAGCAAAACCGTTGTTTGTTCAACGGGAAGTGCTGTTTTGGGGTGCAACTGCAGCTTTAATTAAAGCCCTCGCGTCCACGTTTCGGTGTGTTATTGTTCACGACTCATTTAACTTCCAATTAATGCGACTTTCGTCGCCACTTAATAAGGCGCCCCCTCTAACCGTTAACATCTTGTTCGGTCCGAAAACCGCCCATCTTTGTGCAGCCTAATCTGCTTTGACTTCCATAGATCATGTTCGGTGATTGTTTGCTTCGGATTTTCCGTTCCAGTGGCGCTCCGTGCGTATCGAATAACCCAGGTTCCTCCACACGGGCAAAAATTAAAGCGACTCGTCTTGTTGATTTTGGGCCGATGTCGGCGTATGTGACCCAGTAAAAACCGGCCGGACTACCTCCAGTGCATTCCGTGGTGGATCTCGTCCGCTTTGACAATGGCCTTAGGAAGGGGCCCCGATTCGCCATGAACCCAGCGGATTCGACACGAAACTCGCACACCGGCAATTTTAAGTCCAATTTCTTTAATATTCGACTTAAATACCATTGTTGACGAGAGCTTTTGATGTTGCTGATAATAAAGGCTTTATCTGAACCGCTTCACCATTAAAACTTAAAGCTTCGCCAACCGACAACTTCTTTCACGCTAAACTTGCAGCACTCACAATTTTGAAACGATTCCGACTGTTTACGAACAAATTTGGTGTCTAAAATTACGATTAGTGCGTAAATCGCGGCTATTTTAGTTCTTCTAATTGCCACTCGGGACGCGCTGAAGGATCATAATTTTAAATTTTCGTCGATTATCCTCATTTACGTCTGTAAAAGTTGAGTTTATTAGCGTCTTCCGCTCCGTAATTATGCCGTAATGATATCACCACTAGTTATTTAAAATACCTGGTCGGCAATAGTCGTTATCGTAAATCTCGGCAGTTGGGTAATTAAATGTTATTCCCTGGGTAGTGTTGCGAAAAAAGAACCCAACAGTCATTTAAGCGATTAGAGACATCTATAGAGCAACTACTAAATTTCGAAGAAATAATAATAAAATGGTACGCCGTCTTTACATTTCATAAATCGGTGCAAAAAAAATTCTCGTTGGCTCAAAGTTTTAGGCGACGCTGACATGCATTTAAGAAAATTACAACGCAAAAGAAATAACGAAGGTACAGCTGCCCGCATAACATACGGAACGACTTTGTTCTTAATGTAAATCAGGCTCCGCGCAACCGTCAAAACTACAACCAATTTCTTTCCTGATTCCTATATAAAGAGATATCAACAGAAACGTCGGTCGTAACTACATTTTTGGCTTTTACGACCTGAAATTCATTGTTGCACAGACTGAAACATCTTTATTCGAGGAGCAGACCTAAATGTCGTGAGAGTCGCCCAACGATTGCAGGATTGATTGACAGTAAAACATTTCAAGTTGCAAGGTGGGTGGTTTAATACGTGAAATTTGAAACAATACTAAGGCAGGACATCTATTGTGGCAATAGTAAAAACCCACGTAAACATGAATTTGGAAACTACGTAGAAAATTGTTGAATTATTGAAGAGGCGCTTTCTTCCAATAGACGCTGTTTTGGTGTTATATTACAGCCGGTTTCCTCCAACCCACCATAAATTAGGAACTCTAACTCGGATTAGGATCTTCCACGTCCATATTTCTACAATTATTTATTGGAGTCGAAGAGCGTAAAGAACGTGGGTAACAATTAAATATTTTGTTATGAATTTTAATGGGGGGCCTTAACATAAATATGTATGTAATAATTTAAGTTAAACTGCCTTTAACACGAGTTTAGTGTTAAATAAACGCTAATGAAATATGCATATAATTTACAAATTCTTGTAATATACACCATCCGTTTAGTTTATTCGCGTGTACCCTGATAAATTTTATCTAGCAAATATGCGTGTGGTATTTCGACACCTTCACGGGTTAAACCAAACGCTTGCTGGTAACTTTCTTGTTAACCGGAGATTATTTTAAAATTTGACACAAAAATCCTTGGAAACAAATATAATGTACACCAAATTAAACCACACATCCCTTGCACTGTCCACCAGAAAATTTAATGAGCATCAAAAAATCTAAATAAAACCCAAATTATTATACATCAAAAAATGAGAACATCACCACTAAAATAACTATGCTGCGTACTGTTTTACCATTGCTTACATTTTAAATTCTATATGTCTATCAATTTTACTAAATGTTCACCAAATTTAGAACGCTCAAGTTACGCGTCCGTGCTGTACATAATAAATATTCGTGCTATCCATTTATATTTAGTGTTTCTCAAAAAAACTATTTGTGCGTCAAATAATTATTCTATTACTCCAAAAATGAAATATGCTTGCGCATCTCTCCTTGCCGCTTGCCCTTCCAGACAAGAAGCACGCGAAAAAAGTTTTGTACAAGGTCAGTTCAGGACCCTGTAATTTTTCTTTAAAGCACGATTAGAAATTACCACTAAAAGAAGTTTTACGTTTTACATAATGCAAGCCAGTTGCAGCAAAGCATTTATATATTACGGAAATCAATATCTTTTTTTGTGCAAACCACTTCTATTTTTACTCTTATTTTCCTTTCCCTAGCACATCTACATCTATAATTTGGCATAAAATTATTTACCATTTGCACAACATTTTATTGCTTGTGTATTTTTGATCAACAAATAGTAATTTTAACTGCTAAATAATATAAGACACTATCGAAAATTAAATATCTGGGTATTATGTTAGAATTAAATGCGGAATAAAATTTGGTAAACATTTAGTAATTATGGTCAACAAAAGTTATTTTGGCGCACAAAATATATAAAAGGCCAGCATTATGTCAATATTTGGTTGTCGCTTTAAGATTATGTATTTTCTTAATTTTGGTGAGCATTTAGTATTTTTGAGAAATGAAAGTTTTTTTTTTTGTATGAAAATATTGGGTAAATTTGGTAGACTGTTAAATACGACCCAAAATCGTTTATGATTAAAAGCACTAAAAACTGGCATATTAATTCATATTGGCATTACTTGCAAAACTTCAAGGATCATTCAACAGCCACTTAAAATTTAGATATGGGGACAATTGGACACTTGACCATTATTAGCTAATAGGAGCCAGCGCCTACAAGTTATGCGGTGACTCACCTTGGAAGAATCAACCTGAGGGTGCCAAAATCCTCTCTTGAATTAATCAAAACCTGTGAATCAAAGTCCCTGAATTTGTGCATATGATGTGGCTGCCAATCGCCACTCCGCAATTTTCCGGCTCATTCATCAAAATTTTCGAGATAAAAATGGCATTTCACAAACCGCCACGGGCTTAGGGCCGTTTCATGCGGCTTTTTGCGTAAGCTGATTGAAAATCAGCAACACAAAAGCGTGTCCGCAAAAAAGTGTCGATAACACAATGACGCGCTTGTTCTCCGATTGGAACTGGCCGCAGAATTAAGGAACAAAACTTGTACAGTGACATGAAAGTCCGAAAAAAAAAAATATTCAAATCAGCTTGGGACTCTTGGAAACTCGCAGACGCCACTACAGAAATCAACCATCCCAATCAAGCATGAATGCTCGATTCAATTGACTCGCAAATGGATAATGGTCTCATCAGCAAATTTCGCGTTGCTCTTTCCTGAACAGCAGGAGGCCCAGATAGATAGTGGACCGGAGACGCTGATTGTAGGTTCTTATATTAAACGCACTGCAGCGAAACGCGTGAGAAGAACTGTTGGTGGTAGACAAGTGGGTAATTCAAATAAAGTAATCCTAGAACGTTATGTTAATTATTTGCTGTGTTGTTGTTGTAAAGAAAGGCTATCATCGGCAGCGTGGGTTATCTGGCTCGCTGTAACCTGGGAGCTTCTTCGGTATGCATTGACACGTAACTCGTTCCCTCCGCCTGATGCGACAACTTTTTACGGCAAAACGAAATATTAACTGCTCTGTGATTAGATTTGGGCACCGATCGGGATGGGGCCAACAAAAAACGGCCTTCCACGCTTATTATCACCGCCTAACGGCACCAAAATAATGGCCACGAAAAAGAGACAAAGCTCGCGGTGGCTTCCCTTCTGCTTTTCGTTTCAACGGAATTATAGACGAGTAGCTGTAGTTATGAAAAAATAATTGCTTGAGGTGATGGCAACGAAGTTACGAGATCAATATGGACGAGGATCGAAATGGTGGTTGAGTAAAAGCTGGCAGTCCGTCCTACTCCATTATTACTCATCCCGTAAATATTTCAGAGCGCCTGCTTGCCCAACAAAGATTAAGTTCCATAACCTGTTGGTAAATGAATGCAAATTTTAATCACGCCGACTCTCGAATTTTTCACCGTTGCTTTTTGTGTCTCGTAATGTATGCGGAATGAAATAAGTTAATTGATTTTTTTGAGGCTAGGCGCTGTGACAGGCCCGAGGAGGGAGTTTCGGTTCCCAAATTAAGGAAACTCGTAAAACAGTCGACGCTCGGTAAATTCATTAATAACGGCCGTTTAACAAGAATATGGATGTGCCGCTAACGAACCGAAGCTAAGATCGGAAAGTTATGCAGATGCAGGTGTTGGAAGGTGTGCACAGGGAGGTCTGCAATAACGTTTAGTTAGCTCGCAAGCAAACGGCACGTTTGACAGTTTTAGCAAGGAACGAGAAATAAAAGAATAAGTAGTTTTGAAACAAGGGAAAATTAAAAGCTCCCCCGTATCGCAAATCGCAGGATTGGCTGAAAAAAAATTGTTTCATAAAAGTGGTCGAAAATCACTTTTCGACATAAAGTATTGGAAAATGTTGCATTATTAAAAATTGCAAGGTGAGTTCAGCTAATTATATTTTAAAATGGGTCGTATTTAACAGTCTACCAAATTTACCCAGTATTTTCATACAAAAAAATACTTTCATTTCCCAAAAATACTAAATGCTCACCAAAATTAAGAAAATACATAATCTTAAAGCGACAACCAAATATTGACATAATGTTGGCCTTTTATATATTTTGTTCGCCAAAATAACTTTTGTTGACCATAAATACTAAATGTTCACCAAATTTTATTCCGCATTTAATTCTAACATAATACCCAAATATTTAATTTTCGAGAGTGTCTTATATTATTTAGCAGTTAAAAATACTATTTGTTGGTCAAAATTACACAAGCAATAATGTTGTGCAAATGGTAAATAATTTTATGCAAAATTATAGATGTAGATGTACTTAGGGCAAGGAAAATAAGAATAAAAATAAAAGTGGTTTGCACAAAAAAAGATATTGATTTCCGTAATATATAAATGCTTTGCTGTAATTGGCTTGCATTATGTAAAACGTAAAACTTCTTTTAGTGGTAATTTCTAATCGTGCTTTAAAAAAAATTACAGGGCCCTCAACTGACCTTGTGGCAAACTTTTTTCGCGTGCCTCTTGTCTGGAAGCGCAAGCGGCAAGGAGAGATGCGCGAACATATTTCATTTTTGGAGTAATAGAATAATTATTTGACGCACAAATAGTTTTTTTGACAAACTCTAAATATAAATGGATAGAGGAATATTTATTATGTACAGCACGGACGCGTAACTTGAGCGTTCTAAATTCGGTGAACATTTAGTAAAATTGATAGACATATAGAATTTAAAATGTAAGCAATGGTAAAACAATACGCAGCATAGTTATTTTAGTGGTGATGTTCTCATTTTCTGATGTATAATAATTTGGGTTTCATTTAGATTTTTTGATGCTCATTAAATTTTCTGGTGGACAGTGCAAGGGCTGTATGGTTTAATTTGGTGTACATTATATTTGTTACCTTTTAAAATTGTATCAATCGATAATGAAAAATATCAAAACATTTTCGAAAAAAATCCTGAAGAAGACACGATCAGTTCGGTGTTACCATCTACGTAATTGTGGATAAAAGAAAAATTTATTTTTTAATGTGTACAGACAATTAGTTATTACTCGTGATGGACTTTGTTATTAACAATTTTTTTAAGTTTCAAATTATCAATAGTTTGTTGACGATCCGTGCGACTGATAAAAAGTGAGAACAAACTCAGTGAGGCTATTGCGATAATTTTTTACGTTAGAAACTTTTTTAATGGATCCTGTCGTGACCTGTCTAAGTGCAGACTAAATGTTAACTTTATTATGGGTGATTTCGAACCAATTTGGAATATTTACCATTTAGCTTAAACTGAAATTGACATTTCATTAGGTAATAAAACGTTTAATGCTTATTAACATTTACAACACATAAAGTGCCCGATACAACTACTAATTTGACAAATATGGAAGTCGCTAACGTCGATAAATAACAGAAAAACCAGTTCAACGCATATTATTCGGATTAAATTATAGAATTTTTAAATTCATAGGAAAGCCAATCAGCAATAACTCAAAAATGACAATAAAGTTAATCACCTGACAAGAGATTACCATCAAGTTTTATTATCATCAACGTAGTTGTTTATTTATAATAATGTTGCTCAAACTTCTTAATAAAACAATTGGCGCCTGAGAGAATTTTGGAGCAAATTAATAAAAATTAATGAAATCCCTTTAAATAAATTATTACTATTATTATTATAATTTTGCAGAATTTTGGGGCTTGTTGAACATCATTCAAGAACACAAAACTTTAAGCCACAATTGTTTCAAATATAGGAATTTATATGATTTGCTTCAAAAAAAAAAAATTAAAATTATTGAGAAATGGTATTTTCGAATTGCTATTTCAACTATTCAAACTCATCTCGACATATCAGACTTCTCCTATATGATATTTGAGTTGCGCTATGTTATTAGTCCGCCCTGTATACTATCGGAGAAATTAAAAGTGCACGGGAGAGGGTGCATCAACAGACATCTTTTTAACTTAAAATTTAATTTATCACTCCCAAATTTCAATATAACAATGGTTTTGAACTTTCGATGCTCGGTGTAAGCAGAGCTGGGCAAAATACTTTTGAACATTATTTAAATAATAAATACTATTTCGAAAGAGATAGTATTGATCATTGAAATAATATTCGCCGTTTTAAATACTTTTTTATTTAAATACATAAAATATTTAAGCTTTTAAGGTTAGAGAAAAGTAGGTATAAATAATTTTCATATTAAAACGATCAAATTTGTACATATTAAACAGAATGGGCTTGTATTGCTATCGCAAACAAGCAATTTCGTGTTACATAAGCATGTAATTATTATTTAATTTGATTTATTATAGGTCAAATATTGATTATTACGTACTAAATAATGTTTAGATAAGCATAAGTACGACAAAACAAATGAGGCGACAATAATACCAAGAAACTTTTAAATCAATAATAATTATTGTGGCTTATCTCAACAGTTCGTAAATTTTTCAAGGATTCTAATCACGTAGTAAGCTTAATTAATTATAGCTACTGCCCGTAAATAATTAAAATTTCCACTTTGAATTCGAACGCCGGTAGAAGGGCAAATAAGGGCTCAAGCCGCCCTTCCGTCTTTTGGTCGATTTGGCGTCGGAGGCTCGGCAGAAAACGCAGCGAATTCATATTTGTTGAGGCCAACCTTTGCGGGTTATTTAACTAGGATTGCCTCTGTATGTACGCAAGTTCACGGTAAGCTTCCAAAGTCCACAGCAATTACAACTGCAGCAATAATTGCAGTCGCGCACCGTTCGTTATTATTGTTATCTACAATAAACAATTGCAAGCTAGTGAGTGAATCACAACAATACATAGAGCGCCCCGATATGACCGCATACCATCCACACAAAGGACGTCCAACCTAATCCACGCGTGAACACGTGGTCAACAACAACTCACCGGAGTTGAATAGGGTTGACAGTTGAGCCGGATTCCATCATGGGCCAGTTTCTCGTGCAGCAGCATCTTCAGCTGCATCCTGGGTATCTTGACCAGCTCGGCCTTGCCTTCCTCGTATTCGTCGAGATACTTGGCCGCCTCCTGGCCGCTGTCCGCCGACGACGAGGCCGCCGGCGACGCCGTGATTCGGCTAGCTGTCGCACCGGCGACGTCCTTCTCGGACCGTCCCGACGACGTCCGCGACGATCTCGCACTCACATTGTCACACAAACACTCCTCTTGCACGGCGGCGGTTTCCTCGAGGGTGAAGTAAACGGAGGCGGCGCCTTCTTCGCGGAGCGTCCGCACCGACTGCAACAGTCTACTACGGTGCACCGGATTGAAGACGCCGATGGCGTCCAGATCGGGATCGCCCACTTGTTTGCATATCTCCAGGTCGTCGTAGCCGTTGTCGATGAAACTTTCGGAGTATTGGCCGAGACGGAGGGATCGCAGCCACTCGGCCACGATGTTGCCGGCCATAACGCAAACGACACACACACCCCACTCGCGGCTCGTCACGATCTGACTTGCTCTTGCTCTCGGATCGGAACTCTCGGAGGTTCGACGGGTGCACAATGCGCGCTAACCTCGCGCATGTGACGACGGTGCGACACGACGGAACGTGCCGAAGAACCGCATCCTGCGACTCCTTCCTTCCTTTCCTGCGACGAGGGGTGCAACTGCAACCTGGCGGCGGCGCCCCCGGCCAACTAACTCTCTTATGGCGGGCAGAAATGGGAAAAGTGTATTAATTGCCGCTACATAGTAGGTGCCCAATGAATTATGCGCGTCTTTGTCCGACAAATGGACCTATAAAAGCTAATGGGGCAGTTTTATGTCCCGGTCTTGGTCTTGCTTCAAATTTAGCTCCTCCGCACCTATTTATCTGCGTTAAAGTCGCATTAAAATGTTACAGCCAAAGTTTTCACTTCAGGTATCAGGCATCCAGATATCAATCTGAGCTGTAAACATTACCGCGGCTAAGAGGCAATGCGAAGGTGGCCATTAACCCCCTCAATTTATTGCAACAATATCGAGCTTGCAGCCAGAAAGGTCAATTGGACGGATCTCTCTCAATGAAAACTTTACTATTACACAAATTAACAAACAGACCATCCAACCGAATCAAATAAAATTGATAAAAATAAAAAAGCTGGTAACTTAAATTATTCTTAATAGGGTCGTATTTAACAGTCTACCAAATTTACCCAATATTTTCATACAAAAAAATACTTTCATTTCCCAAAAATACTAAATGCTCCCAAAAATAAGAAAATACATAATCTTAAAGCGACAACCAAATATTGACATAATGGCCTCTTATATATTGTGTTCCCCAAAATAACTTTTGATGACCATAAATACTAAATGTTTACCAAATTTTATTCCGCATTTAATTCTAACATAATACCCAGATATTTAATTTCTGACTGTGTCTTATATTATTTAGCATTTAAAAATACTATTTGTTGATCAAAAATACACAAGCAATAAAATGTTGTGCAAATGGTAAATAATTTTATGCAAAATTATAGATGTAGATGTGCTAGGTCAAGGAAAATAAAAGTAAAAATAGAAGTGGTTTGCACAAAAAAAGATATTGATTTCCGTAATATATAGATGCTTTGCTGCAATTGGCTTGCAATATGTAAAACGTAAAACTTTTTTTAGTGGTAATTTCTAATCGTGCTTTTAAAAAAAAATTACAGGGCCCTGAACTGACCTTGTACAAAACTTTTTTCGCGTGCCTCTTGTCTGGAAGCGCAAGCGGCACGGAGAGATGCGCGAGCATATTTTATTTTTGGAGTAATAGAATAATTATTTGACGCACAAATAGTTTTTTTAAAAAACACTAAATATAAATGGATAGCACGAATATTTATTATGTAGTATACAGCACGGACGCGTAACTTGAGCGTTCTAAATTTGGTGAACATTTAGTAAAATTGATAGACATATAGAATTTAAAATGTAAGCAATGGTAAAACAATACGCAGCATAGTTATTTTAGTGGTGATGTTCTCATTTTCTGATGTATAATAAATTATAAATAAATTTCGGTTTCATTTAGATTTTTTGATGCTCATTAAATTTTCTGGTGGACAGCGCTAGGGATGTATGGTTTAATTTGGTTTACATTATATTTGTTCCCTTCTTAAAATACTTTGTTCATCAACCCTCTCTTCTGCTTTTTCTTTTCGGCTGTTCATTTCGATAGAGGTTAAGTTTGCGAAGGCAAACCATCCTTGAGCATCAAAAATCAAAAACAAATATTTTATTGTGTGTAGCTCTAAGCAAGTGGCACGTAGTGCAATCCATCTCCCCAATTTGGTTTTGAGCTTGGGTAAAAATAAGTATGGCGTTTTTTTTTTAATTTTCGCCACACTGTACTTAAGTACAGTGACTTGAGATCTAAGATTCTAGAGGACACTTTCCATGCTGATATGATGTAATTTTTAATCTTTTAATCATTGATCTCACATCAATTCTAATTATGAGAAGCAAATTCAATTCACACATCGAACAAGGGTAAGTAAGAAGATAAAAAAAGTAAAATGTAGTTTCTTTTAGCAACAAACATGTCTTTGTGATTAAATGAGTCCCTGCTGTGCAGTTGCGGCCGTAAATGGTAAATCTAAATCAATTGATTAAATGTAGCGTACATATTTAACTACTGTTTGTCCCCTTTTACATCTGCCTCCACAATCAATACCAAAGCCATAATAACGTTTGCTTCATGTATTTAAATTATTGTATCAAATGTGCCTGTCAACATCAAAGCAGAATAAAGGACGTAACATTGTATCTATACGCACAGCACAAATAAATCCATAATTTGCATAAAAGCGCCAACTTTCGCAAAAAAATATCTTGTATGTGTATGCGGCTAGGGTAGGTTGGCACTTGGTAGCTCAAAGATGGGAGAAATATCTTCAATTAAAGACAAAGACAAAAGAACCGGTTCACTCTAAAAGAAATTTGAGTACAATGAGATACTCGGTGCAACTTTAAATAATGCACTATTTTTGAGACCAAAGCAGCTCTTTGCAACAAGAGAGTGTCTCTGACTGCACATCCTAGTCCCAAGAGCCAAGCTACCCTGACCGTACAGTGATGACCAACAGCAACGTGGAGCAATCCGTTGCTAATTTCCTCATTTTGTTATTTCCAGCCACCAGATGATTTAAATTTAAGGGTCGCGTCAACCAGGGGAGTTTCGCGAAGCGACAATGACTGCAACACCGGAATATGCAAACTCGCCACGCAATGAAACTAATAATGGGAAACATCTTCTCGAGGGACTTGTCCTCTGCCTCATATCTCGACACAGATTCGGTTTATTTGAAATCCGCGCTGCCAAATAAAAATTAACAGCACAAAACTAATTGGTGCCGGCCTGGATCTATCAAATGCAATCGACAATTATTGCGAATTTAACCACCTTTTAAATTTAGTGGGGACGTGCAATAATTGATGAATCAATTTCAGGTTGGCGCAGAAGTGGGGCGGGTTGTTGAAACGTAAAAGTTGTTAAAGCATGGAAGTGATGTTCAGCCTCAAATCAAACTGTTGTGCTTAATTTCAAAGAGGGATGACATGGCAGCCGGAGAGTTCATAATCTCGCAATTCACGAGGATTTTCTGATCACGTACGGCCAGTAAAGGGAAGTTCAGGTGAAAAATAAAATATGACAGTCGAGAGAAAAGTTTTACAAAGTGCTTAAACAACATTTGCTAGAGGGAATAAGGGAGCAGTCACGCCAGAAGCTCGAAGGTTTCTAACCCAAAGTCTCAACCTACGTCTCCAGAGGATGCGACAGGGCACTGCTTTTATTACTGACATTAAACTGGACGGAATACTTGCCGGGGTTAATCTGGATTATTCACCAGCCTGTGATATATGGCCGTCTTAAAACTAACTAATAACAGCACACACGTGATGCAGTCTCCGTTCGTTTTATTTTTTAATTGCATCTCGTTAATAAATTATGTTTATGCGGGAGCATTCAGCTGATTACTTCTGGATTCGTAATTTCATTTGCCGGGGACGTTATGGCTTCTTGGAATACTCGGTGCCAACTTTCATCTTTTTTGAATTGAGCTTAACTTCATTTACAGCTGCAGACTTTACCAACTCGGAAACTTTGTTCAAATAACGAGTATGTGGGACTCTTTCGATTCGGAAGATTATCGCAACGGGAGCTATACGAAATTTCCAACAACTTCATTGCCATTAGTTTCCAGCAGCAATTCTCGTATTTAATTTTTCAGCTTCACTTCCAAAATGCTCGTAAATGAAGAATTCATGGCTTTTCTTTCTAATCCGGTAAAGCCAATGCTCGAGCTAATGCATTATTAAGGGAAAAAAACTCCATTATTTATTGGACCCATTGAATTTTATTCAACTCTTGAATCAATAATTAATAACAATTATAGTTATTAACGTTCGAGGGTGAATTTTGAAAATTCCGGTGTTTCAGTGGGAACATCGATTCTGCTCCGTTTCACTGTACTCGTTAACAGAAATTTTGCTCTTGCAACGACATGTGCTCATCGTACTGAACAATTTCCACGTCCCGTATTTAAAGTTTTTCCGCGCTCCATGTTGTGCCGTAACTAGCAAGATATGTTGCTCGTTTTCTGCTTTGGTCGACGGAACATTTCGAGTCGTTGCACAAAACAATGTTCATTAGCCAAATCAAATTTTAACCTGCGCCTCACCCGGTAATCCCCCCAATTCTCCAGGACCAAAAATAACACCAGATTTTGGAATTGTCAGTATCGAGAATAAATGCGAGCCCGAAATGTGATTATTGTCTTTAACGCATCGAAGATGGTAAGCACTTGAAGCGACATGTCGCTTAATGAGAAGAGCAACTTTTAACTTCGTCTAGAAAATGATACGCCAAGGAGCCAACTCGAGTTGTTAATGAGCTTATATTGAAACTTTTCCTTGGGTCGCGCTTCTGTAATAGCGTGGAGTGTTAAACATTTACGACTTGGTTATACTAGTCGGAGGCCAAAACACTTTACCGTGGCGGTAATATGAGAGTTATTTGGCAAGTTCAACTTCAACTAGACAATTACGCCATTCCCCAAAAATAATTGTTCTGGTAACTTTACACTTATCTATAGTTAGGCCGTCAATCGTTTAATAAATAAACAGGGGAGTTATTGGTTTTTACTTTCCTCCCACTCGTACTTGGTCATCAATTTCATTAATAAACTTGTCTTGGGGAAAGCGACGGAAAAGCTCCATATTCATATCGTTGTTGACGGCATGTAAATAAATAAGGACGAAGCTCATCTGCATTCTATTCCTGGATATTTTAGGTCAACAATAATTGTTCCAATATAATTACGAGTTCGATTTTCCGATGGAAGTTCCCGGCATCGTTACCCCTTGAGATTGGCTATTAGCCCCACTATCATTAATATAGTACGTACAAGAGTATGGACTTGAGTCTAATCAAGCTCGGACAGCTCGACATAACAACTAAAGCTCGTCGGCTAGTTCATTTGGACGAGTTAGCAGCGTCCACAAGCCCCCACGTTTTGGTTGTCTTTGATCTTTCTCTATAGCTCTTCTTCCGGTTAACCAACAAATCTCTGCAGCTCTTCACACTTGAGTAAATGGAAAAAGTCTGATTAGCTCGAAATGAAATGCGAATAGGTAACTTATCACGGACAGGAATGGAGTATCTGCCTCGTTATGGCTTTATTTATTTCTGCGGATCACGCAAAAACTTTTCCCTTATTTATGTAGTTGTCAGCAAGCCGTATCGATTTTAGTTGCAGCCTCAGTTTATGGTTCGGAATTATTCAGATTTGCCTCACTATTAAATGAAATTAACATAAAGCGCAAATAGAGGTCGGAACTTACCGAAATTGCAGCTGCGGCGAAAACGCCAATAAATCCCCAAATCGAAAAATCGTTTCTGCGCCAATTAAAAGTCGATTCAGCTGGTGCCCTCTCGCGATTGCAGAAATTGCGTAATTTATTAAATAAATTGTTTATGGTTGAGGACCTCAACGACTGCCGAATTTGTTTTCTTGGTTTAATGAGCGGCAAAGCTGAGCTTCCGCGTTGTAAAGCTCTATAAAGCGGAGCACTGAACGACACTTGAATTTGAGAATTTTTCGTAAAAATTTACCTCGTGTGAAAGAGGCAGCGCTGACGCTCGGATGTGGGGTTCATTCTCCCCGTTGCAAAAAATGTCGTAAAAGCTCTCCTGGACCGAATTGAGTTTTCCCAGGCACATTTTATCAGAACCGTTCTATAATATGCAAATTAATATAGTGAAGTGGGTTATTTACCTAGGATGTAATTCACGTACGGTCGCTTGTTTCACGAGTTGTCTGGCGCTTTTGTGTGCAGCTGTAAAAAGCTCGAAATTTACGTGTCTACAGCGGATAATTTTCACTAGTAATTTCGGTAATTTGCCAAGGCCTGGGTGGAAATTGCGGTGGAGCTCTACTCGAATAATTTTCAAATAAACTAGAAACGGCAAAAATCTGCACAATTCTGCATAAATACGGAAAAATGTTGGTCATGTCGGGGATGTTAAAGAGTTTATTTTAATTAATTAGTTTTCGGGTTTTTTCGTTTTGCAAAAGTGTACGGCGTTGCGGGCACAAGTGGCTAAAGCAGAAACTGTAGAAACAAACGATACACACCTAAATTAAAACTTTAAAATATAAAACAATTTATAATTTAAATAATAAATAAACATTTATAATTTTTGATTGCGCTTAAAAAAATATTTTTGGCAACTACTGAGTGCTAGAGTTTAAAAGGAATCTTAATGAAACAGGCCATAAGACAAGAAATAAAAGCTTTAAAAAAATAACGATTGACCAGTTATTTCTCGACCAGAAAAGTACTTTATTTGGAAAGGGGTGGATGCAGTTAGGAGGGGGCGAGTTCGGCGGCAGACGGATTCAGCCCTAATACGCTCTTCGTTTTTGCATGAGCTTGTTATTAAATGCACGGGAGGGAGGAATTGGGCTAAAAGCCGCCGCCAAAAAGCCGTTTTGCTGACAGGCCGTAGGTGGGGTAGGTGGCGTTAGTTGCGGCTAAAGACAGTCAGATCCCCTCGTTATTCCGAGATTTATTCCTGCGACAATTTTTCATGTAATCCACCCGCAAACAAGCAGACTGCTCGGATCCGCGAACCGTTTGCTCAAAAATTTCACATGATTAAGATCGGCACATCCTCAGCGCCAGACAGCTCCGACAGACGGAATACCGTTGATGGAGCGTCTTCGAAATTTTCGGAACAAGATTTATGTTTACTTTGCTATGATGTTGACGGCAGTTCAGTCTCACAGTTTCAGTAATTGTGACGGAACTCGAGAAGACTGTGATAAATGTCAGCATTATTTCAATGCGAGGCATCGGGATTTAAGGGTTTGTTCCGTTTTAATTTGAATGAGATTGGTTTGGAATGCGTTTCCACGGTTTGATGTGTTTTCTATTCCCTTTGATAATCCCGCATTTATTTTATAATTGATTTTTCTGAACCATCGGCCGGAGTTTCAACAGAGCCGGGCGAGAGGCTTTAGTGCCGAAATAAAGAACTAATGAGGCCATTTTTATTAAAATTATCGCATAAAAAGAGACCACGTTTTTTACTGCGCCTTTTTCCGCCCTTCGCTAACGGGAATCCCGTTAAACTGGCAAACTCGCAACAAAGACAAGAATTTTCTTCAATATTAAGCCAAAATTCCATAAATAACCAACAACTTCGAGTCCGACGTCCGCAAGAATTCTTGACGCACATTTTAAACCACCTTTCGCAACGAAACGAAAGTATTAACTTGGTTACAAATTGCATTGGTTGAGGTCGCTTGGATGGGACATTGGAAGGGTTCTGTCAGAGGTGGACGTAAATTTAGTAGCCATTTGTCTTGGTGATATACGGGTTCTCGCAGCCATCTGGCCGGTTGGATCGCCATTATCTAATTCATGTTTTACACCTTTTGTTCTTCCGCCATTGTCGGCACGTTATTTACATTTAATTAGATCTGCATTAATTGCACGTACTTGGTAGACACAATCTAAATTAATTAAGCCACTTGTTTCCAGTAAAATCAGCTATTCGCCTCTTGCCGAGTGCAAGATTCCAATTTGTCCTCAGAAATTTATAAGGCGATATCGATTCAGCCTCTACAACGAGCCTACAATTCGCGTAGATAATATGTGATTGAGTGTATAGCATTCCTACGAGGATGTGAAGCGTAAATTAAACAATTGAAACAGACTTCTGCAAGTATATGATATGCTACTAAGCAACTTCATCTTGAAACCATTTTGACGACATCGAAACGCAAAGTAGCAAAGCAAAGACAATACTCGTTGATTTCTTTGATTCTTCGATTATAAAATGTACTTTACCATGAGGGGTCAGATGGTGGCCAAGAAGGTCTACAATTTCTACAAAATCTTCTTGGTCACGGGACCTGGAAGTTCTAAAAAGAGATGTAGTGAGGAAATCTAAGTTCGGCCTTAGCCAGGGCCGCAGCATCACCAGAGTAACGTATCCATCGATTCCTCTCCTCTTTTTCAAGATTATTCGAAACTTTCTGTGATTTTTGTTTGTTTCAAAAATTATAAGTCCGCATTGGGGGGTCATAATATGATTATTATCTAGAATCTACTAAGATTAATTATTGTTGTGAGTTTTAGAAAAAATTACAATAGTCGTATCTAAATCATTCCAAGCACTTAAAGGTACAAATTAACAAACGGCAAAAAAATGTCCGCTAGGCGTCGTTACTGTCGAAAATTTAGTTTTTGTTCCACACCTTATGTGATAATTAATTGATCGGTTGCTGACGTTACGCATCGACAGATGTAATGATCGAGGATGCGACATCTTGAACAAAATTCTCTATCTCTAGTGGGTTGAACTTCTATTCTTGCCGCCTACCAAAACACCCTTCTGAAAGTGCCGTTATGAACGTTGTTAGTAACACAAACGGGAAGCGCGCCATCTGTTTTACAGGCTCTGAACTGTTTACGTCCAGAACTTACTAAAAAAATAAAATAGTAGCAGAAACTGTTTCCTGATTATCATTCGGATGGGTCTACATAGCATACGCTTTGGACATTCGTTTCCACCCTTAATAAAAATTACTTCTCACATCAAAAAATGTTCGAATGCCTTCGATTCTCAATGAAAAATGCTTGAAAAGCATGAAATCTGTTTTTTTATTCTATTGCTTTGAAAGAAATCTATTTGATTTGGGCGCTAGAGATCTGCTAACGTGTTACAAAACTATTAATTTGTTTCATTGGCGTATTCTACGGCGCGGTAGAGCTTTCATATTTAGCTTCGGCTATTGAAATCCAGTTGGCGCTGCATGCTCATTTTGAAAGCTCTCCCTCGGTTTTCACTTCAGTGAACATGTTAGCTGGCTGAACAATTTTATTACTTCCTCTGGTGTTTCCGGAAATTATTTTGACTGAATTTCTGACTGGTCATTAGCGGGACATTGAGCTAATCTAAATTCCCACATCTGGACCTAAACATGCGAGATGGCAGAATATCTTAAAGTTTTTGTCGCAATGTCAATGGCCTCTAAGCGGCCAACTTCTGCATGCTGATGCCAATCTAGTTAGTAGTAGAAGAGTCAATAAAACACGTGAGTTCAAAAAAGTAACAATTTTATTTTGATAGTATTTTTTATGTTATTGCTTTACAATTTATAAATATGAATATTGGCCTGATATGTATTGGGTAACTAATCTTCATTTGCTATCATCATTCAATTCCAAATTATTTGTGCTATCATAAATATCATAATAAATTAATTATAATACTGAAAATAATTTGCTGAAATCTCAAACATTGTCTGCCGCAATTACTTAGCAATATCTGACTAGTATGAGAACGGGCTAGGATGCTGTGTCTCATGAGCTACATAATTTTACACAGAACTAATCATTATTATTGACCGATAACAAAACTGGAGATTCATGAATGTGTATCTGAACAATACTTAGAAATCACAACATTCAAGAATGCCTCGACTCAATATGAGTCAAAATTACGAGAAACTAAGATATTAAAAATCACTACAAATTAAGGTAAATTTATCTAGAGAAGCGCATTGACAATTTACTAGTTAAAATATCAGCACCAGTAATTCCCCGGACAAATCGGAAAATTAACGTGCAGTTATAGCTTTAAAATCACAAATCGTTTTGTTTCCTTGACGAATTTAGTGTAAACAAGTAGTCTGCAGTTAGGACTAACCTAAGTTTTTCTTTACACTTATTTACAGCGAC
This sequence comes from Schizotus pectinicornis, assembly GCA_951805265.1. Lineage (NCBI taxonomy): Eukaryota > Metazoa > Arthropoda > Insecta > Coleoptera > Pyrochroidae > Schizotus > Schizotus pectinicornis. Next base: position 27,002,026 of record OX638202.1, read on the forward strand.
TAAGAAAATAACTAAACCTAATCTCCAATGTCAAATGTGGAGTGAAGATCCGTAAGAGTAATAAGCTAAAAACTTGTAATATTAATCAGTCTCATCGAGGAAGGCCGACATCAGCTCGCTCCGTGGCGCCAAGCCGAGAAGCTTCGAAGGAAGGAAGTGTCTCTTGGTCCTGACCGCGTCCATGGCCGTCGTACGAGGCCACGCACCGCGGCGACCATCAGTAAACGTATATCTGCTTCAGCTGGGGCTTCAGCTCGGCGGGAATGGTGTAAACTTCTGTCGGAGGTTTCCTTTTAACGAGACGCCGCCAGCGGCCTCCAAGGTTCTTGCGGAAGCCGCGGACGAAGCCCGGCCGCTCCGAAGGGAGGTTCTGCACAAGCGTGTCCTACAACAAACATCAAAAGTTACTTCCACTTTCCAGGTTCCTTAAAACTTGATAAGCGATACAGAAAGGGGTGAAACGAACCGATCGAGCCATCTGCCTCTTGTTTGGAGGGCGAGGCGGTTGCACTTATTTTTGTGAATCTGTACGGCGGCGGCAACACGTGTCGGAGGGGCTCTTTGAATCGATAACGAGCAAGTCAACGAACTTGGGTCCTTTGGTAGAAAACTTGCGGTTGCAAAACGCGTGTTCCCGATTGCTTTCGTGGAATAGTTAATTCGATAAAAAAAGCTACTAGAACCGTTCGCGGCTACCACAGGTTGTCGGGTTCTCTCTTTGTGGAAGGAGAAGACGGTTCGTTCGCCTTCATCCACGCGATTACAGGTTGGAGCTATTTTTACCTGAAGTTTTACGCTTGCGTATCTCAACTGTCCAGCTTTCTCTATTCAATGATACTTTCAAATGAGTTACGTCAAGCTCGAATTTTGAATGTCTTCATCGCGATTGATGGGACGACCCGGCCGTTTCAATGCCTCTCAGGAGTGGGATGTCGCCTTGGATGCGCCCGTTTCTAAACGATTCGGCCTCCCGGTGGATGTAAAGGTGAAATTAGCATAAGAGACGTTAACTTTCGGAGGTTTTAACCTCGTTTAGCGTTTCATAACGGCTTTTGCGGACCCGTTCGCGTTTCGAGGCTACCGGACGCGCGACAGATAAGACCTGCTGGTCGTAACATAACCAATGACAGCGCAATCCAAGGTACTCGGGGGGTAAGTATCGCTTATCTTATGGGTGGTAGCCCAATGGAAGCTGGTATCTACCTGGTCATTGTTGTACATATACGGTTGGGGCGGAGGCGGGGGGTACTGCCACAAGAACTGCCCTCGATACGTTAACGGATCGGGTTGCAGTGCCTGGGGCGCGGTTGCTTGGGTCGTCAATGTTGTAGGGGCTGGAGCTGTTTGCAGAACAACATCCGTTGGGTGGACGCTGTTGCTGTGTTCTTCTCGCTTCCTCAGTTTGCTACGAACAAGACGGATAGCGATCATAGTGCCGTTGCTGCCCACCATTTTATCTTTTGGGCTCCGTGTTGCGAAATTAAAGATAGCTATTTTGAGGCCGTTTGACTCCTAAACTCGAAGAGTTTAGAAGGAAAGTTCTCTCAACAATTAAACACAAATCGCGCTCACGAACAACTGCTAAGCACCAAGTCTCGTTACGAGTTTATTCCACTAATCACAGCACTAGTTTCAATAATTTAATCCCTTTGGTGGTGTATTGGCGAAGATGTCGCCGACGATGACACAACTCACGGTTATTGAAATTTGAGTAGTACTTCGATAACTTGACTAGATAATGAAACAACTGCGAGGGCCTAGCTTTAGAAGCAAAAGCTAAACAACCTCTGTAACTTGACTTTCGGTTGCCGTCTGAAGCGCGATGGATAGCGCGTCGCGCATTTATACCAAGTGTGACGTAGAGCTCGATGTGAACCACTAGGAGGCGTTGTGCGGCCCTGGCGGAGGGGAGCGGAGATTCAAACAAACCGTCGTCTAGCCGCCGCAGTAGCTGGAGTCCGTCCACCACGCTTCGGAAACCGTCATCGCTGGCGCTCACGCGCCAACAGCTGACGAACATGAGGGATTCCTGATGATTCCGGAAATACCGGAATTAGAGGAAGGACCGTTGACGGAGTAAAGAGCCTTGACAACGAGAAGCTAAACCACAATCAACTGATGAAGACCTTAGGCTACGAATTTTCAAACCGTTTACCAACCTCAAGCTCGAAGGACCAGAAGAAAGTTCAGAAGAACAAGGCAAATAGGTGCAAAATGCTTGCTACCAAAGTATCTCGAATTGCAGGAAAAAATTTGAGTCGAAGTCTAAGAAGTAACATTTTGACATTGAAGTTTTTGAAAAGTAGTCTTTTCCATGACTCTTTCATCTGTTTAAAATGTGTCGCAACTACATAGCTCAGTTGGAAGAGCAAAACATTATTAAATAACCTCTGTTTTTAGTCGGCCCGCTTTCTCGACAATGGACTAAATACTCAATAAAAAAAAAAAAAGAAAATGTAAACCTGACAAAAGCAAACAAGTTTGATTGCTAAAAGCTCTTTCGGAAAGTAAACACAAAAAAAGTCTTAACATTTTTCAAACTTCATTGTTGCCACATAAAGTCTTTTTGTTAAGTCCACAAATTTGTTTTCAAAAAAGCAAGTAAATGTAGAATTTTTTGTTTAATCATTTTTTATTAATAACAGGAAACCTCCATTCTATTGCTCTTCAAAGCAAAGCCAACAATACGCATATCTTTAATTTCAAAAGCACATAAAGAAAATAAAACTAGGCATAAGTGGACTGGACATAAGTTTATATGAGCTTTTTTAAGAAACATGTTTATCAAAATAGTACTGAACAACCATGTACATTCCGTTACTGCATACTTCTACGGATGATAATCTTTAACAAAAATATCAGGTCTGTGAAACAAGAACTGAAAATTTTTGAAAATGTTATATACTTACGATACCCACGTGATCGAATCAGACTGGGCGGATAAATAAAAACTCAAGTACTAATGTCACAATAATTTTGGAATAAATTATTAACAACCAATCATTTTTGTGCAACCGGGCATTATAAAACAATTATCAACATTGAGCGGAAACCATAAAAACCGCTGTAATTACAGAAATTATTACAACAGTGCGCTATAATCAAGAAAAGTCCAGACATCTTCGAATAAAGATGGTTCGGTAGGAGTAAAATTTGAGTTCACAATAAAATTTTCACGGTCGTAGTTTTTTGCTCGTTCAAATAAAAATTGTGGCCTGTAATTCAACATTTTTTGACGTTTCGGTCAATTTGTCCCAACCTTCCTGAAAAATTAATTTGCCAAAATTGAACAGAAAAGTCCTTATTTTCATCGTCTGCTGTGTGAAAATTTCAAATTGATAATATATCAAATTGCAGAATCAGAGAAAAGGAGACACATTCATGGTCCACGAAACTGCTCAAGTCTACCTCATCTTTTATGGATTCTTATTAGTGGAAGCAGAATTGAAAGTGAAACTGTTTTGCCCCGAAGACGTTCGCTTCTGTAATGATAAAGCTCCTAACTTCTGACGATATTTATTGCGAAATTATGCAAATTTACATTGTTTTTTCGGCGACAGGCGCCTCGATATTTTTCTTAGCGCGCTTTTTTCTCAAGAATTTGCATTTATTAGAGCTTCTTGGCTAATTAAGATTCCCCGTTACCCGTCTACATAAACAATGTTAAGAAAGGTCAGCGATATCAACTTTCGATATGTTCGACGCCACTGATTGACGTGAATCATCACGCAGTTTTCTTGAAACAAACTTTCGAAAAACCCTCCATCTGGATTCCGACAAACTCATGAATTTCCATCAAATAAATTGATTGTGCATTACGCAATAGCTTCTAAAGCGTCATAATATGTTGATATGACGTAATTGATAGCGTTGTGCATTAGTGTTTGGTATCCTTGTGTTTTTACCGAAAAATACGCTCGGATTTGCCCAAAAAAAACTTGTTTACATCTGATCGAGTGTTTACAGAAGTACAGCCACGAGGCAAATTATTTCCGAATTATGTTATTTTCTCCGGTTTTGTCCCACAAAGACAAAGAAAAAAACATCTAGTCATCGCGTGCGGTTAACAACCAATAATGCGCCGTGTAAAAATCTCGTTGATCTCAAAAACAAAAACAACGGACACCAATTATCTCTTCACACCGTTCAAGACAAAGATTTGGCAACCGCCAGTTTCCTAAAATGTTTGTTGAGGTTCACGAAACGCAGTCAAAAAAATTCACAAGCTCGCGCCACTAAAGCCCTGGCTGCATCGAATGTTGCTGCGTTAAATGGTTGTTGTTTTAACCCTTGTTGTAAAGACGTACCTATACCTACGATTGTCTCAGTTTTCGGAGCTGAGTTCCTTGATGTAAGTAGTGTAACCTATAGTTTTTTTTATACCCTTGGTCAGATTATTAACGGCTTCAGGGTAATTATTTATAACCTTAGTAACACGGAAATGTACTTTGCGACTGGTTTCCTTATTTTGCTCGTGACCATTTGTACAATAAATCTAATTGAAATATGAAGGCTCCAAAATTTCGGCAAGTTGGCTACTTTTCACATTCTACCTCGATAACTTTTGAATCACAAGAGAAACTTAAAGACAAATCAGCTACCATTACAAATATGGCTCCTGAGCTCACCCATGCTCACCTAACAACATTGGTAAAATGGTTTGAGACTTTTGGTTCATCACTAGTTGTCCTGCAATTTTTTCTAGTCCTCTCTGTACACGCCCAAGGATCTTTTATTTTTAGAGCCAAGGTTTCCTTATGATTCAAGACTTTAAGCTACATTTCAGAGAGAATATATAGCTATCATAAATTCTGTATTATTTGTTTTCAGACATCCCGTATATTACTCTTGGATTTCTGCTTAATGCAGGCTTTCGAAATCGCAAAAAACATGGAGGTACTTACAGCATCATAACGCTGGTCTTGTTGATTGTTTTAGATTTATCCACACCGCGTACCACATGTCCACTGACGAGCTCGATAGAAACGAGTTCGATCTGCTTTCCACAAAAACGCTTCTCTGCACCGAATAATTGAAACAAACCGTTTTTAACCAAATAATAACAGCAATGAATATGACTTTCAACGTCCAAGCGTTATTACGATAACTGACTCAGTTTGGTAACGAACCAAATAGCACCCAACCAACAATTTTAACAACACAACGATTTTACAAAGTTACTCATTGCTCCAACATTTTTACGATATCAGACGACACGCGTGCGACACATTGACACTAATCCTGATGTTACGGAGCACTTTCAGCAAAACGGCCGTTAAACAGTTTTTAAATATACACCAAGCGGTTTTAAAAATACGCCAACGACAACCACCGTAAATCCTAGCTTAACGGCAAATACAGGGTGATCGACAGCGAGTTGGACTGTACAAAGACGAATTATTCAAAAGTCAGCACTGTTGCTATAATCGAGCCCAAGTTTAATAAAAGTCGTGAAAGAGGTTGAGAGCTGGCGCGCTTCTTAGCTCTGCTTTGGAATTTCTAACTGGACCATGGTGAGAGCTGCGACTGTAAAATGTTACAGGTTTAGATCTAAAGTTCTGTAACAAAGCGACAAGTGTCGTTAGGCCTGTCGCGCGCGGTCGTTAGGTTGGTCGTCAGGAGTCGCGTCTCGAAACTGTCGGGTTCATTCTTTGGAATGGCGAAATTTGTGCGGGTTGGGAAATTAGTGAGGTTCGCTCACTCTATATCGTCTTAATTTGAGCTCGCCGTCAGATGGAAGATGGGCCAAATAAGCGCCGGCGGGCGTCCAGTGTGACATTGCAGATCATCAACACGGTGCAGAAATAAGATTGGCATAAAATTAGCAACTAGCTAGACTTACATAACGTAGTATAGTACAGACAGAAACAAAACAGTGGACCCGACGAGCTTTTTAGGCGTCTACTACCTGTGCCAAATTCCCACATCGTCGGCATTCCACAAAGCGTCGCGTCGTCCTGCAAATTTCAAAATGCAAATACAGACGGGCCAACCGAAACCTCGCCTTGACCCACATTTTCGGGTCGGCTTTTCATCGTGGAAGTTGAGGCATTAATTCTTGTTTTTGTGTACCTCCACCTGAGTCGTCAATGGACACGGAAAATTTTGGCGTACGTGCGAATCGTTCTATTTTTGACGCGATTGTTTATTTTCCGGCATTTTTTGACGCCATGGCACTAAATACCGAAATCGCCATCGGTTTGCAAACAGAGGTTATGGCCTATTAGACAGAATGGATTCTGGAAACGTGTGTACGCACGCGGAGATCATCAAACAAAAACATTATACAACGACGTGTTTTCTGTTTACGTTCGATACCTTGCAAAACATGACGGAAGTTCTCGGTAGAGGCGAAAATAATAATAACAACACTTTTGACAAAACAACCAAAACTGACGCGAAATAAACTTTTTTCAAAATTAACATCCACCGCCTTAATAACACAATAAAAGTGTCAATTAATCTTCTAGTTATGTTTGTTTTTGTTTTTGTTGTGTCGCTGATAAGATAAACCCTCAGGAACACGCCTTGTTTTATGGTTAAAAATGCATTTTACCGTAGCAATTTTTTTTTCATCACATTGCTCTACGTGATTAGGTAAATTTTTCTGTTGCGGTTAATGATCCGCGAAACTGGAGATAATTAATTTTGAAATAATTCTAGTTAAACATTAAATAAAGATGAATTCGCAATCTTGTAAAAACTGTTCTTGTTAGATAAGAGATGTAATTCTTTCCGCAAGTCACTTGCCTAACATCGAATTAACATTACCCACACACAATGAGTTCCATTATTTATTTATCAGTTTCCAATAATCCGCGAGCCTTTATTTGAAGCACCGGCGAGATGATGTGATCTAGTTGTAAATAAACAGGTACAACGATCGTTTTCAAAGGAAAAAACTGGAACGCAGATTATTCTGTTAAGTGTAACTTGCAGCTGGCAGGTAATTGCTCGAGTTTGGAACGATTTCGTTACTTCAAAGAAAATTATTGGATCAGCTACCTACAGTTTTTCAAACTAGGCTATTGGTTGTTGAACAACTTACGGTTTATCGAAAAGTAGAAAAAGTTCCAAATTATCTCTCGTGCAATTTTAAATTGTAAGCACCTGGTTACTGTTCAGTCAGTATTGACTTGAAGACTATCTGTGGCAACAGTCGTTTGTAAAGGAATTAAGGAAGTTTAGCTTTACGCGAGACGTTTTTAGAATTATTTCACAACTTTGCTTAAATTTAGATCATTGTCTGGTTTGGTTGCAAAAAATAAGTCCCATTTTTCTCACAACATTATTTACAAATTTCAACAACACTTGAGTTATTAATAAAGATTTTATTTATAGGAAGTACCTATTCGAAATGCAATTAGCTCAATAATGAGCGTGTCTTCACTTCAATCTTATCTGATTCAATAGATGATTGGGATTGTTCCAGAGACGATCAAAAGTTATGAAAATTTTCATAGAAAGCAGCTGAGGGAAGATTACTAAAGAATTTCGATTTGTTGATCAAAAACACCTGCTTTGAACAATCGACCAAACATGATTCGGAATTCGTGTTTCAATCTTCTCTGGTCTTTTGAACCTCCCCGTTGTTGAGCTGGAGAGCGATAAATGCCCGCTATCGCAAAAATCAACGGAATTGTGCTAGATGATAATAATCAGTCTCTAAGAAACTTGCATCCTAGCAACAAATCTTTAAAACGTTTTAAGTTTTATCTTGACGAAAAGGTTAATCTCGGATATTACACAACTAAAAGGAATAATTGTTGAAATGAGTTTGACACTACAGAATAATCCTTACAGCCTAGATAGAGTTTCAGGTGCCAAAGATGCTGCAAGTAATCTTTAGAGATACGGTCTAGTTACAAATGAAATAAAGGCTATCAAGGTTTTCATAACCTTGATAGATAGAGCGGTCAATACTGGACATTTTAGTGGGACTTAGACAACGGTTACGAAGGCAAATGAAAATTACATCAACCCTCGTTCATGCTAGTGAGTATCTTCATACGTAACATTTTGGGGCCAGATAGGTATTTAATGCGACAATAAAATTTTCATTTTACTTCTTGATATATTATTTAATAGAAAAACTTTTACTTAAACCCTTAATTATGCACTTAATTCAAACGATAAAACTGCAACGTGTGGTTGCCATAATTTATTTGACAGAAGTAATAAAATTTTGTATAGAGGATCTCTGACTTCAGACTTACGTAAAAGCATCCTTCGCGGTTTATATTTGTAAAGGAGTTGTGTCATAGAAGTTTCCATTGCGCTTCAAAATAAACACAGAGTGACGTATTTTTTGAGAAGGGCGTCTATAAAACTAAATCTTTATAGTTCGTCTCGTGCATGAGTAAATTAGCCTCATCACAACTTAATTATAGAACATCATTCTAGACTTGCAGAAATTTCAGTCAGAGACTCCAGGAATCAGGAAATGAATCACAACAATCACAAATTTTAAAAATAAAGCATAAAGCACGAGGCAACCACTTTCATCAGATACAGTTATGAAGTTTGATAGTGAGAACCAACAATGAAATATAAAAAGTCAAAAAGGGGTGAGAGTTATACAAATTCGGAGCTTTGGCCACGATGCACAAAAATATAAACATTAAATCAGGCTTAACAATCGCACAAGTCAAAAGTCTCATCAGTGTTAGGTCTTTCAAGGAAAGGAAGTGAAAGAAGTGCCCAGTTGGTCTCTAGTTTGACTTGATGGCACCCTCTAAAGCTGTTGTAACGCGAAGCGTTTTTCGTCAATTAGTGGTCTTGCGACGACTTTCGAATGGCGTCGACAATTAGCATGAGGCAAGTGCATGTCGCTCTGAGTAATCTAGGATGAACTCATTTAATTTTTTAAACGGATGTCGAGTTGCGTCACCAAATAATTGTCAAAGCTTCTGCGAGCGGATATCAATTAAACATGAATTGGAGCCTTCAAACGAAATTTTATATAAGGTATCCCCTTCCGCCGATGACGAGCAAGTATTGTTAGTAACCAGCCACCCGAACCCCCTCGGTTCCATATCGGCACTAGCTAATCGATCGAGAAAGTTTTACGTAACAATTTCTACACAATGAACGTCGCTGTTCTCAAAACGTTTCACTTTTTGACGAGTCCCACTATCGGAAAGAGTGAAGTGGTACAGGAACACTTGTTCTGTGAACTGTGAGGAATATGTCTGCCATGGAGTTTCACGTGATCGAATTATGACGGCTCCTTTAACTAATTCAAATGAAGCGCGTTAAATCTGTAACCACACCATGCAATCCACCTTTGAGCTCAATTAGATTGCAGATTAAGGCACGAACCGGATTGGGTCAGACCATTCGAAATTTCTGATCGATAAAGGCAAATAAAGAGGAAAGTCCTCAATGACGACAGAAGTGTAATCAGAAGAAATTGGCACAATATGAATGACTTAACTAGGATGACTCAAGTTCTTTTTAGGGATTCTAGAAAGCTGATTTCCTTAGCACCTACGTTTCCAATTAGTACAATGTCGGTAATTGGAGTGAAGCACGATGAATACTAAGAAGCTCGTCACCGGAAAAAATCGCGCAAAATTTTCCCGAATCCTCTTCATAAATTATCTAAATCAAACAACTCTAGAACGAATATGCATCATAATTTGTTTCCTCTTCTATAAATCACCACCATCAAACAATTCCGTTGCAATTAGGGAGACATTATCAAAACGTTACGAGGACGTGGTGGACGGACCGACAGGCAAGCGGAAAACTTCCGAAGCCCCTCAACTCCAAACAAACAACGTCGGGAAAATCCCGCTGGAAATCGAAACTGGTGCTGAGAGGAAGTCTAAATTCGGCCTCAAAATCGCGGGGGCTTCACGGTCGATATTTACCTAATTGTGACTGCCAAGAGGACGATGACGACCCCGACCATGAACATGGCCACGCACACTCCTCCGATCATGTACAGGCTCTCGCTGGGTGCATCTGAAACAACAAGAAGAGGAAATTGAAAAGCAGGAATTGAGGCGGTGACGAAAGCGCCAAAGACAAGGCGTTAACAGCCTGTAATCGAGTCAAAGCTCGTTATTAACCCAATTTCACAACTTTAGAAACATTGCACCGCGCCGACCTGAAAATACAATCCTCCGAGCTAATTCCGATTGATGCCGCCACCGAAATAAAATATCGGTTATCCATGTCAACACTCCCGACGTCGTAACGTTATCAACGCGATTTCTTTGACCGAGACTGATTTTATCAATGAAGATTATGGGTCTTACCCAATTTTTCCTCGTATAAACCTAGAAGCATATTTAATCTCGCTTTATTGAATTGATTAGCGAATTCGGATGACAAGTGTAACCCCGTTGTTTTGAACTAACCGGAAAAACCGAGTGGTGGCGGCAAGGGTCACAATAATTGTTAATAATTGCAAAAATTTAATGCGCATTTGGCTGTTGAAAACACCGGGAATTCTGGTTTGACTCTTGACCCCTGCAAATTAAATTCGATGAATGAACCGAGCAAGTACACATCAGTTTGTTATCTGCATTAGGAAGTTGAACGAGGTCAAATTGTACAAATTACGCGTAAACACGTTAAGAAACCTGAATTATGCATATAGGGATGTTGAGGAAGTCAACATATTAACATTGACTAACCACTATAATGATATTAATAAAGCTCACTAACACGTAGGAGTAGGGCTTGTGTTATGATAAAAATACAACTCGGATACATGTTTTAATATACAAGAAGAGACGGAAATTGCGGAATTTGACCGGAGGGTTCGGCAGGTACTTGGTCTAACAATTTTACTCATTCACTTTATCAGTCGAATTAAAAATATATAGCCAGTAAAAATATAAACGGTATAAGTTTTATCACGTTGTTAATATAATTTGAAACATAATGATTGCAAAGGGCATAAAACTGATACCAGCTAATTCTTATCTTTGCCTTCAGAAAATTAGTTCTTAAAGGTTAAAAAATTTATTGTATAAACATTTTCTTGATTAACCAATAGCATTGTTCGGGCGAGTCATCAGGTACAAGAATCAGCAATTGCCACCCACAAAACCTGCCTTCGAGTCTTCGCTGTCTTCACAGTTGCAGCTTCTCTTAGGTAGGTGGACATGAAATTTTGCAATTTTTTCGAAAAATCAGAAAATCAGGTAAAAGCAACTGAAGTGTACTTGCAACAATGAAAAAAGCAACTTACAAACTTCTACGATAATTGCATGACTTAAGTGTTCTATCGCATTCCGATAGGTTCAATTACAAGGTAAGAAGGAACCATCAGTTACCTGCATGATTTGTGTTATTAAAGTAATTATCACCTATGAGACATGCCAATAGTTTGACAGCATAGTTGTTGCCACTATCGGCTGATTGCGTTAAATTTAAAAAACAGGCATTCAAGAAACGCCTAGTGATACTAAAAGGACACTTAAGTTCAAGAAAAAGTTGTTGGGTTAAAATATTTTGGTTTAGTTAGTTCATTTTAAAATTAAGCCGTTTGTTGATTGGCAGCTGTGTATCCTTGAAGCGCGAAAGGAATATTTTGTACGTTCACAAAAGGGTGGTAATCAAATGAGATAATAGGAGAAACGGAAACAGCTCTAGAAACGAGCGAGCGCCTCATCATCATCCTTGACTTAGTGACATTACATTTCATCCTCTTATCAGCGTCCTCATATAATAATTCCGTTGAAGTTAACTGGTTGCTAAGACTACATATCGAACCAAACACAAGTTCAATGTCATACCGGGATCAATACGAAATACGTTGTCAAAAGTAGTTACGAACAAAATTTCACATGTTTGCATGTTGCAGCAAAGCCAAATTAAAATTACGACATAATTTTACTACCTATCGTTGTTAGGCCATTGTTCAATTGTTTCACTGATACTCGAAGCAATAACGGCCAGTGTGTTGATTGTAGGTCACCTTTTCGCAGTTACGCCATCCGATCGTGATATTTCACAACTTTCTTCCTAGTTTTCGCAAAATGTTGCGAACATCTTAATTCCTCTTATCTGCCCGATATTGCTTCTCGAGCAAAGTCAACGTTACAAATAATAAGAAGTAGAGCGATCCAAATCCGTTGCAACAGCTCTTATCTCTCAAGAAAACCGTCGCAGTTGGTCCCGCAACACTATGCGTCATACAGGGTAGTCAATAGTGTCGAACCATTGCCAATCAAAGGAAAAAAGTTACTTTTTCCTAATGACATTTTAGTATTTGGTTAAACATTGTTTGTGTGATAAAGAAAATATTTGTGTGCGTCTAATCAAACAAATGGGATGTCCTAAAAAATATCGGCGCCAACAAAAATGACTACAAAAAAAAAAATGAATTTAAGACCAAACGACCTTGTTGCTGAGTGCTTGCCTCGTACTGGTGCGGCAGAAAAAGGATTGTTCCACACTTCTGGGTGACCCTGTATAGCACAATCGGTTAGGTCGGCAGATGGCGGATAGTTTCAGCAGCGAAGTGATACGTATTTTCGTGATTCAGACTTTGGGCCAATTACGATTAATTAAGTGTGAAGATAAATTAATAATTGTCGGCCGTTTCTTGAGGCATGATGGACTGACCACGCGGAACTGTCGTGATCAAGGGTGTAGCGTGTTGGAGGACTTTCTACGACCTATTTCGCCACCACCTCGATTTCACGTTTTACTGCATATACAAGGTGCGGCTGAAAAGGGCTGAAATAAAAAAAATAAACGACATTTCGAGCTTCCGAAATTATTTATGCTAACACGCACTGCCCTAAACCAAACAGTAACTAGATCAAGCAAATTTCTTTGAACAATAATAGTGAATCACGTCGCCGTTTATAATGAATCACTGGCGCCCTAATTTTGTTCACCTGGTGGTCATTGACAAATCTCAGTTAGGTAATTACGATTTTACGTCACTGCTGTCTGCATGTGGGAGTGTATTTTGACTGAAAAATGACTGTACTGGTTCACAAAATTCTTCTGGCCCACACTGAATCTGGTGTGTTTAGACGATAAGATTAAATCATCTTTGGATGTTGTCATTACGTTTGTTTGGTTGGATTTGCGGGAACGCCGATTAAGTTTTTCGGGTGACTAACTGATTTACGGCGGAAATTGGCGGAAAACTCGTAAAACTGCAAATAAACTGCGTTTACGCAAACACAAGTCGCTGGTGCGGTCATGAATGGGGAAATTTAAGTGTTGCCTGAGAGGTCCTTCGTCATTTCTTATTAAGCAACTTTACCTGTGAAGCTGATAAGATATTGAGTGTTGTAAGAATGCTCTTATCCGGATTTACTGAAGGTAAAAACAGTAAAGTTGTGATGGAATTAGAACAATTAGAAAAACCTGGCGGTAGCAACATAAAATTGTCGATTCACCTGATGCAGTTACATACAAGGATTAAAGTCAAGCGTCTTAATAACATGAAGTAATGGTATTTAGAGGAGTTTTTCTCAATTAAATTTTACTTGCTAAGTGTCTTATATTTACAACCCTTTAAAGTTCAAAATCTTCAAGGAAAAAGATTCATATCTTCTCTTATTATTAAGAGTATAATTCCGCTTTTCGGTTTTATTTGTTTGCGAGATAACCCCACAATTTTGCAGAAAATGATAAACAGTCGTTCAACTAGTTGCTATCTTTGTCACTTTTATTTTTAAATGACATTAATAAGAAAGCCATGTAAAAATTTCGAATCAAATTCCGATAACATCCACTCGCGAAAACTATCTGTACGATGCTATCGGAGATTCTGCGGAATCTAATTCTGGTTAATGATAAATTTTAGAATAAGCGACGATAATACTTAATTTCAATTGTTTTGTAAATAAATCCTGAATCAACCGAAATGTGATAGATATGTTTGTTAAAATAAAAATTAAACCGCAATCTGTGTTCAATTTGCCAAACGGCCGAAACCGTGTAGCTCCTCAAACCCAACAATTTCGCTGTTTTTGCTAATTGCCAATAAAATCTCTAGTGTAGTTGTATTACACCGTACTCTACTTACGCTTTTGTTTATCAAGTTCCACAATAATGCCCATCGTGTTGCATATGGCATATAATTAGGAAACATTGTTTTATTTATAGTAAATGCCATATGGGTACCACGTATGAAAAGTGGCTTATCTATAGTAAATTTGAGTAGCAATCGATGTGGTGTTTGCAATGTTATCCAACCAACATCAAAATTGCGATACAGGGTGATAAACGAGGTAATATTACATAACGTAAATCAAACATGAGGCTATTTTACCGAAATTGGGCTAAAAATAGGTATCCATCGAACATTATCCTGGTACGTTGTATTATTATTAGTTATCTAGCAAAGTTGATGGTGGTTAGGGAAAAACATTTGTGTGAAAGAAATTAGGAAGTACTGCGTTACACAATACACACCCGCAAGTAACGGGCTGTGACGCCCGCAAGCTCTAAGTGAAAGAGTAAAATATAAACAAATTTAGAGGTTGTAATTAAAATTGTTTTAGCAATAACACTTGGAATTTCTGGTTTAGGCGGAAATGACATTTTTTGTTATCTTGACATTACTCGAGATTTTAGATAAGTGTAGAGTGGATAAATGAATCTAGGAACAGGACTGAGGATATTGTTTGCTTTTTACCTGCCGGAGCAGCTGTCGCTCAAGAAATGACTAAACATTATTTTAAACTTCATCTCACATTCTGACCCGACACCCAAGTTGACCTCCTCAAAAGCCCTAAACTAACAATCAATTACACTTTTTCAATGATTGAGTGTCTACACAGTTCATTTAACAAACCCTAAAATAACTATAATAACTATATTTAAAATTTTGACATTTTGACACTACACGTCAGAGTAGTAGTTTTTGGCAACATAAAGAATCTGTCCTAAGGCCTCTTTGTAATCAAAAACCTGTTCTAAGGTTCCTAACATAAGCACATTAATAAATAGTAAAAATATTTTGAAAAAATATATTCACAATAATTATTAATTTTTATTTTTTTTTCTGTAATTATAAGAATCATCTTCTTTCACTTGAAAGTTCTAAATATCGGGGTAATGACAAAAGTCATGTTTTCACCATTACTGTCTCATTTTGGATTTTTCGGTTGGTTTCCCAATTTCCTAAATCCAAAAACTAAACGTTCTAAACTACAAGCTGGTAGTAACTTTTACTATTATACTAACATTCGTGGGCGGATTTATCTGTTTTCATGAGTACTCGTTTCCTTATTAGCTATTTCCCAACTGTTGAACAACAATTTATTCGACAATTCATCACAACTGTAAATTGGTGCATATTACAGCCGGCCAATGAAGTTGTCGACACTAAATCATTTATTGAATTCTTAATGCAAAATGATGCAACTTAACTTACGACCAATTTGTTGAATAAATCGAATAAAACTTTATGACCTTCAATCAAGAAACAGTGACTTGAGCGTCATTGAATCGACCAAACCAAAACCCCGTTTGTTTCTAGAACGACATTTCAGGAATTACCGTCATCACCAGAAACCCGAGCAATTGATAATAAACTAATCAATGAAACGTAAAAAGTGCAGTGACTAGTTTCATTTATTAACTTAAAGAGTTCAAATGGCTCTAGTTAAGAAACTCGGGCGTTTCTGAAGTGGAGCTGCCACCAAGAAAATTTGCAAAATGCGAAAAACTGCCTTTCTTCTAAACTTCCTCTACACTTCAAAAAGGGTAATTCCTGCTAAAGTGGTAGCAGAACCATTAGAAGTTCAACTGGGGGGCTGGCATATTCAAAAACTTCCCCAGAATGACAAAAATCTTTTTCCTGCTAAGAGAATTGAAGAAATTGATATTTGGTAAAGAACCATGTATCCAGAAAAGAAAACTTGCCTTCTGAGTGGCCACAAGATGTACCTAAATATATACTTTTTAAAGATTGAGGAGCTTCAGAAATGTTCGACCCCTGGCAATAAATCACGCATATTTGAAGCGATAATTGCTAATAAAACTGAATAAGTTCGCAACTAATCAAATTTATCTCTCGTTAAATTTCCTGATGAGTGACTTCTAACGTCAATGGGTTAACGCTTCAAGATACAACTGTTGGAAAAAGAGTGCGTGTCAGGTACGCCGGACAATAATTGGCACGAGTCTAACAAGAACCCGATTAAAAGTTCCTTGGGCCGTTAAAATAATTAAACGATAGTCTAGCTGGCACCATCGGATCACCTGAAGCGAGGCAAGAACCTTTTTCAGATTCTCCGACGTTATTTTCGCGGCGAAACTTGAAATAGACGTCGGTATCGGACCCAGACCTGAGGTCAGCGCTTTTTCCAAGAGCCAAAGACACACCAGGTATTCGACGTCTCAGGGCCGCGTCCTGCGAATTTGGTTTTCAAATACCGCCGACGCCATTAAACGGTTCCAGGAACCTATTTTTTACAACACTAACTAACTTAAATACCTACCTGATCTAATACGACACGCCCTAAGTTAGAATCAAGCTCTGAGGCGTAAAGAAAAAAAACAAAAGGAAAAAATTAATCCGTAATTGTCGTAATTTGCCCGAGCCGTGGAAATTGGATGTTCGCATGTTAATTATTTTAATGATTCTCTTACGTGACATCACGCTATCTGATTGGCTGGCTCATTTAGAAAATGTGCAGCAGGCCAGCGGGCCGCAGTCGCATAACGGCGGTTCTATCCGATTAAAACCAATTTCTTGATTAGCATTATACGCTTTCCTGCAGTCCTGCAGCCTTTCAGCTTCAGGTTCACATGCGAAAATTTTGCGCCGTTAAATTATCAGCAAGGCTTGATTATGCGGCCTTCACCTTCCAACACCTTGCGGAATTAACGAGGAGCGACCTTTCTAACTGGAAACATGTGATCAAAATTTTTGCAGCACCTGACTTTATTTAAACGGCCTTAATCGAGAGTGCGTCACTGAAATGGTTTCAGTGGCCCTAGCAACAATCACTTTAATGGTCTTAACGAACCGAGTAAATTTGGCCGGCAAAACACGGTTATGGCCCAAATGAACCAAGCAAACACCGGAAAATTGGCTGCCACAACGATTTTCTCGGGAAATCTGCGCAAATGTTTGGTGTTTTTCAGAAACGAAACCCGATAAAACCATCAGCAGTGTCGTTAGTACAACGCGACACGGATATCTGTTTTTGAGTGCTTCTGCTGAACGTACTATTTTGAATCCCTGTGCATCTGTTGCTGTGAAGTAGGTCGGTTTTTATTTGTATACAGCGTGTTTATATGCTTTAAAACCTTACATGTTGGTAATGTGTTGTTATTACTCCGGCACATGTCTGTCTAATTATAAATATTGAAACTTTGGGGGTTTCGCAGCGGGACGGTTGGTCCTGGTTAGTCTTATGACGGGTATCTGCGTAAATTCAGGGTTTCTCGCTTAATTATCAATAAAATCGACTCAAATTATAGACTGACTACAGTTAATATCAAACAAATTTCTACATCGCGCTCAAAACAGACGTAAGTGCCCACGAACGTAATAACAATATTATTTGTTTATGGCCCGTACCGAATTATTGCAACATAGCCGATCAAGTACGACGGTTCTGCTTGGAAGCCACCGATTTGAAAATATTTTCCTGCGTTTCTCTACTTTTTCTGTTTATACAGCTAATCAGGCCGGCAGATTAAGAACATTGAGAAACATTGCAAAAGTTTTCATCAAAACATCAACGATTTGGAAGATATATGAAAAGTTTCCAAAGGTCTCATTTCAAGTGTTTTGTTCAATTTTTCCGGGACGATAAAAAGTATAATCCGAGAACATGGTCAAAATTTTTCCTTAAATGTGACAGTAAGTCCTATATCTATTATGTGCTTCAAACTTGATCCATTCCTGCTTCTACAAACATAATAATAAAATTTAAGCAAGTACTGCATTGAGTTGGAATGCCGTTTGGCCTAGCAAATGCACCGGAGATGTTTCAGCGCGTTATGAATAAAATATTTGATAGTTTACGATTTGACAACGCCAAACCCACTGGTTAGTGGGTTTTCATTCATTCAACCGTCCTCCACTGCGATGAATAGAAAGTAACTTAAAGGTGATGCTTAGCGACGACGATTTGTTAGGTCATTTCTGATGAGCCTTCAACCAATATTTTTATAATAGGTAACCAAAATAAAACTCACGATTCGTTTGTAAGGATCATTACCATGTTAATGATTTCCTGTCAGCTATCGAAGTAAAGGTGAATTTACTTCATCATTGCATATTTAAACATTATAATACCCTAAAAATAAAACACCAAACGCCGCAATTAAATATAAATACAATTTAAGTATAGTATTACGTCGAATGTCCTCACTTATTACGCAGCCTTTGTAGGATGTAATTATCCGGGAGATGCAGAGATGCCGATCTTTGTATGTAAGCAGTGAAGAATAAATAGACAGCCTTTGAAGATATAACAAGATATGAAGTAACGCGACTATTGTCGCTGGATGTTGTTCAACAACTAAATTAAAAGAAGATGGGTCAAAGTCCAATATTTGCAACAAACACTTTTTTCTGGTAAAACCAAACTGAATGAACAAATTATTGAAATTCAATACTTTCCCCTTTTTACTATTTATCTTAAAACTTTTAAGTCTGTTATTGATTCAAAATTGTGACCACAAAACAAAAGCAGTGGCAGCTTTTTCATGGTCTCACTTTTCATTTGCAGGATGCTCTTTCGTATCAAATCTTCCCATTAGCTGTCGCTTGCTTAATCATTCTATTGTCCCAACCTATCAGCGGTTAGAAGAAAAACAATAATCAGGAAAATTGTCTTTGATTAGGAGGTTTTGTTTGTTACGAAGGCTTCCACATTGTAGTCTAAATAACTCAACAATATCACTAATGCGTAACATTCGTGGTGAGGCCATCCGTTGCCACAACATGTTCGAGGGTAAGTCAAATCGTTAGAGTTTCAAATCCAATAAAGCAATTTCTTGAATTGACTCGAGGAATGCGAAGGTTGCATCCACAACAGCTTAATTTAATAAAATTACGTAAGTAAACTTTTATTAATCAAGCCCCTACCCAAAACTGTCGTGATCCGCAATTTTTGCATAACTAGATCTACCTATACGAGAAAGTCCTTGTTCTACGTCACATCTCCACCTTTCGACTAGACAACTGTAATTGATTGTGTTCGTTCTCGCTGGATTTTTGCCAGAGTTGTTGTCACTTGGACCCTACCTGTATTTAAAAACAGCCTTCCCATCACGCAAATACCCCATTGATTGCTTAATTATCGTTTTAAATAACGGGAGCTCGACGTTACCTTGAATCGAAAACGTGTCAAAGCGTTACGGTAAAGTGCGAGAGACAAAGAGATTATTTTAGTTTCAGACATTTGGCGAGTCTTCAAGGCTTTGCGGTATCAAAGTTTGGTCTTAATTCCTCATTAGGTGTGAAAGCGGCCGACTAAAAAGATGATAACACGTCGCTATCACTGGCAAGGCTCGTGGGCTTCCTTTCTTTGTGCGGCAATGTTGGTACATAATTTGAAAGGAATAATGGTGATTCAGGCGAGCACGCGGATGACGACCTTTTGCGGGATACAACGTCTTCTTGGGTTAGGTTAGCAACATCTGTCCATTATCCTTAAAACAAATGTCATTTCAAGGAGAGTTGTGTGGTTAAACAATCAAATATTCACAAATTTGCGCCACTTTGTTGCGTACCTGCTGCCCAAGATAAATCCCAGAAATTTTCCGAGGAGGACTAATGGTCGAAGAGAAAAAATTAATCCGGAAAAGAAGTGATTGTTGTCTTGGGTTTTGCAAGGTTGGGCGCAATGTCGTCGGCTTCGCAAAGAAAATAAATGAATCCCGAAAATAGTTGCTAATAAAAATCATATTTTTAATCAACACATTCGGAATCTGCCAAAAGTAAATAACCTTATTATAGCTCTTGGAAAATTTTCGCTGGCGTCCCGTCCAAATTAGTCAATTCTAGCTTCCACCTCTTCCGCAGCCGTCATAGCCTTTCTCGCGACCAGCCGCTCTCAATTAATCTTTGATCGCCCCTTTAGACCCAATTACTGAAAGCAGCAGATTTATAACAATCAACTCGTCAGACATCTTGGCGCCCTTCCCCCATCATTTTTCTCAATCACTTCTCCCTTAATTGCCAATTGTGACGTTGTCGGGAGCCATTCGATCATGACTTTCAAAAGATCACGCGCTGGCCATAGTGGCGACATTAGAAATGACCGTTTAGTAGTTACAACATTATCAGTTTCTTGGATGGGCGGGAAAACTCACGCACGTTATCAAAAGTCGGTTGTACACGCGCAAGGTTCTTGCCGCACGAGATAATACGGTTATTGCTTTGGCGACGTCTCATATCAGGAAACTTGATAGCAGTTTTGTTAACTTGGGTTGCTGAACATGTTGGCATTGTATTTGCCAAGTGCATTGTACCCAGAAACGTGTTTTTCTGCAATTGAAGAGTGTAATTGATTCGTGTTCGCCAGATGAGAAAAATCGAGCGGTACAGGGAGGGTCAGCAGAGCAAAATTCAAGAACAAACTTTCAACTCGAAGACCTCGACCTCGAAGTTTCGTTAAACTCCCCAGCACGCCTTTGAACTTCGTGATTGGATCGAGCGACCACCTTTGACTGGCTTTATAAATATTTAACCCCAGATATGCCGGCCAACAACAACAATATATTTTTCAGTTCATACTGTTCGATATTTTTGTATTTGAACGAAAACAATTTTTTTAACCTAAAATTTTGTCAACTGCAAGCAAAATTAGCTAAAGGCATCAAATGCACCAGTATGTGAAGCAATCATTTCTACCCTTCAAGCTTACCAAGCTCGAGAAGCCAAAAGGTGGTCCTAAATCAAAAAGTAACCAAATGCCCATTGAAGTAGGGATGCATCCTCTATTTCTTCTTTCTTCTTGATTAACGAGAACGAATTCCATCCCTCTTCTGGAATAGAAATTAAAAGGAGTTCTTTCAGCCGTTCTCCTATTTCTCTCTTTAATTTTTTTTCTCTATCCGAAGGTTCCTTTCGAAAGCAGTCAGCTTCAAGTTGTCCGTGTACTCTGGTGAATGACGCGTTTGAGGGTTGAGCTTCACCCGGTAAAAACTTGATTGCTGCGTTTGCATTGTTATGTCGCTACTTTCAAGGTTTGTAGACTTTAATCTGTCACGACTTGTTATGCAACTTCCAAGTTTATGTCACCATCAGGAGTCGCCTTCGTTGCACGATGCATCCACAGACAATAATTGTTGCTATTTGTGAACGCCCAACAACAATAAAACGTGGGCACAATGTGGGAAATGACGGAGGTAGAACAAAACGCGTTTCCTCAATGGCCTACATAAGTTTCGCAGCAAACACCTCGTATACTGTTGTACTGTTGCACACCAGACCGTAAAGTGCGCTATAACGTTGCAGGAATGCAAGAGCAAAGAGGGTTCGGCCAACATTGGACGCCAAAGCAACAAAATGATACGATGTTGCAAACCTGACAACCTGCTAATTAAATTCAGGATTGCAAATAAATTAAAAATGCAATGTTGCAAATTTGGCAATCCGCTAATTAAATATAGGATTGAGAAGATAACCCTGTGGTCGAGTCGTCACGAGACTCGCTTTTAACGTCATGTTTTTCTCCCTAATTCCGCAATAATTAACAACAACACTTGTTTGTCCCATAAATATCGGAAAATAACAAGAGTGGCGATTTGCTTTATTGTTACGTAACTGGATTAGCGCCATGGAGTCCGTTCCGAGCTCCAGAAACCCACTCTCGCGACTTTTATACCTGGTGGCCGTAGGTCGCCGTGAAGAAACTAGTCGGCAATGTCACAAGTAAAAGGAGCCGACATTGTTTCCCGTCTAGAATTAGTAGACCATTGTCTCTGCACTTAACTTGTATCAATATTAATCGAGAAGCGGAGTCAGTCCAGGTTTGTGACCCTAAACCGTTACGTCTGGTTTAAGCCAAGCCAGCCAACAACGTCCGGATGTGCAAACAACAATAAAAGCGCAAGTCGAATTAATTAAGTTGATTGCGCGCCTTCACTGATGGCTGTTGACCACTTAGCCATGCTTTGTTCTTGTCGGTACTTAAGATCTGGACCCGAAACGAATTGCGTACGTAAAGTGGTGTACCAAGTCTTTGTGCGTTATCCAAGTGCTTTGTCCGTTTTTCCTGCCGCTTTGCCGACAGTTCCAGCTCGTTGTGATAGAAAGGAAAAGTACAGTAACGATCAATAGCCAATTTCCGTTACATCTACAATGCCCGTTATTTGGCAATAGCGGTTTAAAATAATAGAACGTCAAAGTCGGTTCCTGTCACGATTATTCATTAGTGTGACTGCTGAAAAGTTCGCCGCGATGTGAAACTTGTCTTACTTTGACAAAGGCCATGTAACACTTATTCATCGAGACATGCGAACGTTCGACCACAATAGGTGTTATTTGTCCAAACGGCGACGACTCAGGAAGACAATTACGTCTTGCTAATTACATTCGAGGATGCCAAACTGGGTGTTGTGGCGATGCGTCGAAGGGTAGACACGAGGAAGCAAGAAATAGTCCTCAATCGTGAAACGGCGATATCTTTCTTCACCTGGTCAATAACATCGTCTACCTGGAACCCAAGGTTGCGTTTAAGATGCAGACCCGCGCAGGTGAAGAACCACAATTTTGCACCAAAAACTGTTTAGTGATCGCCTTGGACGATTACTGACACCCTCCTCGCACTACTAAAAATACTTAACTTATCTATTTTTACTCCGTTTAGGCGTTTTGATGAATTAGTTGAGGCTTTCCGGGTGCGGAAGGAAATATGAGGGTAACGAAAACGAAGAATGATGGAAAGAGGCGCTGGCGATGATTGGACTGGACGTTGCGGGAAATGGAACTTTGAACACGGACACCAAAACTGCAATTCGGATGGAATCGCTCTTACACAACAGCGATTTGTGTGCAATTGCATTAAATGGCTAAATGAGTTCACAAATCGTTTTTGTCCCAACGACAAAATTTTACGAAACTTTGGCATAAAATGAAAGACAAAGAATGGGTTTGTGACCTCGAAACATAATGCTGCAGCTCTGCTCGGATTTCGATGCGGTCGTTCCTACTTCTAGGTTCACTGCTCCCTTTAAAAGAAGGAACCGGTCGTTCAACCTGGGATTTCTGATTGGCAATGGCACCTCTGTGGAGGACGCCCGTAGGGCGTCAATCAAAGTCTGATCAACAAGGATCAAGGCAAACCGAGCTGGGGATTAAAATAATTACCTGCCATCAAACAGCGCTTATCTATCGATTCGCAAATATTGTTTGCTCTACTGGAGTGTTAATAAACGTAAGATAATATTGCGCCGCAAACGAAAGGAGAGTTTACCGTTCTCCAAAATTTCGAAAAAACTTGGCTCCCAGTTGGCTATTTTCAGAAATTGCTTGCTGCTTCCAAAATTTGCTGAACATGTAATCGCGACCGCCGATTATCTACTTTTTGGACATGGCCCAACTTATTTTGGGAAATGAAGAGCTCCAAAGTCTATTCCGCGAAATATTTCTGGGGTGGTCAGCAACAAACTTTTGCGCTATTAAGCGGTTGTTTGTTAACGCCAATACCCGACTTATTAATAATTCGATAACTCTTGACCGGACCGCTGCAATAATTATTTTTGTAGTAAACTATATTTATCTCGACCCCCTGCGATACATGGAGTAATAACCCGAATTTCATCACCGTAAAAGTAGCAAACAGGATTTTTCCGTGTTTTCGATAAACCATTCACATGACTTGCCTCGAGATAACGGATGATCTTTCGCTTCGTGTCAGAGACCAAGAGGAAACTGATGGCGTCCGGCCAGCTTTCTGTCCGGAAATTTTCGAAAATCGTTTGTAGGTATAATCCTTCACTTGGTTGACCGCAATTGAAAATCGATGTCTAGACGCGATTTTTCGTGACGGACTTTAGATTCATGTGATGCAGAAATCAATTGGTTATGAAACGTATTCAAATTTATTTGACGACATGACTTAGCGCGGTCGAAGCAATGTTGGCTCATTGGCGGCGGCATCGATAAGGAAGAGGCCGGTCGTCGATGTACTTAACATAATTGTTCAATTACTCAATTATCGACGTGCTTTCAAGTCTTCAAGTCCATGTCGAAAGGGTAAACATATTTTGATCTCAACGGCGCGCACGGTTTCCCAGAACAAATTATTTATTGTTGCAGGCAGAGGAGAATTCTTCAGACCTAAGCGTTATCAAATATTTACAAGGCATCCGCCCTCTCGGGCCAACGAGATTTACTCTGACGTAGTCATCAAGTCATCAAGAGTCAAGAGTAGTTTATCAACCTTTGCCAGACATATTTTACTTTGCAAAACTAGAATTTCACCTCTTTCTAGACGTCATTTAAAGCTTTAGAGTCTTGATGAATCCTCTTAATATCTCATAAAATTTATGCCCATTGTAATTTACAGTTAACAAATTGAGTAAAAGTCAGAAAGAAAGTGATTCTCATGTGCTCTCTCTATAGATGGTATTTTTTGGGTAAAATAAATTAATTAAATATTAAATAATCACGCAGTTGGCATATAATGTCTTCTCCACTTTCACCTATCCAATCTTATTAAGCAACAGGTCTTCCTGAACCACTTTAAGCATCCTAATTCCTTTTCCAGATTATCATGTTGCACCTTCTTGCACTAATCTAACTTCTCCATGCAAGACGTCATTACGCGAGAAA
The DNA here is from genome assembly GCA_951805265.1 of Schizotus pectinicornis. Lineage (NCBI taxonomy): Eukaryota > Metazoa > Arthropoda > Insecta > Coleoptera > Pyrochroidae > Schizotus > Schizotus pectinicornis. The sequence continues at coordinate 27,026,759 of OX638202.1, forward strand.
GTTTTGACGTGCTTTCAGCCTCACTGTTGTTATCAGATAACGTTATTGGTGCAATATTGCAAAAAGCAATTGGATTACGCAATCGATTTATTGCGGCAGTGGTTTCAATCATTGTTCTGCTTATAACGTTAAAACTTGCAATAATTGGAAACCACGCACGTAATTATTTTTGGATCACTGAATCGAGTAGTGTTTATATTTACAGGTTCAAGCGCAAATAATGAAGCTCTTTCTTCAGTTAATTTTTATTCGCCATTTCTGGCTCCTCTACTAGATTTCAAATTGGAAGAGAGATCCGAAAAAATTTACAGAACTTTAAGAAAAACCAAGAATGTGCTAACACTGCGGTTAGTAGTGACCGAAGAATTAGTTGGATAATTAAAATGATTTTAAAATGCAACAACAAATGTGTTATTTCTAGGAATAAATTACCGATGTTAGTGACGTATCAGAGATAATTTAGCGGCATTTCTTAAGTGTGTTCAAATACAAAACAAAAAGTTAGTGGCTCACCTTTGGTCTTTTGGAGGACTTCGATCAAATCCTTGCCATAAAGGAGACAAAATTTAGATAGTTATATAAAATTCGAGCATGCTATAGCACCAGGTACCGTTGTCCTACTAAGCCAAAACTGACGGAACTAACCGAGATTTCAGGAAAACCAGAACTGCAGCGCAAGAATGGAAACGAGCATCATAAAAAATTAATCGAACTATGAACATATTAAGTGCTATACTTTGAAATGTTACATATTTACGTTTCCTACTAAAAATTATTACGTCGCCATTAATTTTGCGACGTATTGTAGTTCGATGCAACAACCACAAATACAAACGAACTGAATAAGAGTGAAACATTACGTTCACGTAACGGTAATTTGCAGAAAAAATTTCTTTTTTTTTAATTTGTTTTGCTAGATTTCAAACAAAGAGTAACGAATGCTAACAATGCGTTGAGAAAAAAGAAAATTGCAGAAATTTTGATTTCGCTGATAGAACAGCAGAAGTGTAAAAGCATCTAAGTACGAAGATGTATAACAAAGGAGCGTAAAAAGTTCACTTTTACCTTACGCCTGATCTGGGTCAATGCTATGGAGTTACACGTCCGCGTGTAATCTAGTGCGCCTCATTGTTTTAGTCAAAAGAGAGAAAACCCGTGGTACGAATTGTGATGACAGTAGAGAATTTAACATTAATAGAAGTAATAAGGAAATTACAGACGCCTCATTAACCAAGAGAAAGAAAGAAACCAAAAGGTGGAGCTGACCAGGAAAGAAATTTCGAAATGAGAGATGACATTAAGAGGAAAGAAATTCTGCTGAGGAAAATTGAGGGTACAAGATAAACAAAAGAAAATATGTAAAGAAATATTGAAGGTTAGAGATTAGAAGATCCAAACAATAATTTTAGAGGTTGTGCGTGATGCGAGGCATAGGATGGTCATTTGAGATTGTACTAATAATTTTTGGAGATCAAGTGAAGATACTTGTGGATTCTTCAAGAGCTGATCCAACTAGCAACGTGTTGCCAGGCAAACATAGTGAGTGATGTATCTCAACTTCAGTTATTTGACTTCAGTTCCGTTCATTCTCATAGTTTATATCTATCCATTACCTTAAATTTGCATATGCGTGTCCATTCCTGATAGCATTCAGCATGGTGAAAGAATTTTTACGCCCGCCTCACTTTATTCTTTATGGTCACTTTGTCCACGTGTCCATATAATTTACGTGGCGTGAGCCCAAAAATGCGTTTAATAATGACAATAATTTACAACTCGTAACAGACGGTATTAAACCACGCAGCAGGTACGTTTAATCAAAAATTGCATTTGAGGCCAAAGGATCAACAGTTAACACGGCCAACAATAAATAGTCGAGGCGTAAAACGCAATAAAAACGTTACAAACGGTGGACGTCCTCTCCATCAGTTCAGTTAAAAAAAAATAAAAAATAAGGTGATTGGTTTTGGATTACGACGTGGGCATCGTGACTATTATTAGCAAGGGTCGATTCTCTAATATTAACTCTCATATAACTAGATTTAGACCTCGTTTAATTACCTTAGCCACGTATACTCTTTCGACGTCATCATAGCGACGCTGTTAGTAAAAGGGCAAAATCTGTGACGCACGTGGAAAAATCAATGGTTGGAAAGCGCCTACGCTTGGTCGAATTTTGGTCAAATTTTACGAAATGGCTGGCATGTGTCTGATAAATTTAAAGGATGCCAAGTGCGAAGATTTGGCAGCGATTTGTGGAAAGGTTCAATCACATGACCGGCGCCGAAACGTCACTGGACCAAATTTCGACAATTGCGGTTTTGGCAAGGCAAGATTCATAGCTAAATCGTCACTCACTCCAAATATGACGTCCACCTATCACACATAAAACAATTTTGCTTGGAAATTGTCTAAAATTTTAGGGCTCGACAATAAAAAATATTTAACCTCCAGTTCGATTTTGATTTCTTGACGACCAGTGTCTATTTATACGCATTTATTAAAATTGTAAAATACGCGTGGGCTGTAAAGTACACAGTCCAATTTATTCCTCAGGTAGAAACACTTTGTTTGAAAGCAGCAAAGTGAGCTTGCCAAATAACACGAACCAGAAATGCGCGATGATTATTCTAATTTCGCCATACGACGGCCATACCATTGTTTACCTTCCGTCTCTTGCACGCCTCCCGGTACTCGAACAATATCCGCGGCAAGGTTAATTCGAGTTCCTGGTCAGCTTGCAAGATGTTTATCAAGAAGCAGTTCAGTCCGGTTTCGAGAGTATTTTCGCCGGATTGGTAACACCAGACCTCCCCTTAATTAGAAACAGAAATCCCCATTTAGGTACCTGGAGATGCGCTGCCATACGATCATTATTTTCCGTCACGCAACTCGTTATTTCTTCCATCGACAACCATAGAATCGATAAAAACGGACAATGGGGATTTTTTATAGAGGTTAGCGTTTCCTTTGTGGAAATCTCAGTCTGGAAAGAATTCGCCAATTTGCTCCTTTGGTGGAAACCTTAGTGGTCAACCTAGAGAACGAAACCGAGCAGTCCACCGCACGCACCGCTTCCCGGTTTCCTTCCGATCGATTTCAGCGATTTATAGATTTCTGGTATTAATAGCAAAACCAACCGTCGAGGTTACGACGACGACGTTTCCGGCTTGTATGGGCCTTGCAAATATTGACACTGAATCCCCGTGCAGTTCCTGAACGGTTAGAGACAGACTGATGCTATCATTTGTCGCCGCTTTATCTCAGTCTGCGAAGAAGTTGGCGCCGTGAAGTGAAAGGTTTCGCAATCTGTTTGACTTTTAAATGATCATTGCAAAAGGCTCACACGATTGCCTTGCCCAAAATTTCATTGCAGATGTGGGTTAAGGAGGCTAACCTGGTACTTTTACCTAGTAACCGATATTACGAGTGAATTGCTTTTCGTAACGCGTCGATGTCACAGCAAACAGACTTGGTGCAATAGCTGCGACGAATGCATCATTTCGTGGAGATGATGACCTACCCAATACCCAAATGCCTCCTTCGACAGCTCTTCGTCACGCCTAATTCGCTAGAATTGGGGACAAGAGTTACTTAACTAGAAACTACAATGTTTAAGATGGGGATTTTACGAATCGCAAACTTGCGAAAAACCATTATTTGATAGTAAAAAGAAATTTCTCGGTAGAAAAGAAGGAATTTTCGAAGCGACTAGAAAAGTCAATACTGTTACGAAAAATTAACACTTAGACGACATAATTTACTTACGCCAAAAAGTACTAAAGCGCTAAGTAATTACGCAAATTTACTTTGGATTCTCGGGATTACATACCTTTCTAGAAACGGAAAAAACGAATCCGGGATTTTACAACATTTTCGAAAAAAAATTCCACGCCTACCCGAATCAAAAGAAGTTCGGGAAATGTTCAAAACCGGTATCTTTCATCCAGACAGTAAGAAACCAACGTTGCTTTCTATGGATTCGACCTTCCTGATTTCAAATATGAACTCAATTTGGCTGTAGGTGCAGAAACCGCAAAATTACAATTCCTCCCAATTTTCAAGAGAAGTCCTAACAAAAGACATAAACCACAGAAAGAAACAGAATTGGTCTCTTCATGAATCCTGATGTTAGACTCAACTTTCATTGAATTGTATTTTTTTATTTCTCTTTAGTTCAGTAGAGGCACCGTTATTATTGATTTTGTCATAACTACTTAATAGTTTTTTATTGCTTCAAGTCGATTATTTAAACTGCAGAACGAGTATATTTAACAGCCACGGTTCGATTTCAACAACTTTCTTCGGTCAAACTGCAACAATTAATAGGAATCACGTGCCTATCACGCTAGTTCGATACTGTCTAGTAACTCGAGTTATAAAGAGGCTTTTCAATAATAACTTATTCCAATTTAAAAACCATCAGATCGATTAATGCGATAAAAGTATCATTAGGAGAAAAAAAGTTCCCGTGTTAACATGTAAAGAGAACCGTAAACATTGTAGTTAATAACTACATACCAAACTCGCCTCTCCACTTCCTGCTAATGAAGCCACCAGATTAGAAAGATAATATTTGGATGATCGCAAGAATTGCAAACCATTTCCTGTGAGTGCAAGCAGCGTGCATCGTGCATGTAAGGGCATTAAGAGGAAGGTAACGATCGGCCCTTTCCTCACTGATGTCCAGGAATAATTGCGGCACTCTTCAGATAACATCTTTCTATGGATCAAACGGAACTTGATACGAATTTCAATAAAACCTATTAAAGTGTTGACAGTCCAGACGAACTGCACCTGGTTTAAATAAGGCATTTTTGAAAAAAGTTGTACTTGCCAATGGTCCTTGCACCCGGAACACTTTCAAGGTGAGTTTGACACGAGTCGCGAAGCCTTATTAGTATTTCTGGAAAGTTCCAAAGTTCTTGTTTTATAATTGGGGAAACTTTTTCGAAAAAAATTGCTAAACGTGGGAACATTTTTAAATTGCGGCATCGGCACCTTCAGCAAATTGAACTAACGCAGCTTCATCATTGGAGCACTTTTAGTGCTCCGATCTCCGATCTAGGATTAGAGAGGGCCTAAAATACTACATACAAACATAATTTCAAAGGGGTCAATCACATTTCGCCGCAGACAAAGCAACCTAACGAATAAAATAAGTTTTTGCTATTCCTTCACGGCCAACCCCTTTCTAATTTATGGTTGAACTCCTGCAGGTAGTTCTTGACTAATGAGGACTGGCGGTGTCTACCTATGGTGATTTTTGAGATGCGGTAAAAAATCGAAAACTTTCCTTCCTTTCAGTCCTTTGGACCGTCTCGCATGCGATTGTTTACATAATAGACACCTTCAATCATGAACAAATTAATTCCGCAGTGGGTTCGTCTAGCAATTTTATGATTCATAGTAACTACCCATAATGCGTGGTTAATGAATCATAAAAGGCTAAATATACCGGGTTTTACTAGAAAATTGCAATAAATAGACGCGAAAATATTGGATTAATCACTTTGTAAATAATCGCGCAACATTTACATGGAGTTAATATTTGTTTACAACACGAATTGTAATTGTAAATTATTTCGGTATCTTTTCAGGGCCTTGTTCGTATTAATAGACTTTTGGTCGGCGCTAAGGACGAAAACGACGCGCTCCTCCTTTGATCGCAGCTCGATCAATCGATTAACCGCGTTACTTCTTGCTTAATCATTTAAGAAAAAAAAATCATTAACATTGAGAGACGCAATATAGTCAATTGTTGCAGACAGGTACTTGGGGAAATCGGCGATAACGAGAAAAAATGGGCAATTAATATTTATTAGGAAAAAAAGGATTGTGATCCTAGAATGAATTCCCATTAAGCTCAACAAAAAAACCATTCAATCGGCGGTTTTTACTAACGACAACCTTGACAACCAGGTATTAGCTAGACGTCTGATTCAGTACTTAACCTTTTATCTCGCTTCAATTACGTAAGGCAAGTTTTCTATTTTCAGCTGAAAACCCATGGATGCGTAGGAGCACCTCTTCTAATTTAAGGTAGATTTATGGAATTGGTTACGGAAAATACCACCTGACGACCAACACCCGAACTTGACATTAAACTTGACAGAAATAGACTTTCGTTCTTGAGAATATTGATTTCACCTTAAGTTGCTTAATTTATCACGGCACTAGGAGAGCTGTTGTCGCCGATGATATTGAAACCAAACAAAAGTGCACTTGATTGCCCGATCTGAAAACTGGGTGACCCAAATCTACAAAAATGAACCCAATTATCGAAAATTGTGTCAAAGTATAAATATCGACGCCAAACCGGCACTGAGGCAACAAGAAAAATTAAAAAATAAAAAACTTCATATCTTCAAACTATACAAAGACATAAAACGTTCCGAGAAGATGGCCTTCTCTTGTTTCTCGTAATTTCCTCATTACAGTTTTTTTTTGGGCATCAGTTAACCGCCAAACACGGGAGCTATTTGCCTCCCCGCCTCGCTGACTGAAAAGTCCGCATTTCAGTTGATAACGTTTTCAGTCAAAAATGCACACGTGTCCCAATAAAGCCTCCAAGAGACGGAAATAGCGCAATAAACTTATATAACGCCGTTTCATAAATCATCGACAATTCGACTAACATTAGTTTGCAAATGGGGGCGTGGGCGGGGGTGGTTAGCTTTGGCGAATTCAAAATTTGTTATTACTGGCCGCCGTTCGTTCCGTGTCATTTCTATTTCGCGAACGTCTAGCCGACATTTTTTCCTTTAATTACGTTTTGTTTGTTTACAGCGTAAAATGTCGGGCACGTCGCAGTTTCCTTAATAAGTGAGGATTCCTGGACGAGTGTTTTATTCCACAAAATTTCAATTACGAGTTCACGTGATTGCTGCGTGAATGTCTTCGCTTATATGGCTTTGCTCGCATGAAAGGAAGAACTGGTTGAAACATCGGGAGACAAGAAGCCCGGCGCCTTTCCTGCTGAAGAAGTTAATGACACGTGTAGTTGCTATATTTAGAGATAAGACCGGAGGGTTCAGCAGCATCTGGAAAAGCAGGAGACACAGTCGAGTTTCCGTCGCCGACAATCCGACACTCTTTGCTGTTTCAGCAATTTTCAGGCCTAGACGCTAACTAAACATAATTTTGCTGTAATCACGAGAGGTTTTCGAACCTCTATGTCTATCTACTCGAGAGATCCGGCAATGACCTGAGGACCAAATAGAAAAAAAATAAACTGGAATTGCATCTTCAGTTCTTCGTGACCAGACTGCGAATAACCGCATCACTTTTTCTTGTCTCTTTGGTGGCAACGGTAATTCGTGCGTAGGATGACCCCGGTCACGGTCCGGACACCTGAACCTACTGTGATAGGAATTCGTGTGCATCCAGATACACGGCCATTTCAGACATGCATTGATCGAATGGCAACAAAGAGATTAAATTCACATGCAGCTCTTGTGTTGCTCAACAACTCTAATAATGGTCGATGGTGAAATAGCTCTACCTTCAAAGCAATGACCTATCCACAAATTTTACACTTGAATCATGTTTAATTTTGACTGATTGTAAACCACAGAAGAAAATTTGGTAATTGTTTACAATGTCCACTTTTCGCTTTTTGCGGCGTTTTTTTTGGAAGCCATCGTGAAACATCATTATAATGCCATTTTGAGCAATGAAATGTTGTGCAAATAAAAAATAATTTTATGCAAAATCTATAGCAAAATAAGAAAAAAAAAAGATGTGCTAGAGTAAAGAAAATAAGAGTAAAAATAGAAGTAGTTTGCACAAAAATAGATATTGATTTTCGTAATGTATACATGGTGACGAATGCGTTGGTGTAATTAGTTTTTTGAAAATCGAAGAGTGGATAAAGTAAACAATGACCGAAAATTTTGACAGTTAAGAGCGCTAATTAGTAACTTCAATCACTTTGGTGGGAATAATTAAGCCACTGACTTTGGAAGAAATTACTTATGAAAAAGTCTAGCAAATTGAAAATTTTATTGGTTACCAAAGAAACTCATCAGAAAATTGAAAAATAGCCATCTGCCTAGTATTAAAAAAGTACAATTTGAAAGATTATTTAAACATTTAGTGACAATAAAGACGAGGCTAATACCTATTGTTAATACTTCGTAACCTCGTATTAAAAAGAATAAGTGTCAGATTTGATTGTTTATTTACTTGCACCATACTGTACTTTGCATCCTATGTTAAATAGTTTACAATTCAGTGTTTTACTACCCTATCCTTGACCGAACAACGATTTTCTCGCCTACTCTCACTGTGCATTCCTAGGAGATTTATTTTATAAACCTGAACATCAATAAATACACCGAATCAAAATCTTGAATTAGGTCAAGTTGGTTATGATCTCAATAGATCGCTTTTTAGATCAATCCTAGCCTGCATTCAAATTTGACACTGCCCATAATCAATTGTGGAGCGACTCAACGTCGATTTGCTCCAGCTTCTACAGGTTTAGAATTTAGATGATGCCTTTCCAGCAGAAAGGATGTTGCACTCAAATGGCTCCTATCTGCATGGAAAGAGGTGATCATACTTTCTTTACCATTTTCCTAACCTTCTCTATAAATTTTTTACAAATTTTTATTTTATGAGTTTCAGTTGGTGACTTGACTGTTAAAATTTTCCTACACATCCATCATTAATTTTAAATACAAATAAATTATGAATGCAAACGTGGCGTTCTTGATTTAAAACGCAAATTTACGGTTCAATTTGCGTTTCAGTTCTAACAGAAGAAACAAATCCAAACAAAATAAAGTAAAACTGTTGATCGGTTGAATCGCGCTCGAATTTACGTCTGATGATGCTTGTTGTCCACTTAAGCAAACAAAATGTTACTGTTAATAACGAAAACTCGATTTAATCGATTGATTAGCCAACTTACTTTAATTTAACGTCCTAGGTGTGAATTAAGCGGTTTAATTTTCACCAAATCAAATGTCGTAAACAAGTTTTGTTGTAAACAGCACATATTTTATGCATTGCAAACTTCCTCATTCTAGACGGTAACTATTCTAAAAACTTGGTATTGACATGTCACGTAAATAAGTTACTAAAATATAAGTTACAAAGAGAAAACTATTCCGTTTCAAACAAATTTCAAAATTAACGAAAGTGTTGGAGAAACTAGGCGAACTAAATAAATTTCACACAATGATTGCGACGCGCTTATTGAAATGTTACCACTTAACTTTTTCCAAGGAGTCTTTTGCAAGTAGGAAACGTGTCAAGCTAGAAATGGGCATACAATTATTTGGGTTAATGCATTAATTTGTTGCACTTGACCCGAATTCAGCCAGAATTTTGACTAAAGCAAAAAGAAAGGAAGTTGCAAAATTAACCAAAAAACCTCGCATAGCGATTGATAGCATAAATCATGTTTATCATGTAGACCCCTGGGCCAAGATTCTCCTTTTTTTAAATTTTATTCTTTTAAGAATAAATAAACTTTTCCTTAAGAACAATGTGACTCACACAGATAGCCCTCAAGTCGTTCGAAAAAAGTAACTATATGGCGCAATGGTTTTAATTTATCAAAAATCGTAGAAAATATAGTATGACGTAGTTCCAGGCCGGAACCACTGTAAAGAAAGGCCTTGCTAGCAGTCACGCGCTTCTATGTTTGATGCTTGTCATTTGCTTCTGTAATTGCTGCTAATTTTTTTAAATGCCAATAAAGTTGGCACTTGCATCAAGGAAAGGCAAAAGTCATCTTGAATGCATCGCCATTATGCACTCGAGGTCGCTAACGTTAGCATGGTGCATCAAGGAAACATTAGCACCATAAAAGGTTTATTGTCCAACAGTTTGATCTCCAATTGTGGTAGAATCTTTAAACTGCTACGCCAACAAAACGTCATTAATGCGTTAGCACCGTATTGAATACGGGTCTAAAGACCCGTAAAAAATTAATCTGTTTGGGTAGTAGAACTATACGTCGTAATTGTTGTTAGCACGAAATAATAGCGTTTTGTTGTTAATTATCTAATTCCAGCAACGAGGCACTTACCGAGATGCGACAAGTCGGATAGTTCCGAATCTGTAAAAAAGAGATGATGCGTTAGCACTTCTTCGAGCAGACACAACAAACGATGATGATTACTTTTATTAATCCAGACAGCTGTGCACGACATTAACGATAATGCACCATGATTGCTAATTGGATTTGCAATCAGGCCGGCAAAATAAATATGCAAGTAAGTGGCAAATATCTAGATCGCATTGGCGATTGTTGAACCAATTCAACCCGGCACGGCGCCCCACCGGCCTCACACCCCGAAGAAGCCGGCCAAAGTTTGTTCACATTTCGATATTGGCCGAATGTTTGTTGGAAAATCGACGCAATCCCAATTTTTGTCCACATTTCGATTGGCCGAATGTTTTTTGGGAAATCGACGCAATCCCAATTTTTGTCCACATTTCGGTTGGCCGAATGTTTATTGGGAAATTGACGCAATCGGTCCGAAATTTTTCGCCGCTCCGATCGTTTAGCAATGAAATTAACTGAGTTAAATTTAGTTTAGTTGTTCTACTTTTAGCGTGGATTTCACTTTTGACGTCGGTGGTTGCGGAAACTTCTCGGTGGTTTTTCTCGAAACAAAAAAGTGGCAGAGTGCGTCATCGAAATTTGTGCCATCACGACGATGGAACTGGTCCAAAATGCAGTGTCTACGTTGCGTAGTTTCGAGTGAAAAATCACGTTTTCGTGAAGGCGGTCTATTTCTGAAAATCCTGGAAAAACATGTCGAAACGACAATTAAAGTAATTGGCCCGCAAACACCTGCATCGCGTATAAAGTTCCACAGCACCGAGCGATAACGTATCGAAAGCATGTGAATGGCCTATTAAAACTCCGGTTTAAAAGCGATTACGCGAAATGGCATAAACAAAGGGAGGCGGTGATCTACAGGCTGAAGCGCTATAAATATTATCAATCGGTTGGGGATATGCACTCGGAAAAATCGTGATGTAGGAGGCAAACAAACAATAAAGGTCCGCTAAGTAATCCTGTCTGATCGTTAATTTATTTATTGTTAATTGCAATCTAAATCCGAGCGAGATCAAGATATTGACTGCTACTTGCGTCATTCTGCAAATTTCGCAAAACCCCGATTAAGCATATTAGCGACAACATTTCCTCTATTGACCCTTCACCAATTAAGTTGCTAAATTCGCAAAATTTTCCCAAGTCCAATTGCATAAGAAGTGTGGATGTAGGTAGAGTCCGTCGCGGGGTTGCCGATTTGAAAAAATTCAACCAACCAAACTTTTTAAGCACCTCAACATTTCATCATGTAATCACACGTGCCTAACACACTACTGGCAATTAGCTCATTGTACGTCAATGTCTTTAATGTTGGAAACGAGTTGACAGCCGAATTGTGCTGCACGAGCAAAAGCTATTAATACGTCAGGATATTTACTAATAAGTGTTTCTATGTTTCCATGTTCCGTAAATAGCCGGGAGTAAAATTATTGGCGGTACAAATTTGGGTTTGAACTCGGGGGTTCAACGGTTTTACCGGCGGGTGGTCTTCCATCTGTTTACCACCAGACCAGACAAACAGTTGATGGGAGTCGAATTCGCGAATTCGCTGAAAAGCGTCTTTAACGAGGCTGTAAGTTCAGTTTGCCGAAATTTTTGCGGCGCGACCTTGTCAACAGGCCAAAAGCGAGGAGAGCCAACAATTATCCCGGAAATCGGGCGTTGCTGAATTCAACTAGTAATGGACGGCAATTTACAGAATTTTACAGCGGGGCAACTGGTGCTGAAAACCTGAAAAAACAGAAACTAGCACCAAGATGGGTAAAAATATTTAAAAAAAGCCGTTTTGGTAACTCTATTTATCTACCCCCTACTCTTCATCCCCTTGAAGTTTTTTGCTTTACTTTCTAGTTAGCAAACAAAAAATGTCAGCGAAACAGGATCTGCTGGACTATGTCAATGGAAGACGGTCCAGTCTTCGAATGACAAAGGAAGACCAACCATCTGTTGCTTCTTGATATGTTCTAATGATGTGGAAATTTGAAAATCTCCATTAAATGTTAGTTAAAGATTTTTACCTTGTTCAAAAATGCTTTGCTTCTTTTTTTTTGTAAAATCTTTAAGCCTCTTCCGGTAATTATTATTTTTGCGACGATTTCTGTTGGAGGAATCTAGATACTATTTCCATAATCTTGCGGGTCACAAAATGTTTAGAAAAAAAGTTACAACGGATTTAACTCTTGATTATTATTTACTTAAATTTATGGTGTACCGGGAACAAAAATGCTGGTTTAATAGTCTGAATCATAAATCATAACATTACCTAACAAAACTGATGAAACTAATACATAACTTATCATTATCACCAACTTTGCCCGTTATCGCCTTGGTCTATCTTGATACTTAGAAACAGCGTAGGAAACCCGCACTCTTCTAGGAAATGCATTGAGTTACTTGCTTTCAATGCATTTTGGTAGCTAATACTGGAATCATCCCGTTTCTTTGTGAACGTACTGCTTGTGACTGGGTCCTTGGGGGTACAATACAATCATTACCGCGCCACTTACAAAAGTATGTACATACTGGTATTACATTATGCAAATTGTTTCCGCGCACTTTCACCGCACTGTTTAAAATAACGGACGTAAACCAAACAAATTTCCCCAAATGTTTGTTGTTTCCTACGAAACGACGATAACTGACCACATATCCTGCGGTGACTTCCCGCAAGCTTTTTTGTTTATTTTTATCAATAACATGAAATTGAAACAAGGACGGTTTCCTGAAAACTCGATAACTACGAAACCGTTACCTTTTCCCATAATTATTTGTGCATTATTTAAAAAAATTAGAATAATAATCTCGTGCCATATACGTAGTCAAAACCTAAATTAGACAAAAAAGGTGTTTTTTTGACAGCAAAATTTGTGGAATGTTAGCTTACCTACAACAGAAGCTTAGACCTTAAAATTAAGACCAAAAGATTAACTGTAGAGTGGTGGCAGATAATCCCGTAATCATGACATAATGTTTATAAAACACGTAGAAAAAAGTCAAACAAGTTGTTAAATAAGAAAAACTCCAGCAATTACCTCATTTGTTCCTGCTACCAAATCTTGTATGTACAGTGCGTACCAAAATTAACGTCCACCCTTCACTTTCTAAACAGAATTCGCTTCTGAATAAAATTAACTAACTGCCTCAGCCATAGGGTGCCCGGATTTTACATTTTTGAACGTCTCGACTTACCTAATTAGGTGCAAACTTTATGTTAGTTCTGGCTGTAGCTACTTGTTTGCAATAAACCCAGCATGTGGGCGGCTAATGCATCCATCTAAATTACCTAAAATAGCGAACCGTGGAGCCACAGCTTTCAGTAATTAAGTTGATAGGGGAAAGTTGTCCGACAAAACCAGAAATTGAGCGATATGGATAACGAATCACCGACTAGTTAACATTTTCAATTTTACACGTGGCTCATCATATCGGGCTTATTGCACCTTACGCAACGTTAGTTTTACTGCAACCAATTAACTTAATTACGCATTTAACGTTAACTGCGGCAAGCTAAAGAGACGTCTCGTTTCTGTTGAGCAATAATCGAAAACAAAGAATAGTTAACTCGATAATTGATATTGAAACGGAGCCATTGTGTTAATGGTCGGCCAGCGCGACAATTAAATTATCAATTGAAACGATTTGACATGTGGCCAATGGGTTGGTTCTCAAAGTGATTATGCGATAATGTGTCAGTTGCATGGACAATTGATCTTTTTCCTTCGTTCTTGACCTCTACAACTACATCGCGTGTGACTGATAGTGGTGACGATGAGGAAAAACGCAGTTACAACATCGCGTTGTATGTGGGTATGTAATGTACGAAGTGCTGGCATCGATTCGCGAACGTTCATAAAATCGTAAATTATTACGCATTCGACACGAATTCGTAAAAATCGTACTTATGTCAGACACGTGCAAATCGATACGGCAAACAAACGTGGAAGTCGAAGGCTGCACGAAGTTATCGACAAGAAATTGTCGGTTGGATTTAGAGGTTGAGATATGGTATTAAACTAATAAGGTAGGTAGAATAATGGTAGAAAACGTTGAGGTGCAGCAATCAAGGTTGTAGGCGCAAAATAAGTACAATCAATAGCCAGCACATTGAAAAAAAATCAAGTTTAAATTTTCCCAGAGTAAATTTCTCCAAGCGCCATCTATTGCGAGAAACTTATAACAATTGTTAACTTAATTCGCCGAGAGTTGCGCCATCTAACGGTGAATAGCGACTTTACACACTACGTTCACAAAGTTTGCGCTACGCGCCATCTGTCAGTTGCCGGACTAACTACCGCCATCTGCGTACTCCGACAACAAACACAGCAACGTTAGTGGCGCCACCAACAAAATAGAATGTTACGACAACTTCATAATTGCGGCGCTGGTCATGGCTCATAGATGGCAGCACGACACTCGTTTAAAGATTAAGGTAGTACAAATTATGAGGCGGCAATTTTAAAAGTGCCATCTATTCTAAGCACAGCTATTGAATTAATTGGTAATTTTAACAGTTTTGTTTTGCCCTAGAATTCTTTGGACGCAATTTTTTAAATAAAAATTCTATCAGCAATTCTAGCTCAATCAGGCAATAGAATCAATTCTTTAATATATAGAGTTTGCAGCTTGAAATAGGCGTTATTTTTTAGGTTACCGCATTTAATTATCTTAATATAGATGATAAAAATTATAGTACTATCCAGATAAATAAAACAACTACTTTCAGTACAGGATATACAAATAAGCGAATGGTGTTTACCTCGAAATTGCATTATGAGAACAAAGCAGAACTCAATACCTGTGAAATTTTTCGATGTATTGTAATAACGATATAGCTAATGATTTGCACAAAAGAGCGCCAATACCTAATTAGAAACGCTCAAACTACAAACTAAATTGTTGCGGTTTAAATCTTTCGTCTAAATTGTGCCTATAGAGGACATTCAGTTGAGGTAAATCAATTTAAATTTAAGATCTATCAATCATAACTTCTTGCAAATTTGAAACGAAATATTTCGAATTAACCCACGTCTCTCTATTAACAAAAAGGAACAAATATAATGCACACCAACTTAAACCATACATCCCTTGCACTGTCCATCAGAAAATTTAATGAACATCAAAAAAGCTAAATGAAACCCAAATTATTATACATCAGAAAATGACACCACTAAAATAACTATGCTCCGTATTGTTTTACTATTGCTTACATTTTAAATTCTATATGTCTATCAATTTTACTAAATGTTCACAAAATTTAGAACGTTGAAGTTACGCGTCCGTGCTGTACATGATAAATATTGGCGCTATCCATTTATATTTAGTGTTTCTCAAAAAAACTATTTGTGCGTAAAATAATTATTCTATTACTCCAAAAATGAAATATGCTCCCGCATCTCTCCTTGCCGCTTGCGCTTCCAGACACGCGAAAAAAGTTTTGTACAAGGTCAATTCAGGGCCCTGTAATTTTTTTCTTTAAAGCAAGATTAGAAATTACCACTAAAAGAAGTTTTACGTTTTACATAATGCAAGCCAATTACAGCAAAGCATTTATATATTACGGAAAACAATATTTTTTTTGTGCAAACCACTTCTATTTTTACTCTTATTTTCCTTGTCCTATAGCACATCTACATCTATAATTTTGCATACAATTATTTACCATTTGCACAACATTTTATTGCTTGTGTATTTTTGATCAACAAATAGTATTTTTAACTGCTAAATAATATAGGACACTGTCGAAAATTAAATATCTGGGTATATGTTCGAATTAAATGCGGAATAAAATTTGGTGAACATTTAGTATTTATGGTCAACAAAAGTTATTTTGGCGAACAAAATATATAAGAGGCCAGCATTATGCCAATATTTGGTTGTCGCTTTAAGATTATGTATTTTCTTAATTTTGGTGAGCATTTAGTATTTTTGTAAAATGAAAGTATTTTTTTGTATGAAAATATTGGGTAAATTTGGTAGACTGTTAAATACGACCCTTAACAAAACGAGACAATGCTACCCAGCAAGACTGCTTGTCCAGAGACAAAGATAGGAATTTTGATACCGATTTTGTGTAATAGGATCCTTTTAGATTTCATTACCTATCGAACTAGAATTAGCTAAATTTGATACTCGCTGAAGCAACCTACTCTTATGTCTTTTTTTGACCTATGACAGGTGGTACAATAACATAAATTGTTTAAAAATTTTCGTTGCGCTTCTTTTCTCTTCTGCCTTGAAGTGTGGAGATAATTATGGCATTAGATCGTGGGTGGCGAATTAAAGTTTCTATTCTCATCAATGAATAATGGCATCACGAGCTCAAATTTATTTCTAGGTTGTCTCTACTTTTATGGAATTTCAAGCTATGAAGTCGTCGGTTGATTAGTGCAAAATGAAAAAAACGTGACCAAGGTGCACCTCTGTTAATGACTACTGACACTAAATAAAATTAAGTAGGTATGTTATAATCTTATCGAAATTTTTTGTCACTTGAGTTTTTCGATTAAGAGAATGAAGCCCTCACCAGCAGGAACCCACTGACTCTAATGACGCAAATGCTAATCTACCTTCAATCGCTCACAATGACAAAACATCAACAAAACTCAGCGACAACCTCGAGAGGTTTACTTCAAGCATCAAATTGAGACAGATTACGAAAAATGTAGAATTAATCAAAAATCGCGACAATTTAACCTTTACTCGATTCGCGGAATCATAGAATGGACGATTGCAACATTCTTGATGGATGAATTAAAGATTTCAACACGTTTATCTTCATAAATTAGTTTTTAGCAGGTGTTTACTACGATTTTCTAACGTTTTCTATGCGAAATACTAGTTTGTTACGACAGCGCCTATTAATTAAATAATTTCAACGTGACCTATGACCTATGACCAATTCCGTAACCTTTGACGTGTCCTCCGGTCAAGAACGATCATATAACAATCTGCGACACTTCAATATGGAACCCGCAATGTGCGAGTCAATGAAATTATCGTAAATAAAAGTCAGGGTTTTATTGTTATTAATGTTGTAAAGAGCAATGAGCGCGAGCCAAATGGTACCGAAAAAATTGATTTTTATTAAAACCGAGAAAGTCTTGAAATGTAAAGGTTTCGGAATAGGTCAAACGTTTTCATTGTGAAACAATTTCCAACGATATTCGAAATCATCTTTGCCCTCTTTTAATTTACGCGACCAAAAAATTTGGTGATAATTACCAATAAAAAGATTAACAAAAAAACATAAAATAATAGGAAATAAAAAAAAGTTTAAAAATAACATTAATGGCTCCCAAAAATTGAATCAGGTGTTGATTACATTTTAAGGTATTATACTTAATCGAAAAATATATAAACATTTTTGACTAAGTAGTTTATTCTACGAGGGGCAGCGACAATATGCCTATTTCCAGATGTAACATGTCTTTGATGACAAATGAGACAGTATCTTCTATGAAGTCAATATTTATTGATCGTTTACAACAACAACCAATTGTGGTGATTATTGTTTGTTTTCCTGCACTTACCGGTGAAGCAGGATACAAGTAAATGGTGCAGGTATTTAATAAAAAAAAACAACGCATTCTCCTTCCTGTTTGTTTGGATATGCAACATTTTCATTAAATCCGCAAAGTGAAAAATAAATCTTTCTTGTCTTCAAAATAAATGTTATTGAGTTACAAGCGTGTTTGTTTATTTAAAATATCGATAATTTATTTTAATTTTTTCCATTTATGTACCAAGCCTCTTGATGCATTGTTAAACCCATTTAACAAAACTACTTTCATTACGTTCAGTACGTGCTAGCAAGTTAAGGAATTTGCACAATCTTTCCCTAAGAGGATATTAAAAAGACTGCAACACATCTCAAAATTTCGTCAAGTTCCATTTGTTTCACTGATTGAGTTCGAGAGTGACCAATTAATTATTGGAATTGTTGTGAGCATCAATCAGCGTCGACAGCTTTTGACTGGAATCCAATTAAAACCTGGACGTAAAAACAATAACTTTAGAATTATATTCCTGATTGTACCATAAGCGAATTTGCATTCAATAATAATGTCAAATCTAAATGTTCATCAAACTTAAAGAATACATTCGATTCAGCTTTATGTAATGTGACCAAAATGTCTTTTGGAAAAATTCAAATTTTTTTTTAAAAAATTTAAAAAAATAATTAAAATGTGTATGTTCTAAAAACATTTTGAGTCTTTACTTTGTCACGTGATTGGCCATTGAGTAAAATATTTTTGCAAATTTTATGTAAACGTCCTCTTTTATGTATGTATTTCAAGAGATGAAATGGAAAAGGTGAGAGTGCTCAAATTGGGTGTAACTCGAAAGTGTCTTAGAATGAGGTAAAACTTACCGGTATCATTTAACAGTCTGTACGTATCATCATTCGATCCTTCCGTCTCTGTAGACATGGCTGAAAGAAACAAAAGTAGATCAATAAAAATAGCTTACGTGTTGGCTGAAATCAGATTGATTTGATAAAAATAGAGACCACAAACTTGGCTCGCTAAATATATCAAGAGGGTGGGACAACCAACTTGACCAGCGAAATGTTAGTTGATGTACAAAAACCGTTCTAAAACTACATATGGCTATGAGCCTAAGGATATTTGCAATAATCTTCAATTGTCTGAAGATAATCATGATTTTGTGAATGATGAGTGATGAAGAGTCTTCCATTCATTAACTATTTTGGTTTTTACAACTTCAACGTTTGGCAACAATTGATTTTATCGTTATACAATAAGTCATCCAACCTTGATCGAAACCCCAATTCCAGTCAGTATCCGATAAACCGGTGAGACTCATCCAAATTACAAAACTGTGTCAAAAACCCAAAACAGTTTCAAAGGTTTAGAGCGACAATCGAAATTTTAAATCCGCCACTTCAACATCTCGATTGTCGGAATTAATAAAAATGTAAATAGTAAGTAAATAGTAGAAAATGTTATCACAACAATGCACTATATGGTTGCTTGAACGCGTTTACTTCGCATCCACTCTCGCTTATCACGACGCATTATCTCAAAATCACTTTCCCGCCTCTCTTCATTTTATTTTTTTTTATTATTTTCACGAATTTAGGTTACACGACGACGCATTTAAGTAGGTGCAAAATCGTTTCGATACTGACACGTTCGAAGGATGCATCAACGTCGAAAGGACCATGCAACCTTGACGGCACAGACAATGGAAGAATGGTGGCAATTAATCAACCGCCTCTGGGAGATCGAGGAACATAATGGTGGCAAACGAGTAATTGCGCCACGGGGATGGTCCCCAGGCCATGATTCTCGGACATCCCGTAGGAACTGTATAGAGTTTAACTGACCCTAAGATCTATCGTTTGGGTTGGACAGAAATTCTATTCATAATTTTTGATTGATCTAAAAATACTTCGCATGGAATCAACCACTAACAGACAATAGCTACTTCGATATTGTTAAAAAAATTGTGGAATTAGAAAATCTTCTAGATAGCTTCAGACAGGAAAAAGTTATTACCGTGGTTCGGAGCAAAAATCATTTCGGACCAGTAATCCTGTTATCAATCACGTTACACGCAAAAATAAAAACTGACTGGCGATTCCGACTGTTAGTGACATTTATAATTGATAGATAAAGGATTTGATAACGACAAGCTTGAGGAGTCGTATAGAGATTAGTGTAGTGGTAATATTAGATAAGGTCGTTCCTTTGCAGCGAGTAAATTTCGTCATTTAGACCTCGCAGCTGTTCTCTTTTGGTGTAAACTAGAGATTTAAATGTTATACTCTCGCACCCTGAAGATAACAGGTACGCCTACGTAATTATGTTATTCTTATTAGACATGCTCTGCAAAGTTGGTCCACGTAATTAGGAACGCAACACCAATTACCTTGCGGGATTAAAATTAAGAATGCCTCGAAAATAAAAACAAACCTAAACAGCTTTGTGCAGATAAAAATTCTATAAAGAGAACGAAGAGAAACATAAAAACAATAATTATTTTTCAATTTATCTAAGAGGTGCGCTAAAAAAATTATGTAAGAAATAGAATGGAAATTGAACTTAC
The DNA here is from genome assembly GCA_951805265.1 of Schizotus pectinicornis. Lineage (NCBI taxonomy): Eukaryota > Metazoa > Arthropoda > Insecta > Coleoptera > Pyrochroidae > Schizotus > Schizotus pectinicornis. The sequence goes on from OX638202.1 coordinate 27,046,908, forward strand.
AATTTATTGAAAGTAGATGTTTAAAAAAATTAAATAAAAAAAAAAGTTTAAAAAATGAAATCTGCGAACTATATTGGTTAAGTGACCTTGGTACGCTTGCTACCTAGTTTTCAATTTATTGACTAAACTAAACCGAATGATTATTGGTACACCTGGAAAATGCTAGAAAAGAAAAACAAAAATCTCGACATAAATCTCCTCTATAATGGATATTATCTCTAATACGTTAAATCTCAGCTAGTTTCTTTCCGTGATTTGCCAAGCTTATCATCAGTTATTTAATTTAATCAGTAAAAAAATTCGTAAAAATTTACTTGTCATTAAAACAATGGTATGTGCTCAAAGAATTCTCATGGGTGCTGCCCACCTAATTCGTGAAACTGGGACACTTTTGTTAAACGAATTCAGTTTGTTGAACTAATCTACTATTAATATAATACCACCCATATTACCCTTTAGCCAATTTGCACGCGATGACTTCAAAAATAGCCAGGAATTCAATTAGCTAAGTAGTTAATATTGATTTCGCCCAAGTTTAAGGAGTGACAAAACTGAAACGGTCTCGTTTTGATTAAATCGACCCTATAATATCATAAATTCTAAGACAAAAAACCAACAGATCAGTAAAAAATTTGAAGTTAAATGGTTTGAAATTTTTTGGTTAATGCTGCTTAACTCCTTTCAAAGAAACAGTCTCAAAATAGTCGAGAAGGTTTTTCATTCGCTCCTTACCTAGTTATAACCTTATTCTGTCGCTTTATCCTTATTGAAAGCCACCGCTTTCTAGCCAGTACTTTAAATTCTTTTAAATCGAGTAAACAAACAATACCTAATTGTTATTGACTTGAAAACACTAATTATTTTTTACTTTTATCTCCTTTTTTGTATCTTCAATTTTTTTATTACAAAAACATTCTTAGTTTTATTTATCATCTTTCTGTTATTGAAGCAGCTTCCATATCCGACCATTTTTTGTTTCCATTATTTTTGAACCCTTTTCCATATCTTCGCATATACCTATAACAGCGGTGGTAAAAACTTGCAGTAACTCGAAATTTTCAAAATTTGAAGTGTTTTGTTCGAGTTTATCGATAAAATGTTTACTTGGTGCTTGGGCAATAATTATTTTTTCCTGCAACTATTGCAAATGCCGAATAAAAAAATCGTAGTCACTAATCAACATCGCTAAATCACCCAAGTGCTCAGTTTTCGTAATTTTTCTGCTATTCTGGAATTCTCTCAAAAGTTCAAAGACCTTAGTCGTATCGAAATCGCCATGTAATAGATGTTTACACAGATTTAATTACGCCCCATTTTCGCTAAAACGAAAGCTAATAAAGGTCTCGAATTCGCTAAACATGCTATTAACCACCGTTACTGTTTTCCACTGTATTTACTTGGCGATATTTTTGGACTTTTTATTTTGCGTGAGTAATAAATTTAAAAATTACCTTTCTACGCTGAATTTACCGCGCACTTGGGAAACCGTTCATAATAATTTTTGGGGGTCATGCACCGGGGAAGTGTCGTTACCGTTCCGCAGTCGCTTTATCACTACTGGAGATTACGGAAACGATCTCTAAATTTATACGAACGACGATTTGAAAAATTGTACAATTACTGAACGCCAACTGCATTGATTTAAAAAAGCGACAGTGATTCCATGTAATTATAACATTAACAGGCACTTTTGAAAAAATGCAAGGCTGCGTACACTGCATGGCGAGATCAGACTTCTCAATTATTTATTAACACAAGGTAAACTGCAAATATTTATATAGCAGTGTTGTGGGTTATTATCAGGTGTGTGACTAAAGTGTAGACGTGCATGATCACGAGGATGTTCTTTAAGATGTGTGGTGAAAGATTTGCCTACTTAGAAAACGTCAACAACAAAATGTTGTGCTTTTGCAAAAATTATCCAGACGCGACTTTCATGCATTCTAACAATCCGGCGGTGCGAGTAAAGAACGCGATTTGCCATGCAATCCATGTCGCCGAATGTATAATAAATAAACTATTCGATGCATATTGATGAATAAAATGTCATAGGCGAAATATGGGCGGGCAATAAATATTGACATAAAACATTTCACTTTCTTTATAAAAGAAAGTGAATTGTGAGAAGAATTCGCAATGAGCCGCAAATCTCGGTGCTGCACCGCAGAAAACGCGTCAGTTAGACAATCTTCCCCAGAAAAGAAATAAAAAGTTTCGATTCTTACTGCATCCGACATTTTTCAAAGTCTCTAGTCATAGCTAAACGATTAGTTTTAGAGCAAAGTACAGGTACCTAAAGGATTAATGGGAAACTAAAGATAGGCATGTTATTTATTTTCATTTACTCTTTCACTACGTCACAAATCAAAGCGGCTCCACTTAGACTATAATATTATATCTGATTTACCAAGGAGATAAAGAAAGGTTATCGCGTAAAAATCAAACAAACTTTAAAAACAGCTCTGTGCGTAATTTACCTTGGTCTTCGCAAGCATTGTGACAGGTTATGGATTTTACAACGTTACAACAGTAAATCGTGTAAATATCGGTGTTTAACTGTTGTTACAGGACTAACAGCTTTAATATCGATGACGATTGTCTGGAGTGCTTCATAAATCACAACTCATGAATGTATTTAACCAGAAATAATTACTGAAATCACGTCAATATTTGCCACGTCCGCCTCAATAAGTTTTCGTAATTTATAAATAATTAATGTTGCATTGAATCGTCTTTATTGTCACAGGAGATTTGTCACCAAATGCCACATTAAGCAGGAAAGAGCTCAAGTAATTAAAAATTAATAAATAATGCAAACCGATGAATATTCGCAAGGTGATAACCGCGTCAGCATCACAAGACCATTGTTGCCCATTGTTGGCCATTGTTGTTCCAGAATCCATCACAATAAAGATTTTGCAGAATTTCCGTATTTAACAGGAATTGATTACGACTAATGAGTGCAGCGTAGTTTCAAATCTCCAAGTTGTCTTATTAAAAACATGAGGTCCGATTGCAATTAGCCTCAAGCATCAATGAGTAATTGCTCGGACCAAGGCAGCTTTTTATTTGCTTCCGTTCGACGAATTGTTGTTCAAATTAAAATTGAACCAATTTAATAGGTTAAACTAATTAACAAAAATTTTTGGATCTTCTGTAAAACTCGCTAGACAACAATATTTTTTCAACCACTCTTTGTACTGCGCCAAAAATCATGCAATCAAAAAAATGTCATGATAATTTCTCTACTATCGTACAGTAAATTTGTTATGGACACGTGTAATGAGAAGGCAAAAATTCTGCCCCAAGCGTATAAACAATCATAAAGCAAAACAATAAACACACATGTTAGTGCATTAAAGATTTGTTACTGCTATTACTTTTTTGATGGCATATCGCTGGGCTGATTGAGTTTTCTCCCAAATTAATCCTGTTATAAACATAACCTTAGATTATAGATAAAATCTCAAGGACACAGAGTCGTCTTCACTATAACTGAGAGAACTAAATTTGAAATTTTATTAGTAAAGAAAAAGATTCCTAAAAAATTATGAATGCTTCGTCTTCACATGGTTCACATGCTACACGCGTAGCTCTTTACTGAAATTCACAGACGTAACAATATGGTCAAGAAAATGCAAATTGATGCACCGTGATTAAGTTCTGTTCAAGTTAACCTTCAATTACTACAACTTACGAATTATCATCCTATTACCAGGCGCATTATTTAAATTTGCTCGTATTGCCATTGATATTGTGTAATAAAGCAGCCAAGCGCCGCGGAAAAATTCAAGCTTTTCCAGCAATTAACGCCAATCAAATGCATATTCAAGATAATTATGGGATTAACAAAAAAATAGTGCAAGGGTTGGATTGATTAACTATTACAAGGCTGCAACCTAATTTGATTTTATATCCCATAATCCTCCACTTCACTGCTACCTTGTTCTGAGCCTGGCTGATCTTAAGTGGCGGAAATTTGAAGTTACGATAGCGCACAATTAATCACATTTAAGTCGGCTATGTCGCAAGGTGATTGTCAAAAGAATGTAAGACAAAAAAATTACGCTGATAGCTAGAACCGGAGCAAATTTGTCACACTGACCAAGTGTCGGATGCATTGTGGGCTAGTGTGAAAGCGAAAGGCGGAAAAGGAAGTTCAAAATCGCAACGAGCCGGCCTAGTTTATCCTTGAACTTGAATGTTTAGTTCTTAATTAGGATAAACATTCTGTTTACTGAATAATGTTCCCGCACTACGAATTATTAAAGCTCAATTAAGGAGCAAGGCAGCAATTTAGCCGTATTAGGCGAACGAAAAGCCGGCAAGGAGAAAGCACTTCCTGAAAATTGGAAAAATTTCGCACACACGCAAGAAAATTAACCACTCGACCTCTGATTTGAGTTTTATAATTTACCAACTGCTTTCAATTAACGGGAGCGAAGCAACCTCCATGTTTTTCTGTAAATGGTATTCAGTACTTCCATGACAAATTCCTCAACTTAATTGAGATCATTATAGAAGCGATTGCGACACTGATAAAACTTAATAATACAGCTAATAACTTTTTTTTAATCTCTAGGTACTGGATATGTCTAGTACTATCTACATGGCGCAATTTTGAAACTTACAGTTTTGGTTCCACAAATCTTTCATTATTTTGACACTTTAAAGTCTAAAGTTATAAAGGACTTTATTTGATCCAACATGCTTAGAAATTATTATTGTTTCACCCTGTACAATTAGAATTTGGGCTAGGTCCGGAATTACTTACGTGATTCTCGTACAATCTCCCTCTCTCCTCACCAAAACAAAATTAGAACGGTTCAGGATTACCAATGTTATGAATGAAACTACTTCCTCAACGCCGCCTTGACACTGAAAGCCAGTACCTAGTTGCTCCTTTTTTTTTCAATTCTCGAGCGCGTTGAAGATTGGCCTCAAAACTCAAATTTTGAGGTATTACGGAATCGGTTCCGTAATGCGCTAATTTAAATTTACATTTACCTAATGCAGCTATGGCCCTCAAACTGTCAATTAGTTTCAGACACCCGTGGGTTTCCTGCTAATTGAAAGCTTCCAAGCAAGCGTTTTCGGCCCCAGTGAACGTAACTCGTTGATAATGACAGTTCTGCTTTATCGTCTAGATTACTAAAACACATTTTAATACCAGGGTTAAATTTATAAAAAAAAATTAAATTAATTGAAGGACGGATTAGAGATAATGGTGAGAACAGGAGGCTGCGTGTAGTTGTTAATCTCAACAATACTTGTTAACCGAGTAGCTATGATGCAAAATTGGTAAACAGTGCGCAGACACCGTGACTTATTATGTCACCGAGGTGTTCATCTTCTACTTGAAGCAGATAACTTTCGTCCGAGTCGCGGTGGAAATTAAGGTCATCACTTCTACGCGGAAGGAAACAACCGTAGAAATCGGATCAAGTGCATTGCGAACAAGGACAAGCGGTTTTCAAGAATATCGCACCGACTTTTTGATTGTTTTTCTTCTAGCTAACGAGCAACCAAAATCTGTCATTGACTTTGTCCATTGTCTTGGCATTTATGGCGTGTCGAGCTTTGTGATTCACCCGGGATAGCTGGGGCTAGTTGCGATAATTCCACGTGAGTTTAGAGTTCAAGGTCAAGGTTATGCAACGTGCAAGTTGATGCCGAAGTGGAGTAACTTCTACTTTCACTTCAAATTTCGTTGGTCCTACAATTCCCGATTTGGTGCAGCCTGAAAAGCTCTCGTTATGGAGCGCCTTAGGGATGTGGCCGCTGATTATTCCAGGCGACTTTCGCTGAATGTAATTGGTGTTAGGTCGCTGCAAGATATAGCAAAAATGTCGCGTTAGATTGATTGCATGAGTGCTCTCCTTAAAGCGGTTTCCTGCTTGTCTTGTTGGTTTAGAAGTGTAACGTGGGGAGATTTGGATGACGAAATCGAAATTGCTGCCAATACTAATTTTCGGAGAAGAAAAACGACAATTATTATGGGTCGTATTTAACAGTCTACGAAATTTACCCAATATTTTTATACAAAAAAATTCTTTCTTTTCCCAAAAATACTAAATGCTCACCAAAATTAAGAAAATACATAATCTTAAAGCGTCAACCAAATATTGACATAATGCTGGCCTCTTATATTATATTTTGTTTGCCAAAATAACTTTTGTTGACCATAAATACTAAATGTTCACCAAATTTTATTCCGCATTTAATTCTAACATAATACCCAGATATTTAATTTTCGATAGTGTCTTATATTATTTAGCAGTTAAAAATACTATTTGTTGATCAAAAATACACAAGCAATAAAATGTTGTGCAAATGGTAAATAATTTTATGCCAATTTATAGATGCAGATGTGCTAGGGAGAGGAAAATAAGAGTAAAAATAGAAGTGTTTTGCACAAAACAAGATATTGATTATATAAATGCTTTGCTGTAATTGGCTTGCATTATGTAAAACGTAAAACTTTTTTTAGTGGTAATTTCTAATCGTGCTTTTTAAAAAAAAAATTACAGGGTCCTGAACTGACCTTGTACAAAACTTTTTTCGCGTGCCTCTTGTCTGGAAGCGCAAGCGGCAAGGAGAGATGCGCGAGCATATTTCATTTTTGGAGTAATAGAATAATTAATTGACGCACAAGTTGTTTTTTTAAGAAACACATATAAATGGATAACGCGAATATTTGTTATGTACAGCACGGATGCGTTACTTGAGCGTTCTAAATTTGGTAAACATTTAGTAAAATTGATAGACATATAGAATTTAAAATGTAAGCAATGGTAAAACAATACGCAGCATAGTTATTTTAGTGGTGATGTTCGCATTTTCTGATGTAAAATAATTTGGGTTTTATTTAGATTTTTTGACGCTCATTAAATTTTCTGGTGGACAGTGCAAGGGATGTATGGTTTAATTTGGTGTACATTATATTTGTTCCCAATTATTATTACGTTTCAACAATTAGCGGGGATGCAGGCAAGGGTCGCCTGAGCGAGAAAAGTACCTACTGAAAAGTGTTCGAAAGCAAAGGTGCGACGTTATTTTAAGTTACGTCGTTTTAAACATTTTTGCTATTACAATGTTATCGTGTTTTGTAACGGATTGAACGCAAATGGTAGAAACAATCTCATGCCAGCATTATACAGCGTGGGCAATCAATAACTGATATGGGATAATTAGATTGGCTACCGCTATAAAAGATTAAATAAAATCAGATTTTCTCGTAATGCTAGCGTTGCTCTTGTTATACGTACAGCAGCTGTGTAGTGATTGACAACGTTTATTTGCAAACACTTTGGAGGTGGCTTTCCTAAAATTGCCATAAATTGCGTAATTTTCCATGTAACTCCTTATACTTGAGGCAGCAAACAATGGAGTATGCATGGTCACATTTGGCGGAGGCGCCGGGTGAATTTAACTATTTCCCACTTTTCAAGAAGGAGGACGGTTTGGTTCAAAGTTTTCGTCAAAATCGGCAAAAATTGCAAATTTCAAGTCTTTAATTAAAAGCCTTCCGACAGTTATGATCCAATTTTTTTTCACATTGTTCAACGTTCACTCACTTAAAGGATGGTCCTCAACCTTGGCATCGATAATAAAACACAAATTTACTAGTTTGCATTGGAAAATCGGTAAGGCTTAATGTTCAGGATTCACAATTATCTTAATCTCAGACACAGACTCATTTCCATACAAAATAACAACAGAAGTGCCCAACCAAGGTAATATCGACACATGTGTATGCATCAAACTACGGAGAACAATATTATCCTTGAGAGAGAACAAGCTGAAAACACTGTATTTTACTTCTTGAAACCTGAAAAATTCTCGACTGATAATGATGGATCGATGAAAATCATTTATGATAAATTCTGTAAAGTCTGTACCTATAGATCTCAGATGGTGGGTGCACAAGAGTCACTGGTTCAGCAAGTGTGACGTTGAAAGTTACGCGGCAAAAATTGGAAAAATAGTCAAAATCTTTTAATCATTTGAGAACATAAAGGTATTATCCCATAGCGATTTGCACAAATCCTGAGATTGCTGGACCATCAGTTCAAGTTTATCATTTATTACGCTATAACCATAAACTTGGTTATAAATATCTTTAGTTATCATAGAGCGGCCGGTTTGAACCAACTCAATTTCTCTAGAGCCAAAGAACTGATTGTCATTAATGTTATGACGTGATTAATCATTAGAGCCATCAATAACTTTTTAGACACGAGATCGGATTATCGATAAAAATGGAGCCAGGGGTCCCTGTAAAGGCGATCTGGGCCGGATCCGGTGGACTCGTTTGCTTTATCAGCAAAAAGTGTCACTTAATTAACAAAAAAAAAAAACAGCGTATTTAACTAAACTTGAACAAGAAATTAGAGGTCATCGAGAATTTAACGCGCCGTTACACACTAATTAAAACAGCGCGGATTAATTCGACAAATTGCAGTTCAATCCAATCGAGAAAATTTCAGATTAACAACATTGCCCAATTAGATAAGCTTCTCTCCCAATAAGCCGGAGATTACATCGCGTGTTCGAGCACACCTATACGAATTTTCAAATGTAACCAAGTGTTTTTTAAATCTCGTAACGGTTACATACTTGATTAATGCCAAACATTCGCGGTGGAAAAAATTCAAACCTGTTCTGGAATTCGTTTCAACCGTAAGTTTACGTAACGAGGCATCTCCCTAAGGTAAGAACCACTGAAAACTTGGGCAGAGTCAGCAGGTAGAAGCCGTCAATTGTACAAGTTGGCAAAACGTTGATGGTAGAAGTACGAAAATTTTCTTAAAATTCGGTGTTTACGTAACGTAAAAGCGGTACCGCACACGAGGTGCTAATAAACTCGGTCTGAGTATCGTGATTCATGATCTCTCATTATATTACCGGAGAGAGCGACGTGCATGCCAAATGGACAATAATTAGATGTCCATACGCTTTAATGATTCACTTGGTGGAATTAAAATCGCGGTTTTGCGGCATTCGCCGGCCACGCGATTGTGCAATTACCGCAGGATATTTTTATTGGCAATAACCGAATTGAATAAAGTGATAATTCGGGGCGAGACCAATTGCAGTCCGGTCCGTGACCATAATTGCACATGATGCGATGGTAATCGCCGATTAAGTTCTCTAATAGGTTAATAGGCCACCAACTTCCAAAGCAAGGTTCGAGAAAATACGCTCAACTATTCGCCTGTTGTGTGTCAGCCCGTTTGATGAATTGCCCGTGCACTTTTGCGGCTATCTCTTTAATTATTTCGCTAATAGTGATCAATTACGGTCGAACAATTATAATAAAACCTGCAAGGGTAACCATTATCTCGCGTTATAATTATTGATAATTGCGAAAGTCGCTCGCCAATATACCTACACACGCGCTGCCACCAACATCGACAACCTCGAGTTTCATTTTCGAAAATTTCAAGTGTCGCCGTGATTATATCGGTAAACATTTACTTCCAAGTGTCGACAATTTCGCGTTTTGTAATTTCCATTACTCAAACTAAGTGCCTATAAAATATGGAAACCTTGAAGCGCTATTGGATTAATTGGCAGTTAATTAATAATTGCACTCGAACAATTGGGCAATTGGAACCAACGCAGGAACTAGCGACGATCTTTGGAAAAAACGCAACTAGAGAGAGTTAAATACCGCAATGTTGCCGGCGGTCAATTTGCAAAACGACATCGCCAGAGGCCGTAGAACGCGGAGATTTCAACGCACGTACAAGTCAACCTCACCGACACACACACGTTGTTATGTAATCGTTAATGCTATGCGAGATGGCGCGGCGCTATAATTCTTTTCGTAATTAAAATAAATTGCAAGTGTCATGCGAAATTATTCGGCAATGAAGACAAACAACGAGGAAGAGATTTGAATGTCGCTTGTGTTAATTTTATCGAATTTATTAGTAAGTGGTAATCGGCCGTTGAGTTTGCTAGTGGAAAAGTTACAAAAAATTAATTTGTTTACTGTTTGTCATATACGATTCAAGGGAAGTAGGATCTGCTTTGTGCATGCGTCAAGTAATGTTGACATTTTTTCGTTTTTTTTTTTGGAAATGTTATTGTGATTTTTTTCCAGCCTTTACGCAAAGAGTTGGTCATCTACCAAAGAAGGTGGTTGTTCCAGAACAAACTACACTTGAGGAAAAATTTTTCCATAAGATTTCTATGGAGCTCAGATCTGGAGATTGAGCTGGCCATGACGGAGTGTCATTTTCAGTTCTATTACAATTAACAAAGGGTCGTATTTAACAGTCTACCAAATTTACCCAATATTTTCATACAAAAAAATATTTTCATTTCCCAAAAATACTAAATGCTCGCTAAAACTAAGAAAATACATAATCTTAAAGCGACAACCAAATATTGACATAATGCTGGCCTCTTATACATTTTGTTCGCCAAAATAACTCTTGTTGACCATAAATACTAAATGTTCACCAAATTTTATTCCGCATTTAATTCTAACACTAGGGCTTCGCCCTAGTGAGTGAAGCCCTCCACAGTAGAGACGTTTCCATTTTTTTTGAATGTAGTTTTTTAGACGACGATTGTTTTTCTTTTTGCAAAATCACAATTACATTTTACCTGATAAAATACGTTTTTAGCTTACTTTAATTTGATTGTCTGCCTTGAGCCCTTTCTGTTCTTCAATTTTTTCTCTGCTTTTTTCTCTCCCTTTCTTAAATCTATCCCTCTTATCTATCTCTCTTTCCTCCTGATTGTCTGCCTTTCTCTACTTTTCTTTCATCCTGTTTCTTTGTCTTTTTCTCTTTTTTTCTCTACGTCTGTGCTTTGCCTCTCTCTCCTGGTCTGTCTGTCTCCTTTTTTTCTCCCCCTCCTCTCTCCTTTTTTTCTCCCCCTCCTCTCTCCTTTTTTTCTCCCCCTCCTCTCTCCTTTTTTTCTCCCCCTCCTCTCTCCTTTTTTCTCCCCCTCCTCTTTCCTTTTTTTCTCCCCCTCCTCTCTCCTTTTTTTCTCTACCTCCTCTCTCCTTTTTTTCTTCCCTCTCTCTTGTTTTCTCCCCCTCCCCCCATACTCTCTCCTTTTTTCTCTCCCTCTGCTATATTTTTTTTCTCCCCCTCCACTTTTTCCCCCCTCTCTCCTTTTTTCTCCTACTTCCCTCTCCCTTTCCTCCCCCCATTACTTGCTATTTTTTTTCTCCCACTGCTATATTCTTTTCTCCCCCGCCTCTCTCCTTTTTTTCTCCCCCTCTTCTCTCCTTTTGTCTCCCCCTCCTCTTTCCTTTTTTTCTCCCCCTCCTCTCTCCTCTCTCCTTTTTTTCTCCCCCTTCTCTCCTTTTTTCTCCCCCTCCTCTCTCCTTTTTTTCTCCCCCTCCTCTCTCCTTCTTTTCTCCCCCTCTCTCTTTTTTTCTCCCCCTCTCTTTTTTCTTCCCCTCTCTTTTTTTTCTCCCCCTCCCCCCATACTCACTCCTTTTTTCTCTCCCTCTGCTATATTCTTTTTTTCTTCCCCTCCACTTTTTCTTTTTTCCCCCCTCTCTCCTTTTTTCTCCTACTTCCCTCTCCCTTTTCCCCCCCATTACTTGCTCTTTTTTTTCTCCCACTGCTATATTCTTTTTTCTCCCTCATCTCTCCTTTTTTTTTCATTTTTCCCATCTTTTTTTGTTTTCTCCATCGCTTTCTCTATATCTTACTCTCGCTCTCTTTTTCGCTTTTTCTCATTTTCCTTCTCCCAGTCCCTTTTCTTTTCTCCCTCTCTCTCCTCCTCCCTTTTCAAAATGTTATGAAAAATATTAATGCTCCTACATTTCTTTTCTCCCTCTTTATTGTTTTTGTTCCTCGCTTTCTTTATATCTTTCCGCCTCCCTTTCCAAAATTTTATGAAGAACATTAATGCCCGGTTATTAACATTTATTATAATAAAAAATTCTTGTTGAATAAGTGGTCCTTCTAAAGTTAAATAAGTTTGTTTTTATGTTTACCTTTAGTTTTAAGTAGAAGAATGTTTTATTTGAGAAAAGTCTATTTTAGCCAGAAGGTGTAATTAATTTTTTTTTGTCACACCACGATATAGAGGTAAACCGTTTGTCACCTTTATTAGGTGTATCGGCCATGCTGGTATGTTTTCCCAATTGTTACATTATTAAAAATCTTACTTTATGAAAATTTTAAACCTTAGACGCATAAATTCTCCAGTTATAACAATAAATATTTAACAGGCAAAGTGGTAAAGAACTTGAAAAAAAGATAACGGAGTATTAAACAATCGTTAAGTTTCGTGAATAGCCGTGCGTACCCCTAAATTTAAACTTTCCTTAAAAACCCATAACTTTGAAACAAATTTTTCAATATTCTACTACATACAATTCTAGATAACACACTTTCAAGGTGTTTAGAGACCGTAGCTCTACTCAATTTGTGTCAAAATTCTGAATTTGCTTAACACGGGTTTAGTTAGAAACATAGTCATCGTAACCTGATCATTGTCGGAAAACTTTGTCGCATAGGTATTTCACAACTTGCGAGATTCCGGCGCGACTCTAAAATATTCTTCTTTCTCAATTTAGAAACTATGGGCAATTTAAAATTAGGACAAATATGTGAAATTGTACTTTAGTGAATTTTGGGTTGCCTATTCACTTTTCCCCTTTTCTAAAACATACTGGATTATCTACAATTCTTTTTTCCGATCTTTTTATTCAATCGTAAACCTTAATTAACATGCTTCGTCCCGTCTCACGATAGTTTTCAGGGCCAAGTTGGGGTGAAAAACGTGAAAGTCTACTGCTTTTTCATCACGAAGGGAGTTGAACCGAAATTGATCTCACTCCGTCAAAGGTGCTTTAAACGTGTTGGAGCGGATGCGTTAACATGCCTCGTTCTTTCAACGATGATGGTCTTTCGGTGCCGGAAAGAAAAAAACGTTTTGACAGTCGTACACGAAAAATTAACAAAAAGTACCATTAACGCCTCTGGAGTGTTCCGGACGGTTTTTTTCTGCACAAATTTACTTCGTCCCCTCTGAGATTTGTCACAGGTACCACGACAATGAAACTCGTCTGCTCTCACTCGATCGAAGACGCTTTAAACGTCTCGGGCCCGTCGAATTAATATGCCTCGTCCTGTCTACGATGATTTCGAGACCCCGACAACAAAAGAAGGTTTTAACAGTCGTGCACGAAAAATAAACACAGAAAGTACATTTTTAAGGCCTCGGAAGTGTCCGTGACCGTTTTCTCCTACACTAATTCACTTCGTCCTCTCTCAGACGTCGTTTTTCAGGTCCTCGTGGGTAAGGTCATCGGAAGGGCATTCGCGATCCCGATGTTTTCCAATCGCACACATTTTTCTTTCAAAGCCGTACGTTCTGAGAAACTAACAAACCGGGAGAGACGGGAAGGTCGGTACCGCAATGGTAAATCACTCGTCAAGACGGGTGTCTTCTCTTGTTTAAAACAAAAAACTTGACACTTAACCTAAAAAAAATGACATTTGTCGGATCTAGACGGCGGCTTAATGGGGCTCAAAAATTTGTCGGTTCGGTTCGTTGAACATTTCCAAAGTGACGGGTAAGAGAAACTGACCTGAAACGTCGTCGCAAAGTGTTTTTTCCGCGGGTCGCAGTCCCCAATTGTTTTAAAACGGAAAATATAACCTCAAAATTCGGAAATGACATCTGATTGAAGTTTAACGACACGGCGGTCACGGCGAATCGAGTCGTGGGCACGCGCAGACGGTTGTAGCTTTTCCCTAGCGTCTGCGACACGTAAACGGTAAACGTGACATTGTGTCGGCGTCTCACTCTCTCGAGACTCCGGTTGAGGCGGAAAGGGCCCCCGAAGAGGACGAAATTTTCGTAGGCGTAAATTGACGTCTCGAGGCCCCTTTCGGTGACTTTTTCGTTTCGCTCCGACTCCGCCGGTCCGAGTTCCGTGTTCCGCGGCGATCGTGCGACGGAGAGGTGGGAACGGCTTTTATAATATGTAATAATATCCAGATATTTAATTTTCGACAGTGTCTTATATTATTTAGCAGTTAAAAATACTATTTGTTGATCAAAAATACACAAGCAATAAAATGTTGTGAAAATGGTAAATAACTTTATGCAAAATTATAGAAGTAGATGTGCTAGGGCAAGAAAAATAAGAGTAAAAATAGAAGTGGTTTGCAAAAAAAATATATTGATTTCCGTAATATATAAATGCTTTGCTGTAATTGGCTTGCATTATGTAAAACGTAAAACTTCTTTTAGTGGTAATTTCTAATCGTGCTTTAAAAAAAAATAGCATGGCCCCGAACTGACCTAGTACAAAACTTTTTTCGCGTGCCTCTTGCCTGGAAGCCAAGCGGCAAGGAGAGATGCGCGAGCATATTTCATTTTTGGAGTAATAGAATAATAATTATTTGACGCACAAATAGTTTTTTTGAGAAACACTAAATATAATTGGATAGCGCGAATATTTATTATGTACAGCACGGACGCGTAACTTGAGCGTTCTAAATTTGGTGAACATTTAGTAAAATGGATAGACATATAGAATTTAAAATGTAAGCAATGGTAAAACAATACGCGGCATAGTTATTTTAGTGGTGATGTTCTCATTTTCTGAAGTATAATAATTTAGGTTTTATTTAGATTTTTTGATGCTCGGTAAATTTTTCGGTGGACAGTGCAAGGGATGTATGGTTTAATTTGGTATACATTATATTTGTTCCCATTAACAAAATCGACACAAAGGACACCGAAACCGCAAAGAAAGGTTGAATTGGCAATGAACGCCCCAAAATTGAGTATAAGGCTTGAAAAAGAGTGCATAAGTGTCTCAAAGTTTAATCCATTTCCTTGTTTATAAAATCAGAAATAAACATGGAAATAACCCTAAATATGTTTTGTAACTTGAAACGTTCTTGTGATGATTATTTTCAAACAATCTAAAAGTTATATGTAAGTGATGTTTATTATGTAAAACCGGAATAGCCGTTTATTTTCTTAGTAATTACATAGCTTGGATTCTTAAATATCACTTCAACTTGTTTTGAATGTTAACATTTGATGTTACGTTATTTTTAATACCGCTGTTTTAACTTCCTTTTCGCACCAAACGCCGGAAAACTGCGGACTTGTTCGCTGACATCACAGAAAATTTTTCTTTAGCACCAAACTCGACTCGTCAGTGGTACCAAACATTCCCCGCGACAAGAGCGTGAGCCACGCATACACCCCTACACTTACTTCCAAGTTCTTTGCAGATGACGGCTCAAATTTAACAATTAAGTTTCCAATAAATCCACTGTTTCCTATAGTCACTGGATCTGGCTCCATGAGACTTCCGACTATTTTCAAAATTTTTTAAAATATTTTTCTTAACTTCAACGCAACCTTTTTAATCCAGCGCTCTCGGTTTCCAGCGATTACGGGAAAAATTATTAATCTCTTCCTCGAGAAGCATTAAACGTTGAAGTTCTTGAGGTATTTCTCAAACTAGCCGGGGGTGGGGTAATGGGGCAACGAACTAGGGAAGCCCCCGAACTTAAGCATGTACCGTGCGCTGCTGTAAATTACTAGAATGAATTGCAAATTTCCCATTTTTTTGTCATTGTAAATTACGTTAGTCGAGACGCAAATAAACAACAGGAAAAGGTCTTGTACGTTTCATGACTCCAAACGATGGATTAGTTTAATGATCTCCCATTAATAATAATAGTAGTATTATTTAATTCAAGCCATCTTTAAATAGAACCGAGCTGTCATGATGGTCCTAAATTTATCCCCGATAACGCACAAATAGCTATTTATCATCAAGCGAATATCTCTTGATCCGTCGGCCAGTTCCGGATGTTCGCAGCCTTGGTGAATGAAACTATCACGATTCTGTAGGTAATCCACAATAAAAAATTCGCGCAACGCAAATCCTTTATCACTCCTTTATACCCAAACGCGACCACACCAAAAGGGAAACAGTTCGGTAATGGCACGCTAATCATCATTATCACTTTACTTTTAAACACGACTGTAGTTTCACCAACGATAACACTAAAAATTACGTGACTCGATTCCGGACAACGGTCAGTAATAATCAAATCGTTTCTGATTGTTGCCACAACTCCAACGAATTTTGTTGATTGACAAACGTCAATTTCGATTGAGTTGCGGTGGTCGCGAAAAATGTTCGACAAGATGACATCACGCGAGAGTATCGGTAAATTTCTTACGAAACTGCCCGATGCAATTGTCCCCGATTATCGCTGCCATATCGTCAACGAGACTTCGCCGGAAAAAAATTTGGACGTTTCCGGACATCTCCAAAAAACACGTTGCAGGCATTGTCAAAAAACCAACATTGGAGACGAAGCCACTATTCCGTCGCCTCCGCCATTTCCGTGGCATCTCGTGAATCTCGATCTTGGTCCGGAGGACAGGAAGAAAACTCTGTCTAGATCAGTGCGGACCAAATTGCACTTGCATCGAAACATTTCTACCCCGAAACGAGATATGTGGCAGGTATTGAGAATGAGGTACTCCGCAATGCACTCGGCAACGCCGAAAAAGAACGAAACTGGTTTCTTCGATGATAGCGACATCTCTGGCCATTGGGAGGACGAAAACAACGTCGTTTTGTAGTGAAATTATTGCTTTGCTTCTAATTGAACTTAAATAATAACTATTTATGTAGGATTTATACCGAGTGGAAAATTTTTTCGAAATGGTCTTCGATGAGTTCTTCGGCGTTTCCGCTATCGCGACTTTTAATTACTTTGGATGTTGATGGCGACTTAAAAGGCAGTTGGTCTTAATGTCCCTACTGTGTGCCATAACTCAAGACGAAACCAGTATCCATCTCAGTGTTAATGACATTCCGAGGCACCAGATGTGCATGCATGTTGCAAATTGTTAAGCAGGTAGAGTGCAATGCAAATGCTGGGCGCGATTGGTGGAAAGTTTTACTTATTAACGATCTAAAGAGTCCAGCAGAATTACCTCTTTCGTCGATGGACCAAATGTAGCAACTTTTTCCAGCTAAGCTTAAAAAGTTACCCAGAAGTAAAATTAATCCCTTAGTCATTCATTCATAGCACTTTTGAGGCGTCGTTGATTAATATAAATAGCCAATGACGCTCTTTGTTGCAATATAATTTTTGGTACATTGGGATTGCAAAATTACTGAAAATATTGTTGACTAATTTTGGTCAATAATATTCTCCAAGTCATTTGTGAGTAATGAACCGCACTTTGAATTCCAGAAGGTTCTGGGTTCGATAACATTCCGCTGCCACCGCGATTCTTCATGTACCTGCATTATGGCTTCAAGACATCTGCACTTACGTAAAGACATCTTAGAATCGACGCTAAATAAAATTGTAAATGCTAGCACCAATAGTAGCAATTTATGGAGACCAGTTTCAAATATTAACTACGTCTTGTGTAGTGCAGGGCAAAACTGCGAACCCTGCCATGAGAAAATTACAAAAAATTGGGTTTTAGGTACTAATCTTCATTTTTAAGGTGTGAAAAAAATTATAGAATCGGTGCAAGATTCCTGGCAATGCTAAACGTTACGTCTTCATTAAAGATTTAAAAATACTTGGCAAGTTGCGTTAACGTCGTAGTTTTAGCTAAGCTAAAAAAAATAAAGAAACCACGTAGCCCCTTGAAACAACTGAAATGGAACACGATATCGAGAGTGCGTCGGGCCGCAAGGTCGGTGCCGGTCAACCATCAGAGGGGGAGATTCTAAATGGGTCGTATTTAACAGTCTACCAAATTTACCCAATATTTTCACACAAAAAAATACTTTCATTTCCCAAAAATACTAAATGCTTACCAAAATTAAGAAAATACATAATCTTAAAGCGACAACCAAATATTGACATAATACTGGCCTCTTATATATTTTGTTCGCCAAAATAACTTTTGTTGACCATAAATACTAAATGTTCACCAAATTTTATTCCGCATTTAATTCTAACATAATACCCAGATATTTAATTTTTGACAGTGTCTTATTATTCAGCAGAGTAAAAATAGAAGTGGTTTGCACAAAGAAATATATTGATTTCCGTAATATATAAATGCTTTGCTGTAATTGGCTTGCATTATGTAAAACATAAAACTTCTTTTAGTAGTAATTTTTAATCGTGCTTTTTTAAAAAAAAATTACAGGACCTCGCACTGACCTTGTACAAAACTTTTTTCGCGTGCTTCTTGTCTGGAAGCGCAAGCGGCAAGGAGAGATGCGCGAGCATATTTCATTTTTGGAGTAATAGAATAATTATTTGACGCAGAAATAGTTTTTTTGAGAAACACTAAATATAAATAGATAACGCGAATATTTATTATATACAGCACGGACGCGTAACTTGAGCGTTCTAAATTTGGTGAACATTTAGTAAAATTGATAGACATATAGAATTTAAAATGTCAGTGATGGTAAAACAATACGCAGCATAGTTATTTTAGTGGTGATGTTTTCATTTTCTGATGTAAAATAATTTGGGTTTTATTTAGATTTTTTGATGCTCATTAAATTTTCTGGTGGACAGTGCAAGGGATGTATGGTTTAATTTGGTGTACATTATATTTGTTCTCATTCTAAATTTCAATTTCATTAAGAAATTTAACAAAAACTGTACGGAACGAATTTTAAAAGACAGTGAAAAATCAAACAAAGATACAAACTTACGCACATAAATAAGTTTAAAATAAATTTTTAGCCGCATTAAACAACAATGCTGAAGGTAACGTTGGCGAGTAAATTGCTGTCGTGTTTAGGTGCTTTCAGCGAGCATTTCGAAACGATAATTATTGTGGGTGTCCTTTAGATTTTCGAATTCGGCTCACGTCTCCATTCATGTAGGTTTTATTATTATAAGCGCATTCGTAGTGGTGAAATCGGTCAACCAAACTCCCCAATAATAAATTGCAATAAAATTAATTAACATTAAAAATATATATCGCAGGCTTAAGCTTGAACTATAACAAGTCATAATAAAATGTCGAATCAAAGAATGGTAACGCACTTACGAAACGAAACCGCAAAAGCTCAATGATAAAACGATTTTGCAACACATCTGGACTTGACAATCAAAGAAAATATTAGTTACGCTCAATTCCGCGATCGACCTAGAACTCGTTACGGGAAATATCCGAATCAATTTCGCACGGATGAGAAGACAGACAATAAAGGACCAATCTGCCTTATAATGAGCAGGTTGTTTGGGAAACTGCACGGAACTGAGTTTGTTTATTGTAACCAACTATCGCCGGCTAAAATTAAACGATAATTAATTATAACCCGTTCGATAATCATGATGTTGGATTTAGGAAGCTCGTGTTAAAATCGGGTGTTAAAGCTAGTTAATTATTATAACCGAATTGCGCTACTTTTATTACACTGGTATTAATTTTGAGAATCAACTGTTAATAACGAGCCAAAGAGTGCTAATGGACACGTAGCAGATCGTCACGGGTTGAGAGAATTCCATAGTGATAAGTGAAGAGTGCGATCACAACACCTCAAAGAATCAGACAGATTGAAAGGTTGTATATTGTTAAAGAACGGCGTTAGATCTTTCACCAAAAATATCTCAAAGTTTAGTGGCGGGTTAAATCAAATATTTGGATTCAATCAAATTTCAGCAATAGCTTGTCGCGGTTTTATCTGTCGCTGAAATTTCGTTCTTAAATTTTACCCCTGGAAAAGCATGAATCTTGGGCTTCAGCTGAGCGTCTCATCTAGCAAACACTTTGTGGATTCTGCAGAACAAGCCGCTATGGTTGCCCCCTAGAGCAAATAACTCGCTTGGTGATTTACGACTGGAAAAGTTTTGGACGAAAAAGAGAAGCTACAGCACCGACATGATGTAATTGCGCTAAATTTCCATTACCCAAACAATCGCTGATTTCCTCATGCATAAAATTAACGTCCCGAGGTCCCTTTTTCCCCACTTCCTGACCCCAGACGGCCTACCTTGCCCAATTATGAATTCCGCCGGTGAACCGGCGTTTCTTGCACGCATACTGGACCCAGTCTGATGCATCTTTGACGTAACGAGTCTTTCGCGAGAACAGGTCTTTGGTGTTTTGGGCCGGCGAAGGCCCCAAAGGCTCGAAAATAAGACCGTAAATTAGCCGAAAAGCATCGTCAGAGAACTTGGCAACGTGAGAAGAGACTAAAGGTCGCCATACCTTCATTAGTCATACGGGGAATCGGTTAAGGAACAAAAAAAAAATCGTGACTAGTTGCTTGACTCGTGTTGTTGATAAAGGCACTTCTACTACTTCAATTGCGGTGAAATTAAGGTAACGAATGGTTACGCATCAATAGCGATGGCCTTGACATTGAACAACAAGTTATTTTTGCCATTCCATAATACTAATACTGGTACATACACAACAAATAAGTTTTTTGTCTCGTAACTCTCCTTAGCGGATCATTTCAGTTAATCGACTTTCAGTCTGTTACGCAATTTGATTTTCTGCTACCTCACTGCCAGCCAGAAAAAACCTCCACTCCCAATTACGATTGTTTCTGTTTTACCAGCAAATTTTCGAACTTTTTGAAGGGTCCAGACCAAACAGCTCCCTTCCAGAAGTCTCCAACTGAAACTGTCAGTTGATCGATGGCCGCACAGAATGAATTGCAAAACGGACACGGTAAATTTCAAGGACTGCCCTACGGCAAATTCATCTTTTCCCATAAATACTTGTAGGTTAGAGTTCCGATAGCAGATCGCTTCCGTTAATCGTTTCGACTAGTAGTTGCGTGTGAAATTGGCTTATTAGTTGCATGAAATTGGCTTATTAGTTGCATTTGTCGCAAATTTCGAAGATGTAAAGTTTCTTAACCGGTTGTCTTGTCAGTTCAAGGTTCTTGCACTTTGATATGAAAATTGCCTCAACTTGCGCTTCCGAACCGGAGCGTCGCGCGTCGTGGGGATTCCCCGAAGTCAGTTTGACGCTGGACTCGTGGTGCTCAAAAACTTCGAATTCGTTCCAGGAATTTTTTGAAAAAAACGAATGCACTCACGAAAGTGATTGGAGGCCGCGTGTGGTAACGCTACTATTAACGGTGTTTGTTTTACTAACAACGATGTGTAGACAGTGTTGGAATTGTAATATACAATCTTATCAGGAGCATCAGCTAAAGTTGACTAAACAATTATATTACATAACTGGTTGCCGTTTCCACAAAAATGCCGCTCCTATTGTAGTTTTGAAATTTATTCACTAGTTCTGAACGAGTTAAAAATTTAAAACGCAGGAAGTCAAGCGTTCCGCGGATATGGCGACCTTGCGGTAATTTTATTTTTCAGATACTTTTTCAGACGAAATTGCCAGTGTCGGCGATGCCGAGATTTTTGAGTGCATAATACAAAAAAAGTGTTCATTATTCAATGGGTGTGGGAGGAACTTGGATCATCTGATTGACTGGCCGCAGTGTATCTAAATTAGTTAGCAATTAAGTACAAATTTGGTTAGGTCGAAAATAGTTTGATGAAGGATTTAAAATTAATGGCTACGATAATGAGTTGACAGACGAATTGATAATCGTCGACAGATTTAAGCGAACTTGCTGCATATGGCAAGCTTGTGTGCCCGCCTTATTTACTATTGTGAGAGTGCAGTCATAATTTTTTTTTTGTTTTCTTTCATTGTAGTCAATTCAAAAAAAGTTGCTAAATATTTGACTAAAATCTGCGTTAACAAGAATTATGTAAAGAAAAAATTTAATTTTAACTGTCACCTCATCTGCTCTAAACAGATTTTTAACACGATTAACACGTAGGAAGGTGCAATTGTTGTGATTTTTTTGAATTATTTATTTCTTTAGTCATTTTTATTTGGTTACAACAAATAAATTGAAAACAAAAATATTGACTTTTTAAATTTGGTTACCTTGACAACAAAATTTTCTCTTGTCCCGAGAGGTAGGATAGAAAATTTCAAAACTTAGGGAAAAAAACAAAATATTTACCAGAAGAAAACAATGATTTGAAGAGATTTGTAATACTATCAAGATCTAAAAGAAGAAGCAAAGCAGAAAATAGTGTAGAATAAAGGTAGAAACCAATAATTTTTAATGAGCAACATGTGCAAAAGAAAAGTAATTTGGAAAAATTATGCAAGAAGAACAAACAGGAAAACAGGTTATGAGTTTTGGTAATAATAAAGGATTGTTATCATTATACCGAGATAAATACTATAAATAAAAAAAAATAGAATCTTTCAATATGGAAATGTACAACCAGAAAGGTTAATAAAGAGCCTCTAAATTACCATACATTCAAAACAATTATTCCTGTTTTGTAGTACTTGAGTCAAAGATAAGAACTATGGGAAAATAAGAAAATTAAAAAATGCTAAATTATTCATAATTGCAGATCTCGTAAGAAATGCTTGTAAATTTGTCGAGTTGTTTTATAAACAATTATTATTATTTCCCCGCGTCACTAAACCTTAAACAACATCAACTAGCAGTCGAAGAAGTATTGTTGCAAGGCCAGTTTTGCGCGTTATAAAAAACTATTTTTGGCCAAATTAAGTTTCAACAATTTGTCAAAATCTATTGTCTGTTGAAAATTTTACCGTGTGATCTTCATAATTATGTACAACAATGCCAGCAACCGTGTAATCGCGGTTATTTTTTCATTATAATCCTTTCCGTGACGTACCACAATGCCTCACATTAGGTTTAGAAGATAACGTCAATTTTTAAATAAAAAATTTATTTTCAGCCTTCCACAAATAGGTATGATTAGAAAAATCGAGTTTTTCCAAACTTTTCCTCAAACGCACCTATTTGTTGATAATGAACATGCATTAGTTTTTATGTCTAACAGGGCAACAATAGCGCATTCACTGATAAGATAAGTTCGATTGTCAATAGTTTCTTGCCGGTTCGAAGGATTATGTTAAAATTTTGCCAAAACACTCACCGTGGTTGTATTCGTAGTAAGAAGGAGCGCAGCTCGTTGACGTGCACATTTCGACGTCGAATTTATTTACACTAAATAAATAAAACACGCCGCAACTATCCCAAACTGTCGAAAACTTTACGCACTTCCAGACCGGTAACTCTTCGTTGATTGTCTCGTAGTAAAGTTAAATTACGTCGGCTATGAAAAGCCATTAATCATAGCTTCGGGTGAGGAGCAACGTAATTTTGAAATAAAAAAAATTTTTGCAAAAAATCTTCAAGCGAGACAGTTGATGGGTGGCGCACTGACTTGTTTTCAGAGCAAAAACGGAAACGAGAAATTAACAATAATTATTTATGACGTTGTTCTTGAACCTGTAATTGCTGCGTGAATTGCGGAAGACACTATCACTGTCATTATTTTGAGTTTTTTGTACGAAAACAGCACGTGGGGTCCGGAAACTCACTGACGGAACGTGTGAAGGCACTGATTTTTATTTTTTTTTATTTTTTTGAAAAGTTTACGAGTCGCTCGGTACGACAGCCGATATACTGAGTGTCGGTGCAAACCGGTGCCGGTTAATAAATAATCCGGGAACTATTGCAACGAGATGAAGTTAGGCGGTGACCACCTTCGTTACCGGCAACGTTACAAATGCTGGGCGTTCTGCTGGCGTACAGGTGAGTGGCGCAGTCGCGTGTATCTTCATAACGCGAGGTCAGTGTTTACATATCGGCACGTTGTTGACATTGCCGGTGCTAAATTAAACGTACCTACCACCGGATAATTAAAACGTGATAACCGAATTAGCACCCTGTAAGGTTTATTGGGCGACAAGAGCGAAGGTCAGCGCGTCCGATGATCCGGCCGAATTTTCCGGGTACGCTCCGGTTATGGTTCGACTGGCGCTGATTAACTGGCGGTGAGGGACGCGATCGCTTCCTTCCGCTGTGCGGCCTCCTCGTCCCACGGACAACAATGACGAAACCACGACAACAATTTGACAGAACAAAACATTCGCTTCCTCCACCGCCATTTGCACCATTTACCATGGAAGAATACACCAAAAAAGATTATTCGACCTACCGGAGACTTCAACGCAACGTGAAAGAATCTTGGCAGAATTAACAAGTTAAGGTTTTGGGTACCTCATCCTAGATATGAATTTTCTAAAAACCCGATTGAATCAATCAATTATCTGATAAACTTTGATTTATTTCATTGGATAAAAATTGCTCTCAAAATAAATGGAGATCTGGTGAAGCTAAATCCGGTGAATATAGTAAATAATGAGGAATGGACGGCGCTGTTGAAGAGTGAGCTGGAGTCGAACTTACTAAGCAAGTCACGTTCTTCCAAGGGGTAAACCGCTGAGGAATTACGGTGTACACCATCCAGGAATTACAGGAATTTCGGGGATTTATTTTTACTTAGTAGGATTTATTGGGAGTTAATAGGAATTATCCGAAATTTTGGGGATTTATTTGAAATTACGGAAATTTATTAGAGATGTTGCGGGAATTACATGGGATTTATTTTTACTTGCTGCAAAACTACTGGCCTCTGCTCATGCGCAGAGGCATGCGCAGAGGTGGAAAGTCGGTTGTTATTAAAAAATCTTCGTTATGCTGGCTCTTGGGAGAAACAAAAGGTAGGGTCAGCATAGATCGACTACGAAGATTCATTAATAACACCAAAGCATCGCAGAAGAAGTTACAGTGTAAATCATGCTCCAAGTCATATAAGTAGGTACAAGGGAAAGGTAAAATGCACCAAAATTTACAAATCAAGTCGGAGCGCTAAATATAAAAAATCATTAAAAAATGAAACGTCAGATGATTCTGAATCATCAGAAGCTGATTGATACCCATGTTACATATGCCGATAGTACGGACACTGAGACATTTTCTGATTATGTAGATAACGAAGTAGCTAGTTAGACGTCGGACAATGTTGAGGATGGGGTAAATCATGTACTCAGTGGGGCACCTTTAAAAAAGAAAGTTGAAACGCAAAGTACCGAAATTGAAACCAAAAAAGTAGTTATTGACTGAAAGAGATTTTATGCAGTTTAATACTAAGAACGGTGGTATCTTGGCAAAATTGTGGAAATTATTGACGAAGAGGCGTCAAGTAAAATTTTCAAAATTAAGTTCTTACAGAAGGATAGGAAGCAGAATAAAAGGTTTGCGTGACCGAAAATTAAACGGGACATTGCGATTGTTGAACGTCAGTATATATTATTTTATGGCCCAATTAAATTTGCAACGGACGTCGAACCATTTGAGTTGGATGATGATACGTTCGAGAAAATTTCCAAAACGTATGAACACATGAAAATGAATGAAAATTAAGATAAATTGTATTTAATTTTTGCTTCAATACTCAAATTTTTGTTCTCCGAATATTGTTCTTAATTTGCTCTTGAGTATAAATAAATTACTTTAGATAACCGTAGAACGCATTTAATTTTCATTACTGACAAAACGTGACAAATTCCTAATAATTCCCTGGAATTCTATATGAATTATGGGAATTAATAAGGAATTATCAAGAATTCTGGAAGAGTTATGGAAGATGTGGAGGAATTCCAAGGGTTTTCAAGAGTTCTGGGGATTTATTACCAAATAAGGGAATTATTGATGAATTGTGGGGATTATTTTTATAAAAAGGAATTATGGTGTACAGTTTGAGGCCAGCGGTTTACCCCTCGCGTTCTTCTTATTATTTCCAATTTTTGTTTTTTTTGCTGCATTAGCAACATGGCTTTCATCAGGAATTATTATTTACTGCAAAATATTTAGAGATCCTAAATTATTGATAAGGTCGGATTCAGAGGATTATTACAATGAAATTCAAAATGTTAATGTATACGGCTAACCTTAACGACTGCAACAATAGAAGACCATCAAACCAAAAGGTTGACCAGGAACGAATTGCACTATCAATCAAGTAATTAACATATAGATTATATCTTGAAAATCGTATCAAAGTTTAGCTTCTAGACTTTCGCAGCTGTTGTTGGCAAATTTTTCAAGGTTTAAGAATATCAAGAATATCAAAAATAAATGAAAGTCTGATGGAGCTGAATCTGGTGAATAATGAAAATAAGGTAAGGTCAAAACCGCGTTGTCTAATTTGACAATCTTCTTTTGGTAATTTTTCTTCCCGTATTGAGTTAGCCTTAGCGTAGTGTTGAATCGACTATCAATACCCATTTTCCACAATTTTGATCATTGCTTTAATTCAACTGGATATTGTCGTCTACTTTTAGGGGTTAAAGGGTGGTACTCTTTCTGTTCCCACTGTACCGCCCTTAATTGTGGAATAGTAACCGACCAAATAGTGAGCTTTTTCCCGCTTGTTGAGTTGGTAGTTAGTTTCTTTAGTGACGTAACCAGCTGGTTGTTAAAGGAAGCTGCCGATTCATTAACCCACCTTCCAGTTCCTTGAAACCGACGTAAATACGCTGTGATGACGATTCCGGCAAAAAAATGCCCATCTTAACTTAAATTTCTGACCGTTAGAACGGACTAATGACGGTTCTGCGGATCGTGATACGGATTCTTGGTTGGCTCAAAGTTCAAATCCGAACAACAATGGCCCTGACTGGATTGAAAAAAACTGACCGTTGCCCAAAGCCCCGAATCCTCGACGTAAGCTCATGGATGGTGCCCATTCGTCTTCACATCATCAAGTCGAACCTCGGACACCGGTCTGCATTCGAGTTGGAAAGTAAATTATCGCGTCTCATGCCTTGTAATCACGCGATTTTTCCGCGGAATTCGAGGAGTGCAGCCGTTAAACTGGGTTTCATTACTGCCTACCTACACGTTAACCGGGCCCGTAAATTGCTCAAAATAATAAAGTTTCAGCTTTTCAAGCCCTACTTACGGATTTCTCAAGTGACGAATCTTGATGGCATTGTGAGAAGAAACGCGTAGGTGCCTATTGTAATTCAAATCCGTCAGCTGAAGAGTTATTGATGATGTCAATCTAAATAACGAAAGAGATTTGAATTGTGAACCGAACGTTGGACTATGACGTGGAGTGAATAAGCAAAGGCAGATTGCTGACGGAGACACCTTGTCCTCTCATCAGGTTCAGAGTACAAAGAGTTCTTGATCTTGAAGAACCCATCATCATCACTTGTTACGTGAGTGCTTCAGAATTAAGGAACCCGCTAATTACGTTTCGAACCATTTAAGTAATCAAATGACGCTTCTATGCTCCTAACTACAACAGTAGAATAGTTCATGTTATTTGATAACCGATTTGTCCTTATGGTTTAATTTTAAAATTGCGCTCATTGTGTTGTCGTTACTTTTATTGATATTAGAAATTTTAGTTTCATTTGCATAAATTCCCGTAAATTAGCGCTAGTACAAGTTTCGTTGTTGAAACGTATCAACTAAAGTGCTAATGAGGTTATTTACCGAGGATATTTTTTTTTTGAATAAATCTCATCAGGAAAATTACGCACTTAGATTTGCCAAAAATTGCACGACAACTTCAACAAGCAGCCAGAGAGCACTTCAGTACTCGTCAATATTTTCTTTAGAAACATCACGCCATAAGATGGCTTCTGAAGTTGTTAGAGGAGTTGTTGTTTTAAGCTGTCAACTTAAGTCAATCAGCTCAGGATTAAAATAAAATTCCCCATTGTAATCAATTACCTATGAGTCAAGTATCGAGATTATTGTTCTATTCACGGTCTAATCCTTCGTCGTCGATCGACTCATTCAAGTAGGAGTTAATCCTTTCCCAAAAGTTTCGTTAAGCAAGTTTTTGTTTTCATCCGAAAGCATGTTGAACACGTGATGACGAAAATAAATTAATTTCTATTTCTTGATAAAACGCGATCTTGGGTGGAACCCAATCTTAACCACAGTTACAGGATGACACTGTTTCCACTAACTTAATTTACAAGATTTCTGCAAATTTAATCAAAAACTTGTTTACTTGGTTATGTTATCTTTTGGTTCATTATCACCTCGAAAACATCAATCAGTGTTTACAGAAACATCCTGGACACCTATGGGGAATTTTCTGGTTAACTGTGCATCTAGAAATGTTGTTTTCTTGTTGATAAGAACGGCCGCAGCGGGAATTTCTGCAATAAACTTGTTTGCCAGCGAACAAGACTTGACGTCAATTTTATTAGAATAAAGCCCACAAAACGTACAAACAAATATGGGGAAAAATGTTAGTACCTCGATTACGTAGATTCAGGTACATACCACTTGTTTTCACTACGTAACTGTTGACATTAGTTGGACGTAGCGCCTACCCGACGTGATACATAGGTCCTAACTGACGCTGCAGGTCAGATTTTTTTTTAATTTTTAGATAAAAAAAATCAAAAAGATATTAGTTGAAATTTCTTTATCGTAACTTAAGCGTTTTTAAGCGCTTTTAATCATTTCGAGCCGAATCTTCGCTCGAGGAGAATGGCTTCATTACAGAAATACTTTATTAGTGGTTATTGACCGAGGTGATAACTAATTGGTTATAATAGTTAATACGCTGGCTGCTATACTGATTCTTTTTGCAATTCTACGAAAGGCATTTGCCATTCGAAGTTAATTTATTTGCTGATTATACTGTAGACTTGTTAGACGCAATAAGAGTAGCAAGGTAATAAGGAATTTCATGACGACTTTATTAATCAGTCATGTATAATTTTATCATTTTATTTGGAAGAAAGCAACAATTATGAATGGAGATTTAAATGATTCTGTGTTTTTTTTTAATTATCCACATCCTCAAATCAAGATAAAAAAAATTAAAAAACTATAGATTTTTTGTTTTTTATTGTTAAAATCTGATATTTTATCTTTAACCATACTGATAATTAGCAATTTTATCAAAAGCATTTTTGTTGAAGTTTAACTATCATAGATTAAGTTCGTAGAAATTGAGAATTTAGAAAAATCAAAATAATAAAAAGTCGACAAATGGTGGAGGCTCCAGGTAAAAATCAGAATATAAAAATTCATAAATAATTAACGCATAAAGTTAGGAAAGCCAAAATTTTTTTCCTAAATACATTAGATTAGCTCTTTCATGACACAAAAGGATTTATTTCAGTGCAACAACTAATTTGGAAATTATGATTTTTTAAGAACCTCGTTGTCTACACAAATTTTGAGTAATATCGTCAATATCCTAATTTTTTCACTACAGAAATTTCTAGGTTATAGCTGGATGTTCTAGTCTTTGACGAAGCTAATATATTCAGCGCAATGAATCGCAGAAAATTTTTGAAACGAAAAGTGCAACTTTTTAATTTTGATCATCTTCCCAAAGTAAGACTCTTACAGTAACTTCGCTTTAATAAATTTCTTTGTCTTGTGGCAGAGACACCTTTAATTAATTACCGTGTTTAACTAGATTAACAGCCAGTTATTATTAAGCTGTCTGCCTTCTACTGCAGGTTGACAGTAATAAATAAGCCAATCAAGTTGGGATTCCCTAGTAAAAAAGAAATTACGCTTTAACTGGAAATAAAAAAGTCGCGATATTTTCGGAATTCCATCCGAGTCCAGTCTATAATTCAAGCCCATGCCTCCAAAAGAAAAGAAATAGTTTAGGCGTGGCCACTTTTTCACTGCCAATTTAGGTAAACCCATTTCTGCAACGTCAGCAGAACGTATATTCTAGCTTCAAAATAATGGGTGGTTTTACCAAATAATTTGAATAGGTAATTTCGGTTAAATTTTTGTTAAAATGAACCTATTCTTAACATTGCCTTATCCAAATTTCGAAGTAATGCGTTGACTATTATTGTTAGTTCTAACTTCAGTTAACGCGTCGTTACAGAATGACCGAATTGTCAATTTAGCAAACTTCGTATACCAACCAAAAATTTTAGCCAAGACAAGACAAAAACTTCACCAAGATCTTGTCTTTACATGACATGCTTACTGAAATCGTTAAGGTCAAATATGTCCATTTAAGAGATATTTAACATCGATATGTATGCAACAATAAAAGTGTATTAGTTGCAATTACAACACTCATTGAATTTGGCAAATTACATGCCTGACCCATATCCAAGTTCACGTCCGCCTGCTCAATTTTGCAACAATTCCGACAATAAAAAATTTGTTCAACAGCTATCTAATTCGTATTTAAAACACCGCAATTTCCAAACTAACATAGCGGGATACCCCTGCATATTATTTTGTTTATTGCTCAATCGCCACTTAAGCGTTAACGACATATTGATCACGAGAGTAATAACTAAGGTGCTTTAGCGCAATTTACACTTGATTCCGAGAATTGTCGCTCCTTCAACCCATCGATTTTCGACGCGAATATGTCCCATGTAATTAATTATCCTGACTATTTCCTTAATGATGGTGGAACAAAAACCCCCCAGCTTGTCCGGTTACAAAAAAAAAGGGTGCGTGTTGCTTCCCGCAGATCGCATGTGCGTGAACTTTCTTTGATCATTGATAAGAGAACATCTATCAGAAAGGTCGAGGTCGTCACGCCTGCAGAAAGGTCATTGCTAAAACGATTTCCTCGCTTCCAAACGCACAAAACACAGACAAGGTGATGTCGTTAATGGTGCCATAGTGGTGTTGAAATTTAATTAGCCACGACATCTACCAGGAAGCCAATTTGGATATGTACAGAAAAAAACATTACGAAATTTCCTCAGGAATTCCTGAGCTTTTACCGAGAACAATAATTTAGATTAGGTTGGACAGATTTCCGTGCAGTGATAAACGTGCCGGGATAAAAGTTTAATGTTTTTATTGTGTTTGTTATATAGATATACAGGTTAGTTGCACGAAAGGTGTTTTAATCGAAAATTTGGCGAGGAAAATAAAATTTGTCGTAAAAAGGCCATAAAGTTTTGGTACACAGGACATGTGGAAAGGTTAGGGACCTGGAGGAACGAAACCGATTGGACGTTCAATAATAACACAGGTGTTTTACGGTTTAAATTACCTTTTTCTGATTCATTAACCCAAGAGTTATCGAAGAAGTGGTAGGCCGGGTCGTGTTGGACTAATGGAAAATTTATGTGGGTCCCGACGATAGCGGCAACTGCATATTTTGAACCTATGCAGTCACTTCATCAAAGTCACAGAAAAATCGTAAAATTATCTAAAATTGGTTCCTGGAAAGGACTTGAAGTGTTTGTACTTTTCTCTCTTATTGCGGTTAAAATATTTCATCTTACAAATTCTCAGTAAAATCATGATTAAGCTCTATTGAGCTACACTTTGAGTCTGTGGCCGTTTCAACTAGGTTGAGGTTGACTCAGTCCTGAGTGACACTTAAAAACTGTTTTGCTAAAATAATTTTTGCAATTATTCAAGTTGGTTAATTTAGTTGTCTTATTAGTAGTACCGCAATCGTCTCGTCTTGGATGTCATTTTAGAAGTAACAGAAAACGAAAGTCATTACTTTGGTAAAGTAAGGTCAGATTGCGTTGTCTTCCTAGGACGCACTAAATCAATTAAGGTTGTCTTGTTATCCATCTACTTACAAGTCCTGTTTGTTGATTAATCAGGCATCAACATTAACGCACTCTTCCACATAATTATGTTGATGCAAATTACCGTAGTAATATTTAGTTGTTTGACAACAAGTAAGTGTAGTTAGTATATAATGTCATTTCATATCGGTCTCATTGCAGGAAAAGTTCCAATGGCATTATCAACTGTGCCAGCAGTCACTGCATCAAAACAACAAATAAGTCTCGATCAACATGTGCATCACTTGGAGCAAATTCTTCACGTCCTCTTTCGAGTCGCAGAAATCGTTAATTTAGAGCTACAGGGTGAGCATAAATGTTTAAAGAGCAGAAACCTAATTTTATGGGTCTTTGTTCCAAAGGCCATTGGCACTAATTAAAACATTCCACAGCAATTTTAGAGAGGAGACTAACGTACTAAAGGGATGAAGACACCGCTTTCAACAGAAGATGGCGCAAAGTGAATTAAAGGTTTCAAATTCAATAACAAAAAGTCAAACAAAATTAAAGCGTTTGATAGCAGGTATTGGGATATTGAAGGAAGAAAATGTGAAGAGACGATATTTTAGTGACATCTTCCAGGCCTTTCTTCTTTTAGTATCAAGGTTTTACAGTTTTCTTGATTGGCATGCCAATACTCGAATTGTATAACAAATTCAATTAGATATAAAAACTGCAACAGCACTTCATTTCAACGATTGTCCTTACATAAGTAGTTATTTTTTTTCCTTTTGGCATCTACAATGTGCTCATCCAAATTATTACCTAATGCCGGTTCCTGTTTAATTGACCAAATAAGAACAAAGAACAACCTGGAGAATCGTTTTCCTAGACAACTGACTATCCTCGCTCAGATCTCAGATACATTGATGTTGTCACACCAGGCGCCTTTTTTGCTCTATTCAGGGTCAAGGAGCTACAAAGAATGCGAAAGTTTCCAGCGTCTCCACGATTTCAATTTTTTGCATCACACGGAATATCCTATTATAAAATTAGGTGGCAAAACTGGCTCGGGCAATTATTTATCCATTTAGCTCAGGGCATTCAAGTTCCCAACCCAACCGGGCTATCATTTTTTTCCCTATTTTCAGAAAAGTGATGCAGTAGATAAGTGTCGATGGTTCTGCACGTGAAAGTTGCCTTCACCAACTGTTACTAGTAAGACCGGCCCGGCCATAGAAGACTACAAATACCTTCCAGCAGGTTGGATGTCTTCGTGCAGGAGCGTAGTCCAAGAGGCAAACCGGCAAGGAAAAGGGTGCAACAGTGGTGGGATAGGCTGTGCTGTCTTGAACCCTGGTGGACAGCATCATTATTGGGACTTGGAACCACTCGGAAGTGGAAACAGGAGACCCCAGCGGCTATTTCTTGTTGTAGAGTGGTAGGCTGACGCCGCGTTCCCTTCGGTTAAATGGCAGCGCTTAGAAATTTTTTTCGAAATCGCGAAGCAGTGACATTTCGAAAAATTTATTTCCGTTTAATTACAGGAGCTATTGCGTCGCCATTTTCCGCTCTACACCTAAGAATGGTATTTGTAATTACACCTGTCGCTTGTTTGTCCAATCGTTATTGGCACACTTGACCGCCAGAACCATCAATATTTATGCAAAACGAATTATCCAAATCAATAGCGTCTTGTTAATTGACTGTAAACAATATGTGGAGAAATTACACGGCCGTTATATGCAACGGCACACAAGGTTACTTAGTCGAGTTTGGCACGCACGAAGTTGGAAAAAAGTTGCCGATTGCAAAACCGCTACTTTTATCTAATATTAGCATTGGCATTAACCATTAACGTAACGATGGTTCCTGGTGTAATGACATTCGTGCGCAAAATTTGCATAAAACATTTGATGTTAGAAAACAAAAACAAAGGAATTTTTGTTGATGAAAATTATGCAAATATACAATACAACGTAATCTTCGTTGTTGCAACAAAAACCGTTTAAATGCTCAAATCAGAACATTAATAAAATTGAGCGTTATGAATGGGCCTTGCCAATTCCAGTTACATATTGGCAATCAGTAAATTAGTAAAAAAATAATTTTTTACGAAATTAACTGTTCGTTATTTAACGTCAAAACTTCCGTTATTTGTTATTGAAAGATTTGTCAAATTGTCGAGTTTCCAATTGAGCTCATTTGTCTTCGAGGCAATTTCGTTTTGTAAAAGTATAAGCTGTTGGTGATGCTGTGAATTTGCATATTACTGTTAGAAATCCGCGAATGCTATCGCACTTTCTTCCGTTAAATCACGCAAATTCGATACTATGCGTGCTTTCTATTCCAGCTCTGCCTTCTTAGGTTAACGAAGATTTGTCGTAAAAAATAATATCAACAACGGTAAGCAGAAATTCGTCATTTGTTGACGCCAATTTTTTTTTTGTCTACCGCCTAGTCGGAAATCAACAGAAAAATCTGGCGGATTACCGCGAAACAATATTATTTGAACAAATATTTTGATCGCTTACAAGACTATAAAGATTTCAAAGATATTTTCTGTTTATTTTTACTCAAGTTGTTGTTGTTTGATTTGTCACTTTACTGAAGCGAATTGAATCAAGTAGATACAAATTAAATTTCTTGACATTAACAATTAAGAAAGAAGGCCCCTAAAGCACTGGTTCTTGACCCCCATATTGGTTCGCATTGTTCGCATACAAAATAAAGCCATTTTCCATTTAGGTCTAGCAGTGGTTTATTGTTTTCATTTTCTGAGTTGGAATAATAAATGCAAAGAACATTGAATAACACAATAATAATAAAATTTTGCTACGAACCAAATTAGATGTCACAACTAGGCCCAAGAAGAGCAGTTGTAGTTGAGCTGTCAATTGGTATGCTGAATTTGAAAGCAGAAGGATTACTTTTTCTCACCACATAATATTGTTGATGCACTATTTAAGGGAGGAAGAACGAGAAAAGATATTGTCTGTGGTGCCTCTACAGACGCAGTTTCTTTTGACACTACCATTATGGTACATGATTAGTTATCTATCAATAAAAAAAATTGCCAATGATAATGTTAAGATTGCGGTCGCCATTGAATCATCTGTTTCAGGAAGGGATGAAAATAAGGATAAAGTTTTGAATTTTCACTACGATCCAAATTGACGTCAAAGTTTTGCTAGGTACAGTTCCGCGCAAAAGATAAGAAACAATATGCAGTGTTAGGGCAATACGCACGAACCTAGATTTCCTTTCTCAATTTACCAGAAAGTTCGTTTCTATATCGCTAGTGATTTATAGTTAGTGAATAATTAAATGTGGCGGGGGTCATAAATCATTAATATAAATAACTGCATCTCATCACTAGAGCTAACTTTAATCTAGAATTGGAAATTTATTACACATACCTACTTCGACCATTAACTGCAGCAAATTTTAATTGGAAAGCGGCAACAATTCAATTATAGCAAAACATGGTTCGCATCTGCCATGTAGCGCCAGAAGATATGAATTCACGAAGTTAATGGCTCGTTTCATCCCTAATTTTTGGTAAAAACTATACATGGAGTAAAAGAAAGCTGTTTTTAACTTTTAACAGTTTGTCCAGAACTTCATAATTATTGTTTGTTAACTTCAGAGAAGTCTTACGTCTTACAAATATTTAATTAACCGTAAGCTCATTCGTAGGTAACATTTTTTTATTTCTTGTAACATCGTTATTGATATAAGCATTTTTCGGGTTTTCAGATTAGATTTACGCCACAGATCTAATTTCCCAGAATGGAAACATAATTAGGTCATACTAACTCCTAGGTAAAACACAGAAACCTGCGCGTGTTTGGATTCGATTTAACTTTCAATGTGGCTAGAAGTTTAGAAAATTTGGGACACTGTCACAACCCTGTTCATCAATCTGACTTATAAAAAAAAAAACATTTTTTTTTTGAGATATTTAATTAACAAGCTTACGATTCTTGGGGGTCATCTTTCGTGCGTCATGATATTCCATCAAATCCGATACGTACCTGGAAAAAAAACATTATTTTCGCAACCACCTACACACGTCTGTTACTTGTTACATCAATTAACGCTGAAACGTTCCTCTCAGGTTCATGTCTATGTTATGTCAATCAGCAAGACATCCGGAAAATAGCGAAAACAATAGCATCTGACTTTTCCAGCAAAAACACCGCGTTTGATAAATCAGCGGCTTTCTCTTGTACCCATCTCTTCCTCGTAGAGACAATTGCCTTGCAGGTAACTACGCCGATTTAGAACAATAATCGCATTTAACTATGCAAGAGCCCAATTAACCGGCAATTTTTTAATAACCACCATCGTCAATTTTAGAGCCGAATTAATTTTGTTGTTACAAAAGTAAGGGGCAACGGCCGAGGATAAGTGTTACAAAGAATGTCGGAGTTACCTATTTTTTTAAACCTGTACGTAAATTTTAATTTTGTTCAAACCATAAATACAACCGGACGAAGGACGTTTTCAAGGTAGATGTTCGACTCCTTCCTCCTTTATCTTATTTTTCGTTGACGCGTTGTGGAATCAACCAAATTCCGTAATTATGTACCGAAAAAAGCTGGTAACCAACCAAAACCGATAAACAATTCGTTTTAAATGCCGCTTCGATTGATTAATCGGCTAGTTTTTTTTCGTTGCAGGAAGCGCGGCCTTGATCAGTCGAGAAGTACCCGGGTCCAGACGCAAAATTACCGCCAACGAGGCCGTGATTAGCGCAATTTTTCTAACGACCTAAACGCGACCAAGACGAAATACGTACGACCCTAATTCGGCCTTTGAAATCACCCAATCAAGTAGTTGCAGGAATACCAAAATAAATAACAATAAATGAATTGCACGACTGCGATACAACAATTGCGCCAATAGAAAACAAGTGAATTATATCTTGAAGGTTAATGATTTCGACAATTTCAGTGGCAATGAGGATACGTTGAATTACCGTCAATTGCCGCTACAATCATCCAATGATGATGCTCGCAACTCGTAAGGTCCAACGGGAGCGCTGTGGCGAAATAGTTTTCGCCAGCGGTCACGAGGCTTCCTGGAGCTTTCTTCAAGACAGACACCATTTAGCCGTCACATGGTTTCGATCGCCGGCCCAATCTTCCAGTTGATTCATCCAGCCAATTTAGGCACAGATTTAGCCTCGCGCCGAGATAGATGGGGAGAGTCGATTATTTTTATTTTACAAACTGACCGGTCAAATTAGACCCAGGTAACTTTATCAAAGATGCCGCAAGTTTTGGGACTCCATAGACACCTTTGTAGCTCGCCTCTTCCAGACACTGCCAGGAGCTTCTTCACTCGAAGCTTCAGCTTCAGCTGATGAAACCTGCAGCTACTCGCGCCTTAAGTTTTTGGCCCAATTTGGCACCTATTTAGCATACAACTGAACAGTTCCGCTTGGGTGAAATGCTTCGCATTCCGGCATATGAATGACATCACAAATCAAAGTTTCCGTTAGCTGATGCACGTTCCACCGGTGCTTCCTTGATGCATGTGAATTATTTATTTGTTGGCTCACCGACGAATGCGTTAGTGTTGTGG
This sequence comes from Schizotus pectinicornis, assembly GCA_951805265.1. Classification (NCBI taxonomy): domain Eukaryota; kingdom Metazoa; phylum Arthropoda; class Insecta; order Coleoptera; family Pyrochroidae; genus Schizotus; species Schizotus pectinicornis. Next base: position 27,083,841 of record OX638202.1, read on the forward strand.
CCCTCGAATCTGCAAGCGCTGAAGGTTACAAATGCTACGCTTTACCAACGAATGCATTATTAACAAGAGTGACAAACAGCAGGTCCAGTTCTATGTTGGAAACAAGACATAGGTGCGTAGGTTACACTGCGAAAACAACAATATTTCACGTGAACTGTCTGCCTACTTGGAACGTGCCGCAGCTACCGAATTGAGACCTTAATCTAATTTACAAGACAATTTATGATAAAGGTTGTTTGTATAAAGAGGATATGTCGAGTGTGTGGGATTTTTGTTCTCACACCATCAATAATATATTGTTTGATTATAAGTAGCAGTTACTTATCAAATTTGTCGTCACTCAAAATTTTCCTGCCATAAAGCAAAGTTGGTTAGGTGCAGCTGATCAAGAAATAGCAGCAAAAACATCCTCTTTGTATGTCACGTTTTAAAAGTACGCGTCATTGAAATGATAATTACCTGTTATTATCTTACACCGTTTAATTGTTGCTCATCTGAGAGGTATAAATTATTAACAGACAACAGAAACCTTTGCAGGATTGTGACGTGACAAAATCGAGTCAGTGAAACCAAGTGCAGCTCTCAAAAAAAAAACTGTTATTCTGGGACCAAGCGCATCTCTCAGAAAAGAAGAAGATTGTTATTCGTTTCTTTTCGTTCCTCAAAGCTTTCCAGTTGTCTCATTTCTAAGCTCTGCAGTGGATAATAATCAATTCTCAAGTCTCAACTTTTCGGCTTGTGCGATTGACGCATTCAATAAGTTTGCATAACATCTTCAGCGTAAGCATTAAAATTAATCAAGGCCTAGCTGCAGGATTAACAAAAATATTGCTCGTACAAGATCTAAATGAACAAAGAAATTTAGGATAGCGCGAAAGGGTCAGAAGTGTCGCAGTATTCTGTTTTGCCTCAATTGATGTCTTAGTTAATGCTGTTTGATAATGACAAAATCGTGTTGACATAATATTTAAGTTTAAAGCTAAAAAGTCCTTGCGACCATCTTGAATTCCCTCCTGGTCATAAAATTAATTGCCTGAGAAACAGGTAGTTACGTCTATAGATATTATCAGAGTAAGTGAATGAGCAAGCACATTCGTGATGATTATTTTTCTAGTAACCAACAACGTACACTGTTAATGTCTAATAAAGCAGTAGTAACATAAGGAAGAGAAAACGAAGTTATACGTTTTCGCAGAAGAGTTCTATGCAACCATCATCTAAGGAAGGCATTGTTCTGGCAATGTCGTTCGAAATACCTTATGCCATAAAATTGTTATTATTTTTGTCTTTGTGTGTAAAAGCGACGAAACGACCAAAATTACCTTACGACGTAGATTGCGATAAATGCTTGACTCCAATTAATGAAAAGTTAATCGCATTACGTGATAAAATCTAACACGCATTTTTCTATTATCCAATTTGTTTCCGATAATGAGTTTTTGATATTTTGGTGATAACTGAGCATTGTGGGTGAGTTGGAAATAAAGCCAAAATCTCTTGAAATTCCTTGCATAGAAACCCGTGCGAAACCAAATTACGTCTCACAAAATGATTCCATTATAAGATTTCTCCAAATTCTCGATGGGAATACTCCACTGATCTCAACTGCATCAAAACAGTCTCATTTTTTCACCATCCCAATTGAATAACGTGCAGTTCGAAGAAATGAGCTACTTGATTTTTAAGTGAATGCAAGCCAGATTCTGACAAAACTGGGGCCTATTTGCGTAATAATTGCAAGGAATTTCCCTCCTTTCTCGTCCGTCGGCTGTAAAGTCCCTAGATCAACGTGTTATCATGTGACAATTAAAATGCATTTAAATTCGAGGACAAGACACTATCAGAATAACAACTGTTAACACAAACAAAGTCCCAGAATTAGGAAAAAAATACGATTTAACAACTGCAACAAGGCATAATAATCGTTGGAACTGTTGAAGAGAAGCTAAACCGGTACAGTATCTTAATGATTTTGATCATTAGTCTCTTCTTTTTGAATACTCTAATGGAACACTTCAATTTAGACGTAACGTCAGCGAGGAACAGTCGGCAACGTGAATAATGATTTTCTCTGTGGGTCCCCTCAATTTTTTTAATTAAGCTAAACTAGAATGAGTTTTCTACGAGTTGTTCTAGAATCGAAAAAAGTAGCTAACATGATAAATAGACAAACAAAACAAGTGCTACGTGCTAGAACTAATAGGACATGTTATTACAGCTAAACGTACCACTTTCCCTTGTTGATAACATGGTAATTTTAAGGACGAGTCTAAAAAACAACGTATAAACAAGCGATTTTGCAGTGGTTCCATTCATGCAATTTTGGGAAATTATTGTCTGCCCGCCTGAATAAACGATGAGCCAATTTATAGGTATGAGAAAATTTCAATGGTTAATGGTGATTGGTGCTTTCATAAAAACCATGGGAAACATTACTTTAGGAGAAGAATTGAATGCGAAGGTACCTAGAACATCAATAGACATGTTTTCATTTATAGAACAAAAGAACTCAACTTGTATGGAGTAAAAGGACACGAAAGTAGCACCTAATGCTGCTTCAATTCTTGACCAAGAGGGACGTTAATGTAACCGTGCGTCGTAACTAGATTTCGTCAGTTTACGACGTTCAACCCAACGCTGTACTATCAACAATTTAAAAATCTTGTCAGACACTCGGGAGACGTCGAGTGACTAACTGGGATTTCAATTTCACTTATTCGATAATTGTTATGTGATTTCCTCAACACTCTTGTAAGTATATTGTTTGTTGACGAGTTTTCAGCTTGTCGAGATGACACTTTCTCTAAACAACGCATTTAATTGCGCCAATCGTCGTATCATCTGCTTATCGTAACTCTTAATTTGTGTGTTGACGACGTCCGACAAGAACTTTCTTTGTCCGTTCACCTTTTCTCCGCCAGTATCCTCCGCGTTCGTTTCATTAACCGTTTACAATAAGAATTTGGTAATTAAGAAACGGCTTTGTCAAAGTTGTTTAATGACGTGGCGGAAGAGGAACATCTTCGATTCAAAGCTACTTTCTTCAATTGTTGCCGATTGAATTTGTCGATAAGGGGAATTTCCGATTGATGATTAAGTCATAAATCGTCGTGATCGAAATTTTAATGTCGACAGTAGGTAGTGATATTTGCTCCACCCGACGGCCTTCTCGATGGGATTTTATTCCGGTCATTATAGGACGGTCAGCAATAACATAAAAAACAATGTTAAGTCAAGGTTCGCGTCCAGTCTATTAACCGACTGATTTAAATATCCGATATGCAATTGAAAATCGTCAAAATGTCCCAGTAGTAAGACCGGTGATGTAAGGAAATTTGCATATCGCCATTTAAATATTCTGTTGCTGAAAGTTGTTAAGAGTCGGCAACATCTTTAATTCATCTCGTTGCGGTCACGTGTCGTATTATTGAAAATTTTTGCTAAACCATGTTGTAGTATTGTGCTAGTGAATTATTCAATGAAGAAAGTTTTGCAGGTGGGGTCAAAATGCGGCGTTAGACCATTAAATTTTATGGAACTGTTACGGTGCTAATGAGTTGGTAAATTGAAATTATCGGAAAATTATGGCGGATTGTGGGAGTCACCTTCGACAGTTAAGATCAACCACGTGATGATTTATCTAACAACATTGAACTAAATTATTTACTTGTAGTAGTTGGTCTCGACGTTACGACTTTTTGGAGAGGAGGTCGTTTTCCGGAAAAATTTTCGACGAGAAAAGCAAAAGTGGGAAAGGCAAAACAAAAATTGAATATGGTGGCCGTCGAGGTCGCTGTTGTTGGTAAATGAAACTCACGTAGAACCTGTTGGGTCAAATTTCTGCGAACTGGTCACGTATAGTAAACAACACGGTGCTAAAAGCCCATTAGCTGGCCAGTAAATAATTTTCGGCAAAAATAAACAGATTTTGTTATAAGCGAGGAAAACCCGGGACCACTTTTGGTGATGGCAGCTTTTGGTCATTTTTTGTGCAACGGGTAATTATTATTGTTTTTGCATGTTTATGTTAATCGACCTTCCACATTCCAAATCTGAACTCCATTTGACTATACAATTGACAGATTTTTTAAACATTTGCAAAATCTTTTTTTCCACCTCAATCGATAAAAGTTCGAAAAATTTTCAAAGTGGACATCGTTGCTACAAATGTCTGAAAATCAACGTTTTATTATAGATCTGATCTTTTTCATTCCATATTTGAACTTATTTTGCCCACACAATTAACAGATTTCCTGTAAATTTACCAAAACCATAAAATTACAATTTTTTCCAATTTTCAAAGTCTTGTAACTTTTGAATGGAATAACTTATATTGAATGAAGATACATAATCAAACTAGGCAGTGCTTCTGACTATTGAAAAATGCAAAATTAAGAAGTCTCAATAAAATTTTGGAGAAAAGTTCTCAAAAACCAGTTAAGTTAAGTTTAAAGCCCCATAACTTCTGTATGTTTAGATTCATATATTCGAAGTCAAATTACATTAATCAGATCAGTGAATGTTATTATTGACTGATCAAAGTAGCAGAAGGTCAAAGTTCTTAATAAGAAAGTAAGATTTTTTGGTTTTGAGCAAAATTTTACTTATTAACCATGTAATTGAATAGCTTATGGCAGAAACTAATTTCAATCATGGATAATGGTCATTAGTAGCGTGTTTTGTTTTAGTCATTCTTCTACATGGAATCTTCGTATAAACAGTAGGAATAATTTGCAATCCGTTTTAATTACTATGTATTTTTGCCTGCTTTATTTTATTAGTCTACCATTCGATCGAGTCGCTTTGTGTACCTTTTCTCCGGCGACCAGAAACCTTGAATGCAAGGATTACTTTACTCTTAACAGCCCCTTCTACCCGGAAACAGACTCACTTGGTCATCATCATTGTGATGCTTCGCCTTATCACTTAAGTAAAATGGTTTTTAAGATCTTCCAAATTTTAGTTGAAGGTTGGGAGATTATCGCGATTACTTTCTTCATTTGAGCCAAGTAAATAATGACATACTGGCCATTAAAGTAAATAAACAAAGTTATGCCAACAAAGGAAATTCCTGGCTGCTTAATAGGCTGCTGATTTACTAAGCTGCACTTGAAAATTTTGGCCGGCAAATTAATAGAGCGTTGATAATAATTGCACGGTTATACTAATAAAACGGATAATTTTTGAAAGTGTGCAGCCAAATGGGTTTCACTTGCACACTTCTTCCGAAAATTAGGCAAATCAAACAATTCCTCACCAACGGAAATACTAATGTAAATAGAATTGCTGGTCTTAGTTGCATTGAAAATTATCATCGGTTAACACGTTGTGAAGCGGCACTACATCCTATTTAACCGGCGACATTTTTGAAATACCTCATCACCGATAATACCAACAGGGGGGAGTTGCGAAATTGGGGCAAAATTAGCACCGTTTCCAGACGTCCGACCCGATGACAAGGTGATATTGAGGAATTTTATGCGGTTCGAAAAGTTGTTTTGGCGGCAATAACAAGTCTTCGCCTTAGCAGTCAATTTAAGGTGTATGCAAAAGACAGGGAAATCATAACCGAATTACCTTCCGATCAAGGTGGAGTACTCTTACTATCAAGGATCGGACTAACTCTATTCCTTACCTCCTTCTTCCACGTGCGTCCCATGTTTCAGGTGGTGCAAATGGGCGTAGTAGTGATGGTGGTGAAGAATACACTCCAAATCCGTGCAATTTAACATTGTCACTCGTTAATTATCACTTAACAACTAAAATTAAACAAAAAGGCACTAGTTGGTAGAAACGTTTACGCTACTTCTTTTTATCCCATAGTTACGTCGACTGTCTTTTGCTTCGGTGTTGCCTCACACTGAGTGTTTGTCACTGGCCCGCACTAATGTTTTGCATACGCGACTGTTATTAACAAAAACTGGCCTTAAGTGGAAACAAAGCTACTGCATGCATCACCTGAACCCCGGTTAGTCAATTAGCGAAGTCACCTTGTCGGTGAGTAATCCAGAAGCGAACAGGTCAGGAAAATTGTTCATATCGTCGACAATGTCGCGAATTCCGATCGTCGATTTGAGGAAGGTCAAGGTTCACGTAAGCACTAATTACTTGGGAGAAGGTGATGGTCCGTAACTCGTGTTCACTTGCCCAGTCTTCCGCAGACACTTAGACACTGTCTTCGAGAGTGCGAGGAGTCAAATGCCTTCAGCTCCTAGTGGATGTGATTGTCGATAGCTAGTAGTGGGTCACAGGCTAGGTTACAAACAGACAATTCGATTAACTTACAAAACACACATGACCGTCACGCCTGTTAACTGGCTGAGCGACTGTATTGTGGCTCGATTCATGTGAGATAGAAGGTTAACATAAACAAGCCATCGTCGGTGCAAGGAATGGAATGGATAGCTGGCCAAAGAGAGGGGCAACTTTCTAAGTGTATGCAGCCCCCCTACTTGTCACATATACAATTAAAGCGCAAGTTGCACTTGGCGAGATGAACAACCTTACTTTGGGTGTGCAATTTTTGACTTTTCGCGAGATACCTCGTGATCTCGCTCCCCAAGGATTCTGCAGTGCGGCGATTTAGGTCATTATAAGTTATTTTTTATGTCACTCCTAATCGGGTGCTTTGCGGTTTTTACACCTACTATTAACTGACGGTCGCGTACTAAGACTCGTTTTTATTGCCCTGACAAAACGTCATTTGCACTCGGCAACTCGGCGTTAATGGGGCTAAACGTTTTACATCTCTATTAATTGGCGGTACTCTACCTACGCTTAACAATTCAACAATGACTTATTAATCATCATCGCATTAGATTCAAGTTTAATTAGGGTAATTAGGCGGAAATAACTGCTGTGTAAGTGACTATTGATCGAGAAGGAACTTAACGAACGAGTCCTTGGTTCTTGCATATTGTCGAAGAATCAGATTTAGAGAATGCGAAATTTATGTCTTTCTTGTTATTATATTTTTACTAGGGGGTTTGTAAAAATTTGTCGAGTCCTCAAAGCTAACTAGTTTTTGTATTACTTACTGACAATAGTCCTTGATTAAGCTTTTTGAGTGTGGAAAATTTGAATTAATTAATACGTTACGCACCGGGACGTTAGGACGTTTAGCACTAACAAGGCAATTATTGGAAATAATTAAATTTATTTCTCTGGCGCCTCCACCATTTTTTTTGAAACCATTTAGAATCAGTACTTAGCTTAATTACTGCAGGTTTTTCAGTAGCTAATGGCTTTTTTGTAAAACCTCATGACAATCCATCAGAACACCAGTGTGCAGTTGCAACGTTCAAAGAGGTTTGAGGTGCCACTACATCATTTCTGCTCGCCAGATTTGACCTCCTTCGACTTTCAATAGTACAGTGATCAAAGACGCGAACATCTAATTTGGAGGGTAAATTAAGCAGTCAAATAAACATTTAAAAAATTCGAATACAAATTTGAAAACTCCTATTTATAGAAAATAATATATTTCAGATGCTATTGTTGCATTAATTGCCATTAATAAAATACTAGGTACAAATTTGGTTTTAAATTTCGAATTTAATTTGATCACACGTTGCATCCGACTAGCGCAGCGTCGCTAATTGTTTGCTCTGAGTTCCTCTGATAACATTCACGTGATGCCATGGTCATGGCCGCTAAAGGTTGGAAACTTCATTAATCAAAAAACTAAAAAACTCCTAGAATACATGTTTTATTTATGCCTCCCCCCGCTCCAGTTTATTTAAATGAAAAGATGGAGTAGGTGACTGGTAACAAATTCATCACCTGTCGGTCGATCAAGGTGTTATAAAGATATCAAACATAACTTTAGGGTTATTATTCTAAATAAATTACGTGACAATGTTATAAAACAAGCTCGTTTTTATTGAACTGTTCCTTTGGAGCGATTTAAAAACGGCGAGTCGTGACAATAAAATTCATAAAAATAATTTTGTTGACCTGCTCCCGGTGTTTGAAATTTTACAAAATTTGATTTGATTATTTATAGGTTATTAAGTAGAAATTACAAAAGCAAATTGCGCAATTTGAAATTCTAATTTTATTTCCAAATAAGTAATGCAATCGTCTCTCCGACCGCTTTGATGTAGAACAGAACGATTTAAGTCCCGCCTTATATGCTCTATTATTGTTTAAAATTAGCATCGGTGATTATTTCGAAGGCCAGACAATAAACAACTTACCACAACGAATTTAAACTGGCATGGGCAGGTACTAACAAAAAATTTGCACTCCTATTTCCGAGCAAATTTCGTCGAAACAGTTCAAACATTGGATTGGTCTATTGCCAACGTAAGTAAATAAACACCGAATTAGAAATTTCTTATTGTTACGCCACTTCTCAGCCGCTCTTTCTCTCTTTCATCGAAAGGAAATCGGACAATTAATTATTAACAACTAACTGCCTTAGTAGGTAGCACCATTTAATTAGAATCTTTGTAGTCTACTAATTTCGATTATTATTTATTTATCAGCGTCGAAAGTAAAGTAAATTTGTATCTAGTGGTTTCATTAGCGTCTAATTCGGGTGATAAATAACCTCCAATTGACGCAATTGTCATACAAAATGGTACTTATAAGCATTTATGCCCATATTTGGTATTTATGGTATTTATGGGTATTTGGACACGATAAAAGAAAATCTAAAAGTTTTCAGCAATATGCCACAAGATTTTAAAAAAATTTAATAATTTTTAGGTAAGTAGGTAGGTACTTTTAGAAATTTTTAGGTCATTGTTTACTTTACCCAATCTTCGATTTTCAAAAAACTAATTACACCAACGCATTCGTCACCATGTATACATTACGAAAATCAATATCTTTTCTTGTGCAAACTACTTTTATTTTTACTCATTTTCCTTGCCCTAGCACATCTTTTTTTTCCCTATAAATTTTGCATAAAATTATTTATCATTTGCACAACATTTCATTGCTCAAAATGGCATTCTAATGATGTTTTACGATGGTTTCCAAAAAAAACAGCACAAAAAGCGAAGAGTGGAAATTGTAAACAATTACCAATTTTTAGATAAGATGTTCCATTGTGCCAAATGCCTTGCTTCAAAAGTACTATTTTCAATAGGTACTGCCTATTTCTAGCCAAATTGTGTTTTTAGTGACTCAACGTGGGTGTGTGGCTTGCATCTAAGTAAAAAGTGTCCTTTCGCAGCAGCTCGCACCTTTCTTTTCCTATAACATAATTATGAACAAAGAATTCGCAAAAAATATCGACGACTTGTGGAAAAAGTTCTTGTGTGATTCACAACGTCTGGTGGTTTTATTTTGTTCGTCGTTTGGTAGAGCAAGTAATAGTGGATGATCTGAAGGTCAAAAAATAGTTTCGTTTAAGACAAAAAAAAAAAACAGGTATCAGTAAAATGGTTGGTTAACAAAAACTTATTTTCGCCCAGCTAGGTAAAAGTGGATGTGGTTTCATTTGTTTGCTTCCGTTCCCGTGTCCTAGACATTATCTTTCCTGTATGTCAACGTTTTCGTTAATGTCCGTTTTACGTAGCACGTGTCTGTTAAAACTGCAGTAGTTCGAATCGAATCATCATATAAACAATCGTGAACATTATTACTTCTATGTTAATTTTAAGCTATTATGACTAATAATAAAATGGTGAAAAGTTACTAGTAAACACCATCAGAAGGCAAGTTTATAGCGCTTTTAGCGATAAGCGCCTGTCAATTTCTTTTGACTTGTGACACTAAAAACTCTGTTGTTTTTTAACGAACCTGGAAATTACTCCGTTCTGTCTAAAAGTAGTAATTTAAAACGTATACCTTTCGGATCTTTCGGTTCGGTAGCATTGAGAACATTTCATAATCAAACTAGTTATAAATAAATTTTCGGTTTTTATTATACCTTTACCAAGCTCTAATTAATTATTATTATGCAGCTTTTAAAATCACGCCTCATTGGGCATGTCTACATGGATGAGCTCACCTTGTGACGTAATATCTAGACTGTCAGAAACCAGACGAGTGCTGCCGACTTAACGCGACGATGTACCCCTCAAGTTGTGTTTCTGACTCTACAGATGGCGCTGTTTCTTGGCCCAAAATAATTTATGACACAACCCCATGGAAAAGAAGATTTACTGGGTCCTAATCGGCAATAAACTTTGGTCGACTACCTTCCGTGAAAAGGTTCTCTTATCGCAATACATGCCATCTGGTCAAGCCACGAGGCCTGTGACGAGGTTGTCGGCGAGTTGGTTTTCGAAATTTACGTCTACAGACAGACGTTCACCGAGTTATTGCTCCTGAGAGATGCGCATTATGTACTTCGCGCATGGAGACAAAAGACTTCAAAGATAGAGCACTCGAGGGTTGCTGGTAAGGTAGCCGCATGGGATAGTGGCTGAAAGTGGACGGTCGAGGTCGTAGGTTCGGTTCTTGGCCCAGGACAAGATTTTTTTTCAATTTTTTTTAGACGCACGCGAAAAAGTTTTGTACAAGGTCAGTTCTGAGCCCTGTAATTTTTTTTTAAAAGCACGATTAGAAATTACCACTAAAAGAAGTTTTACGTTTTATATAATGCGGTCATTGTTTACTTTACCCACTTCTGGATTTTCAAAAAGCCAATTACAGCAAAGCATTCCTTAACATTTATATATTACGGAAATCAATATCTTTTTTTGTGCAAACCACTTCTATTTTTACTCTTATTTTCTGTGCCTTAGCACATCTACATCTCAAAAACCAAGAAGTGGACATTGTAAACAATCACCCATAATGCGCATGTTTCAGGAGCAAGAGCTCCGTGGAACGTCTGTCTCTTACAACCTTGTCCGCGGCGTCCTTTATAGAGACCCATGTCCTATAGCGATTCCACAATCGCTGGATGCCCGATGAACTCACACCAACATCTCTTGCAACTTGCCGAATGGAAGTTCCATTTTCAATTAGAGCAACACCGCGTGCAATCTCCACCTCATTGAGATACCTCATTTTGATTTTAATACTGGTTAGATGACATTTAATGTCAGTTTTGAGTAAGACAATCAACAAAGAGTCGCATTACATTCACTTTGATTTTCGTAGTTTTATTAATTTTCTGTTCAAGTCTTTAGAAGAAAGGATTGGTTGAATGTTGCTGCAATTATTGTTTCTTAGGAATATTAGATGACGGAAACATTATTGAATAATAAAGACGTTTCCATTATTGGTACAGACCAACTCCAACTAACCATGAGAAAAGCTGTTGTTTCAAAAAGACGTAGTTTTTGTCTTTCTTAGGAATGTGACCAACTAACCCTTAAAAAACACACAATTATTACTTTCAAGTTCAGGGGCAATTGAGGATCACTAATGCAGTGAAATGTTATTTTATTGGGTACAATGAGTTTGAGGAAAATAATCTATTTATCAAAGAATCTCCATGCCGATTTTGTTTTCTTCATTACCACCGTAACCGCCGGACAACGAAAATAAACTATTATGTTTGTCGTGGTTGCTTTCGTTCCCCATCATTTCAGTTTATTTATGGTACAATTGCAAAGTAACAGATAAGGGATCATAAAACTGACCGCAAGTGCACCCCTGATCGACGGTGACAGGTCCGTGACAGCTCAAACTTTGAAGCGCCACGTGGTGGCTCTACACCGAACTAAATTTAACATGGCAAGCATAGGACCGTAGGTTGTCGATTAAGATAGACAGTAGACTAATTAACTTTTCTTAAAATTTCTTTTACATTTGTTAATAGCGCTTTAAAATCTAGCTATTAACATATAACCGCATAGAAAAAAATAATGGCAACGTTGATTAATTAATCATAAAATCAAAATTTCAAACTTTAGCCGGATTTTGAGCTCGTTATTTTTTAGATTACAATTTTTTGTATACAAGGAAATGATCAAGTCCTCAAAATCTTCAGTTGTAACCGCGATATAACGATCAAAAGATTTCTGCAGACGTATTCTAAATTAACTATTACCACCTTGTTAATTGAGGTGCATACTTCAATTTTACGGTAGTATGTAACTGAAAGATTCCTTTATAATATTTAATAAAATGTATTTTTCTAACGCCATAAGTTTTCATACTACAGTGGTATAAAGTCGAACAAAATTTGGCAAAATGTCTCCTTCGCCACCTTAAATTATGAGCTTAACCCAATTTTGGCATCAAATTTCAAGCAAGTCTTGAAACGTCACTTAAAATCGAAACGTCTGGCTGGAGCCACCCCAACTGATCGACAGATCGAGTGAGATAATAAGAGATCTTTTTGCAAAAATTTTGTCACTTTTGGGCTATTGTGGATCAAACTAAGCTCGCAATTTTCATGTTAACTGCGAAACTCATCGGTCAAATCTTATGCCTTCAATTGTCTCCAACAAAGAGAACAAAATTGTAGTGAACACTAATTTATGACGATAGTTACAAAGAGATAAAGACAAGACTGCAATAATATTTATAATGACGGCACGAACTTGATTAACGTTGAATGGAAGTCTTCCCATTACCATTACACGAATCACGAGGGCAGTGGTTATTGAATTATCGAATTAGAGCTAATATTCAGTCATTAGATGGATCGTAAACAAATTAATTAGCAGGTGCTATAGCATCAGTATTACCAGATGAATCATAAAAAAATAGGTGCATTGGACATATTTTATGATTGTTAGCCCTAAACCTTAAAAGCTTTTGTAAACGAGATAATTCAATAGTGAACTGTTATCATTGATAAGTAACTAATATTTCCGGAGCTTATTTTTTCTAAACATATTACTTATCTGTACGTGTATCATGACTCAATTTCAGTCAATTTTAAGTCATAATATAAATTAAATTAATTTTTTTCAATTAAGTACCAAATTATGTACAGGTCTTAAAAAGAGTTTCTTTCCACGTAACTAATTGAGGACCACAGTCTAAATTGAAATCAGTGCTGGTGCCTGTAGATCATCTCCCCATTAAATTTAATTGAGCGTTGTTTACAGGATGCTCAAATTAAGTGTTTTCCAAGTATTAGAGGGAAAGTATGTTCTTAACGTTTACTAAAATTGATAGAATAAAGTTAAATATCGTACATTTAGAAAAAAAATTTGTAAAGGCACCAAATTTTGTTTCGTCGCGAAGCTCTCTGCATGTATGCACACATCAGCCAACTTAACAATCCGGTTCACCCGGATCTGAAGGTTCAAGAATTTTGGCTTCAAAAATTATGTAACACCGTACAATGTACCGAAACCGGGTCCTTATCGTACAGCCGAACTGATGAGACATTTGTGCAATAATAATTAAGCAATCGCGGTCCAAATTTCCAATATTTTTATCATTAGCGTAGAAGTAGAAGTATCTGAAAAATTCCGTTGCATTTAGCGGATGTTCAAAATGTCAATAATGAAATTAAAAAGTTTCAACATAAATTCTCATGGTGTCGATTTCTGTTAATATCATCCACTATATCAATCAATCAGTCAATGGAAATTAATAATTTGGCAGGGCCGTTCTATTTGGCAAGCTAAATAATGAGAATTTTGCGATTAATTTAATTTAATTACCACGTGTATCTAAATTGCTAATTTGCCGATTCCCGCGCCTAAAACTAGTTTTCCCCACAACTAAATCCACGTGTATAATTATAGACGATTCAGCATTAGATTTTTTATTAGGAATACTCATTATCAAGTCTTTGCCGAAATTTTCGGTAATTACCCGACTGCAATTTAGTTGATGTGCCAACAAGACGTTCCTTTCTCTTCACAAATTGTCGTCGACACTACTTATGACCCCAATTTTCCAATTTTGTGCACACAACAAAAAGTTGGGGTAATTTTATTCGAAAATCAGAAGTTGGCGCGCGATTACATCACTGTTGACTCGTTGTTTCCAAATTAAATTTTGCAAATTTTTCCTAGGTAATTTGGACACATCCTATGGTGCTTAAACCACTAACTTCGTTACAAATTCGCTAAAAAAGAAAGTTATCACGCATGCTTATCCTTTCATATTTAAATCCTTCCATCTCCCGCCTGTTTAATTATAAGATACGTTTTTATGGAGACCCGGTATTTACTGCGGCAGTTATCTTGTCATTTACCTTTACCACATGTAATTTGCAGTTGTTACTCGGTTTTGCTTTTATTTAGCGAGAATTGATCGAATTGATTGTCGGATTTTCCGAGCTGCACCGTTTCGCACATTACGTTACGTATTTGTGGGTAGGTGTACCCATTTGTCATTAGAGTGGGGCGGCACATTTATTTGCATGTAATTAAGCACACATTTTAGCGGTTTGCAACGTATTTGTTCAAAGTGAAAATCTATTACGAACGAGCTGCGCGTAAGTGTCTCGTGATGTTGAAAATCTTCATTAGACCTAATTAGTTTATTAAACTAACTATCAAAGTGAAGCCGATTAGAGTATAATTTACCAGTATGCGGAAAACTTGTCCAACTAATTTTCGCATTATGTATTTTGCGTATTTCTAAAAAATTATTACCATAATAAGAACTATCAGAGTTGAGAGGAACAGTGTGCCAGAGTGAAGAGGAAGTGAATCAGAGCATACCCTCAACACAAAGATTTGCGTCATAAAGTTTAAAGGTAAAAGAGCTTTGGTCAAATGATTTATGCCGAAACCTAATAATAAATGAAAATAATAATAATAATAAATTAAAAAAAATTTAAATGAAGATATAGTTTCAAAATTCCTACGTGAGAATTAGCCCGTTTAGTTGACCGGTGGCATTAATAAAACCTCAATAACGTTATTGGCTTCTCCTTCGCATGGGTGGCGGCAAAAATTCGGCGAAAATAAATGTCGAGGATAGAGGTAAAGATTATCTCTGAATCAAGAGCAATTTAAAAACCCGCCCAATTAAGAAAATTGACCACATTTTCACCCTGCCTGAGGATCTAAGAAAAGGTAGAAATCGTTTTCAAAATCCTGTTCGTATGCAAAATGTGTACGTCGAGAATAGAGTAGAACTATTGACCCAAATAAATTGTTGCGCGAACGAATAGAGATAAGATGAAGTAAACAATTTTATAATGTCATATGGTTTAATTAAAGACAACGTATTATTACACTATAGGTTAAGGGCACGTGTAGCTCTATTGTGTTTTTTAAATAACCTCAAAAATTTGTTGATACCCATATGTTTTTAAAAAAAAATTATTATGTCTACATGACCTTAGCGTTTCCAGTCGAAACGCCGAATTTCAGGAATTACCTCCGTCAAAACCGCGACCGCAGTGATTATTAAATTATTACCCTAATTAGCATATGGCTTGTAACGCCGCGGTGCTCTCCAGAAATTAATGCAATTTTGCTTTTACTCGAACATGTATTTTAGTTTACTGCCAATTTAGTGTAAACAGCACTAGCGATAAAAATTAATACCTAACTGCCTTATTATGTAAATCGATTGAAGCTTGAACAAGCAAGGCATATGAGGCAGTTCCAAAAGCACATTATAAACAGTAAAAAACATAATTAATAGCATTGATTGCTGTTTCTTTCAAATTTGCAGCGACCCGTAAAAGTAAATGGATAAGATGAAAATGATTGAAATGTCACTTTTACTGCACTTCCCACAGAGTCATGCGTTGGCGACTGGGAGTCTAGCGATGATGCTTCGAGATTGTCTCGCTCCTGCTTGCTAAAAAGAACTGTTGTGGTTGAGAGACGGTGATAGCAGCCTTGTGTAGACATTGACCTACTTGGAGCAAGGCGATAAATGGGGAAATGGTCAACATAATAATTAGATCAATAATCGTTATTGCTTGCAAGAATTCATAACAACATTGCCTCGAGAGCAGGGGCGGCTAACAACCGGATAGTTGTTTCCACCGCCAACATTATAAACAATTATCCCAGCTTCGGCTTTCTCGAGAAAATTTGCTCCAAATGCGGAATTAATGGACGATAATTCAAGATTTGCGCTGCGGCAACGACATTGGTACAGCTAATTAAGGGACAGTTCTATATTTGCCAAACCACTTCTTAGATTAGTCGCGTGAAAACGCGAAAGTTGCCAAGGAACTTGTCTTTGGGAGAACAAAGTTTGTTCTATCTATTACAAGTTCGAAATGGACAACAAAAGCTATTTTTTAGATAGGTGTACGTTTCTTTTGACTTTGAAGAGCAAATGGTCATGGTCAACTTGGCACTTGATCCCCCGCCGATTCATAGGTGAACCTTTTGGTAACAACATGGCTGTAACCTTAGTTGCAACACCGTTTTCTTGTAGTTTAGCCAAGAATTGAGCAGCGCTAAAGGGGTTCTTATAAACCAGTTAGTTAGCTTTAACATGGTGCTAGGGTAATTTTCACAATTTATCAGTAGAGTAACTAAACCCGGATTAAATGGCTATTTACCTCATGCATTACTAATCAAACTTATCTCGAAAAGATCAAGGTTTGCGGCATAATGGACTTATATTTTCTACTTCATCAATTTCTTCTCAAGGAATCTGATTAGTTAATTAGAAATTGCGAGCGATTCCGTTTCGACACGATTCGCAAATATTTGATGCCAAATTTCGTGATTGGTGTCAAGGGTCCATATGGATGTAATTAGTTGTTATCTCAAAATTACGATGTTTTGTATTATCTTGAACTTGTAAGCGCGACAGGTCACTGAACTTGAAAGGCTAGGCTACTTATAATCATTTTCATTTCTATATCCAGACTTTTGGAATACACCCAGCATTGCTTTCGTTAATTAGTTGTTATTTTTTTGGAGTAACCAGGGTTCCTCAATGCCGTTTCAGATCGATGATCAAGTCAAAATTAATTATTAATCTTGCTAATTTAAGAGTCGTCAAACATAATTTGGAGCGCCCGGATCTCATTGCAGGTTTCAAGGCGAGAGGATTTTCTCCAACGAGATCCTTTTCATTCGCGTTTTACTTGGACGGCATAATCGACACAAGATCACAAGCACAAACCAGTTCAGTAGGCCCATAATTTGAGAAATCATAACTTTAAAGCAACATAAAATTTCTGTACTAAGACAGAATTTAAAAAAAAAAACAAAGTTTCTTTTAGTTTCACCTACTTTTGCCACAAAAGACCATGAGAGCTACGTTTGGAACCATATCACTTATTTCAGATTTTAGCTTAAACACTACCGGACGATGTCACTTAGTATTATGGAACAGGCCTTTGGAGTTTATTTTTCTAAAAAAATTAGCTCCTCAGCCATCTCAATTGTTCTCTTGTTTATTTCGTCAGGTGGTGCGAATGACGCAACAGTTTAGGATCTCCTTTAACAATCTTAATCAGTAATATGCGGCAAACTTTAATTAACTCTAATCTGTTTAATGGCAAAGGTTTTACAAGGTTTCGAAAACTGGTATTGTCAGGATTCATTTCGTAGCATCGCGATAGAGTCAACAGTAATAATATCGAGTCAAACATTATCACTTTTGAGCGTCAACATCACGAGAGAGATTTCCAGATTAGCAATCTTAATGCATCTTAATGCGGGCCGCTATTTTTGGAGCAATTTCCCATGTGATAAAGCCTCCAACGAATTTAGACTTGCCATCTCGCTGCAAATAAGAGACGAAGAATCGAAACTTGTCGGAAATCGCAGCTTTCTGGACCGCAATCACTCACATTTTTTTACCAATCCATCAGCCACCAGCCAGCGACGTAACCATCGAGATAATTTTTTATTGTCGGTTCGCAAAAACGAAAGTGGTTTGTTAAACAATTAAAAAATCGCACCGCTGTCCCAGATTCGATAACGGATATAAATTTACTTGACACGAAAATACTTGCCGGGAGGACAGACTCGGTGCAAAATCACATTTGGGCGGATCACCGGTGATGTCATCCAAGAATTTCGACCAAATAGGGCCGGCATTGCGCCATTTAGCTTCAAGCCAACCAATTGCGTAACTCCTCCGAATTTGCTTTGATAAGACAAGTTTTAGATTTTAACTTGAATAATAATGTTAGTTAATCGATCACATTCCTATTTAAGCCCAAATTAGTGACAGCGCCGAAAGGCTTTAATTAATCAAATGTGGCGACCTAGTTGCACCCTCGAAAGGGTAGCACCGGCATGCATATTCATGCATTGCGGCAATGCAGCGATGTCCGGGGTGCATGCGAGCATACCAAAATGGTATTGCACCCATTGACAGATCTTCCTGGCTGTTGTCACGCCGAGGTTCTTTGATAATAGGCGATTAAAATGCAAGAGGGACAAAAAATAGCACCTGCAACGGCGCCAATGACAACCGGTTACCTATATGTTACAAAATGTTATAGAGTGATCTAATTTTGCAACAAGATAATCACGGCTCTATTCGCGTCCGCAGTAAATAATAAATGTTAACAAGTTGTCTTGGTCTTTAATAGTTAACACTTCAATTGCAATTGCACCTTGGGTTTGAAAATGGACTTCTTCTGCCTGGTTGTCACTTTTCTAAAAGGCTTGGTTGAAAGGATAATGATTTAAACAATTTCTAATGTCCTCGTCGTCTTAATTGTTTATTGCAAAACTTGTTGAGCGGAGATGCTTTAGTGCCTAAGAATTTTAGATAAAAGAGGCAATTTTAATCTGCCATTAATTGCAAAATGCCATATAGTAAGGTGCACGTAAAGGTTAATAACCCACCGCTGCAGCCCATGCAAGTGAGATGACCTAAAAATGTTGTAAATCGCCTTGAAAATTGAGTTTACTGGCTGTCAATCACGCACACAACAATTTACGGATCTAGACCTATTTATCCCTGCATAATGATTTTTAAAAAACTTGATTGGATCATTATCTCGAAAAGTAGTTACAATGCTCCGTAATGCTTTATAATCATTTTGATTAAAACATTTTCCTAAAATACAATTACCATAATCTTAAATGTTGCCAGCTACAATAAGTAACGCAATTAAATATGTAATAAAGTCATAGGAACAATGCGTTATGTTGATGTTGAGTTAGCAAAATAATGGTGGCTCACCTTTATTCTTGATGAAATTATTTTAAATACCAAGTGATAATACCATCGAAAATGCCCTTTTTAATTTCTCCCTGCGCAAAATAATTGCTGAATCTCGAAATAAATTTTAACATATTGCAGGCAAAAAGCTCCATGTAACTTTCTACAGGTAATTATTGTAATGAGCGATCTTAAGATCATGAATGGAGTTGAGGAGGATTTATCGAAGAATTCAGCGCGCAGCTTCCGTTTATTAATTTCAACATAATTATGACATAAAAACGCCTTTTTGCTCATGTTCTGTCTGCTCAAACATATACTTTCATCTTGTTCCCGGTAGCAACAATTAAAATCTCTGCAAAATATGACTTAATTAAAAATATTTGTTTGCAATTTCCGTTACTTTCTCCCCCACAATCTGGGAATCGTTAAACCATAAAATACGTTTGGCGCTTCGTTGCAGCCATTAAATGACATTATTAGACGCTACTAATGAAGTTACGTAAAACAACTTAATAAAGGTGTAATTTTCTAACTTCAGCACGAGAGTGCACAAGAATTAGTTACGGTTTATTATGCTAAAGAAGACAAGAAAATGGGTTTATTTTGCATTCCTCAACCAGCTGCAGATAGCAATTTAGAATGCAGTCAAAGGTTAGGTCAACTATTACAAGACAACGTAAATTACAAATTACTTGCATTCGCATCTGTGTCTAATAAAGTCAAAACATTCCTAGTTTGAAGTTTGAGGGTAGAGCTGCTGATTCAGAATTATTGTACTTAATCAAGTTGCTTCTGATGCAACCTGGGTCGTAAAAGGAATATGATGTAAGAGGTGTCGTCATTTATATAGAAAATCGAATATTGCAGTTTTGAGAAGTTAATTACCGGAATTCGTCTGTTGCATAAACTGTATCAGGTCGACAGCGTTCAGTAACAAAATGACGAGACCAGCTACTATAGAACGTTGTTGCATTATACAAATGACATTTAAAAATTCTCATTGAACAATTATTTGATCCTTGCAGTTAGGTTAACAAAACCGCACGAAATCCTCGAGCGTGAAGACATTTAATGTCATAAAAGTATTTTTGCACGAACGAGTAAATTCATTTTACCACAGGGAATCAATGCCAAAAAAGCCAATTAGCGTAAAATCAGTGTTAAAATTTGTTAGACATTGAACTCATTATTTAATTGTTAAAAAGCCGCAGGTTGGCTATTATTGTTCGAAAACACTTTACGGTTCAGATTTTCGCCATAAAAATCATCCAATGACAACTTTTTCGTCAGGGTACGTGGCACAATGCAGGTGCAAAAATTGCAACGCAAAAAGGGAAGCAGTGCTAACAACTGGCATTACATAACATTTAAAAATTACATTTCTTTGATTGGAAATTAAAAAGAACAGCACTGAAATACTTTCTTTAGTGTTTAATGGGTTGCCGATACCCGAAATAATGAACGGTTATAACCGAAACGACAGTTGGTAGGTTTCATAACAAAGCAAACGTTTTTGCTGCAGCTATAAAATAACAAAAACAATTATTGATAATAGTTTACGTAATTAACAGATATGGAAACAATGCGTTGATTTCTATATTGTTTTTATTTCAAGTGGAAAATAGTTTCCATTACTTCTCGCATGTCGCACCCATAGGTTTGAGCGTGGCTTACAGCATTACTTTCTTTTCCGAATTGAATGAACCTACTGAATTGAAAAGCTGCCTTAGATGGGCGGCACTTGATACGTACCTGTACGCAAAGTGATAGAGAAATCCTGAGTGTTAAGCGTCAATGGGCGGAAAGAATGTCCATAAATATAATGACGATTTACCGTCATTACATTTTGCAATTATTGTAGAATTATCGCGTCATATAGTATAGGTCAATGTAAACCTCTTACCGTGCCGTAAACGAAGAGTTGTTGATGTTAGTATTTACCATGCGTGAATCGCACCTGCCTGGTAACCACAAGTGTGATCATTATCGCGCCCAATATCATTACAAAAACGGTAATAGTCTTTAAACAAGTCGAGCCTCTTAAAGAAAACTTAATTTAGACACTTCACAATAGAACTTTTATCAATACTTCTGCCGTCAATTAACATCCATCACTGATGAGTAAAGAAAGCATTCAAGAAATGTAGCGATTCTAAGTTATTTTAAGACAATTCCTATTTAAACCCTTCTAAGGTAAGAACTAAAAGCTTTATGCACTCTTTCTTAACTCAGTTTATCAGCCGCATTCTATATCCTAGATGTTTGGTCTAACAAGGGTAGTTTGTTATTAGAATGTGGCCAGTGGTGCCTATATTTAAAATGGCGGTCACACTCTAATTACAAACAACCCATGTTAGATCAAACATCTACGAAACAGAATGCGAGTGATTGGCAGCATAGCTCGCTTGCTGGATACACGGCGAATAATATAGAAGTGTAAGCAACTCCACTTATTCTTCACTGATGTGTTACTAAAAATATATAATTTAACTAATCTTAAGGAAACATAAATGCACATTGTTAAATTTAATTTTAAAAACGAATTAAAATTACGTGCATTAATGAACAGAACAAACTACAGAACATTACTAATACAATAACATGAGCCTTTAAAAGTGCTGGAATTAAAAAACATTAAAACTCTGCTTGAAACCATTTCAGTGCCCATTCGACTTGGCGTTATCTTCAGCGCCATCGCTGCTGGGAAGGTCGGCAAAGAACATGTCAGGGGTGAATTTCAAGGAAGACTTATCGTGGTGCGATATTTTCAAAGTCTCCGCATTAAGTGCCAATACTCCATCATAGTCCCGCAGTTTAACATCATTTTCGTCGACCTCAACCTCGCGTAATTTCTCCAAAACCACAGAATCGCTCACAGTTCCCTTCGCGAAACTCAAAGCAAGCGACTCATCGGTTTTGCCAGCCTCGTCTCTGTCGCATGAAAATTTAAATTTATTTTCAATATTGTCAAATTCCATGGCGTTGTGTTCCATCAAAGCCGGGTGCATGCTCAGGTTTTCCGGTTCGAACATCTCCGTGCTTTGCATGTTGAAACTGTTCTCGTACAATCCCTCATTAAAAGTACTGTGAAACGATTCCAAACCGTTCTTGTTGTAGCTAGACGTTTCCTTCATGTAATCGGTTATGGTAGAGTCATTTGAAAAATTCGAATCGGAAAAGTCGCCGCCTGTTTTCGCTAAATCTTCAATTCCGTTGTGATTCTTCGCGTCAAAACTTCTTGATCCCGATCCATCCGCGTGTTTTCCCTCAGTTTTATTAGCGTCGGGATCTAAACCTTTAAGCTCCTGAACTTCCCCAACGTGACCGTTTTCGTCAACTACTTGATACTGCAAACCTCCTTTGGATAAATTCAGCAGAACTTCGTCGGAAACGTTAACAAAATTGCCGTCGCTAGTTTGGAACATAATTTCAACTTCCTCGTTACCAAGAATATGTTTGATTTTATCAGCGGTTAGTCCTTGACTACTGTTCGATAAAGCAAGAGGGATCATGTTCAAGGGCTTGGACGGTGAAAGGGTTTCGGGTAAATTCTGAACATCTATCAAGGAGTCAGTGTAGGTCTCTTCCACGTTGGGAATAAAATTTTCAACGGTAGTTTCGTTGCAGGATTCTTCTACGATGAACGAGTGAACTTGGGGGGTGCTGGCCATTACTTTTCGCAAGTTAGCCAGAGCGATTCTGCTGGCTTGAGCTTCTTTCGCGCAAGCCTTCTCAGCTTCAGTTCCGATACACTTCCTCTTGAACTTAGGCTGATTGTATGCGTTGTTGAGAGCATAATTAATTTTGGGAGGCAACGCAGTGTTGTTGAACGGTCTATAGACAGTGGGATATTTGGGAGGTTTGCAAATAAATTGCGGGGGTGGGATGCACACTTCATCAGCTGAAAACAGAAGAAAAAAGTAATAAAATATTTAGAACCGTCATGAAATTTCTATTGAAGCTTCTGGATTTCAATGTAAAATTTTACATCTAAAATTTATGTTACAAAGAGGTTTCCAAGTAAATGAAGAAGTATATTTTTGGACACCCCTAATAACTGCTCCGACTTCATTATCATCTAAAATATAATAATGTAAAGATGTTGAACGAAAAACTTTAATTATAGGTAACAAATGGTGGAGGCGCCAAGTTTCTAAGTCAAATTCTCGGTGCTTTCTTATGTAATCAGCCTTCCTAAACTCAAATCAGTAATCAATTAAACGCTAGAATAAATAAATTTTTATAAAATAAGAACAACCACTAAGTTTCGATTTCTTTCAATTTTCAAACTCTTATAACTTTTGAACGGACAGACCTATATTAAATCCAGATACATCAAATTTCTCCATTTCACAAAAGCTATCGAATGTTATATGAACGAAAATCATAAGTCTAATAATAAAGAAGTTGAAATTTGCAATTTAGGTCGATTTTGACGAAAATTTTGAATTGAAACATTCAAATGATCATATCTTAAAAAGTACGACTTGTACAAGGAAACTACGGTAAGATTCGTGTTAAGCGGTTCGAAATCTATAAGATAAAGTCATAAAATCAATGTAAAAAATTTCAATATTTTCGACTTTTTTTTTCTACCCTAAACGATAGAAATTCGAAAAATTTCTAAAATCGACATCGTTGCACCTAAAGGCTGAAAATGGGCGTTTTCTTATGTAATGGGCCTTCCTGAACTCAAATCCGTAATCAATTCGACACTAGAACAAATAGATTTCTTATAAAATTAGAAAAACCACTAAGTTTCGATTTCTTTCAATTTTCAAACTCTTGTAACTTTTGAACGGTCAGACTTACATCAAATCCAAATACATCAAATTTCTTCATTTCACAAAAGCTATCAAATGCTATATGAATGAAAATCGTAAGTCTAATAATAAAGAAGTTGAAATTTGCAATTTAGGTCAATTTTGACGAAAATTTTGAATTAAAACATTCGAACGGTCATATCTTAAAAAGTACGACTTGTACAAGAAAACTACGGTAAGATTCGTGTTTAGCGGTTCGAAATTTATAAGATAAAGTCATAAAATCGATGTAAAAAATTTCAATATTTTCGACTTTTTTTTTCTACCCCAATCGATAGAAATTCGAAAAATTCCTAAAATCGACATCGTTGCACCTAAAGGCTGAAAATGAGCGTTTTCTTATGTAATGGGCCTTCCTGAACTCAAATCCGTAATCAATTCGATACTAGAACAAATAGATTTCTTATAAAATTAGAAAAACCACCAAGTTTCGATTTCTTTCAATTTTCAAACTCTTGTAACTTTTGAACGGTCAGACTTACATCAAATCCAAATACATCAAATTTCTTCATTTCACAAAAGCTATCGAATGCTATATGAATGAAAATCGTAAGTCTAATAATAAAGAAGTTGAAATTTGCAATTTAGGTCGATTTTGACGAAAATTTTGAATTGAAACATTCAAATGATCATATCTTAAAAAGTACGACTTGTACAAGGAAACTACGGTAAGATTCGTGTTAAGCGGTTCGAAATCTATAAGATAAAGTCATAAAATCAATGTAAAAAATTTCAATATTTTCGACTTTTTTTTTCTACCCTAAACGATAGAAATTCGAAAAATTTCTAAAATCGACATCGTTGCACCTAAAGGCTGAAAATGGGCGTTTTCTTATGTAATGGGCCTTCCTGAACTCAAATCCGTAATCAATTCGACACTAGAACAAATAGATTTCTTATAAAATTAGAAAAACCACTAAGTTTCGATTTCTTTCAATTTTCAAACTCTTGTAACTTTTGAACGGTCAGACTTACATCAAATCCAAATACATCAAATTTCTTCATTTCACAAAAGCTATCGAATGCTATATGAATGAAAATCGTAAGTCTAATAATAAAGAAGTTGAAATTTGCAATTTAGGTCAATTTTGACGAAAATTTTGAATTAAAACATTCGAACGGTCATATCTTAAAAAGTACGACTTGTACAAGAAAACTACGGTAAGATTCGTGTTTAGCGGTTCGAAATTTATAAGATAAAGTCATAAAATCGATGTAAAAAATTTCAATATTTTCGACTTTTTTTTTCTACCCCAATCGATAGAAATTCGAAAAATTCCTAAAATCGACATCGTTGCACCTAAAGGCTGAAAATGAGCGTTTTCTTATGTAATGGGCCTTCCTGAACTCAAATCCGTAATCAATTCGATACTAGAACAAATAGATTTCTTATAAAATTAGAAAAACCACCAAGTTTCGATTTCTTTCAATTTTCAAACTCTTGTAACTTTTGAACGGTCAGACTTACATCAAATCCAAATACATCAAATTTCTTCATTTCACAAAAGCTATCGAATGCTATATGAATGAAAATCGTAAGTCTAATAATAAAGAAGTTGAAATTTGCAATTTAGGTCGATTTTGACGAAAATTTTGAATTGAAACATTCAAATGATCATATCTAAAAAAGTACGACTTGTACAGGGAAACTACGGTCAGATTCGTGTTAAGCGGTTCGAAATCCATAAGATGAAATCATAAAATCGATGTAAAAAATTTCAATATTTTCGACTTTTTTTTTCTACCCCAATCGATAGAAATTCGAAAAATTCCTAAAATCGACATCGTTGCACCTAAAGGCTGAAAATGAGCGTTTTCGTATGTAATCGGCTTTCCTGAATTCAAATCCGTAATCAATTCGACGCTAGAATAAATAGATTTCTTATAAAATTAGAAAAACCACTAAGTTTCGATTTCTTTCAATTTTCAAACTCTTGTAACTTTTGAACGGTCAGACTTACATCAAATCCAAATACATCAAATTTCTTCATTTCACAAGAGCTATCGAATGCTATATGAATGAAAATCGTAAGTCTAATAATAAAGAAGTTGAAATTTGCAATTTAGGTCGATTTTGACGAAAATTTTGAATTGAAACATTCAAATGATCATATCTAAAAAAGTACGACTTGTACAGGGAAACTACGGTCAGATTCGTGTTAAGCGGTTCGAAATCCATAAGATGAAATCATAAAATCGATGTAAAAAATTTCAATATTTTCGACTTTTTTTTTCTACCCCAATCGATAGAAATTCGAAAAATTCCTAAAATCGACATCGTTGCACCTAAAGGCTGAAAATGAGCGTTTTCGTATGTAATCGGCTTTCCTGAATTCAAATCCGTAATCAATTCGACGCTAGAATAAATAGATTTCTTATAAAATTAGAAAAACCACTAAGTTTCGATTTCTTTCAATTTTCAAACTCTTGTAACTTTTGAACGGTCAGACTTACATCAAATCCAAATACATCAAATTTCTTCATTTCACAAGAGCTATCGAATGCTATATGAATGAAAATCGTAAGTCTAATAATAAAGAAGTTGAAATTTGCAATTTAGGTCAATTTTGACGAAAATTTTGAATTAAAACATTCGAACGGTCATATCTTAAAAAGTACGACTTGTACAAGGAAACTACGGTAAGATTCGTGTTAAGCGGTTCGAAATCTATAAGATGAAGTCATAAAATCAATGTAAAAAATTTCAATATTTTCGACTTTTTTTTTCTACCCTAAACGATAGAAATTCGAAAAATTTCTAAAATCGATATC
This sequence comes from Schizotus pectinicornis, assembly GCA_951805265.1. NCBI lineage: Eukaryota > Metazoa > Arthropoda > Insecta > Coleoptera > Pyrochroidae > Schizotus > Schizotus pectinicornis. Next base: position 27,110,366 of record OX638202.1, read on the forward strand.
GTTGCACCTAAAGGCTGAAAATGGGCGTTTTCTTATGTAATGGGCCTTCCTAAACTCAAATTCGTAATCAATTCGACACTAGAACAAATAGATTTCTTATAAAATTAGAAAAACCACTAAGTTTCGATTTCTTTCAATTTCCAAACTCTTGTAACTTTTGAACGGGCAGACTTACATCAAATCCAAATACATCAAATTTCTTCATTTCACAAAAGCTATCGAATGCTATATGAATGAAAATCGTAAGTCTAATAATAAAGAAGTTGAAATTTGCAATTTAGGTCAATTTTGACGAAAATTTTGAATTAAAACATTCGAACGGTCACATCTTAAAAAGTACGACTTGTACAAGAAAACTACGGTAAGATTCGTGTTTAGCGGTTCGAAATCTATAAGATGAAGTCATAAAATCGATGTAAAAAATTTCAATATTTTCGACTTTTTTTTTCTACCCCAATCGATAGATATTTGAAAAATTCCTAAAATGGACATCGTTGCACCTAAAGGCTGGATTTGGGCGTTTTCCTGGATCAAACTAGTAAAATGGTCGTTCAACGTGATTAAAGAAGAGCCGCTCCAATTAGGGAAATGGAAAGTGATTTTGAAATTTGATGGGAAGGCTTCCTGCCATTTAGTAGCTTCATTTTGTTTTATTAGCATACTCAGTAACTAGCTAAGTGGGCAGCCTTCAACAAAGTCTTTGCCCCAAGACCCACGGAGCCTCAAAGGGCATTACAGTCACAACAATACTTACCGCAATACAGAAATTTTTTAAATTAAATTATGATATAGGCCCTTTAAGCAGTCCCCAAATGTGGATGAGAAGTCAGTTCTACGTACACACACACACACAAAAGAAATAATGGTAAAACATTCTCCATGTTATGTATAGTCCATGTATTAAGTAATGTGGCCTCTGAGATGAGGTTTGGGTCAGATACAGGTAAATAGGCAAACTATTTTTCTCCTGTAAAGTACAACTTATTTTATTAGCAATTAAATAATATTAATTGCAAAAAAAATAGTTTTCCCATTTACCTGTATCAGACCCGAACATCACTGCAGAAACAACACATTTAATGCATGGATCCTACCTGTGATGCTTTGATATTCACTCTCAGCAAAAACGTGTTGTAAAGCAGCCATCCTGAACATCTTCGCAGCAGCAATAAAATACTTCATATGCTCGTTCCCGACCACAGTTTCCCCGCAGTACATAAATTCAATAAGAGACTTCATTACTGCAAAATCCACTCCATTCACAATAACTTGTTCCACCGCCTTATTCTCAAAGTGTTCCTATAAACATTGCGATATTATTAAATTGTAACGAACAATTTAAAATTGAGAACTTTAAAATAAGTACTGCTCGCAGCCAAAACACATTTGTGTGCATGCATAGTGTTGCTTCCGCAGCAAATAGCAACATCTACCAAACATTGTCTTTCCATCAACATGCATAATCCTCTTGAAACGTGGCGTGAGTGCGACTCCCACTGCAAAAAGTACTTCCCGCCGCTTTTCTCCATAGTAGCAGCTCAAAACTTTCTAAAAAGAAAATTACAAGTTCAATAAAAAAACATAACCTCACAAAAGTCTTCTAGCAAGCAAGAGCCGGAAAAGGGCAAAAATGGAGGAGGATTCTTACGGGTATTTGGTGGCTTTTACAGTATTTAGATGGAATCTCGGGAAACTTATTCAAAGAACAGGATAATTGGGGAAAGAAAACTGTCTATGGAACAACTACACTAGAATTCCTCAAAATTCAATTTAACAAGGCGTTGCCATAGAAACAATTGAATCAACCAATCAACAGGTGGTCAACAAGCATGCCATGACAGGAAGTTATAATGCGCGGTAATTTTAAAATTGCGTTAAGATCTTTGTTTCTCCTTATGATTTTTATTATTTTTATAAAGAAGCTCGTTATTGCGACAAATTTGTAAATCTTCCTAAATTGTTTAGGTTATCTAAATAATAAAATATCGCCTTGTACTCATGCTTTTGGCGCATCCACCATTTCACTATTCGTTTCTTTATGTCCCTAAAGATCATGGACAGTAGTTTTGTTTCTTTGTATTCCTAGCTACAACTTAAATAAGAAATAGTTTTTATAAATTTATTGTATAAAAAGTAAATCACATAAGTAAACTATAAATTAAAATTTAGTACAGAAAGAGACAATCTAAACTAAAACACGTAACATTTTAACTAAATATACATAGGGAAAGTAATAATAACATAATAAGTTAATTGGTGTTACTTTAAAAGTAGTCTTTTATCAAGAAACTAAAATTCAAATCGTGGAAGTAGACATAAAAACATTATTTTTAACAAGGTACATAAAACGGTACTTTTGGAACACTTTAGCGTGTGTAAACCTCAACTATGAATAAAAGCAATAATTATATTTGGCACGCTAAATTACTTGAATGTTGAAGTTTGCTTGACACAATAGTATCTTACGAAATGCGTTCGAACAGAATTGAGACAGGTTCTGCATCGAATTCTGCCATACCGAGAAATTCACAGTACAAAAATGGCACTGTAAAAATACCATATAAGCTATAATTTTATTTACAGTTAAGTAAATAAATATATTCGGTTTGTTATCCATTAGTTTACACTTAGATGGGGATAAGTACAAATTATTAACCTAATAATCACTGTTAAAAAAATTAGTAACGTTAAGGCAAAACTTTACTAAAATGTTAGGACATTTAATAATAATCCAGTTTTTGGAACTAATTTCACAACCATCCATAAAGTGTTTGTATTGCACTAAGAAACAAAACGACAAGAATTAGGTCTTATTCTAGAAGATATGCAGTTTTGGGGAGAGAAGTAGAAAACTTATCCCTGCCCGCTTTACAGGAATAAAGGCGAGTAATGCTGAATAGGTACGCAGATATGAATTTAGTGCTCGCGCCAGTATTTAAAAATTGTTTGTTCAGATTAAGTGCGTCAGTTGGTTCCACTTAATATTCAAATAAAGAGTAAAAAGGCACTTCTTGAACATAGTGAAAGAAAAAAAGGGTGGTGTTGAGAGACCATCGACACCGTCTAAAGCGTTAACTTAGAATCCACGAAAATTCTCGCGTCAACACCTTGAAGTTAAGATGGACTCGAGGTAATTTGACGGTGCGAACGGCGTTATTAGTGTTTTAGTAAAGTTTTACCGTGTGATATTGACCTGACTCAACTTTAATTACTTCTGCTAGTGCGGAATGTCGTTTCCACAGCCTTAAACAAGTCAGTTTGGGAAATTGCGTATATCAGTCATCCGAAAATAGAAATTCACTTTCAGACAACAAGACTTCTAAATCAGATTGGACGGTATGTATATTGGAATCAATATCATCAGGTTTAATAGCGGGAGGATCAACCTGTAATGGACTAGCTAGAAGCGGGGGCACGCCCGTCGTAGCACTACCACCAACATTAAGCTCATTCACCACTTTTTGTTCTTTAGGCTCGCGCTGTTTAACAGTGCGCACTAGCACGCCTGTCCTAGGAACCCGTTTCTCGGTCCTTTTGGCGTCGCATCCTCTCTCGATTATCACACTAGTCTTCTCCGGCTTGCGCAACTTAACACTAAATTTGAAAGGTGGTTTATACACTACTTGCAACCGAACTTTCTCTTTTTCATTCGGGATATTACCAACGCTGTGCGACTTGCTCTTGTCAGTGCGAGGTCTGATAGTTGGACGCTTACTGGGACTTCTACGAGTCTTATCGGTCAATCCAGCAGGAGTCGATTTTGATTTCGGTAGAGCATACTGCGACTTCAACAACCAATTCTGCACCTTCCCAACGGAATCAGCTTCCGGTGTCAAGGGATTGTGAACGACCTCAGCACTAACTAAACCCTTTTTACCGTCGACGTCAGCTTGGACGTGACTGTAGTCAATAATTTCCTTCTTTTTCTTCTTCTTCTTGGCCGCAGTGGAAAGTGGGGGTGGCTTCTTCACCTTGCTGTGCGGAATTTCGATTATGTTCGCGTCGACCACCGCCGGTTTCTTCCTAGTTTCCTCGACGCCCACCGGAGCGGAAACTCGCTTCTTTTTCTTCGGCGAGCTCTTGCTTTTGCTGGGACTGTTGAGGTTGTTGTTGATGGATTCTTTCGTTTTGCGTTTTCGCCGGACCTTGCCGTTGCGGACTTTGCGCTTTAGGGGCAGTTTGGACCTAACCGCCGGATGGACCGTCACTTGGCCGTTGTCTCCGTCGGGCGGCAGACGGACGGCTTCCGTTGGAGAGCTGTGCATTATCGTGATGGATTTCAGCTTCAGATTCGGCCTCTTGCCCAGATACTTAGTGCTCAACACCTACAACAAGCGAGAGATCAGAACAAGTTTCAGACACCGCCACAAAAAATTAGCATAGGTATCTTTAAGGTTGTAGCTTTTTAGAGGCTTAGCCGAAATAATTGGAGAGAAGAAGAAAGTCGCATCTATATACTTTACTTCACAGCATTTTAAGGTGAGGGGATATACTCAATAGAGGGTATCATCATCTTATCTGCAACTTTTATGTCACTGATGCAGACGCTACGACACTCATGCCTCGTTGAAAAATTACTTCTTTTAGTACCTCGTACAAAATACAAAGTTAATTGCGTCACAGTTAAGAATTTCTAGTTCTAATTCCAGGCCATTGAGGCGGTAATTAAACCTGTCAAATAAGCCATAAATTGCGCAAAAACGTGTAACAAAAGGAAAAATAATCTAAGTGGTTCTTTTGAAGATGGACGTAGAAAATGTAATTTTACACATTTTCCCTAATTATTCAATAGCAAATTTTACGAGACAAGACTTATGAGGCAGTAAAAAGCGCTCTAACATGAAACAGCAAAGCAGTAATAGGAAATGAGGCATAAAGAGCTAGTTCGACGGTATTTTACATAACAAGTTAGCTCTAATTTGCAACATTACCTTACTTACGTCTTTCGAAATCGTATAAGAATAAAACGATTTTAATCTGACAAAATAACACAAACGTGAAAAGTGGTAGTTTTTATTACGGAGAAGGGGCACCTACCAATAACGCTATGACGACCGCTATCATTAGCGCCACCGCATACCAATACTCGAGGACCCATCTCCTGAAGCTGGCGAAGCTCTCCTCGGAAAGGAGGAGCTTCCTCAGGGTGGCCAGCGGTCCCGAGGGGTCAACTTCCCGGCACATTTGGAAAACATCACAGTACCCGCTGTAGTCATTGCAAGGAGTTCCCGGTTTCGAGTACATATCCGGAATGTCGTAGGGCATGTCGTTCCAGTCGAATGACGAGAGGCATGGCTGATTGTCCCCTGGTAATTTACAGCATAGTTCGCACGCTTTTGTTTTGGGATCGCCCTTCCTCGGAATGCACTGACAAGATTCCAGGCCATACGCCAAACAGATGGATCCGGTGCATTCCTGGAATAGTATTTCAATTGCTAGTATGATGAAGTCGTAAAAGTTTAAATCGCAACGCACCCCCATGAAACAGACGAACTCTTTATTGCAAATAGTTTTGTTTGGTTTATTGACCGAGGGAGGACATTGGGGGTTCCTGCCGTTACAGAAGCTCTCGTCCCTGCAGCCGTTATCGTCTCTGCATTTGTCGCCGAATTTCACTTGACATTCCTGGGTGCAACAGGGACCCTGCGGACACAAAAGACGGATCAATGGTTAAGTAATTGACAGAGGAGGCGACAAAAACCTGCGAGGGGCTGCAAATGCTTCTTGGGGTGAGACGACACGGCGGTTCGTCGATGGGGGCGTAACGTCTTTGAGGAAAACAACACTGGTCGCGACAGTCCTCCTCCCAGCCGCAATCGCACTCTTCGCCCTCTTCAACAACACCGTTTCCACAAAGAGACGCCTGCGGTTCTGGAAAAAAATAATTTCAAGTCGGACAATAATGGGAAAACTGCATGGTGCGAAATAAAGTTAGATTAGAAGCGCAAAGTTTTAATGAAACAAAGAGATTTACCTGTAAAACACCCTTTTGGCGAGCGGGCTTTAAAATTAAGGACTGGGTTGATGCTCTTCAGGCTGCACGGAGAAAAGTGATTATTGTTCTTCTTGTCTCCCGAAGTTGCTCTCGCGAACATAATGAAGTTGCCATCTTCACCTCCAGGAGTGCATTGTTCCGGGTCGTGCTTTGTGCAATGAAGAGTTAACATTAATCGTCTTATAATCAGGCAGACTAATCAACTGGAAGGAGGCGCCGCAATTAGGGAGCATACGTTAGGAATTATTCATCGAAATTACAGCTGTTGGGCCATTGATTTTTCTGAAGCTTTGTCTTAAAAATTTCAACCAAGAAAAGAGTAATGGAGACACTGAAAACTTTATGACTCAGACTGCTGAAGAATTACTGACAGGATCGCGTTTCAGTCTTTCGAAGATCAATTTTTAATGACCAGTTTTTCCAATTAACAAGAATACGCTTTTAAAATTTACGGGGAGTTTTACGTCGTTCAATACCTAGGCGCTTTCGTGGTTTCCCTCCGTTTTACGACGGAATAAAAAAAATCTAATTTCGTCACTCCACCCACCCCATACATCAGTAACAAGTAGTGGTAAATTACAAACACACAACTGTTAATTCCAGTGACTACCACATAGTCCATAAGTAGATTGCAATGCAGAAATAACATACTAAGTTATTAAAGTGTTGTAGAGTTTGGCGTTGCAACATAGAGTTGGCAACTTCGAAGTAACAATGAGCAAGGCAAACAGGAAACTTCAGCGGAAGAAAATTAAATTTGTTGCTCACTTTTACGTAACCGCTGTGGACACTTTAGCGTGCTCTATAAATCTCCTTTTAAAAGTAGCTCCCCGTTGAAATCCAACAATAAAATGACAGTGATCTCGCTTATTTACCGTCTTTCCTATTTCTACGCTCCGAACTTGAAACGTTAAATCGCCAGCAGGTACTTTCACAGCTTTAACACATTATAAATCTGTCCTTACATTTTTAACTTTAGCCCCAGCGGACCGCAACACATGTCGTTTTGCCAAGGGAGTCGGGTTAAAGAAGAAACGACGATTTCACACAAAACCAAATAAGCTGCGAGTCGGAAATTGAAAATCACCCCTTTATAGTTACCTACACCCAATGTTGTGTTTGTGACAGCCATAGAAAATGTACGTTAATTTGTAGGATTGACGAGGGTAGATAGTCTATTACTGGCGGATTATAGTAGAAAATCCTTTCACTCCAAATTAGAGATAAAAGAGAACATAGACCCTGTGCGGAATTATCAAATACGCTAAAATGAGACTCGAGAGAAAGAAGGGATTCACGAACGCGTCGGATTAGACCAGAATTATTGCTGTAATTCAAAAGCTTACATTACACTAACTTCATATTAAGTCGAGCAACAAATTTCGGGGGCGGGGGTCATTATCTAAGAGACAATTTCTTAAAAGAAAAATTACCACCATTTTCCCGCTTCCTCCCTTTAAAACCTTGTAAATTTCTCGCACAACAGCAACTCGAGGTTGACTATATTTTGCATCTGAATGTTACTTAAAACGGCAATAATAGCTATTACGTTGTTCAAATCCGACGAGACACAATAAGACTTTCGCCATTCCCCCTGAACGGAGTCTACGTAACGAAATGAAATATAATTCAATTTCGGGCAAGTATCGCCTTTCTGGAGTTCTGTCGTCTCTCATTTAGGTGCGTATCGTTAATTCAAACGAATTTTTTCCTCTCTCGGATTACGAGTCAAGGGAGGAACGAACATTCGTCGTGACAGTGGAAGTAGAAAAAAAGACAAAACGAGAAAAGGTGGGTAGGTACTTACCGGCGATCCGAAATTATGTCCAATTTCGTGAGCGAGTGTTACATGGGACACCGCGGGCGGTACATGCTTGCCGTAGTTCAGCAACGTAACGATTCCTGTGTTCAACGATTTCATGCTGCCTCTGTAATGCTGAAAAAGGAGTAATGGATAATGATAGATGCACTCTGGGGAAATATACAAGCAATTATTAATATGCACGGAGATGTAGGTACGCGGAATTTAAGGGGGCGGTTCCTGATTTATATGTGTGGTTAGGCGCGGGTTGGTAAAATATTGTTCGACACCCCTAAATAAATTTTTGAAACTTATACAAGTCCTATTAGAAAATTTCAGGCAGCAACGAAAGCTGTGTATAGTTGGTTGCCGATCTCGTGAGCGTCAGCAGTTGCATGTCAACATCAATCGTCTTGATGGTAATTTGAATTTCAGACAGTGTCTATTTGAAGAAACGACAAAAGCTCTACAAACGACTCTAACGTCAAGTCGCGTTATCATACGTAGGTGCATTTTTTGATTTCGTTAGCAAACACTCTGCACTCTATCCCGTGCAATGATAAAACGCGACGTTGGGGCAATGCAAGCGGGACGTGCCGGTCCCGTCCGTAAAGCTGGGGCATTTCCTTTCACATTTCCAGTTGGGCGCTCCTAAAATTTTATCCTCACCTATTTTGCTTTTGTCATCGCCGTTAAACGAGGCGGAAAATGTGGAAATTATTGGCAGTAATCCGTCGCTTGGACCCGAGATATGGAAAAGCGATTGACGTTTGGACAAAATCGTCCATAAAATCGCCACTGCATCAAACACCCCACCGTGTCCGTAGTCTCCTGGTTCCGTATCATTGGCGGCATTAACATTTGTAAGGTACTACACTTTACTGCCCGACTTTATCGCCCACGTACGTTCCCAGCCATAAAATTTGCGCTAAAACAACGTTACCGACCAGAAATTCACCGAGAAAATTCCGAATTACAATGTCGGTCGCCAACTTCTCCACTTAGTTGCGTAACAACTATTCAAAAGACTCAACTACTTACTTCTTGTCAAATTCGACCGGTTCGGCGATATTTTGTTGCCAATTTGACATTCAAGTTCGAACTCGTCGTAAGTATATAAATTCACGTTATTGTTCGACGAGGTTGCCTTATTGATGGCGTTTAAAGCGAATCAACAATGATGGTAATTGAGAGGTCGGGGGTAACAAAGCTCTTTACGAAGGCCGAATTGGATTATATGCTGATCGAACTTGCCAGCCCAATGTTTACGGCGCTCTACCTAAACTACAATAGTTTGAACTGGGACCGGTAATGTTTAATAAACCGTGGCACAACACGTGTCAAGTGATCAGCAAGAGCTTCAACTGTCCATATGGAGAAGTAGTGCGGCTGCATTGTCTGCTGCATGCACACATTAATCGCATTGAATTACACTCTTGCCATTGCAGAATTGCAAACTAATGACGCTCTAACGATGTTTCCATGCACAAACACAAGCATAGCCAATTTAGATTTCTCGAGCACGCCAGTGATGCACGGCGGAGCCAAATCTACCGTATAGAGGGTTGAAATTCTATTAAAGATGTGCAGACTTCCACGCCTCTAAAGAGCAGACCACACTTTGTTCTTTAATCCTTATAAAGGTGACAATTATTCTCATTATTGCCAATGTTCCTGCTGCCCCATCAATAATCTTCTCAATCTAGATCACCAAATAAAAGCCTTGCACTTGTTAAACATTTTGCTCCTCGAGAGTTAACCCTTCACTCCTTTGCGAATAAAGCGTGTCAATTGAATACACCATCACCTTGCGAGGGTTGCAGAAGAAAATTTTCTATTCCATCGACGACAGACCTGGAACTTGATTTTAGCAACAAACTTCATGCCTATTTTAAACTTTTATTGCACCGTTAAGAGTTATTTTTATGGAAAATATAAATTTGCAACTGCTCTGGCCGATAAAGCGGCAATAGGGTGGATAACTCGCTTGGGGTCTAAATGAAATAATCGCCCTGTAGGTTAATTCACGGCATTTAGGTCGCGGGTAATCCCTTAGTATGCCTAAATCGGTAACAACATTAACCTACAAAAAGGACAACGGTAGAATAATGCTCTTAGCTGAATCCTTCACATAAGAGGATTACGTTATACAACTCAATATAAATATAAAATCCAAACCTGTTTTTCTTCTTCCACCCTTATAAATATCAAAATTAATAAATAACTGTAACTTACTCCGTTTTTCTCGCAGACCCCTCCGGCGTTCTTCAAATCACCGGTCCAGGCCAATCCCAGCGTTCCCATCTCGAAATCCCGATAAGTAAACATGTAGGCCAAACAGAACGCATCGTAGTCCTCCTCTGAAACAAAAATCGAGTTAGGTAATTGATTATCAACTGCAGATTGCGAGTCGTTAACGAGAAAAAGACGTTAAATGCGACTCGCTGAATACAAAAGATGCAATTTAAATAATTTGTAAAAGTTTCTAGTCATTTAAAAAAGGATTAATAAAGAGGACCGGCTCCAACTTCGATACGATTTGATATAAAACGAAAGCAAGGAAGGATTTTATCGGATGGGGTGAAATTGGAACCGGAAGAACTCATTAGGAGATTGCATCGTCCGCCGTTCATCACTTGAATATGAGACACAGAATTTCTGACGAAAATTTACGACCGTCTTAGGAAATTTAAGAAATTCCAATTAGATTAAGAAAAGCTGCCAGAATTGGGCTGTTGCCGCCCACGACTTGCTACAGAATTTGCAGGAAACAACCAAATTGTTGAGAGATATCTGCCCGACAATTATCCAACCTACGCAGTGTTTTCCTGTTGATCCTTGTAATTATTTCGACTGATGAGCGGCGGCGCCCTGGAACTATTTAGTTAACGCCGGTGCGCAGTGGCGTGATAGTTCCAAACAGACCTCGTACTTTCATTGCACTCTAACTAATAATTTTTTGTGACACAGGTGCGTAACTAATTGCGTAACATGTGTTCGGCTTCCCCCTTGTATAACGACGTTTCAAATGTTAATTTAGAAAGAGTGCATTTGACGAAAATATAACGAGGATTGACAATAGCGCCGTCGAGATCATCTCGTAATTCCGTTTTGATTTGACGTCAAAGCCAGCCCTTCGTTCGACTGAAACTTTATTTATAGCCCTCACTTAATCGCATTCAAATTTCACGCTTAACGGCTTCATTACACAACCATAGACTGCCGAAATAATTATTACGCTCGTTCCGTATTTAACACCTTTTGTCTCGGCGACGGTGTAATATAATTTATATTTTTAAGGAGAATGGGACTCGCCAGTTAAAAGCTCTCAGAGGTAATTTAGATCCCTCTTAATTCCTTTGCTTTCTGCGTTCGTACAGTGGCAGAGACGGCACCGGCTTTGAGCGGGGGTCCTTGAATTTATTTATTTATGATGAGTCTGTTCCGAACCCCCGACTTTCTGTAATTGTTTACGAACTTATTGGCGTTTCGAAAAGTGAAAATTTCAACTAAATCACCTTGATCCTGTTCAGAATTGCGACAGGTTTGGATCGGGAAGGGTTTTGTCTAATGAGACTTGCAACCTGCAAACTCTTCCCACTTCTATTTATTTGTTTTCTTATGAGGCGGGGAATTAACAAGTTTACTTGGTTGCATACTCGGTAGGGAATTCGGATGGGAAGTCCCGGATTGCCCATAATTTTCGTATGCAAGGCGAGAATCTGCACCTTTAGAGTTCTGAATGGAAGCCAAGCTTTAGATTCCTTTACGAGCATAAAATACGGGTAATTGACGCAACGATAGTTGTTCGGCGGGATAGCTTCCGAATTTGGTGACAAGTTAGTGTTTTAGGCGTTGACTTCTTCGAATTTTGCTCAAGCTGCTAATTAAGCGTATTTAGGGCGGAAGACTCCTAGAAGCCTCCGAATTCAATCAAGATTTATCGAGTTAGAGCAGGAGTATTTATTAGGGGAGTAAATCTTTGGGTCCCGTTCGACTTTAATGCCGAATTAGGGAATATATTAGGGCGACAAGATAGCAGTCATAGGAAAAGTGCTCTTCCCCCTAAAATCTGACGCAAAATCAATTTAAATCCCCCCACTATCGGTCGGAATTAAATTGAATCAGGCGTCCGGAAACAAGAAAAACTCAACAGAATCGCCTCCAGCAGCCAACCCGTAACTGTTATGATATTTCATTCGGGAGCGGAATTGTTCCTTGAAAATATCCCATGCTAATGGGGCAATCTCCTCGTGTGTAATAGCACGTGAAGGTTTAATTATCTAAGTGCAGCTGGCAAACGCGGGATCCAGCTTTTGTAAATACGGCCCCACTTGAGAAGTTGGCAAAGTTCTAGCTCTAGCCACTAAACTAGAATATTTCCCGTTATAGAATACAGGAAACGCTTCTCTCAGGAGAAGTTATCCAGTTGCGCGAATATTTTGGTTACTTTTACTTTTCCGACAGCCAGATGGATCGCGGGTGGAATAGCAAGTAGGTATATAAATCCGGGAATTACTGCGCTCTGTGGCTTCCTTATATGAATTGCTTGTAAGCAAGGCAATCCCCTTGAACTGCGCGACTGTCGAGGAACAAATGCGCTCCGAAGGGAAGACGTCATCTATTTCGGGTAATTGATTTAAGTTATTTGGGGGGAACCCAGAAGAATCACGGTCGCTATGCAATCCTGTCAGCTCTCATAAAATAACAGCAGGAGTGAGCACTTTGCCGCAGGAAATCGCCACTCGTACTTTCTGAATAAAACATTAAACTTGCAGCGGCACCGGCATTAACCGACAAGACGTCGCAAATTTGAATTTTCATAGTTCCGCCGCCCCGGCCGGCCGCAACTTGAGAATTAAATTGCGGGCCATAGGGGTAGCCGGCCGCAATTTAAATCTACCATGACAGTTGTAAATTGGACAAGTCAGGCAAGTAAACGAAAATATTGGCCTCAATGCGGCAGGAAGAACACCGGCTGTAAAATTAGCTTTTTCTGGGGATTATTTGTTTCCAAAACCAATTTTCAGATGACATGCTTGATAACATTGCGAGTCACTTCGCTTCGTGGGTTCTTGAATTAAAAAAAAATGGTTAGGGTAGAAACTTTCTGATGCCTGGAGAGTAGAGTAGAGTCAAAATCTTTTGCCGGTATGGCAGCCACTGAACTGCTACTATGACCGCCGGCAAGGTTTGGAAAAAAACGGATAAGCGAACCCCCAATCAATAATTCAGCATCAGCAGTACGGGCCCTGAATTCTATTCTTGCCGGGTGTCATGAATTAATAACGACTTAATGCGATCAATTTAGTTTACAACCGCCGCAAATTTTCGTGTTATCCCGAAAGTTTCACCTGCCTAACGAAACCGACGACGAATTTCGTTTGTTACTCCCCAATTGCGTTATCAAATATTCAACTTTACATGCTTTAAGTATTTTAAGTGGAGTATGAGAATAATGAACGGTGGCGGTTGTTGCAAGTTGGCAGTCCTGAGGGAAATTACCCAATTACCTGCGCGTACTCCTATCGAACTGAACCTCTGAAGGGCTTTCGCGCTCTACTCGTGCCAGTTTAAAGAAGATACAACTTCAGTTTATCGTTAAAGCTCGGCAAACTTGCATTCGTTTCGAAATACTTAACAATTCTCGACGCACGTACAAGAGCTCGACGGGGACTTCATTAAATGGAACGGGGCGGCTTCCGAGGGTCGAAAGAGACCCATTTGCTGGCAAAAAGCTTGTTTACTGATAATCATTTAGTCGAGATCTACAACCGCCACAATGCAACCACAACTGGGTGCAGAACCAGGTGCAATAATTAATTGCTCTTGCATTAATAAAGCAACTTGATGGATTACAGTAATTGCCCCAATAGAAGGGGATATGATTATGAGAAATTCGTCAACTACCACAGCGAGAGATGCCTGAATAAATTAATTGTCTCTCTTATAGTTTTAATTACTTTAGTCTTCTTCCTGTCGTTTTTAGAAAAATTGTGAAAACTTTCCCCTGCTTCGTAGAGTACACAAATTAAATAATTGCGAGAAATATTGACATAAAAATAGTAACCTTTTTGCGCTTTCACTGTTGATCGTTAGGATATGACAGATGTCTGTTTGAGACTACCCTAGCACGTCATATCTGGGTAAAGCATAGCCTCTCGAAATGGACAAAGCCGTGCTAGAGACTTCAACCAACGGAAGCATCTCGTGCCTACAAAAGGTTCCAACTTCAGGTGTGAAATTACAGTCTGTACAGTTATCCAATAACGTGGAACTATACTTTCCGCTGTCACGGCGATAAGCGATGGGGTTGCGGACTACAAACAGGAAAAGCAAATCGACAGGTCTGAGGGGGTGAAATGGGTTGGCTCCTGACTATGGACGCGACTGCCGTCCATTTCCATAAATCCAGCATCTATAGGATACGAACGGTGATTATTTCACACGAGACGCCATTGTGCCTTATCAACCCCTCATCAGTCGCATAAACCTATGTTTAAATATTCACGTGGCAACTGATACAGACCCGTGTATTTATCACGTATTCAGACATTTCCGTGAATGCATAAAGCTAGTAGGGAACAACTTGGAGACCGTTATCTCGCGCCAACACAGCAAGCCCCCCATTTAATATTCAATCCCCCATAACGCACAGGGCCTAACGGCCATAATTTAGCCAACGTGTATAACAGAGGTTAATACCGGCCGGACGCGGATGGACACATTAGAACATGAGAGGTGACAGGTGCAGGCCGTGCCACCGACAGATAGTTGGATCAATTTATGACTGCCATTACTCCCTAGAGGATATTACGTCATTTCCATGAGCCATCCCCGCTTGTTGCATTACATTAAAGTGCGTCCCGATAATTAATTTCGGTTTGTCGATGCCGAAGCAAGCTCGGCACGTGATCTGGATGTCTCTGGAATTACCGACAAGGAACAAATATAATGTACACCAAATTAAACCATACATCCCTTGCACTGTCCACCAGAAAATTTAATGAGTATCAAAAAATCTAAATAAAACTCAAATTATTATACATCAGAAAATGAGAACATCACCACTAAAATAACTATGCTGCGTATTGTTTTACCATTGCTTACATTTTAAATTCTATACGTCTATCAATTTTACTAAATGTTCACCAAATTTAGAACGCTCAAGTTGCGCGTTCGTGCTGTACATAATAAATATTCGCGCTATCCATTTATATTTAGTGTTTCTCAAAAAAACTATTTGTGCGTCAAATAATTATTCTACTACTCCAAAAATAAAATATGCTCCCGCATCTCTCCTTGCCGCTTGCGCTTCCAGACAAGAAAAAAAGTTTTGTACAAGGTCAGTTCAGGGCCCTGTAATTTTTTTTTAAAGCACGATTAGAAATTACCACTAAAGGAAGTTTTACGTTTTACATAATGCAAGCCAATTACAGCAAAGCATTTATATATTACGGAAATCAATATCTTTTTTTGTGCAAACCACTTCTATTTTTACTCTTATTTTCCTTGACGTAGCACATCTACATCTATAATTTTGCATAAAATTATTTACCATTTGCACAACATTTTATTGTTTGTGTTTTTTTGATCAACAAATAGTATTTTTAACTGCTAAATAATATAAGACACTGTCGAAAATTAAATATCTGGGTATTAGGTTAGAATTAAATGCGGAATAAAATTTGGTGAACATTTAGTATTTATGGTCAACAAAAGTTATTTTGGCGAACAAAATATATAAGAGGCCAGCATTATGTCAATATTTGGTTGTCGCTTTAAGATCATGTATTTTCTTAATTTTGGTGAGCATTTAGTATTTTTGGGAAATGAAAGTATATTTTTGTATGAAAATATTGAATAAATTTGGTAGGCTGTTAAATACGACCCTTACCGAAATACCAAATAACAAAGGGGGCAGAAATTATCAAACGAGATCACTTCTAGACACCTCTCTAGCTCGTAAACAATTGGTGGCGCCTACGTTTTCTAACGGCATTTGTCTAAATTTAGATCTCTCCATTAGCAAATGTGCCCGCTAACCTACTCCTGGGGGCAAATCTGGAATCGACCGTCAATTATTACGAGCGAACCGATCAATGTTTTAGTAAATCCATCAGTAAATTTGACGTAATTGCCTTGATCTGGTGACGTAGTATCGTAATTTCAGTTCAAATACTAGCAAATAGCGCAATGAGGGTCTCAGAGGCACAAGTTAAAGCTTTGGGAAGCATTATCAACGTTTCAGAATTACTATCGGACACTATGCTAAGGTCTTGGATTTTCTCGGCGCCTCCGCCATTTTCACCATAAGAAAACTGGCGCGCTGTTGTTTCGTCGACCAAAAAACCTTCCAATTTTTGCGAAATATGGAATTTGAAAGGACAGTTTGTTGACTGGATGATTTGCGCTTTATTTTTCGCAGATTTCGTTGAAAAAGATTCAGATAAACGCCTGTTTACAAGCTTGCATGAGAGCGTCCCCAAAGAGCTTCAGTGTGTTGAGCACAGGAATACGCGTGGCGTATTCCCCTGCTGATGATTCAAAGAGAAGCAGGTGCCGGCAAACGCAAATTTATTGGCCGGGCCGACACTTGAAGCTTTCATCCGAAATTAGCTCTTAACTTAATCCGAGCGGATTTGAATTCAAACACGTAAAAGTTGATGCAGGTATTAGCCAGTAGATTGACCAGTTTCATAGGTTCTGCTGAAGAGTTTATGGGAAACTTTTCATCAAAATATTTGATATATTATCATACAACAATTTTTGGACCAAAAGCTTTATTGTGAGGATCGTGATTACTTTTTAATTTTTTATTGTCTCTCCTTCATCTGAATTTTCTCGATGCTTCTACAATCGGCCAATTATTCTTTTCCCCAACAAACAAACAAGTATTCGATTAGGTAGTTATGCCAAGTAAATAAAGCCAAGAGTAAAGCACCGCAATTACGTAATTTCTACCTTGTAACAAATAGCCTTCATAAATAGCGCTACAATCGCATTTATCTAAAAGAAAAATACCTAATTCTGGACGTACGTCGGGATTTGTTGCTTCAGTTCTGACGTTTGTTTGGCTCGCGCTGAAGATATATCGGTTAAACTCAAAGCTACGGTTTTAATAAAATTTGGGGGATTGCTTCGTTGAAT
Organism: Schizotus pectinicornis; assembly: GCA_951805265.1. NCBI lineage: Eukaryota > Metazoa > Arthropoda > Insecta > Coleoptera > Pyrochroidae > Schizotus > Schizotus pectinicornis. Next base: position 27,127,312 of record OX638202.1, read on the forward strand.
TACTGCAGACTGGGTCTCGTTTCTCTCAACTACATCCACGTAGTCCCGAGCTTCAAACACTTTACCAAGAAACTAACACAGCACAATCAATGGTTTACGCACAAAATTATTTTGCGCCGCCCCCAAAACCCACGTGTGTGAACTTTGCGCAACAAAGCCGTCAGGTACTTAGCACTTTTGATGTCTTGTTGCTTTAAGGGTGGGTGCGGCTTACACCTAGTCTCAACAGTTGATAGTTACAAAGCGCTATAACTATTAGCTATCCATACCGATTAATTACGAACTAGGGGATGATTACAGCGTGATGAACAACTTTAGCCAGATGCAGTTCATGGCGCAACTGTCCGAAATTCGAGTCTTGTTTATGGCTTATCGCCTGGTATTTAACCATGCACCTAAAATTTAACGAGAAACAAACACTTTATTTAATTAAACGACGCCAATCATGCAACGGCAGAAAATCTGTTAATGCTGATTAAATTTTCCGGTGCGAGGGATCGTTGGTACGGTACGCTTGATCGCATCAGTTGTTCAGTGATGCTGACAGTTATGGATTTTCATGCGAAAAGCAATTGTTAAAACTTCACGAAAGTGAAGTTTTCAAATGCCTCTAAATGGCATTGGCAATAGTGAAATGTTATGGAGGCAGTTGGGGAAACAACAATATGTCGGGGTTGGGCCGTTCGAAAGTTATTTGAGCAAAACCGAATAAAATACGGAGTTTTACAGGTTGAACACTGTTGCAGTTCATAAGTTCTTAATTATTTCGGAGTTCCCGTCGGGTGTCGTTCCCTCTCGCCTGGATCAACCAGCCCTTTCCCGATCGTTCCTTAAACATATTTCCTTATATTTACTTTCAATCTGTGAGTCAGGCAGAAAACAATTTGAACGCCGGCCAACTCCTGGCGGTCTCTCTTTTGAGGATAAAGGACTACTATATTAAATTTTTATATGCTGTGATACGGATATGATCCACTTTGTGAAATTTAATTTCGGAACCTTTCGTCTTATCCATTAGCTTTCAATGTACAAAGTGTTGGAACTCCTTATTATATATAGTTTTAAAGCGAAACTTGAAACTGAACGGAAAACTATAAAAGAACGCGCAATCTTTCAACTAAACCGTAGCTAACCGGATCAGGCAACCAACAGTTTAATTAATTCCGGGATTATCTTCAAACGGTTAAATAATTTAACACAAAATAAAGTCAAACGCGATGTGTACAAGCAAAATGTGTGTACAGGACGGTTTCAGCGCGTCAAAGAGACAAAAAATTCATTGCGAACAACATTTATTCATAACCCCCATTTGATGAATCAATGCGGCGCCAACGAAACAGTCGCCCCGCTTAAAGCTCAATTTATTACCGGACACGGGATTTGGAATGATTGTTTGCTTTACTTCTCAAAAATACGTAGCGGTATGCTTTTCTAGCAAAAAAAACTGAGTAAAAGCAACGATTTCGTAAACAACTTGTATTGTTGGTTGCAGAAGTTACATTTTGCAAATTTGTGTATTTATCTACGTAGGATCTGTATTTACGCATCCTATAATTTAGTATAGAACATAGTTGTGTAAATTGCCGAATGTTCACATTTACTTCCAAATTTCATTCAACTAATTGGAATTTATGTTCTCTTCCGCCGCACAAAGAGCTTATTGTTTAAATAAATTTGGCGGCGGAGTTAATGGCAACAATTCGTGGGTGTCAACTGGGGAATTAGCATCGATCTAGACCCAAAATTCCGTGATGGGGAAAACGGCAAAAAAAAATTCCCGTAATGGCTAGAAGGGAGTTGTAGGTGACGCTTTGAGGGCGGTTATTAGTCAAATTTGTGGGCGCATAAATCATTAATCGTAATTCCGGTAATCTTTAATAAGCGAAATTTGTCAATCAGTTTCGGTTGTGTTTACGCCCATCGTGTGAACCCCTCACCTGGAGGAATTAACCACACAAACAAAATTCCGGTCTCGACCACTTAGAACAGAACTTGCCTCGAGAATGGACGCCGCAGCCCTCCTCTCCTGGAGTCTCCTTGCGATAATGGTAAATTGTCGATTTCCAATTTCGTTGAGGGCGAAACCGATTTTCAGGTGGTGGGTAACGGGGGAATCACCTACAACATCTGCAAAACCGGCTGGCAATACGGCCGGCCTAGCTGCGAAAATATTTACCTTTGGAACAACATCGTCAACGATTACGTTTCTTTGTCCAACGTCACTTTGTCGATAAATCGCACTTACAGCTTGGACGACTTGCGGGGCAAAACTGTGCGGGTCATCGCCGATAACGTAAGATCTCGATTCTGACTGAAACACCACTTAATGTTTTATTACAGATGTTACCCTATATAACATCGAGCAATCTCTCCCAACAACTCGGAGGATTTTTGGGAGATATATGGCAGTTGATTGAGAAGTCTCTCGGGTTCAAGTACCTGGCTAAATTTAGCTCAAGTTGCAATTAACTGTTTGAATGTTCGCAGGAGTGACGTTACGTCCATCCATTACGACACGGGATTGGAGATCATCACGTCAGGTGGAGCCGACGTTATGCTGGCGGCTGTCGTGGAGAAAAAGGGACTGTCCAACGTGCAATATTCGCAACCTTACTTTTACAATTGGTTTGTGTTTATTAATATTCTCGATTGTTTGGAGCAATGTTCGGAATTACGGCGCTGAAATCGAATTACGACAATGAAACGTTAGATTTGTTCGCTGAAATAACTTCAAAGCAGATACATTTACGTTCTATAAATTGATTAAGCAAGGTTTAAATGCGAGACTGAAAACAACTGAATAAATATTTAATAATTGTCGGAGCCCTTTAAAGTTGTTATTGATGTCAGTGAAACTGGTTTTCAGTCTTTCAGCGGGTAATAATTGAAGGGGTTTCCAAATAATTCAGATTCATTTAGCAGCCCGTTTCGTATTGGAAACTGGAATTAATTTCCCGACGTTCATTTCCTTTCAGTACGGGGCTGGCCTCGAGTCCCAATTCTTCCATTGCGCCCATTATGAGATAATAGAGAAGAGTCAATTCCTCATTTTCCTATTATGTTAGTGGGACGAAAGCTGTAAAAGTTCCGTTTCAACGTCTTCAAAAGTTTCAAAGAATTTGAATGTTTTCCGATAATTATGCCATAAATGCTGCACTAAATTTGATAACAACCGAGGACTTCCCGGAACGATATTAAGTGAGCACTCGCGCAAATTTAAGTGTCGAACTAGTAAAAAAGTCCTTGGCGCCGGCAGTTGTCGCAATTAATTTTACGTGGGCGAGGGTGTATTTTAAAGCGACACTTTTCCGTTTGCAGGTACCATCTGGTCGTAAAGGCGCCGGAAGCGAAAGCTTCATCATCGTCCTACTTAAAGACTTTTGATGCCGAACTTTGGTTTGTGACTCTCATCATATTTGCCGTTCTAACGATGTCAGTCTGGATAACGATCAAGTTTTTAAACTCGGTTTATCGAATCGAGCCCAGCATCTCCCTGCCCTCGTGCTTCCTCGGCGTCACTTCAGGCTTCATAAATCAAGGTTCGTCGAAAAAGCATCACGCTCCATCAGCACAACTTGGAATATTTAGATACATTTTAGGGAGCAAATTTGGACCGAAAGTCTGAATAATTTTAACTCGTGGAATTGTTGAAGGCGGAGAACGTAAAGATTATTGTAGTTTAGGGGGTGCGTAATTCCAATTACTCAGTCTTAATTTTGTGCTAGAGCTGAATTTACCACCGGAACGCGCGTTGGGGTTCCGAATGTTTGTGAAGCGGAGCGAGGTATTTTCAGATTTTATTCACTTTCTTTGTGCCCTTCTTGCGTCAAATATTTGCGCTTGACAAAGGCAAGTAATATCCTCCTGGCATTAAAATTCATTTAAAAGGAGAGATAACTACGCTCCTCTAATCGGCTTCCTGAGGGACTGCATGCCAGGTAAATGTTATTACTCAACGCGATTAAGAGCCGAAGGAGAGAAGTGCAGAGAGGTTTAAGGGAAAAAGTGTTTACAAACACGGAAAATCCAAAGCGAATGAGAAAAATCTGATGGCGGCGTATATCGTCAGATGCTACGTCAAGGACATTTATTGAGTGTTGTAGTCTTCCGGAAATCACATTCACAGCATTTGGGGATTATGCAACTGCACGAAAGTTTTAAAGGATAACACAAGATGTAAACGGGTCGTATTTAACAGTCTACCAAATTTACCCAATATTTTCATACAAAAAAATACTTTCATTTGCCAAAAATACTAAATGCTCACCAAAATTAAGAAAATACATAATCTTAAAACGACAACCAAATATTGACATAATGCTGGCCTCTTATATATTTTGTTCGCCAAAATAACTTTTGTTGACCATAAATACTAAATGCTCACCAAATTTTAATCCGCATTTAATTCTAACCTAATACCCAGATATTTAATTTTTGACAGTGTCTTATATTATTTAGCAGTTAAAAATACTATTTGTTGATCAAAAATACACAAGCAATAAAATGTTGTGCAAATGGTAAATAATTTTATGCAAAATTATAGATGTAGATGTGCTAGGGCAAGGAAAATAAGAGTCAAAATAGAAGTAGTTTGCACAAAAAAAGATATTGATTTCCGTAATATATAAATGCTTTGCTGTAATTGGCTTGCATTATGTAAAACGTAAAACTTCTTTTAGTTCTAATTTCTAATCGTGCTTTTTAAAAAAAATTACAGGGCTCTGAACTGACCTTGTAGAAAACTTTTTTCGCGTGCCTCTTGTCTGGAAGCGCAAGCAGCAAGGAGAGATGCACGAGCATATTTCATTTTTGGAGTAATAGAATAATTATTTGACGCACAAAAAGTTTTTTTGAGAAACACTAAATATAAATGGATAGCGCAAATATTTATTATGTACAGAACGGACGCGTAACTTGAGCGTTCTAAATTTGGTGAACATTTAGTAAATTTGATAGACATATAGAATTTAAAATGTAAGCAATGGTAAAACAATACGCAGCATAGTTATTTTAGTGGTGATGTTCTCATTTTCTGATGTATAGTAATTTGGATTTTATTTAGATTTTTTGATGCTCATTAAATTATCTGGTGGATAGTGCATATAGTTTAATTTGGTGTACATTATATTTGTTCGCGATGTAAACTACAAATATGAATAACACTGTTGGTTAAATAAGAAGTTTTCTAATATAATAATTGTTAGGTCTTTTATAAATTTGCTAAAACGTTAACTTCAAATGTTAAATGCCTTATATCTTCAAATTAAGGGTTCATCTTCAGAACGAAGTTTGATTATTAGATTATTACTAAACCAGTTGTGCAATAATAACACCGATGCCAAAAATTTCAATATGTTTAATAACTTTTTTCTGCCTCAATCGGTAAAATTTGGGCCATCGGCTCCCTCTCCAGAAAGATGTTTATAAATCCGCCAGTTTTATTAAATAATCGATACATTTAGGATTCGACTTGAAATTGTCAAGTTATTCCGCCCGAATGCAACTTATGTTTGCCTTGGTTCTGGGAGTTGTTCTGTTCTCCGCCATGAATGCCGTCCTAGTTGCTCAACTGGCTGTTTTTGACATACCCTTTCCATTCACATCACTGGACGACATTGCAAACAAGCGCACACATTCCCTCTGTTTGCGATCAAACAGTTTCGTCTATAACAATTTCACCGTAAGTCCCGCAATTCAGAATTCATTAAAACGGAACTTAAAACGACCAAATTTCAGGACGAAAATAAAATCATCAATCCCAGATGGAGGGGGATACTCAACGGCGTCAACTGCTTAGACATAAACAACCAAACTAACCTGGCCACCATTATGTGCAACAACAAGTTAGTGATACTCGAAAATAGGATCGTAATGGAAACGATCTTGAAGAACTACGAAATTCCGTGCGAAATAAAAAGTCATCACGAGAAATTTTTTTTGAAAGGAAACTCGTTTTTGATGCTGAAAGCTTTTGAGCACAAGAAGATCATAAATCGGATGTGAGTGCTTGCGAAATTTGTTTATTTTAAACAGCGCTTTATTGCAGGGTCAAGAAAATGAAAAGCACGGGAATTCTGCAGAGGCTGGAATATCAATGGGTCAGGAGAGAGAAACTGGTCAATATCAATAATCCGAAATCGCCCCAAGTCACGCTGGATCACGTAGAAGGAATATTGATTCTGTACGCTGTTATGATGCTACTGAGCCTCCTCATGTTGTTAGCGGAAATCATGATTAACAGACACTCGCAACGCGATCTCCTAATCTCGAACGAGAGCTTTCATACGTGATAAAGCTCGCGCGCGGGCTCGGGTGTTTATTATTATGGTAAAATATGACACTTTCACGAAACCTTATGAATGTATTTTCGCAAAAATATTAGCACGCCTGCAAAGTTTCACGCTTACCTGAGAAAAGCTCCAGGAACTTCTCAACGCCGTAGTTATTCGGAAATCTGTAAAGTGGATCCCTGAGAGCGTCCGTAGTGTGCACTTTGATTCGCTTCACCATAAAAGTTATATTGTCAGCAGTTCCGTCTTGATTAAAATCTGAAACAAAGAACAAATCAAAACAACGATCATCAACTGGCGCTCATTACGTCCGTTGTTGCGATTCTTTCCGACAGCGATGCGAGGATGGTTTAAAAAACATTAAGAAATTAGATCATCCCCCGTTTCCACGGCGAGAAGATTGGAATGTATTCATTTTGCAGGATTTAATTTTCAGAGTGTCACTCAATTTATCTCTTCCGTCCCTTCGAAGTTCCTTAAGTTCTTTATATTATGCGTAATAAGCGGCTCGGATTCGCGAGAACATTCGTTTCCCGGCCGGAATTATGAAAGCCGTTTAAATTGGTAAAATTTTGTTTTACAACCATCACTTGAATAGTTTGGGCGTGCCACGATTTCACGAAAATTGAGTGCGGGCTTCAGTTTCGATTTAAATCATCTCTGGTGTGAAATTTAAAATGTCACTGATGAATCGCTCGGCTCTCGGGGGAATTAAAATTGTGATTTATGATAATACAGTGGGCGACAACAACGAGCTTTTCGGTTTCTTCTCGCAAATTCGTCCTCGCGTCAAGACGAATGAAAATTTATTGAGATTAGCTTGTACGAATATGAAATTTATCGCTTCTTTCTGCGTCTCCGTGCTGATTCGTCAAAATTGGAAATCCAATAGGTCCACTTGGAAATTTAATAAAAAGTGCAGCGCACGGCCAAAGCAGCAAAATCTGTTCTGAGTGGGTAAAGGTACGAAACAAACAATATTAACTCGGGTTGGACGGACGGTGCCGGTTTGGAATTCGCAGTTGAAAGCATATCCATGTTACCCCGAATCTTCAATCTAAAATCACAATCGTCTCCTGCTGAGTAAATATTTTATCTTATCTCTCACAGAAAACATCACAAGAAAATTTCGATTAAATACATGATGCGCGTTATCGAATACCTTGCGTCTCCCTTTCTGGTTTTATTTTAGGCAACGACATTGATGAAAACAATCGAAAAGGACATCGACTCATTTTCAGGCGCCGCTGAACAACTGGAACGATTCAGCCGAAATTCGGTCTGCATACAAAACAACTTCATTTGTAGCATGACATAATAACTCTATGTACGTTTTGTAGTTGCAGAGAATATTACAGTTTGTGTTTCATTGGCTTCATCTGTTCTTGACTACGTCAAAGTGGAACTGGTTCTCGGCGCGCTATCAAAAATGGTGGAGGCGCCGGGTGAATCGCTAAATTAGTCCTAAAGCACCACTCACAATTTTTAGTGCCATTGTTTACCTTCTGGGAGTAACTATCAATTTCTGTCACCTTTTTTACCATTCCTTGTTTGAATTGCGCGATGCTTTCTTTTTGTAGACCCTTTTCTGTATTGTTCCCAGTTGGGGACAACCCACTAATTACCCGAACTTTCACAAACAATCGGACCATTATAATAGCGACATTTCACTCATGTTCCCTAATTCAATAACGCGAGTGTATTCCCGCTATTATTCTCCCGTCCCAACAGCGCACAAAATCTAAGCATTAGTTATTTAGAATGATTGCGACAGACAATGGAACTGAAAATCTATATGACTAAGTACAAAGTTTTGCAACAATGAAAGAGTTGTCACCGCTCTCGAAACGTAAACGAGCCAACTGAATCGATACCGAGCTTAATACCAGGACCATTACTCAAAATGTCAAAAAATATTCAAAATTATTTTAGCTTCTATTTTCCTCAATAATCGAATTTCCCTTAATGATAACTCAATTAAGGTGATTTATTTCGTCCGCCTTATCCTGTATTAGGCAGGGAAAGAGTGATGAGGCTGCAATCGCAGGCTAAAACTGTCGTTTCGTTCCAAATTAGTGCGTTAACAACTTGATACCTGCGACTAGGAACATCTGGGGTATTTAGGGGCGCTCATATTGGCTGATGATGAAGTTCATTTAGGTAAACTCGTAAAAACAGCAATAAAGTTTTATCGTTCTTAGTTATTTTAAGTGACATCATCAATACGTAACGAGGGAGTTTTTCCACGACGATGAAACTCCACTTTTGTCGTGGCTAGTATAAGTCAATCGTTATTCGCCACGGAATTTATTGAAGACAACACGAAGACGTCGGTGAATTAAGGCCAGTTGGACAGCATAATGGTTTTTGTTTGGACGATGTGGAAACGTGACTGGTTGGCGTCGTTATTCCAACTATTTATTACCTCTGGTTTTCGGGAAATTGGAGTGAAGTCGTTGTAGATTTTGAGTAGCTAGTTAATGCCGTTTGCGAAACATTAATGAACTTTAACGGGCTTTATTTAGGTGGCACGCAATTGTGGTTTCCGTGAAAATTACGGTCGTCGCTAAACGGGCGCCGCCCAGCCAAATTCACCTCCTTTAATCTACAGGACTATTGCGGCTTCTCAGCACAAAATTCCTGGCCTGATTTAATTTCTGCTTAACTTTTCATCAAGTAAAGTTCGCACAATTTCTCTTCCACAAGAAACACAAAATGACCAACGACTCTACAGCTGCCTAAGGCTGCCACTAAACGGGCGGAGAACCCGCCGCGGAGAACCCGTCGCGGGTTACACGTCGAAGGAGGAAGCAACTACACGGGCATGTTCGTAGAGCGTTTTGTATAGTCAGTACTAAAATGGATGTTATCCAGATGGGTTGCATTTCTGCATTGTGCTTACATCTTTTAAAAAATAAAGAAAAAAGAAGATGTCGTCGTTATTGGGTGCATCCAACATTGAGTAACAGATTAACTACTGGACACTTTCACGTAAAATTTATGGAGCATAGAAAATATCCAGAGAAGTTCTTTTCATTTTACCGTATGTCTGTAGCAAGTTTTGACGTACTGCTAACGCTAATATGTGCAAAAATTCAAAAAACGGATACAAATATGCGGTCATCTATTCAACCAGCAGAAAGATTAATAATCACACTGAGGTAGGTGGGGAAAAATTTATATTTATTCTGTTTTACATACTTACTAACTAATACAAATTTAAATTTTCGGATTGCTGGCTTTCTGGGTAACGAGTGAATGGTTGTAGGGTAGCTATTTGTGAATCGGGTGATGATTGTGGCGGGAATGATGATTGTGGGGGGAATGAGGATTGTGGGGGGAATGAGGGTGAACTTATACATTCTGAAGGAACATTTCTATTATTGGAATGACCACCTCTCTCCTGTTGGTAATTAAAACATTGAAAAACTTGCATTATTTGCAAACGTAGATCGATGAGATCATGCGGAGGCAGACCATCCATTAGAGGCAGTAATGACATAAGAAATGCCTTATTGCCCAACGCATCCTTGGACCTGTCTTCCCTCTGCATGGCCACACTTTCAGCTAGGATTGCCGTAATAGCTTTAACATCCTCACTGGCTGCAGCTCTATTCTTCTCGGTACGCCGCCTTTTCTCTTTCTGCGCCGGGTTTGAGTTCAGTGTTGGGGGTGGCTCGTGACTGTTTGAAGTCGAAGTCGATGGCTGTGGTGAGTCCAGAGTAGAATTGTGACCTTCGCTTTCTTCTGCTTCGTCGTGCACGGGATCTTCGGTTTCCTCTTCTTGTGTCACATTAGACGACCGTCCTCTATTTTCTAAAGAGGGAATCAAAAACAGCAACTGGTCAAAATAAATGTATTTTTTCTTTTTCCCACTGCTTTGGCCACTTTTCAAATTTTTTTGCAAATTTAGTTCTTTCTTTAGGTGGTCCCTCATTGACTTCCACCTTGTTTGTAGCATCTTACCTAAAATGAAACAAAATATTTCTAATATATAATTTTATTCAAATTTTTAATGAAAAATGGATCGTGTGTAGGATAATGTATCTACATGTATAAATTTTCTTTTTTTAGATATTTGGCTACCGGTTCTACGTTTGCATCTTTGGAATATGTTTTCCAAGTAGGGCAAAGTACAATACGATGCATTGTGAGAGAAGTTTGCATAGCCATTTGGGAGGTTTTGCAACCTATAGAGATGCCTCATCCCAAGAAAGAAAATTGGTTGCAAATTGCAGATACATTCTATTCGAAGAGTAATTTTCCTAATTGTGTTGGAGCGATAGATGGAAAACATATTCGGATTGTCTGCCCATCGCACACTGGCTCAAGTTATTACAATTATAAAAACTACTTTTCAATGGTGTTGTTGGCTGTTGCAGATGCAAACTATTGTTTTACGGCAATTGATGTAGGGTCATATGGACGTGAAGGCGACAGCAATATTTTTAAAAGCTCTATTCTTGGAAAAAATTTGGCCAATAATACATTAGATCTACCAGAAGACAAATGTCTTCCAAACACCAACACTCCATCTATGCCGTTCGTATTTGTTGGAGATGAAGCTTTTGGATTGGGACAACATTTACTACGACCATATGCACGAAGAAACCTTGGAATTGATGAACGCGTTTTTAACTACAGATTAACTAGAGCACGTAGATATGTTGAATGTACGTTTGGAATTTTGGCCAACAAGTGGAGAGTATTTCATACTGCCATACTTGTTGAAGAAGATTTTGTGGAAGACATCATTAAAGCTGGATGTATCCTGCATAACTTTGTAAGGAGAAGAGATGGGTATGAATTTAATGACACTACATTGAGCAATATGAATGATATACCAACAATTGGCACTGGAGGACCATCTGCGGGAACTACAATAAGGGATTTATTTAAATATTATTTTGTTCACGAAGGAGAAATACCTTTTCAGTATGAGAAGATCTAATGTAGAAATCTTTACTTTAACTATTTGTAGGGACCGTGGCCGGCGCAGAAAAGTTTACGGTAACATTGAATTCGTTGAATTGAAGAGCTTGGAAACTGCTTATTTAATAATTTGGGGGCTCGAATTTTTTACAGTATATAGTTTATAGAGCTCCCCAAGGCACGACTTGTTAATAAGTCGATTCACAGTGCTTACAAGATATCATTTCAATCAAAATTTATTTCAGGTCGTATACTTTTCTGTGTAGGCCACTGTACCTAATTAATAATGTTCGATGAAACTTTTAATAATTAGGCGTTGTTAAATTATAGATGAGATTTTCCATGATAATAAAGAAAAATGTACTTACCTAACTCATTTTTATCCTTGTCAGCCAGAATATCCCAGTTATTGTACATGGCACGACCAACCTGCTGCCACATTTCAATTTTCAGATCACGATTTTTGTAATCTTTTAATTTCACGTTATAAATAACAGGCCTTTTCTCAATTTCACTAATAAATTTTTCCGTGTCAAACATGATTTCTTCGATGATTGTACGACCCGCACACTCGTGAAGTTGACTCAATTATAATCAACGTGTTGCATTTTCTGCGTGTTACCCGCCGGCAAGAAAAACGCGGCGGGTCAGCGTGCAAAACGCTCCAAGCAACGTTCCACCCGCACCCGCGAGCGGGTGGCGGCGTGTTATCCGCCCGTGTAGGAAGAAGCATAACAGTGCATGGTTTAGATTTCAACGTGTAACCCGCGACGGGTTCTCCGCGGCGGGTTCTCCGCCCGTTTAGTGGCAGCCTAATAGTCATTACAAATCCTGCGTTATAATGACGGCGTTAACGTGCTTTCGCTCAGAACACTGCAGTTGCTCATCCCGCTATTCCTTAAATAAAATGTTAGGTGTTACGTGCTAAGCAGCCTAGGACCTGCCACATCTACTTCCAGCTACACCTACAACGTTAAAAGTAAATTGCCGCCCAAATTTATTTTACATATTAAGCAAAAGCAAGATTCTATCCTTTTTGCTTTATTTGGCGCATCCACCCTTTTTGATACTGTCCGGAGTGCTAAAATTTCTAGTAGATCTTTTACTGCTACAGCCTTGTTTTGAAGATTCACCCGGCGCCTTCACCATTCTTCACGTCGTCACTTAAAAGAATCATTAGCCTCTCAAGTGTAAGATTAGTGCTGTTAAGGAACAATAGTTTTTGCGTTACCTGTAGCTTTGTAAATGGCGTTCACTCGCTGGACGTGCCTCGTCATAACCTCGATGCACGCCTCTTCAGTTCCGTATTTCTGAAAAAACTGATGGTCGGCCTGCAGGTACAGCATGCACGTCGTCTTCTTCGGATCGATCGTGGCTCTCTTATTGACATTGCGAAAAATCAGCCCCGACACGTCCACGCTGGTCCTGTTCCCGGTCATCAGATCCAGCTCCTCGTCGATGGGCTGGTTGAGGTCAAAGGGCGGCGAAAAAGAGTGTTTCGTCCTGTTCGGATGCCAGTAGGTGGTGTCGTCGTAAGGCAACTTCGCCTCGGCTTCCAGCAACCATCTCTTGTTCCTCGTCTTCGACTCGTTTCCATTTACGGCCGTTGTTGCGGTTTTTGTTGAACTGTTTAAGTGCAAAAGGTGGGAGGCACACGGCAGACCCTTACGCGGGTCTCGGACGTCTGACGATTTGTAGACAATGGAATGAAACGACGAGGGCTGTTTAGTTGCGTTCGGACTAAGATAACGACTAACGGGTTCTACGTGGTAATCCTCCAGCGCCGTGGAAACCGTGCCCTCGAACAATCCCTCCTTTGTAATGATCCCCTGCACGGTGGCGGTTTCATCGTCTGCAACAAAACGAATTTATCAGAACTCGGGAATTCCAACTAGGCGAGCGGATTAACTAAGCACTTTACGGCCAGACTCCCAAACCCACTCAACATCTAGCCGGCGAAAAAAAATTACCCCCTCGCAAGTCTAGAAGCTGCGAGTCATAAAATATAAAAGTGGAGCTAGAACGGACGTTTTCACTACTGTAGCTGCTGAAGCTTAACTTTCTTTTAAACTCGCACCCCTCTTCCTCGTCTACCAAAAGTGTTGAATCAAACAACCCTCTAGACAAAAATTTCTAATAAAATTCTTGAATTCCTACCATTTTTATAATGCCAATTTTGAGGTTACGGGAAGAATTGGACTTTCATAACGTTTGTTTTTGCTCCAATTCTTGGGCTGTAACTTTTTGTGTGCTGTTTACCACCGTTAATTGTTTTTTCCTACGTTGCCGTGGAAATGATGAAAACGCCCTGGTCGCCCTGGTCAAACAAAACGAACCGCACGCTATTTTCATTTTCCGACAAACATCCAAACAGGTCATATAATCGCATCTTGTGTGTAAGCGAAACAATAGAGCCGCATCAGCTGATGGCGCTGTGAAAATTTTCCTATTCACCGACTAATCAGAAATAGTGGTTACGTGTGTAGCTCGTTGAATAGTTTCGGATTGAAATCGTCCTGATAAATGCCTTGTGCGCATTCAAATGGTCGCCACATTTCTGTTTCAATAGAGTTTACGTCGGGCTCTCCCAACAATTATTGTGACGCGTTTGATAAATCAACAAATAAACTTCCGCCGGTTCTCGACGGAAGCACCCTTCACGACCCCAATTGTTCCCTACGTCCAATCGAATGTGACAGGGCGACTGTCAAAAAAAAACGACTCGATATCTTTATTAATATTTCACGTCAGTCCGGATAAGTGAACGGAGAAGTTTCAGGATGCCTGGGGTGGAGACGATACAGGGAGAATCGATTATTTTTTATTAAAGATATATGTGACACGAACTTCTCTGATAAACCTGTTTCAAATGTATTAATAAATTATAGACTCAAGCCTCCTTTGTCCCCTACGTTCTCCTCTCAATATATACTTTTTCTCATTTAACGTTGTCAGTTTCAGGCCCCATTTTCTTGTTTTGAAATATTAATCATTTCATATTTTAAAAAGTATAACGTCAAAAGAGGCATTAGGAAGATATATTTGCAGACTTTTGTATTGAGAAAAAAGTTTTGTTAGCTAAAATAAAAATGGGTTCAGGTCCTTAAACCTATAAAGCAAAATAAATTCTTTCTAAATCTTTGAATAACTCAAATTATTTAATTATTTTCATTGAGAATAAAGAAATCAAAGTAACACTTAAGCATCAAACAATAAACAATAATTTTTTTAAATGCACCCTGTACGTTAGAAAGGTAATAATAGTCTTTTAAGCTAAAAGATTACCCCTATCCGCGTTCGGCGTAGACGTATCTTTTCCCATTGATCTCAGCTGAAAGTCAGTGCAGACCTAAGATTAGGGTTTCTATAGATGTAATTGGGGCCGATTAATATTAGGTAAGTGAACTAGGGAAGACGGTGTTGCGAGTTTATGTACCGTGTTATCAAGCATCATTACTAGTGCGTAGTCTCTGCTCTTTCAGAGCACTTCCTCCCCAAATTTACTTATTACTTCCCTGAATTCTCTCCATTAATGTCTCTGAACTGAACGAAGGGTGATTAGTTCCGATTTCAAGCCAATGCTTTAGTATCGACGAGAAGTTTACGATTTGAAAATAAATTACTTCCCTCAAAATTTTACTTAAGCAACACATCTACGTGGTCTAGATTTAGCAATTTTACGATTTTCCGGTTTCCGCTAAAATTGTTTCCTGTAGCGTTATTGGTGGTCGTTCTGAAATTATTTTCAATTCAGCTGCCAAATTAAGAGTTGTAATACAGAGTTTCTAGTTTCAATGGTGTCGATGCCAATCAAGTTCTTGCCCAATTTGAATAATATATGGCTTTCCAATTTGCAGTGAAAAGGCCTGGAAATCGATGTGTTTTTGTTACGTCACCCTTCTGCATTCTGGCCGTCATTGCGTGGATATTTGGAATTCCCAGCAGCAACCCGGAAATATGGCAGGAGTAATCTTGCATGTGCTTCAAGGGATCCCGGAAATGACTTACATAGGATTTATTTAACGTTGTTATGCGTCGGGTCGTCTTATTTTCGGTGTAAAATACATAAACCTCCGGCAATTTTCCTTTAATTAATAATAAACAGCATGAAGTGAACGCCAACTAACATGTTATTGCGAACCGAGTAAGAAAACAAAACGAGTCGGCGGCACAGATGCAGTTAAAATTTAATTGTCGGCGTCGAAACTTCGACGCTTGTTTGGTTTGCAACGTAGGTGCGGCAAATTTGGGACAAACAAGAAATTGACTATAATTTACAACCACAAACGATGGCCGAGGTGTGTTCATGAAAGAACCTTTAGACTACAATTTGAACAAGCAATTAAAGTAATAAAGTTATGATCGATCACTGGCTACTGTCAAGCAAACATTTTCAGTTTTAGAAGACAGCTGAGTAGTTGTCAGTCTTCATCTTGAACTAGCAACAAAAACTTTTTCAAATTCTGTAATAGTTTAATTGGCTACTGCAACTAAATGTGAAACTGTAATGGGGTCAAGCTACAGGCGTTCCTTGACCTATATTTCCTCTGGTCATTGATTGTACGATTGACAGACAGCTCCAGCACGTGAACGCTTGCGGGCCGCAGCCACGGGCGGTCCTCTTGCTGTCCATCTAACCTGCTTCCCGATTGTTGGCAACGCGGGCTTCAAATAAAATTTTTGTCAGCCATCGAGCTTTGGCAACGCAGGCTTCAAATGAAATTTGTCAGCCATCAAGTCTTGTTTTAACTTTCAAGCCAAACACGTGGATGATCCTCTGGTGTGGCGAATGCGTCTTTTTCGGGTTGGCCCCCCTCAAGGGTTCCGCAACGACATATACCTGCGATCGTTGGGTAACTGCGGTCACAGACAAAGCTTCGGGCATAATCAAGAGCAGTGCAAATACACATGACACGTAATTTGAACTCGTGACATGCAGCCGTCGCTATATTATCACCGCCGCTGGCACTTTAATCACGACGCCGCCCCCGTGCCGACACCGTCCGCAAACCGTTCCGTACGGCTCCCAACCTATGTCATCGAATTAAGTATTTCGCCTGTCTTGAACATTGTTTGAATTTCAATTACTCCACTAAGCCGGGGCTGCGATGGGGTCTTTCACCTTTTCGTTTGTCTTTGCCGGGGTAGGTATCCCGACTGGCTTCCGGACGCCACTCGAATGAGGAGGGAGGAAGAACTCGTTTAATTTACCCGGTATTATATGGCACACAACGAGGTGCCGCAATACTGAAGCGTCGCAGGAGCTCCAAAACGAGAATTCAACGTAACTAATTGAAAGAATTTAGGGATTCTCCGAAATTATTTGTTCTAGGGTCATGAGTTCACATGCAAGTTGGACCGACGAAACGTGGTCGCGGTCGGAACTTCCAATACGTTTCCGGTGCATACTCCAACTTTTTGAACAAACTTTTGTTGTGTAATTACGTAAGGCATTTGGGGCGCGTCGCTCGGTTAGAGCTTTTAACAAGTGATAAAGGTTAGGGCCCAAAAATTTCGCTTTTCGAATTCCAATTCGTTACTTTACAGACCAACTACACATTTCATTGTTAACTTGGAAAACAAGTATTGAAAAAAAATAATTTTTTTAATTGCAACGTCAGTCAACGAGTTAAATATGAAAGCCGCCCTTAATTATAAATTTTTTTCAAGCTTTGAGAATTCTTTGTTTAATATTTGCTGAAACTTTTCCGGTAAAATTTACCTCATGATTACCTACTTAAAAACTATTTTGTTAAAGATTAAAGAACAAAGCTTCCTTAACGAGAGCTACAGATGACATGAAGGTCGATAGGTAGGTACAAACAAGACCAACATTTTCCTCGTACAATTTTGTCGAATCTTGTTGGATTACTTGAAACTTTGAAGTCCTGAGTTTGCGTTTCATAGGAAGACTTTTCACCACAATTCTTCAATTGGTTGTTACAACAAAAATTTTTTAAGCATAAGTTTTTTGCTTGTTATCGATTTCGAAAATGAATGTGCTTTTCTGCCCATTTGTTTGGCAAATCAATATTTTTTCGCCGCCATAACAATAAATCAATGAGTGGTGCTTGCAGCTTTGTATCGTAAGTTCTCGCTGCATTCGGGTAAACAGAGGGAGGATGAATAATGGATACGGACGAGAAACTTTTATTGTGCATGGCAACCCTCTTCGCCGTTAAAGCTAGAAAAATAGAATATTTTCCCTCATTTTAGCGAACGTTAATCAAAGAAAAAAAACTGGCAAGTGACAAAGATGCAACTTAAGGCTATTGTACACACAAAGTTCGCAACGGATGGTGGCTTGAAGGAGCATGATTCCGGCCACATTCGCAGTCCGTTTATTTGACTTACACGAACAAATATCCGCGTAGTGTGGAGTTTGATGTAAGTTTCACCCGGGGGTACAGTGAGGTTACCCTTGTGTACTTTTGCAAGTGTTCTGACACGACTAATACTGAAACACTGCAGCGGCACCGGGACCTCGGCGCGGCCGGACCCGTGAAAACCAACACCTCAGGGAACGATTTACTTGCGGCCTGGCGCTTTGATATATTCCAATTTCCATGTGTCTCGAGCATTAACTTTTAAATTTATGCACGCCGAATGCGCACTTTCGACAAAAGAAGAACAGCAATCCGAACATGCATTAAAGCGGGCCCCAGCCCCGCCGAGGCCCGCCCCACAAATTTCCATCAATATTAATTTTAATCCCGAACATTTCCGGAATATTTTATATGAGGGACCGGAACCGCAGCGTACAGAGTCCTCCACTGTCAGGCAACACCCCTCGAAGTGTATTTCGTTTATTTAAAAGGACATCAATGCGTAGGAGAAGAAACCTCAACAAATCGTTAAAGTTTTGATTTCTGACTTAAAAATATTAAAGTATTTATATCTAAAACATCAAACATATTGGTGCTGGGTAGAAGAGCCAAAGAGCATCCCTCACTCCGGTAGTTGTCAATTCGTTATATCCAAACATCGTCCTAGGTACATTAAAAATTTAGAATTTCTTGCAAGGGGCGCAGATATTGCTGCGAAATCCCTGAGAGGGTGCCCTTTTGTTCCCTTAAAAAAAATTAATAGTAAAATAACCTTGCAAAGTTGCACTAATGGATTATACAAGTTCCCGGAAAGAATCGCTTTTTCGAGCTTCTTCCAAGATCTAAGTGTCGCATTACCGTTTTAATTAACACCACTCATACCTGCTTTATATGCCTTAAATAATGACTCTGGGGAAATTAAAAGTTTGAACCATTGAGATGACTGCATTTAATTAAATTTCAAAGCAACTTCGGCCCTGTCAAGTATTAAGTTGAAATATCACCAGCAATCCAACACTTACCTGCGAGTCAGTTTTTTTGTTTCAAAGATGGCGAACGTTTGAGACCATTTCAAGCTCATTCCGCAAATTCATCTTTCACTCCAGAAAAATCGTTGGGAGTTGATGAAACGTGCTAGCGAAATGGAGTTAGAATGAAAAGTTGACACCTCCATACGCGAGTTTTGGGACATGATTTATGTTGGTAGCTACCTCCTACAAAAAGTTTCAGATGCAAGTAGGCTTTTTGACATTTGCATTCGTCGCAATCGGGCATTAGGGTTGTTTCGACATCGTCTGTTGTGCCTTCATCAAAGGGCATAAGACGCGAAATTATAATGGGGAAATAAAGAAATGGATCGGGGGGATGAAAGAAAGCTTCTTTCGACGATCTGTTTTACATGGCAAATGAGACTTGAAATCGCTGAATGAATTCAGAATTCCCGATGACCGTCCCTTGTTTGAGGCCTTTATCCGGGCCGGAATCGCGTCGTGCTCGTTATTGTTGTTTTAACTCCTCCAGTCGGCGAAAGAGCAAAATGAATCATTGTTTGAAAGTTTGAGGCGGACAAAAAGTAATAACATAGAAAATTGCTTTTTCCTCGACGCCACAATTAATGAATGTAATTAATTTCGTCTTGGACAAAACCGGCTGCACTTCGGACGCCGGGTGCAAGAATAGAAACGAGATAAGCGGCCGTCGGGACGCGAGGCGTCACGTCACGATAAGCCCGGCTTTAAAGAAGTGATAGAAAAGCCCATTTTTCACTGAATCACCCGCAAACACGCCTAATTGAGTTTCTTTTCAGCTTGAAATATTCATAACAACAGCGGCTTCTGTTCTCGTAACCTCTGCAGGAGTTGAACATCGATCGGGGTATCTAGGATGGGGTGGGCTAATTTATTTTCGAGCTGTGATGTGGAACAAACTTCTCGAAAGAGTTTATCATACTGAGCCGGGGCCCAATATCGAATTCGACCTCGCATAGGAATCAAGCAATATACTGTATCCTTCCGTGAATTATTACCTTTGTTCGCTGCGGCT
Organism: Schizotus pectinicornis; assembly: GCA_951805265.1. Lineage (NCBI taxonomy): Eukaryota > Metazoa > Arthropoda > Insecta > Coleoptera > Pyrochroidae > Schizotus > Schizotus pectinicornis. Next base: position 27,146,903 of record OX638202.1, read on the forward strand.
GTCTGGAAGAGGAAACACTTTCCATTGCACTTTTCCCCGTTTCAAACCACTTTTGCCATCTCGCTCCATTACATCCGCAGCCACATTTGTAACACGTCCGCTCAGAAATAGATCAGACCAAAGGGACCAGGTGGAGGCGCAAAACCGAAGGGTCCTCAATTAAGAAAGCACTATTCTTTGGTTTGAAATTGTAGGCACTTTCTGAAAACACCCTATCACGCGTAATTATCAGCAGCTTTTATGCAAAAACTGTAATTAATAATGTTGTTAGAGAAAAAACCCGCATGGTTCCATGTGTGCCAATACCGCAACGGAAAATAATTGAGCTTCATTACATGCAGGTCGCATTTACCATAATTTCGAAATTTCAAAGAAAATAATGATCGGCGTTGAGTTTTCGGTTTTATTTACATTTTTAATGAACGCGTTCTGCTGGTTGTATTTTGCAGCGCTGCTTTCAAAAGACCCTCCTGATTAGTCTCTTGCTTTAAACGAACTAATGAATTCCAATTTTCACTTATTGAAGAAAAACCCGTCATAAATGAGGCTTTTCATTACGCCTCTCCCGTTTTTCGACGAAATTTTTCCAGCCCGGATAATCGGTTAGTCAATTAGGGGTTTTGAATAATCACAGGCGAGGATATAAAACACGTTGATGGGCTGCTGCTGCGTGTTGGTACGGAAAACATTTCCTCTACGCCCACATCGGAACATTGACTAAAGAGAGTCTGCGCTGCCGAAATTAACTGTTATTGTAAGCGTCGAAAAATTACTTGATAAGCTCGAGTGAATAAAACTCGCAGTGCCGTCGAAAAATTCAATCGAGATTACGGCGATAATTTTAATAAGATTACGTACCCATTTTTTGCCCTGCACAGTGGTGAATACAAAACGACTTGAAATGTACAAAACGCGATGTTTGGAGAAGTTTTCCCCTTTTATCTATTGTCACCGGTTCTCCCTCGCACAGCATACGATTTAGGTTTCATCTCCCGTTCCTTTTAGATAAGTACGGCCAGATACACTTGTGCAACAATGCAACAGCATTTAAATTCTCAGAGGGTGGAGAGATTTCAATTTCCCCACAATAACATCCGGCAAGGCGCGTAATTTTCATTTTAATAACTCAAAGTTTACCCCCTCGCCCGCTTTTAACTACAAACACGGCTTTTTGACAAAACTAACAACAAAAAATATAACATTGGCATTGGTTCGAATGGAAAAGGAATGGTGATTTGATCGACGTTTGAATTTCGACCGAGCACCACGTACCTGTGCAGCAATCTGCCAAATCGGATTCTCCAGCACCGGAAGCGGATCTTGGGCGGAAGTGAGGCTTTCCCGTCGTACTCCCTAAAGACCTTCAAGTAAGGCCGGCACGAACTGGTAGCTAATCCTTCATGTTCTTAGCTTTTTTGTTGTAAGTCGCTTAAACACCTCCCAAAACGGTCCTCAAATTTTTCCAACGCAAAATTCTCCAATTTCATCCCCCATATAACTTAAAAGTAACGGGTGCTTTAATAGCACTATTGCCGATGGGGTTCAAATACATTTAAAGCCGTTATGGAGCTCAACACTTGCAGCATTAAATAAATTGAGGGTGATTTTTAAACTTTGTACTAGCCAATTATAGTTTCGAATTTTAGTTCTAAGTCAGGTCTCGTTAATATGTGAGATGTAACGCGAAATTTCAAGGGTCGTGTTAATTAAATTTCCGCGGGGACTCGCCGTCCTAATTTCTCTCCTCTGACTTCTCGCCAATCCCTTTGGCGATGACTTGTGACCCTGTCAAAAAACAATTTCAAAAGCGCCAGGTACATCCCTCATGGAAAGCCCGAAGAGTCGCTTAGTTTTCTTGCAACCCTATTTTTGCAAAAAAAAATTAATTACGAGTCAGATCCAGCATCTTTCAACCTAAGGCCACATCATGTGTGGGTTGGTGGACGGAGCTGTTCCAGTTTTGAAGAAAACCTTCGGTGAAGCTGCTCATACGAGCAACAAGCTTCCAAGCAGTACCTAATTTTAGCAACTAACTTATTTATAATTCTGTATTACAATTTGTATTTAGTATTAATATTAACTTTCGTTGCGAGTCAACGTTCGAATTCTCCCGGCGCATCCACCATTTCGCGCATCCGAGTCAACCGACCTCAACCGGTCAAATTTTCGGAGCAAAACGACAGTTCAGCACACGAACAAAAAAAATTAATTTCTTCAGAACTTAACGGCGTCTCCAAGATTTACTTTCATCTTAAGATAAGGTCATACAGCGAGTAAATACAGGCTAACTAGATTTTGGTCATCTTTGTTTCCGTTCTGCGGTACTATCCGCCCCGTAAAGTTATTCTAGATAGCCTCGTTCCTCGTCCAGGTCGAAAACAGATAAATTTGTAATTCAATTTGTTTTTTTGTGTTAGATTTGTCACGGGAGAGGTCGAAAAACGACGTCGGGAACGGTGCCTAAGTTTAAAAGGAATTTGATTCGGCACCGTGTAAACAAAACCCCGGATTTATTTCACCGTAATTCGATGAGATTTAGCAATTGCAAGGGCGTTACGGAAGGATGCTGTCCAGACCTGTAAAACAGGGATTACTTGGACCGCAACAACACCCAAACAAAAAGACTTGATTAGACAAGGTAAGCTCAAAGGGTTCCATCAGGCCAGCCGGACGGGGCAAAAAGCGTTTTCCTCTAAACGCGGCAATTTCCTACCGTACTGACCAACCCCCAGAACGCGCCATTCTTCTACCGCTCCACCAAAAGACCGAAGGCGATTGTTTCCATTTCCATAATTAAAAAAGTGGTTCGGTCAGCGGGGGCGCGGCGATCCGTTAAAATTTGTTATTAACGAATCGATTTTAATTGAGTTTCGCGATGGCAACTCTTCGACAACACAAACGTTAACGCAACCGGGGCGCTCCAGATAACTGATGACACAAAAGTTAGTAATTAAACACGAAGACGAATCAACCGCTGCTTCTGGTGATTTCATCATGTTTTTGTTGGCGGCAACGCTTGATATTCCGGGATTGCAGCATTGGCTTTCTTTGTTTCAGTAACAAACGGCGCTGGATTTGCACAAATTATGACGGCTCTTAAAAACACAATAAAGTCAAGTGCTTCTGTTATCTTAACGAGGAAACATGTGTATTCCGGATGAAATTGAGTAAAAGACCAAAAGCGCGAATGAAGAAGGCAGCAAGAGTCGGAATTAATTCCGCCGAAAGCGGATCGATTCCTCTTTAATTACTGTTGCAGACAACGTAATTGTTGATAATGCGTTACATCAACATTAAATTACATATCTACTTAATTAGCTGCGTCAATAAAACGGAGGCACGAAACTTTCGCATAAACGTTAAACAACTTTTGACGTCGTGTTAACAAGTTCTGAGAGGTACGAACTAATTGTTGTTCTAATCGCTCAGAAACATGCATAAGGCGAATATTTCTGGCTAATTTACGTATTCCGACGCATTAACTTTATAGACGGGGCGGTAATTGAATCGCGGATACATGCAGGGAAGCGAATCGGGTCCAATCGCTCGCAAAATGGGTTCACCGATTCGGATTCCAACGACCAACGGACCAGAAAAGTTGGACCGCGTTTCGGGATTTATGAGACGAAAAATTAAAAAATGTATACATGAGTTCTACTAGAGAAGCATCCATAAATATTTTGCAGCTCTTAATAAACCCCAAGCAAAAAAAAGAAAAAAAACTTATTTTTCCCTCCACTTCTCCAAAAGGGAGAAATTTTACTTTCAAAAATAGTTAAAATAACGACCAGTAAAGTTGTAATAAAAAGTTTTAAGAAGGTCGACTTTGCCAAATTCTTCCTGTATTTTTTTCTAAAATTTTAATTGTTCGAAATACAGTAAAAGAATTGTTAAAAAAATGTTTAGAGATGCTCCAGAAAGGGTTAAAATGAATATAAACTAATTGAGAGAAAACTTCCCAGTGTAGTTGTAAAGAAAACCTTTCAGGTGTTGTATCTCTTGGCTCCATCTCACCTAAATTCAACAATTAAACATTTCCACCGTTATGAAGCTTCATCTTGGCCGGATTTCTCCGGGAATATGCCCCAGGTTTTAGATTCACCCACAGAGCGTTCATCTGCACAACACTCGTTCACAAGTGTAACACAACGGATATGCTTTGCAATCAGTTTCGCATAAATTGAGCCAGCGCCCTCGCGCTCGGCATTTATTTGTCAAAATTAGACAAGTTTAGATTAACACGAAATGGCCCTGGATTAATTTGATTAGTTTTATACAGCTTTAAACCGCTGGATACTCACACACGATGCAGGCTGGGCAGCGAGGAACTTAATTTAAATTATAACGTCCCCATTTACATTCAAATTGACTTGTGTTTTAATGTTGTGTTCCAGTTTATCTGGAGAATAGCCACCTTTTACTACAGTTTTACTTTTCATCGTTTGCATAACATCACGAACGAAGCAAACAGAAAATTGCCGAGTACCACTTGTTTTTCGCTTTTTAGGTTCACATCAGCCGAAACTGAAACAGCTGAAACTACGAATTTTTTCCCCTCTTATTCAGAACCAATTGAAGGACTGAAACCAATTTGTTGGAGGTTTAATAACAATATTTAGGGTCGCTTGAAACCGTTAATTTATTACTAAAATAATGAATTTAGCGCTAATTTAATTATGTCCCAATATCGGTGATGTGAACCAACTGCATTTATTACGACTCGCTTAATCGAGTAAAAGCTGTTTGAATTAATAAATTATTAATATAAATATATAGCGCCAACATATTGTTTCGAGATTAATTCAATCGAGTTGCGTCATACTTGTCATGCGGTTTCATATAATTATTCAGATTGTTACAACCATATATTTACATATAAATAAAACTCTCAACTACTGGACCAATTTCAGAATCTGTTATATGCAACTGGACTATGCATTGTCCTTGGAAAAATTTGAAAAATTCAAATGATTTTGTCATTCTGAAGGAGTGGACGGCGATTTTTTAGGGGCGCCAGAAGTGTTCGCTTTTATTTAAAATTTAGATGATTCATATGGCTAGAAAAATTGCAACATAGTTGCTTGAATAATTCCAGTGCTGCAGACATCATTTCTCCCTGTCCGAAGCAAGGCAAATTTCAACTTTGCTGCAGGCAGCCGGCGCTTGCTGTTATCAAGAGTACAGTACAGGAAAGAAGTTCAAAACTATACCAAATAAGTAAAAAACCGCAATTATCATCGTGGGTGGTTCTATCCACGTCCAATTAACGTGCGTTCAATTGACGTCCGATCAACTGACGTACGACAAATTAATTGTGCTGTCAAGCCTAATTGGCAACTCCGTCACACATACTCCCGAAAGAAGGGCTACAATCTGCTCTTCTGCCTTCTAATTTTGAGGACATCTTATTTGTCTAACTGGTCCCGAGGATGGCGCTCCTGCGATTTACGAACTTTAAAACAAAGTTTCCAGAACAATGAAATGGTTTACTTACTGTCTCTTAATTGAGATCTAAATGAGAAGCCTCGAAATCCAGAAAGTCTCATTATGTTAAGATTCTCAACCATGTTTGCTCCGTTGACATTTAAAACTCGAATATTAGCTTTACTACCTTCGCAATTACTCAAAGAGACGTTTTCGCTGCAGCGACAATTTCGGAAAGCACAACCCTATTCACTATTTTACGGACGAATTACTCCGTGAAAACTTGTCGTAACATGACGGAATCTTTTGTAGTTCAACAAAAAATCATTTCGGAACTTGAATGTCGCTTAGCTTTTTAGATAAGAACTGAGAGTACCCCGTCGAGATCCATTTGAGCTTCAATCGGCCCCTTTCTTCACGCCTGCAATTGTGTTTTTAACTACTTCGTTTATTTTATTGAGTGCCCTTTTCAAGTCTCGATCTAATTGATCGAAGGGTTCGGAGCAAACAAAATTTTAGTTACATTCCCTGATAAATTAATCGTTCGGTTAGGGCCCCGACGTTTTTTCCGTTCCGTCATTAATCGGAAACGGCGTCGCGGCGGTTTTATTGCCACGTAGACGCTTGCTTTCGGCGGTGGCAGTTCGGACCTAATAGGGGCTATTAGCCACATAAATTTACTACCCCGAGCGGACGCCTTCTTGCTCTCTGCAACTGTTGCCTCTCAGGTTTGCCAAACAAATTCGCCGCGTTTTTATAAAGGAATAAATATAATGCACACCAAATTAAACCATACATCCCTTGCACTGTCCACCAGAAAGTTTAATGAGCATCAAAAAATCTAAATAAAACCCAAATTATTATACATCAGAAAATGAGAACATCACCACTAAAATAACTATGATGCGTATTGTTTTACCATTTCTTACATTTTAAATTCTATATGTCTATCAAATTTACTAAATGTTCACCAAATTTAGAACGCTCAAATTACGCGTCCGTGCTGTACATAATAAATATTCGCGCTATCCATTTATATTTAGTGTTTCTCAAAAAAACTATTTGTGCGTCAAATAATTATTCTATTACTCCAAAAATGAAATATGCTCGCGCATCTCTCCTTGCCACTTGCGTTTCCAGACAAGAAGCACGCGAAAAAAATTTTGTACAAAGTCAGTTCAGGGCCCTGTAATTTTTTTTTAAAAGCACGATTAGAAATTACCACTAAAAGAAGTTTTACGTTTTACATAATGCAAGCCAATTACAGCAAAGCATTTATATATTACGGAAATCAATATCTTTTTTTGTGCAAACCACTTCTATTTTTACTCTTATTTTCCTTGCCCTAGCACATCTACATCTATAATTTTGCATAAAATTATTTACCATTTGCACAACATTTTATTGCTTGTGTATTTTTGATCAACAAATAGTATTTTTAACTGCTAAATAATATAAGACACTGTCGAAAGCTAAATATCTGGGAATTATGTTAGAATTAAATGCGGAATAAAAGCTTAAATACGTCAGTGGAAATGGCCCTAAGACGACAAAGACGTGAAAGGACGTCAATGTCGATTTTATTGATAAAATTCGGAAATTTAAAAAGTTCATTGGATTTCATGATCTGGCGCGATGTAAGTCGGAGGACACACTGTGCGAGATTTTGTACAATGTACCAGCCGAGTCAAAGAGTGGAGCTATGATCCTGAATATAAAAGCTCCCCCCGTATAAATGTCGCGGTACGGTTTTAATAGAGCATAAACCCAAACATTCAATCTCGGGATCGGACGTGCTTTAGCTTCGTAGCAACTCGTAAAATGTTTCATACCGCATTTGAACCCTATGCATCTACAGGCTGTTGTTTTATATGAACCATTAAACCGAGATCGTTATGCCATAGGTGGGACCGACGTCCAATCCCCCCCATAAAAACTAACACTCTTGTATGTTAATTCCGTATTAATACAAAATTTGTATGCAGCTTCCCGAAGTGTTAGCGAAATTGAGCGTGCGCCGAAATTATTCATCAAGTGCGGACTATTGAAACATAATCGTGCGTTTTCCGGTGCCGCCGCCATCAATTTCGGGACGATTTTCCGGCCGGAAGTGCCGGCAAGTATTACGGTAAATTTGGCGCTGCTCATATCGGCCGAAATTGAATAATAAATACCGATACCAAAATACAGAAAACTGGATGAACTGGGGCAATAAAAACGCCGTGCCCTCCACACGCGCATCAATAATTTTACGCCGTGCAGTCTTTTGACTTGGTAAAAAAGTAAAAGTAATGCGGAACTCATAAAAGTTAAACTTCTACTAAAACATCTACGTGCCCGCTTGATTCCCTAACGCCCTCTGATATTCCCATTTTACGGCCGATACTATTGCTGTTGTGCCTTTATCAGTGCTTATAACCCATTATATTTTCATTGGTCCTGAAAACACGTAGTCTCCACGTTGTTTTGTGCTCTTATGTTGCGTCGACTCTTTAATTAATAAAACGCTTACGGCACCTTTATGTTAAGACAATAAAGCTAATTAACAGTTCGAATATGAAGAAACTTAAAAAAGAATACTTTAAGAAATAAAAAAGTTAATGCTCCTTAGATTAACGTTTTGGTCCCAAAATTGAAGTTTGGAGCAGGATCTAGAGCCGTACCTGGCATATTCACCCTAATTTCGTCTCACTTTCATCTGCTTCACCTCCAAAAAAGTCTCCGTGGGGAGCAAGTTTTTCAAAGCAAAGTGCCACTGAATGAAGTAATTGAAAATTAAACTTTTTTGAAAAGTCATTCAGTATAAGGTCAAGAATTTTTGATGAACCCTCGTATACTAACTAGATACTTGTTCAAGAGTTTTCTGTATTTTACCGACGCTGGAAACAAAGCTGCCGCCATACATTTTATGCAAGTCTGGAGTTTACGCGGTCTACCGGAAACTGGAGGTCTCCGGGAATGGCCAATTAGCACCACGTCATCCACCTGTTATTAACAGCGTGGCCATTAACTTTTATGTTTCTCGTATCGTCGTCTACCGACCAAAGAATGTTATACACTGCACGTCTTGCTGCACAATTTTAACTCGACTTAATTGTAAGAGCTTTTCGTTGCAATAACTTTTCGGCGTAAACATGCCGAATAGCTTGTTAATCACCAAGCAAATTGTAACGGGATAATATTTTTCGGCTTCCAGTTAGAAAAGAACTATCATTATGAGGTTTCTAACTGACGACTACTGAAAAATGTCAGTTACGTACGAGGTTACGTACATAAGAAGCACTTTAAGAAGTTAAGACTTTCCGTTAAACGCTTTAAGAATCTACTACTTACTTAAGGATTTCCTCTCTACCCATTGTTCCAAGTGAATGGGTCTAAATTATTTTGGAAACAAATATAATGTACACCAAATTAAATCATACATCCCTTGCACTGTCCACCAGAAAATTTAAAGAACATCAAAAAATCTAAATGAAACCCAAATTATTATACATCAGAAAATGAGAACATCAGAACTAAAATAACTATGCTGCGTATTGTTTTACCATTGCATACATTTTAAATTCTATATGTCTATCAATTTTACTAAATGTTCACCAAATTTAGAACGCTCAAGTTACGCGTCCGTGCTGTACATAATAAATATTGGCGCTATCCATTTATATTTTATATTTAGTGTTTCTCAAAAAAAACTATTTGTGCGTCAAATAATCATTCTATTACTCCAAAAATAAAATATGCTCGCGCATCTCTCCTTGCCGCTTGCGTTTCCAGACAAGAGGCACGTGAAAAAAGTTTTGTACAAAGTCTGTTCAGGGCCCTGTAATTTTTTTCTAACAAGCACGATTAAAAATTACCACTAAAAGAAGTTTTACGTTTTACATAATGCAAGCCAATTACAGCAAAGCATTTATATATTAGGGAAATCAATATCTTTTTTTGTGCAAACCACTTTTATTTTTACTCTTATTTTCCTTGCCCTAGCACATCTACATATATAATTTTGCATAAAATTATTTACCATTTGCACAACATTTTATTGCTTGTGTATTTTTAATCAACAAATAGTATTTTTAACTGTTAAATAATATAAGACACTGTCGAATATTAAATATCTGGGTATTATGTTAGAATTAAATGCGGAATAAAATTTGGTGAACATTTAGTATTTATGGTCAACAAAAGTTATTTTGGCGAACAAAATATATAAGAGGCCAGCATTATGTCAATATTTGATTGTCGCTTTAAGATTATGTAGTTTCTTAATTTTGGTGAGCATTTAGTATTTTTGGGAAATGAAAGTATTTTTTTGTATGAAAATATTGGGTAAATTTGTAAATTTGCAAGTGCCAAGATTTAGCAAATCCCGATGACAAAGACTCACGACTGTTAGAAAAATTCTCAAACTTTTTCCCGAAAGAAACAGCCCGGCCCTGCAAAATCCCAGCGCCAGCAGAGAAAGAGGCTTCTGTGAGGCGATAATGATCGTTTTGAGACGTTTTCATTGCCCCAGTCCAGTTCGGCTGCTGCCTCCCGGAAATGAGCTCAGGCCGTAATTTACGGTGACGGTGGCGCCTCTGGCCGTCCGAAAACGCACTAAACCGCCATGCGGCCGACTTCCGGTGGATCCCCGGTCCAGGAGACGACGACAATTGCGGCCTTGAAACGTTCCCCGTTTTTGTCGGTGAATAAAAGGAAATGACGTGTGGCGGAGAAAAGTCATCATCCGTTTTACGCCCTACTTGCTGCTGCGGGACAGTCTTTCTTGCGATTAACATTCAAAGGGTGGAAGAGGGGCAAAAAGCGTAATTTAGCGTTATTACGTTGCGGATATACACGTATAAATTTAAGTGAGCTTAACCGTTGTTTATGCAGAAAAGCGACAATGTTTGCCCTCTTATATAAATACATGTGTCTCGGGAGTAACGCAAATGCGGCTGGATGACGGGGGAAAAAAACCGCCCCGAGTATTGTTTCGGGAATTATCTTTCAGGATCGAGGCTAAAGCTCTCGCCACAGGATATCAGAGGCGTTTCGGGGATTTTTATTAGCACTCTCCGGCGAGGAGAAACCGCAGAACAATGCCGGAGGACACAAATATGTTATTATTGCGTGTTATTGTCGGTTTCATTACTTTCGCTTTGGCGACAAAAAAAATTTTCATAATCCGGAATGTCCCTAAAAACTAAAACATTTGCAGGTCTACATGGCCATCCGGGACGAGCCGGCATAAACTTTAAAAAACTAATAAAATCTTGGTATTGAACGCCGCTTTGCCTCAAATAGCGCTAGATATAGGGATGAGATCAAATTGGGTGTTAATAGTAGATTTGGCCATAGCCACAGTGCCGACTAGATTGACGGGTCGTCTGTCACTCGAGCGAGACCAACAAGGGGGAAAAATCCATTGTAGCAGCTATTGACATTATTCGGCGCCAAATTCATTACGTTGTTTATGGTCGGACAAATTCAGCGTCCTTTGGTTCTACTTAGGACCGATCATGCAAAATTGCCGGATTGACACTATTTGTTTTGGTTTTAATGAAAATTCGGGTGTTGACTTTGAGAGTCGCTTCCGGATTTTCGCCGGTTTCACCCGCGTATCCCCGTCCGATACATCAACCATCAAGTCTCATTAATATTGGAATAAAAGTTAATGGTTTATGTGCGTTCTGTAAATCTATACAATCTGCCGGGTTCGCGACTTTAGATTAGTTCCGGAACATATTGTATTTCTCCCCTAGTTATCATTCTTGTTTGAGTTGGCTTTGTTAGGAACCAAATCTGCCGTCATTGAAATTAGGCAGAATTTATTTCCAACTTATGTTTTGAACGAAGACCTATCACTTAGGAAGGCGTGTACGTGCCAAATTCAAAGCTGACCTGCGAAACTCAGATCAGTGTAGCTGATAATGCGGCGTGCTAATGCGAAGTAGAATTGGGTAATTATTGTCAATTTCGCATGCCCCACGTTAGGTAATTAATTTGACCGCAATTCAAATTTCACAATCAAACCAACTAACCGCTAATGCAGTGATCAACTTCATACCACACGACGTGCAATAAAATAAATCGCGGAAACTGCCATGTTGAGCATAAAATTTAAGTGAAGTTGCTAAACTCAGAACTAAGCTTTTGACCGAGAGATGAATCACTTGTGGCAATCTCTGTACACCCCTTTAGTACGACTTTTTTCTACCCCAATCGATATAGATTCGAAAAATTCCTAAAATCGACATCGTTGCACTTACAGGCTGGAAATGGGCGTTCTGTTGTGTAATTGGCCTTCCTGAACTCAAATCCGTAATCAATTCGACGCTAGAATAAATATATTTCTTATGAAATTAGAAAAACCACTAATTTTCGATTTCTTTTAATATTCAAACTCTTGTAACTTTTGAACTGTCAGACCTACATCAAATCCAAATACATCAAGTTTCTTCATTTCACAATGGCTATCGAATGTTCTATGAACGAAAATCGTAAGTCTAATAATAAAGAAGTTGAAATTTGCAATTTAGGTCGATTTTGACGAAAATTTTGAATTGAAACATTCAAATGGTCATATCTTAAAAATTACGGCTTGCACAGAAAAACTACGGCCAGATTCGTGTTAAGCGGTTCGAAATCTATAAGATGAAGTCATATATTCGATGTAAAAAATTTCAATATTTTCGACTTTTTTTTTCTACCCCAATCGATAGAAATTCGAAAAATTCCTAAAATTGACATCGTTGCACCTAAAGGCTGGAAGTAAGCGTTTTCTTATGTAATCGGCTTTCCTGAATTCAAATCCGTCATCAATTCGACGCTAGAATAAATAGATTTCTTATAAAATTAGAAAAACCACTAAGTTTCGAATTCTTATAATATTCAAACTCTTGTAACTTTTGAACGAATAGACTTACATCAAATCCAAATACATCAACCTTCTCTATTTCACAAAAGCTATCGAAAACTATATGAACAAAAATCGTAAGTCTAATAATAAAGAAGTTAAAATTTGCAATTTAGGTCGATTTTGAAGAAAATTTTGAATTGAAACATTCGAACGGTCATATCTTAAAAAGTACGACTTGTACAGGGAAACTACGGTCAGGTTCGTGTTAAGCGGTTCAAAATCTATAAGATTAAGTCATAAAATCGATGTAAAAAATTTGAATATTTTCGACTTTTTTTTTACCCCAATCGATAGAAATTCGAAAAATAATCCCTTAGCAATCTGTAGCGATCCATAGCAACCTTATGGAAATCTGAAGGACACTTTGGTCACTCAGTAATTCACCCTTCGCTTTTGACCCACGTATTTTATGAAAGATTAACAAATAAAATAACGTTGAAATCATAATCTTTGGAGCCAAATAATTTCTCGATAGGAAGTAGTTAGTCACGTCCCAAAATTCTCCTATTTTGAACAATGAGTCTTTTTTTAATCAGATATCCATTGACTTACAAAAGCCCACAACTATCTTTAATGGAAAAAAAGTTGTAGAACCTTTAGGGAAAATTTGTCAGTAGCTCGCGTTATTTGGGCCTACTTGTAAGAAGCATCGTATCTCAGGAGTGGTCAACGTGTCACTTTCCCAAAAACTTATTTCACTCTAGAGGATCGCGTAGAGCAACCAGACTTCCGTTGATGACGGATATCGTGACTGGCAACAAATAACTTACGGTTTCGTAGGACGGATTTTGCCAGAAATTTATTCCCATTTTCAAGTAGCTACCTATGAATAGATTATAGGAGAGAGGATCGCCTTCATATTCCAGATGCACTCGGAGAATTGGGAGTGGTTGCGCCAGGAACGGCAATTAAAATCTGCAATATTTAACTTTGCGTGTCGACCATTAGAGCTATTGTGCAGTGGTAATGCCACTTCGTAAATAAATTATTTCGGCTATTAGGTTCGGTTCCGGGTCTAAGCGGGTATTATTGCGCAATTCCTTGTTATTCTGGCAATTTCGTCACGTTTCGCCCGTCATATCTTTGAGTTACCGCCAGACTAATCTCTGTTCCTGCCGATCCCGTCGCCGAACAAATCCAGCCAAGTTTATGGACGTCGAAAAACTCGCCGAAATTACGTCCAAAATCGCAATTTCATCCGGGATCAAGAGATACGAAAAATCCACGTCGCCACATTTAAATTCAACGAATTTGAAATTATATTTGTAGACCGGAGGAAAAGTCGTTAAAGCTCATACATATACCTATGGCGGAAGCGCCATTTCCATTTTATACGCCGCCAGTCAAGATGCCGCCAGCCAAACTGGCTGGGAACAATTAAAGCTCTCCTGCTGCCGTTCATCACGCCCAAAAGCGCCCTGCGGCCGGACTCTTGGTCGGTAAGTTTTTAACGTTATCTTCCTCAACGGTTCGATATTCCAATATTATTTATAACGACAGTGTGTAATCGGAAAAGTTTCCTTGGGATTTTGCATAAGTAATATTGCGATTTTCCGCAGGGGGACAACCGTGGGCTACACGTCTGCCGAGGCCCGATTCCGGACACGATCTGCGAATGCCTATGTAAATCTGATGGCTAACACAGTATCAACACGGGCACAGATCGAGAATAAACTTGTACCATCCCGAAGCGCCTTCCTGATATCCACTTTACTCCGGGAAGATTTTCACGTAATTTCGCCACACCCACACCTAGTTCAGGTTCATTTGCATTTTCACAAATTAAGCTTTTCAACGGCCAATAATGCGATTCCGTCGGGTGCTTTTGCGTTTGGTTTGTTTTTAATTAAATTGAAAGTTTCTAATTTATGGTCGATCAATAATCGCCATTGCGTATGCAAATCGCCGCCTTTATCACCAATAGATATCCCTTATGCAAAATTAGGTAATTAAAAGCATTTTGGCCGTAAACAGCGGCTTCGTAGCACCACACAAAATACCCACGTCCTCTAGTATCAGTAGCGGAAGTTAATGGATATTGAAAGCAGCGAAAAGTCCTAGAACTTAAAAGGGTAAATGCAAACTTCGGCAATTTCGCGGTGTTGAAAGGTTCGTCAAGGCACGATTTGGGAAATTGGTAATTCTTTTTTTTACAAAGATGCTAAAGCTGAGTAGTAACAATTGCTTCACCTTATTGAAAAAAAATGGGAACAAATATAATGTACAGTTGCCGCCATAGGAGAAGCCCAGGGTAAAGTGAAATTCATTCCAACTTACGTTACACTTGCAACCAGGCTAGACCACGCGGTAGAGTTTGTTTGAGAACCGCACAGATGAACTAGGATTGGTCAAAATAGAGCGGCACATTTCAGTTTCAAATTCAAAACAGCGTCAAGCACATCCCCCATGACGAGAATTTGTGTTCGCTTGGTTAGTGACGCCAATTGTCACCATTCGAGAGAGTTGGAATCGGGGGGGTTCGATTCCCTTATCTCCTCGTCTTTTTTTATTTTATATTTATTATTTCATATGCAATTTAGTAATAATTATGACCTTAATTTGTGTTTCTGATATAATTACAAGCCTCTTTCTAGAATATTAAAATAGACAACTTTCTGAAGCAATTCCAGTAAAATATTTTCACTTATAATATTCCTAGTGCATTGATTATTTCCGGAAATTTTTTCGAAGGCATTTGCAAAACGTATTAATTACGTTTTGGAAATGCATGAGAATAAAATTTACGGATATTAATCAAAGCACGAGGGCATATTCGGTAAGAAAATCGCAACGACACAGACATTGGTCCATTATGTCATTATGATGTCATTATTAATAAATAAATGATTTTGATTGGCTGAAATAATTTCCACTTATTAATTTCATGCTAAGTGCAAAAATTTTCAGGAAATTTTTACATTGTCGTAGAAATGACACCGAATTCTATTTTTCTATTGGCTACTTTTGTTTTTTGAAAAATACTATTGCAACAACGGGCACGAATCAATTATGGATGTGAAGAAGGAGTTAAATTCCTTTTCTTAAATTATTATTTCATATGCAATTTATTAATCACCATTAATCTCGTTCTGCAATGTTGAAATTGAAGTAAAATATTTCCGTTTAATTGAATAAGTATTAATTTTTAATTTACTTTTTGAAAAATATTATTGCAACAACGGACTCGAATCAATTAAAGATATGAAGGACTTGAATAGGATAATAATATGTAGAAACTTTTCAACGGGATTAATTAAAACTGTAAAGTTGCAGGTTGTTACGGGTAGGTATAATGTTTAATTTTAACACCCAAATTTTACCAACACATTGAAACACATTATAACAGGTAGTATACAATGTTACCATCAATTATTATGGCACCCTTCATCTTTTGCCGTCTTTGAAATTTGGTTTACCTGGGTTTCTAACTGGAGTCACTTGCTTTGTGTCACTGCGAATTTACGTAGGTAGAAAGAGAAAGGATGAAAAGGAAACATAAAACAAGTCGATTTTTTTCATAGTTATGAGAAGTCTATACAGACTGTTTCACCGTAAACGGACGGATTTCTAGCCGAGTTATTTGAAGACGTAGAGAAAAAACTCTAAATATTTCTTGAATTGATAAAAAATCTCTATGATCGGCGTGTAAGAAACTAATTCTGGCACTTCCGGTTTGGACCGAAGTTAACCAACTTTTGATTTTTAAATACAAACATATCTTTTTTATTGCCCTATCTGATAGAAGAGGTTCTGCTGATTACAAAAATGTATTACACTTATCACTTTTCTGCTCAAAATTGGTTCAGTCCTTGATTTCTAATGCAACTGTTTCTCCAAAACTTACGGGTTTCTGCCCGAGTTATTTGAAAACGTAGAGAAAAAACTCTAAATACTTCTTGAATTGAGGAAGACTCTTTATGCCAGAATTAGTTTCTGACATGTCAATGATAGAGATTTTTTCTCAATTCAAAAAGCATTTGGAGTTTTTTCTCTACGTCTTCAAATAACTCGACCAGAAATCCGTCCGTTTTGGTGAAACAGTTGCATTAGAAATGAAAGCCTGAACTAATTTTGACCAGAAAATCGATAAGGTCAATACATTTTTGTAATCAGGAGAACTCCTTTTATCAGATAGGGCAATAAAAAAGATATGTTTGTATTTAAAAATCAAAAGTTGGTCCACTTCCGGTTGATATTTTAATCACCGGATTCACCGATTGTTTGTATTTGTTAATTAATAATAATAAATAATGTTATTATTGTATGCAAACTATTATAATGTGTTAGTAAAATTTGGGTGTTAAAATTAAACATTATACCTACCCGTAACAACCTGCAACTTTACAGTTTTAATTAATCCCGTTGAAAAGTTTCTACATATCATTATCCTATTCAAGTCTTTTATATCTTTAATTGATTCGAGCCCGTTGTTGCAATAATATTTTTCAAAAAGTAAATTAAAAATTAATACTTATTCAATTAAACGGAAATATTTTACTCCAATTTTAACATTGCAGAACGAGATTAATGGTGATTAATAAATGGCATATGAAATAATAATTTAAGAAAAGGAATTTAACTCCTTCTTCACATCCATAATTGATTCGTGCCCGTTGTTGCAATAGTTCGAAAAACAAAAGTAGCCAATAGAAAAATAGAATTCGGTGTCATTTCTACGACAATGTAAAAATTTCCTGGAAATTTTGGCACTTAGCATGAAATTAATAAGTGAAAATTATTTCAGCCAATCAAAATCATTTATTTATTAATAATGACATCATAATGACATAATGGACCAATGTCTGTGTCGTTGCGATTTTCTTACCGAATATGCCCTCGTGCTTTGATTAATATCCGTAAATTTTATTCTCATGCATTTCCAAAACGTAATTAATACGTTTTGCAAATGCCTTCGAAAAAATTTCCGGAAATAATCAATGCACTAGGAATATTATAAGTGAAAATATTTTACTGGAATTGCTTCAGAAAGTTGTCTATTTTAATATTCTAGAAAGAGGCTTGTAATTATATCAGAAACACAAATTAAGGTCATAATTATTACTAAATTGCATATGAAATAATAAATATAAAATAAAAAAAGACGAGGAGATAAGGGAATCGAACCCCCCCGATTCCAACTCTCTCGAATGGTGACAATTGGCGTCACTAACCAAGCGAACACAAATTCTCGTCATGGGGGATGTGCTTGACGCTGTTTTGAATTTGAAACTGAAATGTGCCGCTCTATTTTGACCAATCCTAGTTCATCTGTGCGGTTCTCAAACAAACTCTACCGCGTGGTCTAGCCTGGTTGCAAGTGTAACGTAAGTTGGAATGAATTTCACTTTACCCTGGGCTTCTCCTATGGCGGCAACTGTACACCAAATTAAACCATACATCCCTTGCACTATCCACCAGAAAATTTAATGAGCATCAAAAAATCTAAATAAAACCCAAATTATTATATGTCAGAAGATGAGAACATCACCACTAAAATAACTATGCTGCGTATTGTTTTACCATTGCTTACATTTTAAATTCTATATGTCTATCAAATTTACTAAATGTCCACCAAATTTAGAACGCTCAAGTTACGCGTTCGTGCTGTACATAATAAATATTCGCGCTATCCATTTATATTTAGTGTTTCTCAAAAAAACTATTTGTGCGTCAAATAATTATTCTATTACTCCAAAAATGAAATATGCTCGCGCATCTGTCCTTGCCACTTGCGTTTCCAGACAAGAAGCACGCGAAAAAAATTTTGTACAAAGTCAGTTCAGGGCCCTGTAATTTTTTTTTAAAAGCACGATTAGAAATTACCACTAAAAGAAGTTTTACGTTTTACATAATGCAAGCCAATTACAGCAAAGCATTTATATATTACGGAAATCAATATCTTTTTTTGTGCAAACCACTTCTATTTTTACTCTTATTTTCCTTGCCCTAGCACATCTACATCTATAATTTTGCATAAAATTATTTACCATTTGCACAACATTTTATTGCTTGTGTATTTTTGATCAACAAATAGTATTTTTAACTGCTAAATAATATAAGACACTGTCGAAAATTAAATATCTGGGTATTATGTTAGAATTAAATGCGGAATAAAATTTGGTAAACATGTAGTACTTATGGTCATTAAAAGTTATTTTGGCGAACAAAATATATAAGAGGCCAGCATTATGTCAATATTTGGTTGTCGCTTTAAGATTATGTATTTTCTTAATTTTGGTGAGCATTTAGTATTTTTGAGAAATGAAAGTATTTTTTTGTATGAAAATATTGAGTAAATTTGATAGACAGTTAAATACCACCAAAAAAAAAAAATGTGTAAGAAATAGGTGACCGAGCAGTCGTTGTTGCGTCGATCTGGTGTTTACACAAACAATAACAGACCTTTAAACGACGTAACAAAAGATATTGTCAGTCGTTTACGTCAGACGGGCGAAATACCTATTTTAGTTAAATCACCATGACTCGCGTTATCTCCTACTGACATTAATTTGTATTAGAATTTTGTACAAAAAAAAACGACATCACTGACTTTCTATCTGGACGGCTCTCTCCGATAATGTTTCCTTTCCAGATGCACCAGAAATTTATGAAGTACGGTGGAGTTTTTCGAAAACTTTTAATGAAAATTCTAGCTGACGTCGCTCTATGCACTGTTGCATGGGGCGGTGGTGAAAGCACGAAATTAAATAGATGTCAACCTGATTCTGCAGTTATTGTTTTCCTTTTAGGGGCGACGAACCGAATACGTGCATTTAGGGAGACGTTGAAGGGGTGATGGCTGCGGCGAGGGGATTGTTGAGCAACAAATTGAAAATAAAAACGTGCAAAAAGGAAGCCGTCCCTATAATAACGATCCAAGACTAAGGATGAATCAGGAAGGGGAGAAACAAATATTGAAGATGCCGCCGGTTTATTGCTGCACCAATGCAGCTACGTGACGTTACAGAATCATTTAACGAGATTTGTGTAGGACTTGCAGGAGCCAATAAGTTCTGATCGTTAGTAGGTCTTCAGCTTCAAGCATTGGCTAATTATCTTTGCGTTTAAATTATTCGGGTGTTCTAACCAGCTTCACTGTACCCTCGCGCTAATAACGAGATATTGTGGCATCGAGCATATGGTTCGGCTCTTCGGCGCGGATAATTGGCACGGTTTAAGTCAAGTTTAGAAGTAGCGCAATCTCAGTTTAGGCGCCGGTAAATAAATTTGCATTATAACGGCGTTACCGCCGCTTTCCCAACTCCCCGTATAACCATCAACCCATTTCTGCCTATCAGCCATCACAAGAGTCGGTTGACAGTGGCGCCGTCGAGAGGCTGTAATAGCGAAATTGGGGCAACCCGACCGCCTGCACGTCCGTTATAAAGCTCTCTTATTTTTAGTTCAGTGAAATGTTGGTAAACCGTACTCTTTTGCTAAATAAATATTCCCTCCATAAGGTAGGAACTTAATTTTATACTTCCGCTTATATGAAACTACGTGCTTAAAATTATTATGTTCGTGTATTTCCTTCCCCATATTTGTTCTTTTTGTGCTTTGTGTTCAGAATTGCATGCGACCCCTGGCCCGGATATATGAAATTCAGCTTCCAACAAAGGGCGCCTTTTAGCATTAATTTATCCAGCAGACACCCATTAATTCGGCCGGTGCAGCAAATTACCCTTGTCCGCGGAACGGATCACGTACCGAAAATGTTGCTCGATTAATTAGAATCGGTTAAGTTTCGTCTCGGAAATTCTTTTTATTGGCGGCAATTTCGGGGGAGGAAGCGACAGTGAATAATTTGCGCGAGCGGTTAGAAATAATTTAATGATAAAAGTTATATGATAAATACGAGTCTGCGGCGATAATTAAATCCTTTCTAACAAACTCCCTTAATTTGGATTTCCGTATTAAAATTGTCAGCGCAGATTTAAAGCGTTTTCCCGCCCGGCCATCTGTTATCATCTCAACTGACGTTGAGCGCTTTATACACGTCCACGTTTTCAAAATAAAACATTTCGAAACGTCGAACTTTCACCGTGTTCTTGCTAATACAAATTCAAGAAACATGAGGTCGCGACTTTGCCGTTCGCCCCCCGTTTTTCTCGATTATTGATTGTTTTTTGCAGATCGCGACATTACCGCCGAATGAGCCAATTCGACCTATACCACGTTGCATGCTCGAGTTGTAAAACATGTTTTACGGGCATGCCCTCTCCGGTTCAACTTTTCCTCCCGGTTGGTAATTGGGGAGAGTTGCGGTTCCCGCGGGATAAAATTGCATTTGCATTTCCTTTCCCTCGATCGATCCTATTTAAATTTATGGCGTTTACCCGCCTGTAATGCTACGTAGTTGATGATGGGATTCGAACGCAAGAAGTGTTATCGCAATTAAAATAAATTATAATGCTACCCTCTGCGACGGCTGTCTTCTGAATTTTAACGCATTTTTAATCGGCCATTCTCGCGCTACTCGCCGAAATCTTAAGCGGGAAGGTCAGAATTATTTAACTTCGCCTTCGGCTATAATTGGCTCAAGTACTTTAATTGAGTTTTAACGGAAACTGGAATTAAAAGCACCCTTGATGTGGAGCGCCAGCCGGATGATGGGCTCAAAAAATGCGAATTCTGAAGAACTGTCTGTTTGGCGAGAGCTCTGCGGGTTTAATATTTGATGATCCTTGCCTAGTAGGCCTCATCAGCCGACTTCAAAGGCACAGAAATGTTAATAATGAATGCCACTTACCCTGGGCGACAAGGCAATCTGGCCTTGACCAAAAAATTAATTTTTTGGCAGTCCTCTATCTCACAGCCTTCATGATTTAAATTTCAAAAATAGGTAAATCTACCCACAATCAAAAAGTTGGAAGTAATCTTTTCAACATACGCACAGATCACATAAAAGATTACGATGTAGGTTTCTTAGGAGCTACTATCTCAATATACGATATAAAATTAGTTATGAATATGGAAGGCTCTAAAATGAAGGAAGCGAACACTTGGAGAAGCATGCTTCTTCTAAACGTCGCCAGTCTGAATAGAATACGACTATATAATTAATTAAAACAAGAACATGCTATAAACAACTTGATGAGAAAGAAATAAACGTTGGCAATTTAAGAAAAAAATACGACATCTCTTCTCCGCCATAACAATTATTTCCTGGAACAGAGAGACTTCGATCTCACAAATTCTCCCAAGTTAGCTTTAACGAATACAATTACGTTGCCGGCAATTCCCTCGTACGAGCCAAACAACAACAAAACAATTATAAGACTGCGACCAAAGTGCCTCTGAAACTTTCTAATTACTATATTGACCATCCCGAAAAAAACTTGTATCGGGAAGTTTAGTGGAGGGTCCTCTCGAGTAACATTCATGAACTTCGTTGGAAGTTAACAAACCGATTTTTATTAGATATTCAAAAAAGCTTGAACATGAGACGAAGAGAATTACTCACCCTCCAAAGTTCCTGTATAAACGAATTTCGGATCGAAATTAACTGGGCCTTTGGTGGATTCGAAGGAGACCTCGTCGGCGAACACATTTTTGTCGGGAATCAGTCTTAGCTTGAAGGACCTGAAAAAGAGTGGCGCCATGAAAAAGCTGCGACAATAGTCGAGGGGGTTTGAAGAAAAACTTTGTCGAGTTTTCCAAATACGCGAGGAATAATATGTAAATTCTTTACGGCACTACGGAATTATTCAAGGCGACTTTCGTCGAAGCCGCCATTTTTCTTGATGAAAAAAGCTCTTAAGCAGCTGATACAATGGATAGTAGACGCCTATATTGTTAATTTAATGTTTTGTGTAATGTTCTTCCGTGTATTCTGAATATATAATGTATTCATGAGTTTCTAAGTTCCTTTCTGAAATATGCTCCAACTTAACTGAATTTACAGCTGCGAGGCTGATGGCGACAAAAGGCGGGCCCAAAACAAAAAGTTGCACTATCAACATGCGATCAACTTAACTCAGTTAACATCTAATCACAAAACGTGTTGTACATGACAAACTTGATTAAAACCCTAAACGGTTTAAATTGCGATAATAAACTTTTTTAGTCGTTGCTAGTAGGTACACGAGGAAGTTGCCAAGTAGATGGTGTAAGTTCTTAGTGGAATAATCAAGCCGGCATATGCTCGGGAAAACTTCCCAATTAAATTCATTGTTTATTTGTCGGATTCAAAACTTCCGTTGAAATATCGCAATTTTTCTTTTTTCGAAACCTCCGCCACAGTGCGAGATCGGAATCACGAAAACGCAGCAATTAACTCGATTTCCCGGACGAACCTCGGCGTGTGCGCTGGCATTGAAAATAATTACACTTGGAAAGTGTTAGGTTGGAGGACCTGACTGATTGCAAATAAACCCTGGTAATATGGAAAGTTGCCACAAAGAAGTGCGGCGTCGTCCTCTGGATCATATTGTGCAAGGCAATTTACTGATAAGGTATCCTCGTTGACCCTGGAAAAACCGCAGAGCGACGCTAACCTGTAATATACGCCATTGTCTGGCTTCTTATTTCTGTAACCCCCTGAAAGCCATTGTCGCTGGCGTGACGTCATAAACGGGAACTCGCATGCGAAACTGCTGACAGGTCAAATATCTTCATCCAGTCCCGGCTAATGGCCGCTCTATTCCTAAATTACTTTCTCCCTATATTCGTGTATTAAAATTTGTTCATGCGGCTACTTTGCATATTTTTCGGAATATTTGCATATTTTAATGTTTAAGCGCGAATTACATGCGGGAAGGATAAATGAATAAAACATGCTACACAGCTGACTTTGTGATAGATTTGCGAGATGTAAGTTGATTAGCGAAGTACGTAAACTATTCTTTTTTCATCGGGCGCAATTATACCCACAAGGACAATACTTCCAGCAGACCAAGAAAATTAATGCAAATGTATTCAAGTGTTTCCTAGAAGCTTTCGCCGCATCATTGCGATTCACTCTTCTAATTGCAAAAACATCAATAATTGAGGCCCCCACAGAAAAAGTCCCACAATTACGTGTCGCAATAAGGACCTCAGCAGGTGCGACCGGGACGGAAAATTGTCAGCCACCCCGCTCAAATTTTCTTGGGTTCACTTGGACCCTGAAACGTTCTCAAAGTATGATGATTAACCATTGGTATTTTATTTTATTTTGGTATTTTTACCACTTTGTTATCCGTAGCAGCTATTTTGTTTCCAGCAAAAGCTATTCTTTATAACAATAAGTTTTCTGCGGTCAAAAAACCGCCAAATTCCCAAAATTTTATTTCATAAGTAATTTTCTTCCAACTAAATTAGTTTTCAATGAAGCGATGCTAAAGTTAGAGGAGATCTTTGGGCGACTCTACAGAGACTCAACGTGTACGAAGAAGTGATGGTGAGCTAAATAGATTCGGATTGTAGTGATTTCGAGGGCGAGTCAAAGGCTTAGGCAATTAACTTGGGGAGTAGAAAAGTTCCGATGGTCTCATGTGGGGCAAATATTTCGATTTGATGCTGCGTGCGGGAACTCCCTGAACAGTGCCTCTCGCGGACACTCGGCCTAATGGAAATGGAACAGGGATGCGACCACCCCCCAAGTAGAGAAATCAATGATGCGGATCAAAGTATTATTTCATTGTAAATTCACATCACGTTGCCCACCATCCTGAAAGCCTACATGTATGTAAAACATTAAACATAACAGCGTTATATTACCAAAGTTAATAAAATTTTCGTGTGTTGTTGTGATACGATCTTCATTCACAATCCCAACTAAACTCTTTGGAGTATTTCCGTGCAATTTTGGAAAATTTTAATTAGGTTGCGTTTAACGTTTCGGACCTCGTGGATGGATAAACAAGGCAAAAATGGAGTCAGGATATATAGAACGACTCTCAGTCGTGCCGGGGTAATTTCGACAACCGCAAACGCGAGTCTAGCCGCTCAATTTATATAACGGCCGGCTCGCATCGTAATTATTTAGGAGACTGTAGCAATCAATTTCCCATTTTATGATGTTACTACCCTTTCCGGAATCTCAAAGCTTTTCAGTTTTATGTTATCTGGGAAAGCGCTACTTTATTTGGCCCCGACCAATGGAAAGTTCGTTTTTTTTTTTCGCGGGCAGGTGCACCACCTACATAAACTATGAGAGAACGGTCTTCAGTCTTGCAGATCGACGGCCGGCTACAAATTGTGCGGCTTTGGACCGACTCGAGTACACAAAGCACAAGGAGCGGAGATTTTGCTAGCCAGTTCTCGAAAAGATTACTAATGGGACGTCTGCTACTTCCACAGCAATAAGGACAGCTCTTGGCTTGCTTCGATAAAGGAAATCACACAATAGCAGTGGTATTGCCTTCAAGATAATTTTGGTTGAACGACTCCTCTAGATCACGCATTTAGCTAAAATCGACCTTCAGCTTTTTCCACCACAAAAAATAATAATAAAAATAGATAACATTTTTCCACTAAAGTCCGTAATTAGTAGAAACACTTGTGCACGCCAGAGACCCCTCCGATCAAAATAGCCCACTTCTAGGACTTTGATGAAGTGAAGGCCATTAGACAATTACATAAATTTGCACATAAAACAATTAAAAAAGGCATTTCAAGTTATAGTTAGATAACTGAAGAAACGCGAGATTCGCCCGGCGCATCCACCATTTTTGCATGATCGAGCATCACGCCTGGCTGTCTCACATGTGTAATACGAGAAGCAAGAGGGAACTTTAAAGTGTCGTTGGTGAAAAGACATCCGAAAGCGCTAATGAGATTGCAAAATGGAATTATTATCGAAAATTCTTTCTTCTGCCTGTAAGGTTGAACACACGTTCCATTTGCCATTACGCCATGCATCAGTTCGAATGGAGGTTTTTAGTCGTAACTCAATATCGCCAAAATGGCGGATGTAGCGAAAAATATTACATTTAAAACCGGGACGTCGCGTTTTACCTGTTCCACTACGACTAAAAGGCGACCAGGTTTGCGAGCGCTGCAGCAGTATTAAATTTCTGCACCCCCTCCGAATAGGTAATTGAATTACCTATTTCGAGGCAGTAATACGCGCAGTGTGTACAAAGCCCGGCAATTTATCATTATTAACAGAACGAACAACTCCGATGAAGCCTTTCAAAACTTTAATCAATCAATGCGGCAACTCGAAATTTACGAAATTAAATTAAGGGACGGCAATAAAAAAAAATCTTCCGTTGGCCCGTTTGGCTTTTAAAAAATTCGTATTAGCTAGGATTAAGAGCGGTTATCGCAAACTTACCATTGGCAAGTTTTGATTTATAACAACGGCCTCCAGTTCCGTGTGATATATACCAGCGCAAACGTGCCGCACAAAAAGCTCAATATGTCGAAGGAAAACGAAAGTAACAACGTTTGACGTAAAGCCAAGGCGCGTTACGAATGAAGGAAACCCGCCGGAGAAAGAGGACGTCATGTTGTCCCAGTTTCTCTTTGTGCTCAAATTCGATGCCTGTGAGATCCGCCGGTTATCTTCGCCCTCGAGCCACCATATAATGCGGATAATACCAGCATAATAGACATCATTTATTATTTCATATTAGCTCTATCTACCTGGTTGCTCGATATTAACCGGGTTAATAACAATTTGTCTCCGTACCGGCGCTCACCTATTTGACACGACGCCAAGCATATGCGGCCATTACGATAATTTAACACCGCACCTGCAATTTGACCGCATTGTAAATTCTGTACCTAGCAGCGCTAAGTGAAAAAAAATTCACGAGCTTTGCGATAGCTGTGATCGTTTAATTAGATTCGAGTTTGCATGGTTTATTTCTGTTTGAAACGTCGCCTAAGTACACACTTCTTCACTGTGTGAGAATTCTATTAGCTGCCAGCAAGGGATTGCTGGAGATTTATTCCTTTAAAAATAAGGGCTGGATCGCAATCGCGGGATTAAATGAACTGCGAATTAAAGCTCTAACGGAGACACAATCAATTAAATCAATATCCGGCACTTACTCTTGTTACTCCATCGCCTAGGTATCCTTACTCGTTGGCAACAACCAATTATCAATTTTGAACGAAAAAATTTTGAACTCGAATCGAAATTGAGACGTAAAAAAGCACAAATGCAATTTATGAAAAGCACTGGTGTGAACTACAGCATATGTTGGTCTTCGTTGGGGCGTCTTATCGATTCCACACTGTTTCCTGGGTTATCTAAATTTCTCGGAGATCACAACCACAACGAAGTGCACGTAATCATGCACCACCGGTAAATCAAACATGCCGACTGCAACTGAGAAGCACGATTGTGTTTGAATAAAAGAAGCATAATTGCTAAATCGAGGGAACTGGTGTATCAATCATTTCGACACCCTGATCCATGAATCACTAAAATTCCAGACAATAGTTTCTGGAGTACTTAAAAAGAGATATGGTGAAGATAAGTACCATAATAGTCAATTTCAAAATATACTTGGAAAAAATCTATCCCGTTTATTTTTTTTTTAAATCTATGTGAGATCTTACCTCCTGATGTCTATTACAAAAGCTCGGGCGATCTATCTTTATACTTCAGTTAAATTCCTAAGTGTGTTCCACTGAAAAGCTTCGACGAGCTTGACATCTATATTAATTGATATTGATGGCTTGGAATTGCCGCATATATTAGAAATTATAAATTGACTGAGCACTCCAACTTTTACATGCCGCCACCATCTTACGGTAAAACTGTCAGTAATATATGTAATAGAAATGTTACGAAGTAACTTGTGGCAACTTGTGGCCTTAGTAATCTACGACTTGTACAGGGAAACTACGGACAGATTCGTGCTAAGTGGTTCGAAATCTATAAGTTTAAGTCATAAAATCGATGTAAAAAATTTCAATATTTTCAACTTTTTTTTTCTACCCCAATCGATAGAAATTCGAAAAATTTCTAAAATCGACATCGTTGCACCTAAAGGCTGGAAATAAGCGTTTTCTTATGTAATCGGTCTTCCTGAACTCAAATCCGTAATCAATTCAACGCTAGAATAAATAGATTTTTTATGAAATTAGAAAAATCACTAATTTTCAATTTCTTCTAATGTTCAAACTCTTCTAACTTTTCAGCGGGCAGACCTACATCAAATCCAAATACATCAAATTTTTCCATTTCACAAAAGCCATCGAATGCTGTAGGCACGAAAATCGTAAGTCTAATAATAAAAAAGTTGAAATTTGCAATTTAGGTCGATTTTGACGAAAATTTTGAATTGAAACAATCGAACGGTCATATCTTAAAAAGTACGACTTGTACAGGAAAACTACGGTTAGATTCGTGTTTAGCGGTTCGAAATCTATTAGATTAAGTCATAAAATAGATGTAAAAAATTTCAATATTTTCGACTTTTTTTTTCAACCCCAATCGATAGAAATTCGAATTTTTTTTTAAATTGACATCGTTGCACCTAAAAGCTGGAAATAAGCGTTTTCTTATGTGATCGGCCTTCCTCAATTCAAATCCGTAATCAATTCGACGCTAGAATAAATAGATTTCTTATAAAATTAGAAAAACCACTAAGTTTCGATTTCTTTTAATTTTCAAACTCTTGTAACTTTTGAACGGACAGACTTATATCAAATCCAGATACATCAAATTTCTCCATTTCACAAAGGCTATCAAATGTTGTATAAACGAAAATTGTAAGTCTAATAATAAAGAAGTTGAAATTTGCAATTTAGGTCGATTTTGACGAAAATTTTGAATTAAAACATTCAAATGGTTATATCTTAAAAAGTATGACTTGTACAGGGAAACTACGGCCATATTCATGTTAAGCGGTTCAAAATCTATAAGATTAAGTCATAAAATCGATGTAAAAAATTTCAATATTTTCGACTTTTTTTTTCTACCCCAAACGATAGAAATTCGAAAAATTCCTAAAATCGACATCGGTGCACCTAAAGGCTGGAAATAAGCGTTTTCTTATGTAATCGGTCTTCCTGAACTCAAATCCGTAATCAATTCAACGCTAGAATAAATAGATTTCTTATGAAATTAGAAAAACCACTAATTTTCGATTTCTTTTAATATTCAAACTCTTGTAACTTTTTAGCGAACAGACTTACATCAAATCTAAATACATTAAATTTCTCCATTTCACAAAAGCTATCGAATGCTCTATGAACGAAAATCGTAAGTCTAATAATAAAGAAGTTAAAATTTGCAATTTAGGTCGATTTTGACGAAAATTTTGAATTGAAACATTCAAATGGTCATATCTGAAAAAGTACGACTTGTACAGGAAAACTACGACCAGATTCGTGTTAAGTGGGTTGAAATCCATAAGACTAAATCATAAAATCGACGTAAAAAATTTCAATATTTTCGATTTTTTTTTCTACCCCAATCGATAGAAATTCGAAAAATAACCCCTTAGCAATCTGAAGCAATCCACGGCAATCTTATGGAAACCCGAAGGATTGCCATGAATTGGCAATCATTGTACACTTTGGTCACTCAGTAATTCACCTCTCGCTTTTTCCTAAAAATTATCTAGGCGCCTCCACCATTTTTTACATTTTACAAATTTTGTGGATTTTTAATCGCAGTCCCTTAATTAAGTTATCTTAGGTCTTTGACGATGTTTCATTAAGTTTCATCACATTTGCTACTCAATTACAATTATTATTAAGTACAGATTCAAGTAATTAATCCGAAGATAAGACATAATTAGAAACTATATACAACCCCTCATGACAATACAGCTGGTTCTCTCATTTTAACTGTCTAATGTTAACGATAAGTTGACCTTTTTGTTTTAGCGAGCACCTTAGTTTTCTTAACATAAACCAAAAGTCAACGTTTGACTTTCGTCTTGCAAATCTGTTTACTTCCGCTCACCTCTAGAACCCAAATCACCCATCTTTGTGGTGATTCAACTCCATTATGGCTTCTAAAGCACGTTCTTTACGATGTACGATTGAAAAGTTTCGACCAGCTCGTATCTGTATGACAATTCTATTAATTCTGATATTGATCGGCTAAGAGCAGCAGCTCTTTACCAAAATTTATGCAAGTTTTTGCACTTCTCCACTAGGTCAATTGCGTTTTTCAGCTTACGCAAGATTTCGTTAATTATCCGCTAACAATATTTTCAAAAAAAAATTATGAAGCACTTCCACCATTTTTGAACTTTTACAAAGTCTCTTTGATACTTTAAAATATTTTGAGAAGACTTGCGATTGAAAATAAACGTTCTAGGAGATAGCGGTAAACTGGTTCTTACACCTTGGTGGTCCTTGGTGCATTTTACAGACCAAATGTCATGCAGTTCAATGACATCGGGCTCGTTCTTGCGGTCCAAATTGCCGGCAATTTCGATTGGCAAAAGTGCACTGATTAATGTTTCTAATGAAAGGCCTCGATTTTGGCCGCCCCCCGTTTACTTTTATGGCCGTTTAACTGTTACAAATAAACTTCCTAACCGCGGCGGAATAGCGATGGACTGAAATAAGTTATCATCAGAAGAGCCGCATTATAATAAAGTTATTACGACTTTTAGCTAACAAAAGCGATATTCTTCAATTCTCGTGGCATTTCGCGTCGAAATTGCGAATTTATTCGTTAACGGCCTACGGTACGTTTCTGGATTTACGGTCGCCGCTTGGAGCCGGCATCGTAAATGAACTGCAATAAGCCACTCGATAAAACAAGGCGAAACTAGAGAGAAGCCCGACTAGAAAAGTTACTGTTATGTGACGCAAGTCGGTATCTCGTGGCTAATTATTTAATTTTTCATCGCAACCCCCTGAATTTATCGTCGACTTCCCTTTCGTTCCGTATCCCGGGACAATTCGCACGCCGCCGCCGCGAGGAAACTCGATGACTAACAGCCCCCCAAATTCGAAATTCAAATCCTTAAAATAAATCTGCCGCGGCAACTTTAAAATCTTATGAAAGTTCAAGCATTCCGCTAAGGATGAAAAATTTTCGAACAAATGTTCTCGGGAGAACTTTAAGTCTGCCGGGAAATACGGTGGTCCTTCGATGTTTGAATATCATATCGCGTTATGAATGCATGAATAACGCCCTGGCATTGCTTAAAATAATAGTTGGAGGCTTTTTACGAGCGAGGTGGGTAAAGCGGGACTTCGCTCCGGATCATCCATTTAAAGGGGTGCATATGGGGGCGAAATAGGACCCCGGAATGTTATCCCTCTTCGGAACTGGGCCGGGAAAACTATTATTATTTATGTTATTGCTAACGGCCTAAGACCAAATTAACGCTGCACGATATTAATCTCCACTTGGGCTGTTAATTCCTATCAAAATAATATGGGTTGTAACGGAACACCGGACGTAATAGCTTCAAGGGATGTTATGTAAAATTAATGAAACTTCGGTCCAGATTACGATTAGATGATTTGGGTCTGATTAAAGCGTGCGTGAGTTTTCAGCAACAGGACCAAGCCAACAGTCATGATTGATCGTTGCTTCAAATTTTAAGAGTAGTTGCTACTGATGTAAGAAAAATTGTTTCAGAAGTTTTCCTCGGTCAGAACTCATTTATGTAGTCTGATTCCTGAGCCACAATTCCAAAATGTAGAGAGACGAAATAAAGAAGGGAGAAACTAGACAAATATCGGAAATTCGGAGCCAGCACCGCTAAATGATCAGAAACATGACTTGGTCCAGATCTGCAACTTCTGGCATAAATTTCCGGCCAGTAACGAGACGTCCTCATAATACTTTGAGATGTGGCCTGTGGGTGGATGAAACTTCGGAAAATGGGAATATTATTCAGTTATGTTTACCCTCGCCACCTGACTTTAATGCGATACAGCGTGCCTCTGATACGTTATAAAGAGCCCTGCAAAGTCATCATCCGTCTCAAACAACAGTTGATGAGTTAAGGGAGGTTCAACCCTAATTACGGAATAATTTACCCCAGAAGCGCCGAGATAACTTAATTGTCGCCACCTCGATCGGAGTTTGTAGAAGAAACCGTCACGTGCCGTCTTTAAATAACACTACTTTAAGACCCACAATTCTAACCCTAAATGTTTAGACGGATTTTCCAATTTGCACATCACGTCAAAGTGTACACCATCCAGGAATTACAGAAATTTCGGGGATTTACTTTTACTTAGTAAGATTTATTGGGAATTAATCGGAGTTATCCAGAATTATGGGGATTTATTGGAGATGTTGCAGGAATTTTGGGGATTTATTTTTACTTTGTAGGAATTATTGGGAGTTATCCGGAGTTATGGGAATTTATTGGAGATTTTGCGGGAATTGCAGAGGATTTATTTTTACTTAGTAGGATTTATTGGGAGTTAATCGGAGTTATCCGGAATTGTGGGGATTTATATTGGAGATGTTGCAGGAATTACAGGGGATTTATTTTTACTTAGTAGGATTTATTGGGAGTTAATCGAAGTTATCCGGAATTATGGGGATTTATTGGAGATGTTGCGGGAATTACAGGAGATTTATTTTTACTTAGTAGGATTTATTGGGAGTTAATCGGAGTTATCCGGAATTATGGGGATTTATTGGAGATGTTGCGGGAGTTTCGGGGATTTATTTTTACTTAGTAGGATTTATTGGGAGTTAATCGGAGTTATCCGGAATTATGGGGATTTATTGGAGATGTTGCGGAAATTACAGGGGATTTATTTTTACTTAGTAGGATTTATTGGAAGTTAATAGGAGTTATCCGAAATTATTTTTTCTTGCCGCAAAACTACTGGCCTCTGCGCATGTGCTTTTTATCGTGACAAGTCAGAACGCGTTCTATAGTTCCGTTTGTTATCCTTTTTAACTTATACACAAATAAAGTTGTAGCAAAATTGGACAGTTTTTTCTTTAGGTAACAGCCGAGGGGTAAACCGCTAAGGAATTATGGTGTACAATATATAAAAAAAAAACAAATATTTCGAGCGAAGTAAATAAATCTCCGTAATAAACGAAAGCGATGTTCGACTGGTGTTATTTTTCCAGCGGCAAAATGAAAGGCTCTAAAGTTTTTTATTATATCCGTATATCATATCTTTAAAAACTTTTATTGAACTACAATACGGGAGGGAGGGCGGACTTATGAACTGGGGTCCTGCAGGAGTCGCGTTATTTGCTAAAAACGCTCTTTAAGCCGGTGGTGGGTTCATAGGGGGGCGGTGTTGCGATTTATTACAGGGCTGTGCACCCACTTTGCCATCACTGTCGCTGTTATGTTGCATTGGACCAATTTTAATTAGTTCAGCTTGAGACTGCTAGTCAACCTAACGAGGAGAGAAGATAAGTGGCCGATGTTCGGGGATATAATTAAAATTAGCCTTAACTCGCATCAGAACTTCAGTTTGCGGGACAAAAAGGCAATTAGCTAATAAGAAAGAACGAATTTGGGTCCAACTGAGAACAAACGACTTGTGGATAGTTCCACCACCAATCTCGAAATTGGTTCGTGTATAACTGGTTGCAGCTCTTAGTTATTCACTATAAAGAATCGGGTTACAAACCTTGAACGGATTTTCCGTGGACTTGACGAATCAACAGTCAACTCGGCGGAGGTGGCAAAAAGATAAGAAAAACATTACAACGTGACGTAACTTTCAATCCATTAGCACTTACCTCCATAATTCTCTATAACTCTATAAGTTTTCCAGCATTTAACAATGTTGCTAAAAGCATTAGGAAATTTCTTGAAAATATGGAAAAACTACATAAAAAATTTCAATTTCGATTAACCCTTGAAACTCTCTATGGAATCTTTGCAAAATTTTTACATCCACATCCGCTTGATAGTTTTCCTCTTCGTGACCTTAAGACGAGTTTCGGCTTCAATGAAGTTTTATGTGCGTTGGGGTAGAATTTCCACCTGTATCATGGGGTTCAATAGAATTTCTTCTTTACGTGCAGGCCAATATTCAATAAAAACGCTGTGATCGGTGTCCTGTCGCAGCGCTGCGACAAAGGAAGTAGTTCCTTGTGTTATTAAGAAACGGCGAAACTTCTTGTATTCACATCCCCATATTAAGTAAAGTTTACATGACTCGCACAAAGATACTTGAAAAGCTTCTCGAGAAATGAGATGGAGGCAGTAATAGTAGCAATGTATGCGAAGCAATATTCCATCTAGTGAATAGAACGTGGCAATCTCAGTGTACGGGATTCAACATCGATCGTCCAACTCCCCCCGACACATTAATGACTTTTCAATAACCCTATATGCGACACAATAATAATCCAACACGCTTCAACCGTTCAGAGGCAGTAAATTAAGGACACGGATTTCGTTCCCATCGAATTATGGAACAAAAATCGCCCGTCAACGGTTACGGCGATTATTTTGCTCTAATAATCAACCCATTGTTGTCGTCTCTTAATTGAGTTAACCTGAAATTTCTCACGATCGCATGTACCAACTTCCCTCATTAGAAGGCGGAATTGCCATTTAAAAATCCTTCCGATTTGCACGTAATAATGGAGCGGCATTATTGCGCGCGAAGCTCTCTGCTGGCCAAAACGGTAAAATGCCTTCGAGCGAGAGTTGTCGAAAAACACCGGCGGTGATTTTTCGGTGTTGATGAAATGCGAATGTTTACGGTCGAGTCCGTTAAATTTTTTTTAATGGCCGTTTGAATTGTTGAAAAAGTCAATTAAAAAGTTTGCTACGTGCTCCAAAACCGGCTCCGAATAAAAGAGTTATCAAAGTTATTTGTTTACTTATTCAAGAACAGTGGCGAGAACCCGGCTTTTTATGAAATATTATTCCGGTTGTTTTTCTCAAATTAAGACCCTCCGGGAATCTGGAATATTCAGGAAACATGATTGCGAACCGATTTCATAACGCAAGCGGTCTCCTAATTGAGCGCTGCTCTGCTGATCAATCGATTTTAGGTTGGATGCAGCAAAGAAATCAGAACGGCGGCACCCCCATGTCCTGTAACATCAGGAAAATTTCGAAGCTGAGTTGGAAGAAGCTAAACCAAGACAGCATCATTAACACCAGAACCACAATTATTGCGAGTGCTACTGAAAAGGTACCTTTTTGCATGTTGGTCATAAAGGGGATGAATTTGGTTAATAGCAAAAGTGGTAAATAGAAGTTTTAAATTCCATAATCGTTTAATTCGAGACTTGTTACGCTGTTAGACATGAAGCAAAACAATTACTGCCGCAATATCATTTTACGTGGTGAAATCGCATCGTTTGTTTTCCACTGTAACATTAGCTGAAGTGTAAGTTGCGACCCTTGAGCTCTGCGGGCTCCGTTATAAAATTTCAAGCCACTTCAGGGCGAACAACACGGAGTTCTCCGGGCCACTTCACGAACTCGCCGAGGCCCAGCAGGCGACCATTATAGATTTATGACTGGAGGTTAAAAGTCCGGTGTTTACCCCCGAGAAATGCTTGCATGCCGGGATGAAGGAGCAACCCCGAGATAATTAGCGATACAAGTAATTGGATGATAACATGTTTCGATGCTCACTCGCTACAGCTTTGCTTTCAAGGGCTCGGCGCAAATTCGACCGGGGATGCGTGTCACATCCCCAATCAAATTTACGCCCATAAAGGCGACGATTGACGAGCCCTCGGACGGCCCGAAACTTTGGCCCATTTACTAATCCCAGAAAACTAATCGAAAAAGGAGGAACGACAAAAAAAAAATTAAACAAAGACTAGCGCAGCTTTAAAGTAACTTTGCTAAAATCGCACTAAGAGGATGTAACGCAGAACTACTGACTCACAGCGTTCCTGAATTTAGCGGAACTGGGGGCCTGTAATCTGATTGAAAAAATTGAAGAAAAATGACCAAGAAACTTAACTGATTAAATATGGGGGTATCTCCCTCTCATGTTCTATTCTTATGATATCATACTATTAGCTCATAGAATGTAGTTTCTGATTGCTAATAAACTATCGTACCAAAAAAAATATCTAAGAAAAGTTACAAAATTGTTTATATCCAGTTACTTGTGTCAAATCTCAAATAACATAATTACCCATCCTGCAGCACAATATGACCATTGTTTTTGCGACAATGACGCGTCCCGCCTTGAATTTAGTGGCGATAATTCAATTATCACGGAGTCGCTTGTTTGAGGTAAAAGACCTGTCCGAACAAACAAAATTAGCGGGCAGTCAACAAGCCGAGGTTTTGAAATAACATTAATGGAATCTGTTCTACAAAAAAAATTATTTAATGGAATAAAGAGTATCCGCGCTTGAATTAGGTCCATGGAGGTCGAAATGTGGTGATTGGATAGATTTTTTAGATTTTGCTAATGAACAGGATCCGAACCAAATCACATTTTCTCATTACACCTAACAAGACATGTAACCGACAAACAGTTGGTATTAACCTGTGTAGCGTAACAAGTAATGCCATGGGACTAAGCGCGTTTATAGTGTTTATGAGTGTGAAGGCCCCCAAGAGTCAGTCACCGGTGCACACGGTCACATGAAGGTTGAACCCCTGACTCATGCACCATGACGGTGCACTGCTCATTTCCATGGTACGGAACACTTCCCCGGAAATTTCTCAAATCCGGGAGGTTAAAATGACCACCATTTTTCCTTCCTCCACAGCTCGAGCATGGGTCTTTCATTATTTTAAAACGGGAACAAATATAATGTACACCAAATTAAACCATACATCCCTTGCACTGTCCACCAGAAAATTTAATGAGCATCAAAAAATCTAAATGAAACCCAAATTATTATAGATCAGAAAATGAGAACATCATTACTAAAATAACTATGCTGCGTATTGTTTTACCATTGCTTACATTTTAAATTCTACATGGCTATCAATTTTACTAAATGTTCACCAAATTTAGAACGCTCAAGTTACGCGTCCGTGCTGTACATAATAAATGTTCGCGCTATCCATTTATATTTAGTGTTTCTCAAAAAAACTATTTGTGCGTCAAATAATTATTCTATTACTCCAAAAATAAAATATGCTCACGCATCTCTCCTTGCCGCTTGCGCTTCCAGACAAGAGGCACGCAAAAAAAGTTTTGTACAAGGTCAGTTCAGGGCCCTGTAATTTTTTTTTTTTAAAAGCACGATGAGAAATTACCACTAAAAGAAGTTTTACGTTTATATAATGCAAGCCAATTACGGCAAAGCATTTATATATTACGGAAATCAATATCTTTTTTTGTGCAAACCACTTCTATTTTTACTCTTATTTTCCTTGCCCTAGCACATCTACATCTATAATTTTGCATAAAATTATTAACCATTTGCACAACATTTTATTGCTTGGGTAATTTTTGATCTACAAATAGTATTTTTAACTGCTAAATAATATAAGACACTGTCGAAAATTAAATATCTGGGTATTATGTTGGAATTAAATGCGGAATAAAATTTAGTGAACATTTAGTATTTATGGTCAACAAAAGTTATTTTGGCGAACAAAATATGTAAGAGGCCAGCATTATGTCAATATTTGGTTGTCGCTTTAACATTATGTATTTTCTTAATTTTGGTGAGCATTTAGTATTTTTGGGAAATAAAAGTATTTTTTTGTATGAAAATATTGGATAAATTTGGTAGACTGTTAAACACGACCCTTTTAAAACATACCACGTTCAAAGTTTTTTTTTTAATGGGAAAATACCTTCACGTCTCTATAAGGGTTGACGACACACCTACGCAATTTTTTCTCAACAGTTGTCTTGAAGTGGCTTTAACAAAGTACCTTCTCTTTTCTAGGAGTGTCGAAAATATCGTGAAAATTTTTTTTCCTTTAATGAAAGTGTCCTGGTGAGGTTTCGGAAAATTTCAATCGTAAACAATTAACTTCTGCCAACCTCCGCTGACGTTTACTCTGGGATGTGGCATAAGGAATGGGCAATTATTTCCGGGAGCGCCCATGTCGAAAATATCCGGCGCTTATGACTGATTTCCTCCCAGTCCATTAGGCTGGAAAGCAAAAACGTCGAGCTTTGCAGCAGGCATAAATTAATTTGCAGACATGAGCTCGTTATACTAATTCAGGATTTGGGCTGATGGCCCGTCGAGCTGAACGCAAAAAGTGACCCTCTAACTTTAGATCAAGTGCCGCTCGAGCGCCACTAAATCAACTGGCAATGGCCGAGTGCGGCCGGAGAGATTCATGAATATTTTTATTTAGCATTAGCGACCGGACATCAGCTGAAAACTAGTGTTTCACAGATAACGGTGCTGAAGCACGCCAACAAAACACCGCCCATCACGGCCGGAAAAAACGACCAATACGAATTCAAACAGAATCTCGTAACTTTCATGTCCGAGCCCTATTTGTTTCACTTCGTCTACTGGAAACGTTTAAATGTCATAATAAAACCTGGACTTTCGCGCCTCTTAATGGAAATAAACACACCGCTATCGCACATGCAGCGATCGGCTAATTGAGTTATTATCAGGTTTGGTTCTCCAATTTTTCGGAAGGGAAAGACTTATCTGCACTCGGGAATAGCCGAAAATTTATTACCCAGGTTGTAGGCTATAAGTTGGGAAGATAGCGGTGTACTCGACTTATCCGAATTTAATCTTTTATGCAGGGAATTAAAGCAGCACCTGATGGCCTCGTAGTATGCGGCGATCCCCAACCTATGATAGTAGTTTAACATAAACCTTATGCCTTACCATCCACATCATGGCAGATTTTTACTTCGACTTAAACTTATATTTGAAAAAGTAAACTCGTTAACAGCCCTTCATCAAAAATTAAACGTTTCAGGAATTCTCGTTATCTTTTTTGCTCCAGTCATCCTGCTTACCTCTCAAAGAAGTTCAAAACGACTGCATTACTGGAATTAACTGGAACCAACTCTTGTTTAATTCTTCCGGTTACTTGAGGACAATAATGCATTCGGAAAGTTGGCGAGAAGTTTCGACAAAAGCCCCTAAACTTCGGTGACTAACGCACAAGTAACAGGACGCGCGAGCGCCCCTGAACTATTAGGACCACTAAACCTTGATTGTCCGCAATTAA
Source organism: Schizotus pectinicornis (assembly GCA_951805265.1). Taxonomy (NCBI): domain Eukaryota; kingdom Metazoa; phylum Arthropoda; class Insecta; order Coleoptera; family Pyrochroidae; genus Schizotus; species Schizotus pectinicornis. The sequence goes on from OX638202.1 coordinate 27,185,177, forward strand.
AGATGATCTAAGTTATAATGTTGTAACGAAAAGGTCAAGTTTGAGGTACAGACACGTGTTGTGGCAGCCAACAGTTTCCAATGAAAATTGGCGGATGCGCCGGGAGACTTCCATTGAAACCTCGACGATTGTGTGCGGCATAAGCAAATTTGTTGCCAACTATCAACAGTTTTGAAAATTGCAATAGATTATCATAATTTATTTGCTTAATACGTATTGCCAACTATTAACAGTTTCCAATAGATTATCATAATTTATTTGGTTAATACGTACCCAACATAGCAAATCGTCAGCACTTGCTACAATAACAATTTCAGCGCTGTTGAATCTGATTTACAAATTTCACAGTTCGTCGAAACGGTAAATAAATCTTATAATTTAAGCGGAGTATAATGCAAATTTAAACATAGCGTCAAACACGATTGCTTGCCGTATTGCGGCTGTCTCAATGTCTTGAACACCCAGATACAATTATTGATTTAACAAAAGCGGCACAAAACGTTTTTAAATTGAATCTGGTCGCGAATACTTCAAAAGTCGACAGAAAAACGTATCACGTGAAGAGGGATTTAGCAATAATTAGCCTCAGCCTCCAAGTTCCGCCATTAATAAAACTTTTAATGGATCCAGGTAAAGCTCGAAGTTAAGTAGCAGTACCTGAATGGCTCCAACTCGCGTTGTGGAATTCGTCAAAGTTTCATTCGCATCTGTGTATCGCAAAATCGTTTAAAAAACAATTAAATATTGAACGATTGAGTCGGTCGAGGCAAAATAACTTTTGCTGTTTGCCGGAGATACAGCCAGGAAACAACGGCATGTCCGAACAAATAAACAGGTCCAATACCGCAAATCTGAACGTGCACAATGGATTGAATAACTTTCACTTTGCTGAAATCATAATCGACGCGGTATTGTGCGCTATCCGGACGATATCGACGATTAAAATCGTTTAACGTTGAAAGCGGCTCCATTGTGGATTGGGATTACACGTCTTCGACGACACGTGTTCGTTATTGGCGGCGGTGGGGCTTAAGGACTTACCGGTCGTGTCCTTTAATGTTCAATTTAACGTGGTGTTGCTGTTCCTGACCGACACTTCGCCGGACACGTTTGTGTTGGGCGACCAATGAACGCGCGTCGTAATGGGCCGGCTCGTAATGTCTTATCCAGGAGTTCAGGTCGAAATCTGAAAAATCACCAATTAGAACAGACCATCGACAGTTTCACAACAAGGAACAATAACCGAAACTCAATTGGGACTTGCGAAAATAAATTCGTCGGACTCCTCCACCATTTCTCAATTTTGTGTTGTGCAGATAACGAGTTAGATACAAAATTATAAGTTTTGAATTAAGGGTCGTTTTCAAGAGGGTCATAACTGTTTTGAAAAAAATCACCATTATTATAATTTTATGTATTAATTATTTATGAATTTTTATATGGGTCGTATTTAACAGTCTACCAAATTTACCCAATATTTTCATACAAAAAAAAATTCTTTCATTTCCCAAAAATACTAAATGCTCACCAAAATCAAGAAAATACATAATCTTAAAGCGACAACCAAATATTGACATAATGCTGGCCTCTTATATATTTTGTTCGCCAAAATAACTTTTGTTGACCATAAATACTAAATGTTCACCAAATTTTATTCCGCATTTAATTCTGACATAATACCCAAATATTTAATTTTCGACAGTGTCTTATATTATTTAGCAGTTAAAAATACTATTTGTTGATCAAAAATACACAAGCAATAAAATGTTGTGCAAATGGTAAATAATTTTATGCAAAATTATAGATGTAGATGTGCTAGGGCAAGGAAAATAAGAGTAAAAATAAAAGTGGTTTGCACAAAAAAATATATTGATTTCAGTAATATATAAATGCTTTGCTGTAATTGGCTTGCATTATCTAAAACGTAAAACTTCTTTTAGTGGTAACTTCTAATCGTGTTTTTAAAAAAAAATTACAGGGCCCTGAACTGACCTTGTACAAAACTTTTTTCGCGTGTCTCTTGTCTGGAAGCGCAAGCGGCAAAGAGAGATGCGCGAGCATATTTCATTTTTGGAGTAATAGAATAATTATTTTACTCACAAATAGTTTTTTTGAGAAACACTAAATATAAATGGATAGCACGAATATTTATTATGTACAGCACAGACGCGTAACTTGAGCGTTCTAAATTTGGTGAACATTTAATAAAATTGATAGACATATAGAATTTAAAATGTAAGCAATGGTAAAACAATACGCAGCATAGTTATTTTAGTGATGATGTTCTCATTTTCTGATGTATAATAATTTGAGTTTCATTTAGATTTTTGATGCTCATTAAATTTTCTGGTGGACAGTGCAAGGGATGTATGGTTTAATTTGGTGTACATTATATTTGTTCTCTTTTTATATTACGTTTCTGGTCTCTCGATTTCGAATTGTTCAACCCCGAAAGTCTCAATCAGGAGGTACTTGGTCAACTTGTTGAAGGGTTGTGCTTTTCGTCTACTCTGATCAGATATTTTTTATTTGCCATAAGGATTTCGGTTCTTCGTCGAATTCGGTCAGTGGCTCACTTGTTCTTCGTAAAAAAGTCCATTTCATAAAAGATTATGCACTCTCGTCCAATCTCTTTTTGTCCTTGCCCAACATTTCCGACCATCCCTAAATTCGTATCAGGAAGCGACGAGTGCAGCGTGATTGACCTCCGCAGTCCCCCAACTCCATAAAAGTTGTGCTGTAGGGGCAATACTTTTAAGCCTGGCATTAAATACATGATGGATGCGGTGTTCCGGATAAGTTGGAGCTTTGGCTTTTTATTTATGCCCCTCTATCGGGGCAATATTTTCGAGTAGGTGGATAGGTAGGTGCGCCGGTTTGTTTTTAAAATGATGAAATATTTGCTTCTGGTTGTCATTCCTGCCATTACGTTTAACGGACCGCCACATACATATTGAATGGAGAATCGATACTTCGATCCGACGCTATATTTCGAAACCGGAAATAAAAAGGCGCTGTAATCAAATTACGATGATTAACAAACGACGCGCCTCATATCCGTCATGTGCAGCAACATAAACAGAATTTTGCGATAATGGCGACCGGTCGGGCTGATCAAAAGATTAACATTTTCGGCACCCAGCTATTCAAGGCATTTAATTATACGTAAATAATATCCTATAAATAATATCCCAATAATATCTTGCTGAAACATGCTCGTGCGTAAACTAGTCTTCGTTGACTATATTTCCTTAACAAACAACAACTGACGACGTAGTAGAAACTATAGTTGGGAACTTATTGCTGTTGGAATACAGGTCAACCCCTTGATAAAGAATGATAAAAAATCCAAAATCAACTGCGCCTAGATCAATTTTCCATTGCTTCCATTGTTTTGGTCCTGATTCTTTGTGCTGATCCTACCTCATATGTTACACCTACCCTGGTCGTCAGCCCAGGCGTCCAGCAAAAAGATGCAATAATGTTTCATTTTACTCTTGCGTTATATCAATAAATTTTTCTTAAGTCGACTCGAGCCATAATTACTATTACTAGGTATCTGTCTATACGCAAAATCTTTTCGCATTTCCCGAAAAAGTAGATTCTACGTAAGTACTGAGTTATAATCCGCTCCCCAATGCGAAGACTCTCGGAAATCGGCTGCTGACCGGTTGACTGAATGGCCGACAAATGGCGGAGGCGCCGGGAGAATCGGGCAAAACTTAAGACGGCGGCGATTTGTAAATAAATCTATTTTGAGCCGGCAGTGCTTGTGAAAAATTTATTAAGTTACCCTTCGCCAGTAGAGTGAAGAAATGGAAAAACGTGTTGACATTTCAAAAGGGGGGATCAGAAAACGCGTTCATATGCGGTGACGTGCTGTCAATCCGGCAATATTTAGGTGAATTGCAAAAATGCGGTTCTGTTCATAGCGAATTCGTTGCACTTTCCCGCCGTCAATCACTTTCCCGACACAAGTAGGTCGGCGATTTTCCCGAAAACCCCCAACAAACACCCCCGAAATCGCAGCGATTACGCTACAAACTGCAAGGCAAGAAGAAGCGGAGAGAGGAGCCGGAATCGAGGATATCGCAACTGCCAAAAACAGAAAGGTAGCGCAAGTAGGGAAAACGCCCCCAATTTACCCCGACTTGACAACTTCGAACGATTCAAGTTAAAGTTGCGGCTTCAGTCGCGTGCAGTAAACAAGACGCTTATAAATAACGTTTTATTCGCAATATCGCCATTAACTTCGCTATAGTTTATCTGCTTTTGTCCTCTCGAGACTCGAAACCCACTCGTTTCTTTCGCTTTTCCTTCTCGAAACTTTCGCCGGTTAATGAACGACTAAATCAGGCAGACGTGGAATCAGATTAAACGTGGGTAGTTGGGAAACTTTGAAATTTTAACGCCGTGCCTCCGGCACAACAGTTTTCTACAATAGACAAATTGTAATGGATACCTGCGCCAATTGAGTATCTCTCCATCGAGGAAAATTTACTACGCAAATAAAACTAACGTTCAACGGCCGCCTCTCGCAGTTTACACAAAGCTTCTTTGATCAGCAATCAAAGCGATGTGTGTTATTTGTCGGACTTGAAAACACAGCTCAGCTCCAGTTCGGACTATTTGGGCCTGAACATTGCGGCTCTAGTTAGTGTTAAAAATGGGTCGTATTTAACAGTTTACCAAATTTACCCAATATTTTCATACAAAAAAATTCTTTCATTTCCCAAAAATACTATATGCTCACCAAAATTAAGAAAATACATAATCTTAAAGCGACAACCTATTATTGAGATAATGCTGGCCTCTTATATATTTTGTTCGCCAAAATAACTTTTGTTGACCATAAATACTAAATGTTCACCAAATTTTATTCCGAATTTAATTCTAACATAACATCCCAGCTATTTAATTTTCGACAGTGTATTATATTATTTAGCAGTTAAAAATACTATTTGTTGATTAAAAATACACAAGCAATAAAATGTTGTGCAAATGGTAAAGAATTTTATGCAAAATTATAGATATAGATGTGCTAGGGCAAGAAAAATAAGAGTAAAAATAGAAGGGGTTTGCACAAGAAAAGATATTGATTTCCGTAATATATAAATGCTTTGCTGTAATTGGCTTGCATTATGTAAAACGTAAAACTTCTTTTAGAGGTAATTTCTAATCGTGCTTTAAAAAAAATTACAGGGCCCTGAACTGACCTTGTACAAAACTTTTTTCGCGTGTCTCTTGTCTGGAAGCGCAAGCGGCAAGGAGAGATGCGCGAGCATATTTCAGTTTTGAAGTAATAGAATAATTATTTGACGCACAAATAGTTCTTTTGAGACACACTAAATATAAATGGATAGCGCGAATATTTATTATGTACAGCACGGACGCGAAACTTAAGCGTTCTAAATTTGGTGAACATTTAGTAAAATTGATAGACACATAGAATTTAAAATGTAAGCAATGGTAAAACAATACGCACCATAGTTATTTTAGTGGTGATGTTCTTATTTTCTGATATAATAATAATAATTTGGGTTTTATTTAGATTTTTTGATGCTCATTAAATTTTCTGGTGGACAGTGCAAAGGATGCCTAGTTAATTTGGTGTACATTATATTTGTTCCCGTTAAAAATTGCCCGGTGGGTCGGTTAGGGTTTTGCCATGTCGTCCACGTGTGGCTTCGGATCGCGTAATCTTTTATTTACCAGCAACGTTTGATCCGTGTTCCATAAAACCGCTAGTTTCCCGGACTTACGGTTTATTATCGTGTCTCCGCCGTAAATGTGCAGGACCGGCCCCTAATTTAATTATGATCACTTTACTTTGTACCTGCAGGTAGTCACAAAAGCCGGAGTTAATTTTGCAACAACTTCAAAGTCAAAATTCATTAATAATACAAGGGGCGATTTCGGGCATTTCGTACCTATATTGGGAAAGAGGGGCGGCAATCTTAGCCAAAATATATTGGCATTGTTACCAACCTCGCGGTTCTATTACGTAGGGGCAAAGTTTTGCTAATTATGGACCAAACATCGATCATAATTAGTTTGCCATATTTTGTGTGGTAACTCGACAAACTTTAGACGTTTACTGGGGGGTTTTTCGCAATTTACGTTGTCGTCCCAATAAATATAACGCGCGCCTTTATTAGATGGCGGCGCTATTTCAATTTTGCTTTGGCCGTCTCCGTATGACTTCGCAATATTCCCGTCTTGTACTTTCGCGCTGTCTTGGTCGAAGGAATTTCAGGAGCGAAGCCGCTCAGTAAACACAATTTTTGGCCTGCAGGGAAATAACTAGACTACGTCCCATTACTGCACCACCGCCAGTACGGGCCTGCACGACGTGGCCGCGGGTAATGCGGCAGCATATTGTGAAGCACAGTGGGTAACCTACACAAGGTGTAAGCGAAATAAGTACATTAATTTTAACCAGTGGTAGAACTCATCAAGACAATTTTTTTTTCTATGTACCATTTTTTCAAAAGCGAATTTTTTAAAATTATTTTCCCCCCTACAAATTGACCAGCCTCTTATGAAATGCTCCAACAAAGAACAATAATAATACAATTAATTCATAAGGTAATCTTGTTGACTAGGTAACGTTGCTTCCAGTGGCGTGTAAGAAAATTGTGTAAGATTTTAAAATAATTTTAACACAAAAACTAAAACGTTTTAAAAACATATATATTAGGGAAAGTTGTTGGTCTTGAAGCGTTCTATTACCAGTTAAAATTAATGCACTTATTTTGCTTACACCCTGTATAGCTAATAATTTACACATTTGCACTTGCACATCTGTCACCGAGGTACCAATTTATACAAAACTTTAGATAGTTGACTAATAAAACTTTGAAGTTCCTCGTTTTTCTCAAAACTTGTTAGTTGAAGAAACATTTTTCTGGCGCGTACGTAATTGGGTTTTCTTTCCACAACCACACCCGCCACTGACTCAATAATTAACTTTTTTATTGTCTTTATAAGTATTAGCTTCCCTTGAAATTTCAATAATTAACTTTTTCATTGTCTTCTGTATATTAGCTTCCCTTAAAATTTTAATTTGGTTTCCTATTTGGTCATTAGCATTTTTCAAGTCGCCTAATAATTGAAGTTTAAATATACCTATTATTTTACCAGTTTTAAACCTTTCCCTTAAATGCATCCCTTGAGATCATTTCCTGTGGACAAGTATGGCTCAGTTTATAAGAAGCAGAGCGTCTTGGTTTGAGCTCATTCAAAGCATCGCATTCCCTAAAATATTTATCTCTCTTGTAAACAGCGAGCCACAGCTTAAAAGTGATTAACCCACTAGATTCGTTAAAGCTTGCTGCAAGTGGAAGAGGGTCAGTTCGATAGCAGCTTGCAGGATTTTGGGGTTGAACCAAATTAAGGAATTCGAGCCAGTGGCGGGTGTTCGAAATGTCCGTTCTCTTAAACGAGAGTTCATGGCCTCGAGTGGCTTTCACCTTTAAAATCGCCCTTAGTATTTTTACGGCCGATGTGTAAACTTTGATGTTTTAATCAAAGGAAAGCTGCGCTTAATCGAGCCACTTCCAAAGCAATTTATCCTATTAGACGAACGCAGAGAGGCCTCTAGCCACTCGAATCCAAAATCGAACCTTTTCCCCCATTTAACACTGACATATCCGGGAAATCGTACCGATGCATTAAACTATTAAAAATGAATTACTGTAGTTTGTTCGATTCAACGGTCGAGATCCTCCATCGACAACATTAGTTCCGACTCCCTGCAACGTGAAACTATCGTCTTTATTCATAAAGTAGAAATAATATTCCCCGCGAGACCCGAAAACTTCGGAGCTTCAAACTGAAAGTTCCACCGGGAAGGATATGCATGTTCTGTAACTAGTTTTAACGAAAAGCGCAAATATAAACTATGACCTCGTACTCATAACAAAGAAGAATTTCGGAAAAAAATCAAACAATATTTAAAACTTATTAAATAGCGACGCTACATCAATAAAAGCTCCGAGCTTTCTTACGAAAGAAACATTCCGAACAACTCAATTCGTTTGATTAAAACTTGATCAAATAAATAACGGTGTGTAACTGAAGTTGCAACTCCTGAACTTCACCGACGAGCATATTCAGCAGAAAAAAAAACAACCACCTCGTATGAAATACAACGTAACATCCCTCGCCTCCCTCAGATTAATTAACGCTGGCGTGTTCTCGGTGAGGATTGAATTCCGGTCCTTGTATGCATTTTCCCTGGAGAGACCGTGCGGGTTGCAAGAGGGGTCCGAATCCGCAAAAATTTACGGCATGTTCCCGGCTATTTCGCATGGTTCGAAAGCGGTTTCTTTGCATATAAGGACCGTTTATTTGTTTTATCTCGGGATGTATTGCATTCCGGACGGATCTGATAGATTACAAGGCTCAGAAGGCAAATGCAGCTAAACTAATAATTGGAAGCGGTTTGTTTGGATTACTGAGAGATACTTGAGATGAGATGCATTGTTGGTAAATTGCGGCGACCAGAACAAACAACAACAATTATTGCGTTGGTAAGGGATCCGATTAGGAATAAATTAAATTATAAAAAACGAAATCAACAAAGTGATTGTGTTTTGAATGAGAAAACTTAATACTTAGCACCCCTATGAGAAAATATTAAAACAAACAGATGGCGAAAAGTAGAATATGGAAAAATAGATCGTGGGCTCTAAATCAAGTTAGGGGTGGCTCCAAGTGGTGATTGCTATCAACCTGGTAAATTCGGGTGATTTCTCAAAAAATCCAAAAACTGCTAGCTTTGGGAATAATTTGGCGACGTTCAGCTAACTGCATTGCGTTAATCTTGGAGATATGGTTATAATGGAAGAGGGATGGTAATAAATATTTCCGGCTGGGTAAATGAGCGTGCTGGAAAAAACGAACAAAAGTAATGTTGTAGCGGGCAATCCTCGTACATTAAATGAATTATACCGCACGCAACGGCCAGGGTACCGAAGGCATTAGTAATATTACTCCGGCGCTTTAAAAACTGCAAATACGCCCTTTCGCCTGGATAGAGTCGGTGTTTTGAAAGAGACGGTCGAGCAAATCATCACTTCCTTCCTGCGAACCGTATAGGAAGGAAAAGAGCAAAGTCAACATCGCACAATCAATAACTGTTGACAGAAGGATGGAGTCGTCAAAAGTGGCACGGTCTCTTTAAAACATTATAAAACCACACACAGAGAGACGGGAAAATTCGAGAAACACATTATGAACATCCCAAAAACCACCCTCGGAGCCAGCCGGAAAAACCCTGAGGGTTGCGTGATGACAGCTTCGCATGATATATTACGGCCAACTAATTGTAAATGCTATTTATTATAACGGGAATTTAAATAATGGACCGAATTAGGGAGTCAAAGTGTCCCGGAGAGAAGACGGAAAACTCTTAGAATATTTCGGAAAAATCCGGATAAGACTCGATTAACAAGTATGATAAATGCGCTTCAAGTCAAGTGCAGTTCAGTGTAAAGGGTGCTGTCGGATGTCCTCGCGCAAACAGGAGGAGCTTTTTGCATCTACCCCTATTCTATGGAGCTAATTAGTTTTTGAGCGACACGTGTTGGTGACACTTTCCCTAAGAGCGAAACACCGCAATCGCAGAGACAACCCGTTTGTGAGCACGTCAAGGGGTCCGGAAACCCGCCCGATTGAAAAGTCATACCGCGGCACGATCGCAATATTGCCTCATTGTGCCCGAGGAAACGAATATTTTCTATTCACCATCCCTTAATTTACATCCGAAAAACGGATATCGGCTTGTTAAACTCTCGGAGGACTTTATGAATTTTCAGCCGAAACTAATGGCCGATGATAAACTTCTGACGCGGCGTTCTAGGTTTGCAAGCTATTTGTAGTAATGGTTTTAAAAACTGAAAGCTCCGGCTTTAGAACTGTGAGAAGCACTGCACCCGGATCCACATAATTGCATTTTAATTGAAATAAATTGTTGCACCTACATTACCAGAGCGTATTTCAATTAATTTGGGGGTAATGGCTGGATTAAAAGTGCTGTACAGCAACAAAAACTCGATACTTTTCCGCTAATGAAAATAATTCAATTCGATTTTAAAATAATTAACTTTTCGCTTCGCGTTTTGATATCCTGAAAACTGACAACGTCCAACAGGAATAATTAAATTTTCCCCTACTGTAATATCGCCACATATTGTGTTAAAGAATTTAAATTTGTTGCAGGTAATTTGATTGGGGATACCAACAGGGATTTCGACCTAATTGCTTCGGATAGTTGTTAAATCGAGATAGCAGTAAAAAGTTGTAGTTTGATTGGGGTAAAACAGACCCCCGTAGCAATAAGGAAAACATGCCGCTTATTCGCCCAGAATGGCATTAAACTAATATAATTGGTTATCGACCCAGAAGGAAGGATGTGCCTGAAGGAAGGAATTTCGGATCTACCTTAATGCGACCGGCGAAAATTGACTAATTGCTACATAATTTCCAATCGTCCTGAAGGCGAAAGTGTTGCATATTTAAGCAGCATCGAAGCCCCCCTCCGATAAATTATTGTAATAATTCCAATTTCCAGCGAATAATCTCATTACAAGATTTTCAAGGGTTTCATAATTAACACATCCTCTATTTGAACTTACTTCGATTTTAGATGTTTTTCGTCAGTCACCCATGTCGTTATTTAATTGTTACATTAAGGAAGATAAATTTTAGATTTTCATCACAGGGTACCTTCCAACGTGTTTCTGAGTAAAAGAAAATGTAAAGTTTGGAAAATGATTTGTGTTTGAAACAAGCGAGCTACCGCTATTGGTCTAATTATAGCGACCCTCTGGATATTAATGATTAAAGTACTTTTCGAGGAATCTGTAAACTGTAGTTTTTATTATTTATTGCCTTGTAACTTCCAAAGTTCCGGATGGTATCAACTGACCCAGGAAATATGAAGCAATTAATTCGAGTCTCTCCGGAGAAGTTTCACGTTACACATAACTATTGAAGAAAGTAAAACAGAAAAGTTGCGTCAGTCAAACACAAGTTTCTTTATTTCGACAAATAATAATTCCTCTGCTGGCCAGAACGTCGAAGCTACCACCATTTCGTGAAACTGAGACGATATTAATTAAAAAGTAATTTATTAATGCAAACCGGAATGCGCCCGAGGTGGTGTAATAAAATCTTTATAAGAAGTTCATAAAGACAAAACGCTGTTGATAAATCCCTTGGTTCCCGAAAAGACTTTACGGAAACAAATTACAGCAGTAAGTAGTTTATCTTGTCCCACTTACAAAACAAATGAGGTTTGTTCAGCCAGTACACTTTTAAAGTGACTCGGGAACAACGTATCCTTCCCGCTGTTGCAATTTGGATAAGAAATCGGCGACGACAAAAGGAAATTGGCGCACCGACCGCCGTTTCCGTAATTGCAAGTACTTCTTGGCGGTAATCAATGTCAAAGCGGATTTGACACCTTGGCCCGATTCCCGACCCGAGACGGATCGTATCAGCGAAACGTTGACAGGAACAACACCTCGTGTTTGACAATGAACATTAATATCCTTGAAGGAGTTAGGTACAGCAATAATGCAAGCGCTCGAAAATAAGTTTGTGTTACAATTAACGTCAATTAGGGCGCAATTACATGGAAAACGCCAAGAGCGCAACGCGCGATTTGATAAGATTGTGCAAGTATGTACATTTCACCCTCACCCGAGTTGCCATGGAGACCTCACCTAGTATCTCTTCGGAGTAGGTAGGCAGGAGAAATCAACAGTTCGATATTTGGATTTGTGCCCCCAGGTCCATGTGGGGTCAAACCGGCACTTTCATTGAAATAAACTCGGCTCAGTGGCGGTTTACCCGACTGAACGTACCACTTCTGCGGCAGTAAATTCGGTGCTGCTCTTCAGGCCAGTTAATATTTAACGCACTCGGGGCTGAACGCAGATTACGGGGAAATTTAAAATACGACCAGGTGGCTCCGGATTAATTACACCGCAAATGCGCACCCAAGAGCACGGGAGATCCACTCGGCCCCGGCAACTAATGCGTTCTTGAAAAAGTATAAACATTGCGTAATTATAGATCAGTTATATAAGATGGGTCGGTAGGTAACAGCTTCCCGGTAAAAATGGCGCGGTTAGTAATTGCAAATAATTTCGGTCTATTATTGGCGTTATTTCTAAATACCTGGATGCCTACATTAGAAACTTTTGACAGTTGCACAGTTGCTTCGAAATATTACAAAAAGAGTAATACAAAGTTAGTCTCGCGCGCAAGATCGCGCGAAAGCTTGCACGCGATTTTCTCTTGAGCTTGCATGCAAACTTGCGCACGAAATCTTGCGCGACAGCCAACGCGCGAGCTTTCGCGCGAACTTGTGCGCGATGTTATGTACGACCTTGCAAGCGAGCTTGCAAGCGATTTTGCGTTCGAGCTTGCGCGTGAGCCTGCGCGAGAGCTTGCGCGCGATTTTCTTAGAAAAAACAAATTTTATTTTACCATTTGTTGAAAAGACTTCTGTCTCCTTTATTCCTTTAAATTGGGACCAAATATTTTCTAGAATGTTCATATTGTGCAACATTCGCCATGTTATTGCATAAAGCTTGTTCAAGCGAACAAACGGAAGTTAATTGTGTCATAATGGGATTACAGCTCCTGGAACAATCGATACGTCTTTCACACTTTCATATTGCTCTACGTTATTATTATACGTCGGTCAGATTCGGTTTTATCTCAGCACTTTTTAGATGACCTATTTCCGGACTTGCTTACTTTTCTTGAGTTTGTCGCTGAAGACATTTTATTTTCTAAAGATCTACCGCACAGTTTTCACACCCCAATTTTCAAATTTTCCAAGAAAATTTCGTACACTATCTTAGTAAGACATAGATTCAATTTTCATATACATACACCCCACCCAGAGAGACGGGATAACATGACAACATGCCGTCATATTGTTAGTGAATTAGCTCATTTCGTCTTCTCGGGAAACCTCGCAACTGTTCCCCGACACATTACGCCGTTTTCGTAGGCCGTCAAACATAATTAGCAATAACTACCCATATTCACCGTTGCGCCCCTATTTAGCGACAATTTAGAGCCGCAAACACGCCCTTAAGTTGCCAACGTCATGAATAGCCATCAGGTGATATTGTTGCAGGCCGAAATTTTCTCTGTATTTAAAATAATTAATCCCGGGGCCGAAGGGCGAAGACCCTCTTCGCGTTGTTGAGTGTTGAGTAAATATATAATTTCGGCCGTAAAACGCCATCATCGATTCCGGCGATCCCTTTATTATTAATCCGGGATGTCGGGCACGATCCGGCGGTTTCGTCGGTACCGTCCGCAATAATTGCCTAATTAGCCCAATTTTTCTTGATAAGTTGAGAAATGGAAAGGGATCCATCACGTTTATCCGTACAGATCCAGGCGGGTGCGAAACTGATTGCAACTTGTCAGCATAAAATATGCATTGATCGGAGCCATGAGAGAGGGTGCGCTGGGGCCGTCCGGAATAATGGACGCCCGCTATGTTTTGTTCGCCAGTTCACGCTTCAGCCCGAAGATGAACTGCCTTAAAAAGAAGATAAAAGATGGTGAAAAGGAACGGCTTAAAAGTAAAGGTTAAGTTTTACCATGATTAATGAGCCACCTGAGAACGCGGCGCGCATCTCCATGCGCTCATTTGTATCGCATCATTTTCGGCCCTTGCCTTTTTTTCGCGCCCATCATAATGAAACGGGATTAAAGGGTTTTATTAATAGGTGGCAAATTATAATTAACGACGCCCGCCCCTTTGATAACGTTTGCTTTATGGATTTTTTTAATTAAGTGAAAATGTCGCCGGACCCTTCGTTGCCGTTGTGTCGGCGGCGGAAATTTTCATTAGTTTTCGCATTAGCCTTATAAATTCCCAAATTCCGGATTAGTCGCAGTCCAAATCTAATTTAACGAAGGCCCCACACACCCCCGGAATTTGCCTCGCTAAATTCGGTTCTTCCCAAAACACTTGAGAGAGGCGCAAATGGCACCACAGTTAACCAACTAACAATTTTTAATTTACTGGTAAGGTGACAAAAATCCAGCCAAAACTATTCATTATTTAATTAAGATTTAAGGGTAGTAGTCACGTTTTTGGAAAAAAATTATTAATTAATTTCGTTTCAGAAACAACTTTTGAAACAGACAAAGTCTTTATTGTCTGAATCATGATTACATAGTTTTAGATTTCTTCTCTCAGCATCGTAATCAACGTAACGATCATTTCGTAATGAGGGCTCATTGATTGCGGAAGTTCCTTGGGCTTTCATAGCCAGACTTATCTAGTAGCGTACGTCGGGACTAAACTTCTCAACTAGAATAATTGTACGATGCACGCTGGATATCCATTCAGTTACCTTGCATCATTCAGAGTTTGAAATACTTTGAAGAAAATTATCGTGGCATCTAAGCAACTATTTTCGTATTCAATAGAGATCAAACGCTCCATTGTTATCTCCAATAATAGGAAACGACAAGAACTGAACGGAACAACTATTCGACAGACGGTATTGGTTACACATAACCGAATAACTTTGGTACTTAGAAATTTGACTAATGAAAAATATGCGTGTGGTCGAATCACTGAAAATTAATCAATAAAAATCGACCGAAAAAGCGCGCAATATCACCTAGTTATTACTAGTTCTGCCTAGGTAACGCCACTAGTTTATAATAAGTCGTCTTTAACAGTCTACCAAATTTACCCAATATTTTCATACAAAAAATACTTTCATTTCCCAAAAATACTAAATGCTCACCAAAATTAAGAAAATACATAATCTTAAAGCGACAACCAAATATTGACATAATGCTGGTCTCTTATATATTTTGTTCACCAAAATAACTTTTGTTGACCATAAATACTAAATGTTCACAAAATTTTATTCCGCATTTAATTCTAACATAATACCCAGATATTTAATTTTCGACAGTGTCTTATATTATTTAGCAGTTAAAAATACTATTTGTTAATCAAAAACACACAAGCAAAAAATGTTGTGCAAATGATAAATAATTTTATGCAAAATTATAGAGGTAGATGTGCTAGGGCAAGAAAAATAAGAGTAAAAATAGAAGTGGTTTGCACAAAAAAAGATATTGATTTCTGTAATATATAAATGCTTTGCTGTAATTGGCTTGCATTATGTAAAACGTTAAAGTTCTTTTAGTGGTAATTTCTAATCGTGCTTTAAAAAAAAATTACAGGGCCCTGAACTGACCTAGCACAAAACGTTTTTCGGGTGCCTCTTGTCTGGAAGCGCAAGCGGCAAGGAGAGATGCGCGAGCATATTTCATTTTTGGATAATAGAATAATTATTGGACGCACAAATAGTTTTTTTGAGAAACACTAAATATAAACGGATAGCGCGAATATTTATTATGTACAGCACGGACGCGTAACTTGAGCGTTCTAAATTTGGTGAACATTTAGTAAAATTGATAGACATATAGAATTTAAAATGTAAGCAATGGTATAACAATTCGCAGCATAGTTATTTTAGTGGTCATGTTCTCATTTTCTGATGTATGATAATTTGGGTTTCATTTAGATTTTTTGATGCTCATTAAATTTTCTGGTGGACAGTGCAAGGGATGTATGGTTTAATTAGGTGTACATTATATTTGTTCCCATTTATAATGGCTATAATCATTTGAAGCTGCATATGCTGCTGATTTATGACGCATGACCGTTTCCTTTCCGGCACTTCAAGTTCAAAAACACGGCCGATCCCGTTGTTAATTAGCAGTAATGTAGTTACGACACACGTTTCGAGAAGTATCTGACTGGTGTTTGTAAATAGAAGCCGAAAATACTGGCAATTACGTTAAAAAACACTTTCTACTCTTAATTTATTAAGGTTAAACTAGATTCACACTGTGTAGCATCTAATTCGACTTTTACAACCCTTATAAGGATTTTCATTGACTACCCCTGGCTTACTTCAGAATTAATGTTGACTGGGAGAACTTCTCATGAGGTCGGCGGGTCTTGTGAAATTAAGTTCCTCCATGCACCTATCGCTTGAATAGCTGTTGCAATAATAAGTAACTGATATCGATTTGCCTCAATGCTGAAAACTGCGCTTGTTTCCTGTGCTCTAGGAAAAGCTTCCGGTCTATATAAAAAAACTTAGAGCAACAGCAGGCATCAGTCGACATGAAATAAAATATTTGGTCGATAAATAATGAAAAGTAAACAGGTAACTTCAGAAGGGTAAGCTACGGAACGAACTTTGCAAGAGACGAAATAGAAATGTTGTGTGAAAGTTTCAATTTGATTATTTCGCCTTTTTCCGCTCAACTTTTCCGATTTCACTAACCGAGACAAATGGCTGCGGAATAAATATTCAATACCTCCATCTACAGGTCGCTACAATGATCACTTCTCCGAACAACGTCTAACGCCATGTTTTTATCGAGTGTTGTTGTTGAATTTTAATTTCGGTGCAAGAAATGGACACAAGTTCCGATAATAACGAAACGAGCAATTTTTTTATCATTGAAACTACTTTTCCTGTATATTATAACAGCAAAAACTTTAATTAATTAAACAAAACAAACACGCCGTTGTAAAAGGGAAAGTAGTCGACTTAATGTGAGATTAAGAAGTTACAAGGTGAGTTACAACATGCGATGAGGTAAAATCAGGAATTAGAATAGAACGGATCCGCAATGAAGTAATTTCGCGTTATGATACCGGCATATTTAGGATCAGCCGACGGGAAACGGAGATCCCAGATGAAGTCGTAATGCTTGGATGTCACGAAAACAATTGCAAAAACCCCATTGTCCCAGTTTGGCGGTGGGCCTAGGTCAAGTTCCTGCAACCCGTCAACAATCGTCCACCGAATCTTGTTAGAAGAAAAAGCCCCGAGCAGCTAGTAGAATTGATGCGGTTTTCCCCCCTCTTTGTTGTAAACCATAATAAGCTTTAAAATGGTTTAATTAGATTTCTGCTTTTGATGCATGAAATTAGAGAAATTTTAATGTTTTGATGTCCTTTTCTTCCCTACTTCTTCATCAACAGAAATGTTAAGGGACGACAGCCCCCTAACGAAATAGTCCGGACGTAGTTGGGGTAATTACTGCCAGTCGGGCATACCCACTTTTATCTACCAGTGTTGCCTCGGTTCAGGAGGTCCTGCTGAGCGCCCTTTGATCCGTCATGATTGACCCACCCCGCGTCGGCGGAACCGGTCCAACTTGCGCAACTTTACATGGCACAACATTACTGGAAGCTCTAATAGTTAAACGATATTTACGAGTCTCGTTCGGGGTTGAGAATAGCCGCCCTCAAACTGCCTCCCTTCATTAACCCCCAAACGAATCCATTTATTTCGCTGCGGGTGATGGAGATGGCGAGATAGCGTCGCGTCCACGTTGTTGTTTATAGAATCACTATTCGGGAGACCTCCATCCTCCTCCCGTTATTGCAACTGAAATTAGTCCCGATTCCCGTCTCCTGATTAAGTCCTTATTGTTCCGCGTTTTCCAAGGTAATTGGGGAGCTGGAAAATTTTACGACCTATAAATATTTAAGGGGATTGATCCAGCCTCTTAGTTGCGTAATTTGGAATTCTACAAACAATCGGGCAATTTCGAATCGTGACGGTTGCGTAACGAGCCCGAGAATTTTGAATCCACTTTCGACGGATCTAAAGCAAGACATAACGACGTCTGTGCCACAAAGAAGCGATACGAAGTGAATAAATGCATAATCCTTTGTCATCGGCATAATGTAGGTATGTGACTATAATGTTGCGTTCTTTGGCTCTCAGAAATATTTACCGGTTTTGAAGCAGAACTCTCATTGTCACCGAACACAAAAGCTAATGAGAAAAGAAATTGTTCCTAAGAAAATATTTGTGAAAAGTAAGAATGTTTATGAAAATGTTAGGAACATCTGGCAACTATCTGTGCATGGATCCGTTAGCTATAGCGATGTGGACATCGCAGAAACCCTGTAAGTGATTTTAAATTGAGGCAGAAAAAATTCTGCCGTCAAATTGCAAAAATCGTCCCAAAAACTTTTATTATTATGATCGTCGGACACAAAAAATTTTGCACCCCTACTCCATAAAAATACAAGTCTGCGTCACTTGCTGGGCCGACGTTAGAAGTCGGACCTCAAGGGTGCCACCGAAACTAGAGACCTGCCTAAAAATTCTTTTTGTGGTTGTTCTTTGCTGACGTCCGAGAATTTGTCTTTGCCCTATCCATTACGACCGCACCACATCGGTGCTTAAATCAAACTGATGACAGTTATTGTCTTTGAGACAAGGGGGAAGACCAAAGGAAAACGATTCGCGTCTCCAGACAGCGACAAACGATTCATCAGACGGCCGCCCTGTAGTTCTCCAACGCTTGATCTCGTCTTGATTATAACTTGGAAATTGAAGCTCACTTCTGGCACCGCGGACGTGGGAGGACCCGGAGTCATCGCTCATCGCCACCACCTCCAAACTTTACCCCAAAATATCTGTGCTAAAGTATTTTTTTCGCTCACACCCAAACTGCCCAAATATAGAATTTTGATGGAGATTTATAACAAAAAGCTTGGTGTAATTTAAAAAAAGCCCAAATAAAGAATTTTGAAGATTTATAACAAAAAGCTCGCTATAAGTATGAAATTAGTTGTCCATAATATTTGTGAGTTAAAAAAGAGTCGTATTTAACAGTCTATTAAATTTACCCAATATTTTCATACAAAAAAATACTTTCATTTCCCAAAAATACTAAATGCTCACCAAAATTAAGAAAATACATAATCTTAAAGCGACAACCAAATATTGACTTAATACTGGCCTCTTATATATTTTGTTCGCCAAAATAACTTTTGTTGACCATAAATACTAAATGTTTACCAAATTTTATTCCGCATTTAATTCTAACATAATACCCAGATATTTAATTTTCGACAGTGTCTTATATTATTTAGCAGTTAAAAATATTATTTGATGATCAAAAATACAGAAGCAATAAAATGTTGTGCAAATGGTAAATAATTTTATGCAAAATTATAGATGTAGATGTGCTAGGGCAAGGAAAATAAGAGTAAAAATAGAAGTGGTTTGCACAAAAAAAGATATTGATTTCAGCAATATATAAATGCTTTGCTGTAATTGGCTTGCATTATGTAAAACGTAAAACTTCTTTTAGTGGTAATTTCTAATCGTGCTTTAAAAAAAATTACAGGGCCCTAAACTGACCTTGTACAAAACTTTTTTCGCGTGCCTATTGTCTGGAAGCGCAAGCGGCAAGGAGAGATGCGGTAGCATATTTCATTTTTGGAGTAATAGAATAAATATTTGACGCACAAATAGTTTTTTTGAGAAACACTAAATATAAATGGATAGCGCCAATATTTATCATGTACATGACAGACGCGTAACTTGAGCGTTCTAAATTTGGTGAACGTTTAGTAAAATTGATAGACATATAGAACTTAAAATGTAAGCAATGGTAAAACAATACCCAGCATAGTTATTTTAGTGGTGATGTTCTCATTTTCTGATGTATAATAATTTGGGTTTCATTTAGATTTTTTGTTGCTCATTAAACTTTCTGGTGGACAGTGCAAGGGATGTATGGTTTCATTTGGTGTACATTATATTTGTTCCCTTTTTTTATTAGACTGTAGTTTTAGGACCCTCAATGTCGCTTGCATTGCTAACCTTCTGGTGCACGTTGCGGAAAAAACGTTAAATTGCTCTTCAGAAGAATTAAGCGAAACGGAACCATGGCTGGCTGCCCCCCCGTTTTGGTGCCTACAACTTGCGTGGACAACGACCCATCGTGACGCAGCTTCCACGAAGCCAGCCATCCTCTTTTTGGTCGATTTTGAATTCGGTCACCCTATGGATTCCAGTGGACTGACCGGTCGGTTCGTATTGAACAATTAGCAGGTTGCGTTTAATTTTCATTTGACCCCACTAAACTCGCTCTTCGGTTCAGAAATAGCCAAGTGCACCCAAATATCGACGAGAAACGGCAATTAATCATAATTTAGCGTGGAGGAGCTATTTCATGTCTATTTACACGCTTCGCAAATAATGCGTTGTTATAACACAAATAACTTGATGTTTTATTTATTTATTCATGGATTTTCGGGATGATTTCGTTTGTTATGAAAGCACGAAACGGTCAGAAGTTCCTGAGATTCAACTTTCTCAACTTAATCGAGTGTAACGCTAATCTCTTGTTGAAATGCTCTTTTCACCGGCAATAGCAATAATACGCAAACAACAACAAAACAACTTTGAACAAAACGATGGGGAAAAGTGGAAGACCCAAAATACATCTTGAAGTCTTTAGGGATATGTACAGTTGCAAATTTTTAAGCCATAATTTAATTTAAATGAATGAAGACAGAATTTTATCAGTTACACATCGCTAAGACTGGAAAAGTAGGCACAAAGCAATAAAACTACAGAGATAAAGCTTTTGTCAATAAAAGCTTACTCGTTAATATAGCAGAATGGTGGTTAATTTATTGGCCAAAAAGTAAATAATAGAAAACTCAAAGACTTTTGATTCTTAAGAGAAACGTTTTCGCTGTATCATTTGCGATTGTAGAACGTCAGCCAAATGCATTGACGTGATTTTTTGTATTAGAAGGGGCACGTATCGAAAAAAGAGAAAATGCATTTCGTATTTCCAAAAAAGCTCCGCACAGGTAAAAAATATCTGACTTTTGTTTTTAAGATCTGATACGTAACGATAGAGACTCCAGAGCTAAATGCACGTTAATATGAACAAAATACAAACGTTTAGGTACTTTAACATTAAATAAAGGGTCGTATTTAACAGTCTACCAAATTTACCCAATATTTTCCTACAAAAAAATACTTTCATTTCCCAAAAATACTAAATGCTCACCTAAATTAAGAAAATACATAATCTTAAAGCGACAACCCAATAGTGACACAATGCTGGCCTCTTATATATTTTGTTCGCCAAAATAACTTTTGTTGACTGTAAATACTAAATGTTCACCAAATTTTATTCCGCATTTAATTCTAACATAATACCCAGATATTTAATTTTCGACAGTGTCTTATATTATTTAGCAGTTAAAAATACTATTTGTTGATTAAAAAAACACAAGCAATAAAATGTTGTGCAAATGGTAAATAATTTTATGCAAAATTATAGATGTAGATGTGCTAGGGCAAGGAAAATAAGAGTAAAAATAAAAGTGGTTTTCACACAAAAAAAGATATTGATTTTCGTAATATATAAATGCTTTGCTGTAATTGGCTTGCATTATGTAAAACGTAAAACTTTTTTTAGTGGTAATTTTTAATCGTGCTTTAAAAAAAATTACAGGACCCTGAACTGACCTTGTACAAAACTTTTTTCGCGTGCCTCTTGTCTGGAAGCGCAAGCGGCAAGGAGAGATGCGGGAGCATATTTCATTTTTGGAGTACATGATAGAATAATTACTTGACGCACAAATAGTTTTTTGAGAAACACTAAATATAAATGGATAGCGCCAATATTTATCATGTACAGCGCGGACGCGTAACTAGAGCGTTCTAAATTTGGTGAACATTTAGTAAAATTGATAGACATATAGAATTTAAAATGTAAGCAATGGTAAAACAATACGCAGGATAGTTATTTTAGTGGTAATGTTCTCATTTTCTGATGTATAATAATTTGGGTTTTATTTAGATTTTTTGATGCTCATTCAATTTTCTGGTGGACAGTGCAAGGAATGTATGGTTTAATTTGGTGTACATTATATTTGTTTCCTTAAATAAATAGCCCAATTTGACTTCAGTTAGCTGTAAACCTCATCATCCGCCATTCGTTATCAAATATTCTAAACAAAAACTTAATTGTATTACTAAAAATATGCGTGTTTTTTTGCAAATTTGAAAATACAACGTTGGTGCTTATTGTCGTTCTCTGTTCGTCACTCATAAAATGGGTTATACCCATCTGCCTCACTTTACGGCTACGCGAAATAATGTAGTGCAATTACTCTGCAGAAAACTAGAAATGATCTCGCGTCAAAATTATCAATATTGTCTTGAGTTGTCATACTGGCGCGCGAAAATTAGGCCTGTATTAACACGTTTTATTTAGGATAAAGTAACAACGTGGAACTTGGGTGAATACGACACTGGATTGAGGCGGAGCGTAGCACTGTGGACCAGCTGCGTATTCAATGCATGCACGCAGCGTCATTCCATTAAATTAACTGGGTTATTTACTAGCAATTGACTCATTGCGTTTCCTTTTATGCAGTGATCTAAAATGAGAGAACTGATCTCTGCACGTCAAAATGTATACAGTGAGAAAAAAACGCATGTGACAGCGAAGTGGTTGCTTTTAATAATAATATTGATAATCTTTTTTTTTGGACCCAGTAGAAAAAAGTTGATTTTTTTATTTACCATTGAAAAACTGGCAGAAGAAGCTGAATGCCGATTGAGTCACAAAAATTGAAAAGTTGTGCAATCAAAACGTCGGGGACTGGAGCTTTTTTGCGCTACACCTTCTTGTTATCCCATGTTTTGCCCATCAAATTCTTTGTGCTGCAGCCCACGCAAACAAACCCACGATACGCGAGCTAGCAGGAGGCCTCTCAAATTTTACCTAAACATTTTTGTTTATAACAAAAAGTGGCCGTCCTCCAGTTAAATAAGTCACGTGTACCTGCGAGAATTGCTGGTCCGAATTCCCGCTAATGTTTAAATAATTGCGTAAAAATTGTTGGAGGTCTCCGGCTCCGATTGACTGGTCATTCTCGTTTCACCAAGAGGTGAGAACCGGAGGTAACGTCAACCGCGAAGAGGTGCGGGCGTAATTTTCAATTTTTGCGGCCCTGTTAATTTTTAACTTTCGGGGTTGTTCGTCAAAATTTGGCGTAATTGTAGTTTTACCTTTCATATGGCGAACGGGGTCTAACGGTGAAGCGGACAGGTATACGATAGCAAAGGTGAACACAAGCACAACACTACACACGACTTCTTGCATCAACATTGTAATTTCCAGCACCGCGAACTGTGATCACAGTTAGATTCTTTGGCAGTTATCAGTATCATTTTATTGTTTATCGACCATTTCATCTGTGAACCGACGTCGAATGTTGATGATGATATATCGACGCGAAATTGGCGAACATCTTCGAACAGGTGTTGGATCACCTACACGTACAGCACTCCGCCACTCTCGCCCAAGACTGATCCGTCCGTTGCTTTGCGTTGCACGCCTGTTTAACGGGTAGCATGCGGACCCGGCGGATCCACACGATCGCCCACGATTGTTTGTACTTGCGCAAAATTCAATTGCGCGAAAAATATTAATTCTTCCTTATTTGGAGAGATTTACGTAAACAAACAACTTACTCGCCGAGGTTAGGTCAATACGGGCATTATTCAAATTTTGCGGCCCCTTCAAAAAACAGAGAATCTCGGAGGCGAAGGAATTCTACAAATTTTTCCTCAACTTCATAAATTTTTGCTGAAAGAAATCAATTCATAACGAACAAATCGTCGGAAGTCCCAAATTAAAAAAAATAAAACAAATATTTTTTTAGAAATAATTTCTTGTCTTTATAAAGCACCCCCAAGAATATGGAACAACTGGGGAGTATCGAAACTTTATACGACAACCCTATTTAGTTTAAAAAATTCGCATTATTGAGTCCAAATTTATCAAATAATTTCTCATGTGCTTTATCTACCTTGTTTTATGGAGGATTTTGCAAACTGTTATGACGTCATTTGCGCTCGTCCCGTCTATCTTGCGTTGCGTAAGACAGCAATAGGAAAGAAAGGGAAAAACCGACAACAACTGTTCGTAACAGCATCCTAAGTCATTCTACCAATGATGTTTTTCGCCTGTCGCCGCCAAGAAGACATTGTTGACCAAATTTCAAAATTTGTTTTACTAAAACGCCAATAATGTACAACTTCATGTGGAAAATTCAAAATTACGATCTTTTTTATTTTTTTAAATACAGGGTTGAGGAATAGTGCTTCCGACTTCGATAGATCGAGTTCTATGATAGCTAGAAATTTGATTTAAGAACACAAATAAACTAGAAAAACAAATCTATAACTGAAGATTATTTTTGAACATACTGGATGAGCCAAGGGGTAAGTGACATTTTTTTAAATGGAATGTTGGTGTAAAAAAAGATTTTTTGTTTTTAGACTCTTTTCACTTTAATATTATTACTGATTACATATTTCCCATCCAGTTAGATAGAGTGATTTTTTTTGTTTTTTCGTCCAAATAATGGCATTTGCAGATTGCGATGTATGTAAAAAAATCACTGCAGTTACAATGGGGTACTTGCCTAAAAAAAATATTGCACTTTTTATTCTCTAGATGCATGCAAATAACTAAAAAAGGCTTAAATATTTTTTTTCCCATTTTTTCATTCCATATTTTCGTAAATATTTGCAATTTTTGTCTTTGGTCACGTCATCGGCCCCCGTATCTAAGACTCACACCTATATTGAATAGACTTTTGTTTTTGGCTACTATGCTGCGCTGCTAGCAGACGGCGCCACATTTTTACATTGGATCGGCATTCGATTTATATGGAATCTGAGTAAAGCGCCATCATACGATTTCTTTGAGAACTACGTCGAGCTGGGGTCGCTTACGTCACAAATCTCCCACTCCAAAAATTAAAAAATTAATTCTGGGCGTAATATTGACCCTAGAACCAAATAAAAAAATACGGGTCTAATAAAATCGCCTACATTTTTTTAAATATTATATTTCCCAAACATGAAGCAAGTACCCCATTACGAGTTTTAAGAAAAAATTTTATAAGTACCTACTAGTTAGGAAACATTTTTATTTTTGAAAAATTGTACAGAGTGTTCGATAAATCAATAATTGGTTACAATTAGCCATACGAGTGTAAAAACATACAAAAAATGTTTGTCTTAAGATTACAGATGCAACGAATAGTGATTTGGCCGAATACCGAATACCGAATATTCGGCAATGCTTTCGGCCGAAGCACCGAATATTTGGCGGTCGAATATTCCTACTAAGTAAAAATAAATCCCCAAAATTCCCGCAACATCTCTAATGAATCCCAATAATTCCGGATAACTCCGATTAACTCCCTATAAATCCTACTAAGTAAAAATAAATCACCGAAATTCCCGCAACCTCTCCAATAAATTCTCATAATTCCGGATAACTTCGATTAACTCCCAATAAATCCTACTAAGTAAAAATAAATCCCCTGTAATTCCCGCAACATCTCCAATAAATCCCCATAATTCCGGATAATTCCGATTAACTCCCAATAAATCCTACTAAGTAAAAATAAATCTCCTGTAATTCCCGCAACATATCCAATAAATCCCCATAATTCCGGATAACTCCGATTAACTCCCAATAAATCCTACTAAGTAAAAATAAATCCCCTGTAATTCCCGCAGATTAAAATACGTTTTTTTAGATATTTGGTACTCAGCCGAATAGTAGATAGTATTCGGCCAAATACCGAATGTTAAAAAAATATCCGAATAAGCCGAATAACAAATAATAGTGAGCGAATATTCGTTGCATCTCCACAAGATCCTACATTATATCGTTAAAAAATATACAGGGTGTTTTATTGGAAGAAATTGAGAAAATTAAATTCAAAAAGTTCTAAATTGAAAAATTAAGTTTAGCCACCCTGTAGCTCTATTTAAAAAATCTGAAATTTAGGTTTCCTAAAAAGAGAGATAAAGAACAGCTGCAACGGTTTTCCGGGCAATGTGCTTTATTGACGTCAGACTAGAGAGAGACGCCCAATTTAGGAAACTCAAAATTCAAGTTTTCTGAAAAGAATTGTCGGGCCGACAATTTTCCGCTCAGTGATGTCAAAGACTAGACAGAAGCGCTCAATTTAAACAACCTAAATTTTTGTAAAATTTTACGTTTTTTTCCAGCACTTTTTGAAACAAAATATTGCACTTACCGTCTAAACCAGAGAATAATTGATTTTCTAGTTTAGCAACTTCTTCAATTATCTAGAAATTTTTGGTAAAAATGGTAGAATTTTAGCAAATTCTGTAAAAATTAAAATGCAAAAATATTTTTTTTACAAATGTTATAGAGCAAGAAAAAGTATAGAGAAAAGTGAAGAGGATAGGCAACACAAAATTTATGAATTACCTATCCCCACCTATTTTTGGTAGTTTATTATAAAAACCTTATACTTTGTCCACTACACCACTATACCACTAAAATCTTGAATCTCACGCTATCGCTAACCAGGTTAGTTAACAGTTGGTGCTGGTGATCTATCAATCCTTAAATGTCTATGGTTCACTGTCAACAGTGTCAACCTTCTACCTGTCAAAGTCGTAGAGAAAACATAAATGGTGGGAGTTTTCTAGAAAAGTCCTGCTTTTCCACAACATTGCCAGTCAAGTGATTGCCTTAATTAAACCTGCCATAATGGTAAACGACGAACAAATGCTGCAGTGCTACAATAGGGGCTGCGGCCAAAAATTTGCCCCTGAGAGCAACAACGAAGGTGTGTGAGGTTATGTCACTTAGATTAAATTTTCCTCATTTTCTCTTGCTATTTGAAGATTCGTGTTGCCACCACCCCGGAGAGCCCGTTTTCCACGACGCCTACAAGGGCTGGTCGTGCTGTAACAAAAAATCGACCGACTTCACCGAATTTCTCAATTTCAAAGGATGCACGCGATCAAAACACTCCAACATTAAGCCCCCCGAACCCGAAAAGCCCGCTAATGAAACAATGGGACTCCACGAAGTCATAGAAGTTAAGCCTCTCGTCAAAATTTCGAAGGAAAGGCCACCATTTGAAGCACCAATGGTGATTTTTGACACTTTCTAAACTTTTTGATTAAATTAGTCGAGTTACAGACAAAATTAGTGCCAGAAATAGCGTCTTCTTTAGAAAAACAAGTACTAAACGCGCCGTCATTGCCAGTGACGTGCAGTGACCCTAACGAAATTCCCGTAGGAACAATTTGTAAAAATGGTGGCTGCAGTCTTTCTTATGAAGGCCCCGAAACTGACGCTACACCTTGCGTTTACCATCCCGGGGTTCCGATTTTTCACGAAGGTTTAAAGTTTTGGTCGTGCTGTCAAAAGCGAACAACCGATTTCAACGCTTTTTTGAATCAAGTTGGGTGTGAAAAAGGCCAACATGTCTGGATAAAATCGGTAGGAACGAAGTCGTTACGTTTTCAACTGTGTCTAACGACTAATTTTAGGAACAAGACAGCCAAACGGTCAAGTGTCGCTGGGACTACCACCAAACCGCCACTCACGTTGTTGTTGCTATTTACGCCAAACAATATTGCATCAAGACGAGTTTCATTGAACTTAACCCCATTAGACTTAACGCTTGTTTAGTGTTTCCGCAACAAGGTAACGCTACTTTCCAATTAGATGTCGAATTGAGAGGAGTAAGTTTTGATGCATGGCAGGTGGGGTCAATGATTATGGTGCGGTTTTCAGATAGTTGACGTGGATGCCAGTCAAGTTTCAATGTACGGTACAAAGGTCGAAATTAAGTTAAAAAAGGCTGAACCTGGAAGCTGGGCAAGGCTGGAGATTCCAAGAGCTGCTCAGGCTGAAAAAAAAGCCGAACCTGCTGTGCCTACAGTTGCTGAAATAACGCCGCAAGTTGACGCTGTTGATCTTGACGACTTATAAGTTTTTTTTTTGTTGTTGTGTCTTGATATGTTATAGTTTTTAGGTTTGCGTAACTTTTTATTTGTGATTGTTTAATTTTGAACCCGAAAAATAACTTCAGCTTTGTAAATAAAGTTTCAGTTTATTGTGATTAAGAAATTCAATGTACTATTTTTTCAACTAGTTTTGCAATACAAGTATAAAGTTTCCGAGTATTCCTTGTATAGCTTTTTTACCCCCGCTATTTGAAAGATCTCCAAGCTCATGATCACGACCTCCAAGATTGATAACGAGTAATTGAAATATTTTTATATCAAACCGTTATTGAATTACATGGATTTTTAAATTTCGGCGCCGAAGGGATTTTTGATTGACAGCTTTGTGGCCGTTTACCTAGTCCATTTGCGGCTAACCAAATTAGATTTTGATGCTCAATTTTTAGTTGCTTAGTTTCAATCTAAAGACAATAATTATTATTCTCAGCAATGATATACACCCCAATCAAGATGTCCAAAAATTGTTAAACAAGTTAATATGTTTTAATATTATTGTCAAACTATTGGAGCACTGTCTTTAAGAAGTCATGTTCTAGATTAGGTATAACTTTTATTCATTATATAATATTAAATCAAGACATGGCATATTTACAATCTTTCTATCTCTAGAATCTACAATATCACATACATTTATCAAATATAAGGAAATATACTTTGGAATGCACAATAGTGCACATGTATATTGTCTACGATGCCTGTGCACACTTTTTATCTACAGTCTAACAAATTCGGTCCTTGATTGAATACAAAAATAATATCAGTAATAATGGAGTAGTCTCGTCGGCTACAATGAATTGCACTACACTATTTTAGAGACGTTATTGTACACAAACTCCATAAAATCAACATTAAACTTACCAGGCAACAGATATTATTGTTCTAAATACATATTGCTTTGCTTTAAATTAATACTTTCAGCAAGCACGGTAGTAAAAGAATACTTAAAGTGACAAATAAAAAAATGTAAATATCACAAAACGATTATACGTAAATAACAATAAAAAATCTGTTACAGTTAAAATATATAAAAAGATCAACAACTGTTTTAAAATTCAAAAAAAAAAACATAAATTAGAATAAATACGAATAAAATACTTTCTCAACAAATAAAAATGTTCAAATTATACCACAAAAAAAGCAACCTCACAAATTACAGTTTTAGGTACTAAATTTACATAAAACGCTATACACTTCATAAATAATTTTAGTTTTTCCCTAATACACCTTTAACAAACATAAATTTACCTTTCGGTTTTGAGTGAGGCATGACAGCTCTGACAGACGCGCACCGGTTTCAGTATGCGCAACCTGGAAATTTCGCTCTCGAATCGGCTGCATTTCGAGCAGAAAACGAGACCGCAATTCCTGCAATGGTGTTTCCTTTCGTATATCGTGAACCGGATGTTGCAAGAGGCGCAAAAGTCCGCGCCTTCATCCTTGAGCCAGTGGTCGGCGGCCCGTCCAGGAACGTCGCACACGCTCCAAGAAAACACCCGACCCCTGGTATCGCCCACGTACACCGTCCGGTGGTCCCTGAAACCCGATAAGTCACAAATTGGGCAAAAATTTTCGTTAAAAATCGTACTTCGACACTGCTAGTGCTGTAACTGACGCAGGTTCCGCGTTGTCTTTCCGATCGTAAGCGGTGTGCATGGTCAGTTTGCTTCTAAACACCAGTTGGCGCTGCCACTTGAAACCTATTTTAAAAATTAATTAATTTCAGTAAAGTTTTTTCTTGGGTATTGAGTTACTAACCAGATCTGAGAATATTCATTGGATTCATGGTTCGTTTTCGGTTTTCTGGAACCATAACAAACGAATCTGTAAGACTAGTATCAGATTTACTAGTCCGCATGCTCGTGCCGTCATCCACATCAAGACTGGCGCTCTCCGCACTGTTCCCGCCTAAAATCCGAATTAAAAAATTGCGAGCGAATGATTTGAATGCACTCACCCTCGCTTTTTCTAAACCCTCCATGCACTCTAGATCTCCGTCTCCTCGCGGGCACCGGAGGGGAGGGTTCTTCGGTATCGCTGCAGGTTTCCTTTTCGTTTTGTTGCTCACTCCGCCACTCCTTACAACTACCCTCTCCAGAGCGCTGTCGTTCGATTGACGACCTCAGATTGGTGCTGTCTTCTGAAAGACTGCTTTCGGAGCCAGATTTCATCAAACTACCCGAACTGTCGTTGGACACATTAATTTGTTTGACGAGCCGGTGGTGGATAGGGGTGGGGCGCAAGGGGCTCTGCTGGTGGTGGGGCGGCCTTTGCTCTTTGGGGTCCTGCGGGCCGCCCTCGTCAGGTACTTGGACGTAGTCAATCGACCACATCTACATCAGATCGTAATTAGACTATGAACCAACCAATGTACATCCGGATGATCTGTAAATGAGACATTTACAGATCATCCGGGTGTACGCGACTGGAATTTCTACCACCTAATTGTGTTGCCGACTGGCGGAGTTTTGAGGAGAGTGACTTACTCGTTATAGTTCTTTTCTTATTTTATAATAATTATGGAATCTTTCCCTACTATTAGTTTATAGCAAAAAAATTGCCATAAGAATACTCACCCTAGTAACGCCATCTGTCGACCCTGTCATGATAACATTGAGATGATCCCATTCGTGGGTTTGAGAGAAGGCGACGCACAAAATCTGTTGCATTCGGTCAGCGCGCCCCACGCAAGTGTTGACGCTGGCCAATTCATCGCCGTTGATGCTCCACACGTGCAGCCACGTGGCAGCGCACGTGGCAATATCACCTGTCAAATCGTTAACTGCTACCGCTGCTATGGGGCCGGCATGGCCCCTCAACTGTCTGACGAAAATACCCCGCGACAAGTCCCAAATGATGGCCGTACAGTCTCTAGATCCCGAAACTATGACGTTGTAAGCGGGACTAGCCGCCAAACAAGTGACAGCGTCTGTGTGCGCGTACAAGTTATGTTTAATATTGAGCAACTTTTTCCTAGCCTCATACTGCCAAATAGTGACCACCTACAACAAATTGGGGTTGTAACAAGACCAAAACGAGCGCCAACGGCGGAAAATTACCGAACTAGTTCCAGCCGTTACGATGAGTTTGGCGGACGGGCAGACGCAAGCTAAAATTTCTCCGTTGTTCTGTATGACGCTTTCCGAAACGAAAACCGCTTTGTCGCTGTCATAGTTTCCTATTCTCAACGAATGGTCGGCGAAGCCCCAAGCGACGTACTTGTTGTACAATGGCGGTATCAAAACTTTGTTTTGTTCGACGGCCAGAACGGCTTTATCGACGTGCAGGATTTGACCAACGGGACTCTTGACTTCTAAAAGAAAAAAAGTTGAAACTTAAGTGCGCAATTTACGCCGCAATCACCTTTAATTGGTTGCAATGACGGCCTCAAATTGTCCAAATGGTGAAAAAATAGTTTTTCCGGTTGGGGCAAAGTGAACGCTTGAACAAGAGCACCAGTATCAATAACCGACGTCCTGTTGTTGCCTCCACACATTTTTTTACAGGGGTGCGGTTTTTTGAACAGCTGTTTGGGGATTTGCCCGAAATTGTTGATGAAGCCGATTGTGGCGTTCTTCTTCAGCGGGTCGTCGATGCTAAAATTACAAAATCAAGTTTATTTTCTTGCAACTGCCAAGATGCTTGAATGAATAATCCAAATTGAATTAAAGTTTAAAACGCTTAAATTACTTGTAGATGTCGACGTTTCCTTCGTAAAACAAGTGGTGGAAAACGTTGACGGCCTCCACGGCCGGCTGGCCTTGCTGTTTGTGGCCGAAAATCAAATCTATCCAGTGGTGGAGGTTTTGGGAAACGTAGTCGCATTCGAGGGCCATTCGGTGGACTCTTATGAACTCGCGAGTGTCTTGTTTGGCCCAAGGAGGGAGCACCACGTCGCCAAGACCGATGCCGCTTTGTTTAACACCTAAGAAAAAAAGTTTAAAAAAAATAAATTCAAAAAAGTTTCCAAATAATTTTTCAAGTAACAAAACTTTTTAAAAATATTAGAAATATAAATAAAACCAAAAAAAATTAAAACAATTTTTCAAAAAAATAATTCAACAAAACTTTTCAAAAATCTTAGAATAATTATTTTTGTAATTTGTACCTAAATCGAACTGATTCAGGTTGTCCAGGAATTCGGGAAGGTAGAAAAATTCGGGTATTAGCTCCTTCACGTCGGCCATGTTGTGTTTGGAAGCTGAAAGCCACGCTTCTTTGACCGAGTGGAACATGCGATCGGCGAGGTCGAAGTGGCCGCCTTGCAACCGAAGGAAGTGCTGAGTGAAAGGCTCGGTTCGCACTAGATACGAACAAACTATCATGGCGCTAGAATAGTGGGTACCATAGTGATAAGGGGGCGTCTCTCCGTGAGGGTCGTCCCATTCCTTAAAAATATGTAAGCATTTCGAATAAGTGGCAAAACTTGGAGGCAGTAAAAAGAGTGCAGAAGATATTCAGCTGGTTATAAGATTCTTCGCAAAAGTACTTAAGATAAATATTGAACTTTCAGCAAACAAAAGACTTATCTATAAATATTTCGGTACGTTGCTCTCACCTTAAATCGCTTTTTGAACTGCTCTAATCTGTCTGGACTTTGCGCCCCCATCGGCCTGCTGAAGTCCCTAAACGTGGAAGGGTCCGTCAGATCCAATTCCTCTGAATCGTAATCGGCCAGAATCCAAGGAAAAACGGGATACTGCATCAAATCATTGTAGGACCTCCCGGCTAACGTGTTCAAATACATCAGATACTGAAAATTCGAGATTTCTCCCCTCTGAAAGCCCAAAAATTAACAAATTTTACGCAAACTTGAACCAACGTACCACCCATCTTTGAGTGACACTCGTTTCCCCTATCAAATTACTCAGCAAACCAGTGGCTTGCTCGACGTTAGCGGTTCGTCTTTGACCCGCCACTGATTGTTGAGCGCTATCCGCGATACCTGTCGCAGTGGCCATGAATCTTTGGTAAACTTTATTGCGAACTTTTCTAGGAAAAGCGAGCAAATAGTTGCGACCATCTCCCGAAAAGACTTCTAACGCCATCGGTTGCAGAAGATATCGCCTCTTGTGTACTTCCCTAGAATTTTTTTTTTAATATGAAAGCGAGAAGATTAAAAGGGCAAAAACCTTATGTCTTCATAAGAAAACCTGGAACACTGCCTCATAGCGCGTGATCTCCGTGGAGACCCCGGATTGGGCAAAATCGGTTCATACTCGTTAGTGTTATTGGGAACGCTCTCAATATCCCGAATTTCCCTGTTTTTCAACAACGTAAACCCGTCGACAACATAACAATGTTCCTGTCCAAACAACAAGAGACCTTCAGTAGTATCCAAACCTTGTATTCTAGCGCATCTAAACATGTAAGTGACCTACGAGACAAAATCGAAAATAAAATCTCCAATACTACACCCAACAACCTTTTCGTTTTCCTCCAACAACCGCATCAAAGTTTGATTATCAGGAGGCGGCGATGGTTCTTCTTCAATATCGTTATCTTCCTGCTGATCGTCGGGATCCGATTTTAATCTCGCAAGAGGTGGGAGCGGCGTCAAGGGTAAAGGAGAAGGTTCATCCACTATACTGTCGGATCTTTCGGGTTCAGTTATACCGCTGACGCCGTTACGTTGTCGCATTTGCAAGGCTTGATAGTAAATTTTACTGTGGTGACTCGTTGCTACTTTATACTTAATTAAACCCTTCTCTTGTTCAGGCCTATACGGGTAGTGTAGGTAGAACAAGTCGTTTTTCATTGTTTTTTTCCTCATGCGGTGCGGCCCTTCAGTCATATCCAGCATCCATTTCTCGAGATGACAGGGTTCAGGGGGGCCCCACAACCCCCTTTCGCGCGTCAACTCGTTCTCGGTTTGCAGCCACTCTTGGTGGACGTAACGCTGGGTGTGTTGGGTGGTGTTTTGGTGTTGTTGGCGCCGCATCTCTACCAGTTCTCTGCAAAAAAAAAAAAAAAAACACTAAAGCAAAAATTCGATTGCAAACCAGAAACCAACCTCAAGAGATTAATGTGGTTCATCATCCAAGTAAACGCTTGCTTCTTGCTCATCCTCACCCTAACCCTCATAGTGTCGTCTTTCCGAACTTTTGTCCTGCTGGCTAATCGCGTCAAACCTCCCGTAACTTTGTGAATCTTCGACTGGATTTGATTATGGAGTTCCCACGGCACTCGATAGGTGGCTTTGCGTTCGGCATCGACGTAATTGAGCCACAATTTCGAAGCAGCCTCAAACACTTGCTCTCTGACTGTAGTCAGATCAGGTGCTTTAGTGCCGGGATTCGGCGCCACTAGCGTAACCTTGAACGCTTCCTCAATAGCGGGCTTCTTGCAGACGTAGAGCTCCTCCCAAACCCTCAAGGCCGCCCCAGCCATAAGGTTCCGGCCTTGGTGGGTGTTGAGGTGTTCGTCGCGCGACTCCAGATCGCTGCTAGGGTTCACGTGCCAGGTCGTCCTCATGTTGGATTCTAACAAGATCCTCATGTCCGCCGTCAGCTGGAGGAGGCAGTAAGTAAGGCACCCTACAAAGTCCAGTTCGTGGTTTCCAGCGCCAAACACGATCAACCTATTGCAACAATTAACATAACCGATTGTTAAGATAACTATAAACTTCCTCTCTCAAAATGGTGTATACATATGGATTAATATACAGAGTGGGGCAATAATGCGTCCGACTTCGATAGCTCGAGTTCTATGATAGCTATGTGAGCTGTATTTCTACAACAGAGTCATCCAGAATCATTGAACGTGACGTCAGCGTCAGGTAAAACAAAACTTACTTCCATTTGTTTCCTTTAGACGCGGGTTTGACAGTTGACAAATGTCGGTGATGTCCTAGGTATTTTGATAAGCGCCACGTTCCGCCATTCCGGATAACCCTGTATATCTTAAGACGAGCCGTGGCAAAATAATTGTTACCTGTTTGTTGTCAGTTTATGCAGCGCCTCCAAAACGGACATTTGATCGGCAATTGTGTCGGTTGAGCGCGACAGCAAGAACAAGATGCTCCGGTTCAAGCAATGATAGAGGCACTCGAGAGACAAGTTCCCTGTCCTCCTCTTCGCTTGCCCTATTAACTTAACAATAAAATCGAAAACTTCATGCGGATCCTTAGTCAAAGACCCTTGCCACAACTTATCGACGATCCTCGCGGTCAAGTAGAAAACGTTGGGTGTGACATGTTGAATGTGCGCATTGGCCAACGGCACGACAGGAATCGCAGCTTGATCCCCCACCAACATATCCGCCGCTAACAAATGATCCATCAGCGTTACCAAAATCTCGGTTTGATAGCAAATTTGTTGGGATGAAGTCGAGTTTTCGGGATAAGCGTCCAGGACCAGATCGATAACCGGCGACGACTTCCCGGTGTTTGATAAACTGAGGGAATCGACGACGATTACGCGAATGAAATCGATGATAAACTGACGTGTGGGATGGGTGGTCAAGGGGTCGTCTTCGATCGGAGTTCGAGGGGTGATTAGAACAGAATCGACCTCCTCGCCGGCGGGGGTGGAGGCGCCACTGCTGTCGGCACTGTCCAACGACGACAAAGGGGGCGGAAACAAAACACCTGCCAAGGCCCCGAGAACTTCAGACGACATGAAGATGGGCATGAAGTCGGGCATGTTGTGGTAGAGCTGGAACAAGACCTGAAACGCGACAAACGTCACCAAACTTCCAGCAAAAGAAAATTAAATGTTACAGACTTCTTAAATTTGCCTATTATTATTATTTATTTAAACAAAAATATGGTGAAGCCTAAAAACTGTAATCTTAAGTTGAAGCGCCAACATGGCAAAATTAAATATTTTTTTAAAACTTGACTCAATACAATACTAGCAGATACCTGGACAATAGATATGGGATGATTCTGGAGCCAATCAGGCAATGAAACGTCATTGGAGTGCAACATTGCCCTGGCCATCGTTAGCAGAACGACGACAGCTTCTGGACACAGATTGATTCTTTGTGTTACAGAGCTGGCGGGTTGATTGGTCATCGAACTGCCCCACAGAAACGACCAAACCGTTTCCAAATCGAACTTTGTTTCGGCCGGAAGCAGTTTAACCGCCACTCCCATGATGAGAGCGGTTAACAAAAAGTACACTTCCGGCACGTCTAAATGCGCAGGTAAGAGCCATCCCAGATACTGGAAGCCGGGGATGTGGAGCGCCTCAGCTTTTGTGTCGCTGCCGTGACTGCTGCTAATATGGCATCCCAACACCACCGCCATTTTATTGTGAGTCACTTGTTCGGTGTACCGCAACCAACCACCGTTACTGCTCCCTTCTCGAAACCTACAGGTAGATAGGGAAAAAGTTAAAAAAAACAAAAAATATCAGAGCTTGCGCTATATGTAGTATCTTAAGAACACGGAAGGTAATCCGTAACACACGGGTGTGATAGTTGGCGCCGAAACCAAAAGCCAAGTGCGATAATCACACGAGTGTGTTTGACAATTTTCAGTAAATTAGGTACAAATTTTCAACATACCGGTTCAACAACATGGGGTTGGAGCACATAGCGACGAGTATCCTCAGAGCCCAAACCACCGTACTGGAATGCAGATTTGGTTGCATGAACAACAATATCCAATCAAAACCCAAAGTTCTCGCAACTTCCTCGGCAACCACGTTTCTGCTGGACACAAAAAGCATACTGTGTATCAATCCCAAGCATCTGTTTCGTAATAAAA
Source organism: Schizotus pectinicornis (assembly GCA_951805265.1). NCBI lineage: Eukaryota > Metazoa > Arthropoda > Insecta > Coleoptera > Pyrochroidae > Schizotus > Schizotus pectinicornis. Next base: position 27,221,633 of record OX638202.1, read on the forward strand.
CATGTTCGCCTTCGCCGTCTTTTTCGGCATCACCCTCTCTCAAATTCAAACCTCTCTCGTTAATACTGGACGCTTGAGGCAACGTCGCAACGATAAATTGTCCAAACAGCAACAAATCCGCTTGTCGCGGTTGCCCTCCCAACAGCACCGAAAGCAACGAGAACAAAACTTGTCGCGTCGCTGCATGTTTCACTTCCGGCGTGATATGGAGAAGTCGGTCAACCAGTTGTAAGTCGCGCATTATCCAAGTGTTGTTGCGTTTTTCGTTGCTTTCCGCGGCTAATTCGTAGAGATGTTCCAAATGGGAGCGCAACAGTTCACCTGGAGCTTCGTGCCAGACTTCAAGGTCGCATAACAGATCCTGAAACGCCGTTTTGTTGGGTATTGCGGACGATTCTCGACCGCTATCGACGGTGCCAACGAGACTGAAGGCCAGATGGAGAATGTGGGAGTTGAGGAGAAGCCGTTTTCTTCGGAGCAACATGGCGAGAGTCTGGTAGCCGCGCTTCCGGTCCATTTCGGCCTGCGCAACTTTGTTGCTGCGAACGACGCAAACTAGGGCCTTGACGCCGGCGTAAAGACTTTCCACGTCTTGGGCCATGGCGATGAGACCCAGCAGCACCGAACAGCCCCCCACAGTGTCAATCTAAAGAAAAAAAACTTCATTGCAACAATGGGTTATAAATCAACTGACACCCCGATGGTGTCAATTAAAAAAAAATTATTGTAACAAATTAAAAATCAATTGATAATATTGTCCAATGGTGTAGTTAATTAAAAAAACTTACTGTTGTTGCCACTGGTCTCGGGCAAAAAACTCGAACTCCCAAATATCCTATGACCACGCCCCCCAGACTCCGTGCAGACCCGGCGAGATGTCCGGCTGAGTTGTGGAGGATTCGGATGGGCGTCGCGCTCTCATGACTTGACATGCCCAACTGTTTTGCTATGGATTTATTGTCGGTGCGACTGTAAACTTTTCGTATTTTGTTGAGAGTCAGCTGCGAAACGGCTTTGGCGTTCAAGCCAAAAACCACCTTCTCTTCCGAAACCAGTTGCATGGGTTCTGAAGTGTTCAAGTTGGGGGCCAGGAAGGAGCCCATGTAGTGGGGACCCAATTGGTACATTTGAGACACAACTCCTGGGGCTAACACCTGAAATTTTCCAACGTTTGGTCAACACTTTGTATTAAAGTTCTCAGAAGCTAACAAGCGATGCATTCGAGAAAAATGCTACTTTTTATTAACTATTTTAGAAACTTTATAGTTGAATGGTGTGAGTGGAAACGGTTTACCTCTTCAAATAAATGGCAAGGTCCTTGTTTCCAGCATAGTCGCGAGTACCGCCGCCACGCCGGAGGGGTTCCAATAAATCCATACACAGATGAGGCCACTGTTAGCGTGGCAGAGCCCCCTCCCGGATTCTGCGATATGTAATGCATTTTCTGTGAGTGCAGCTGATTTCCGTCCAAGTACAACGCAAAGGAGGAATTCTTCAACACGGCTCGATTGAGCACGACAACAATGTGATGCCACTGCCCTTCCTGAAGGATATCCGGGCACCAAACTCTCGCTCCATGTTCTCCCGAACCTTCCGGCTCCCAATCACCGACATCTAAATATCCCTCATTAAAAAAACTTCAACAACCATCAGAAACCACTTACGGTGAGGAATGTGAGTTTCTTGCGTTGAAACGATGATAGCTTTATCTCTCGCGGACAAAACCACCGATAAACAAACCAGATGGTCCTCACGGGCCCCGTTAAAATTTCTGACCAAAGTCAGAAGACGCACGCAATGTGGATCTGTTCTTGGATCCGAAAACTTATCAACACAAATCCAGGTGGAGTAACTCAGACCGGTTTGAGGCGGAAACAAACGGTCCCCGGCGCCGATGCCGCCCAAAACGCTGCTGTCAATGCTGGAAACTACACTGGGAGCAGTGGGGGATTGAGGGGCAATACTCGGCAAGTACAAACAACCGAAACCTTCAGCAGCCATGTCGAATTCGACAAAAGGCGGCGACGTGTACGAGGATTGTGCCCGGAAATCTTTGGGAGTCGTCATGGAAACGAGAGTTTTGATTCGGGTCAAAGGGACGGGCCCTCCTCCAGGTTCCTTAGATTCGAGAGGAACACAACAGAGGGGGTTGCCGAGTCTCAGGAAGTTGCGCAAATCGGTGGGTTCGAGAGCTTGGGCCGCTAGACGTTCCAGCATGTATTGGAGGGGGCCGTGGAGAGGATGGTTTTCGTTCTGAATCGGGTTGGAGCCTATCGAGAGAAGGTATCCTACGAACTCTTTATCGCACATGACCTGCTGGTTGCGTTCGCTGCGCATAAGGGACTTGATAACTTCGGAGATGTAGAGTTGGAAGCTTAGAGCGTCGTCAAGACTGTCGCCGCTCTAGAATAGTTACAAAAATATTTTTTTCGGAAAAAATTAATTAAAGAATTTTAGTAGTACCTTGACGCAGGATAACAGTTGAAGCATCGCCACCACTACACCGGGATGTACGATGATTGGGTCGGGGACTGGCGGGTTTAAATTTAAGGAATTGACAGTAGATCTTTTGCCACCACCGTTGCTAATCTGAAATGAACAGGCAAATAATGCGAATTCCTGGAAGAGTAGTCTACATTATCGAGGAAAAGTTTTGCAAAAAGGTCTCTTATCCCTAGCGGCAGCTCCTCTCATGACTTAATTATCAAGGGAATAATTCTATAACCAACTAACATTTTGCAAACTCTTGGTTAACGTTAACCCTAATGTACCCTAATTAATGATTCCTACCTGCGGTTCTGTGGACGCCTGCCTGGATAGACAGGGCGATATCATGAGCACCCCTGAATTGAGATAAGATTTATCGAATAAATCTAGCGCTAAGTCGTAGAGTAGTCTATAAACAAGGGTGGCGTAACACAATGAAGGACATACCAAATCAGTCAGGCTAAAACAAAAATATTATTGTCAAACCCCCAACTAAACTCGAAACAAACTTGAAACTCACTCGGGATTGCTAACAAGTCCGGTAAATAATTTATGATAAACATCCTGCAAATTGTTGAACGCGGGCTCATTTTCGCACTCGGCCAACGCGTCCACCTTCTCCGTACTAAAACAACCCAACAACCTAAGCGTATCACAAAGACTAGTTTTGCATATTTCGTGGTAGAAAAACTTGGCGTTGGCCGGCTCGAATCTCATCGCAGTTGAAATCGTGTGGAAAACCAAAACGAGAAGGTTCAGAACTTCCGTGTTCGTCTCTTTCTGACTCAATTTACCTTCGAGAGCCACCAAAACACTCGTCACGTAAATAAAACCGTTCACCTGCAACACTTTGGAGTAAGCGCACAAAATTTACGTCAGAACGGCGAATACTTTTCTGAAAACGGTGCGAGTTCGGTGGGACTCCTTGAGACACAGCCGCAACGCCTCCAAAATGTCAATTTTGAGCTGCAGACAGGTCCGGGGGGCGGAGTGCAACGTGTAGAGGAGCTGCGCCATGTCCTCGTCACCGCCAGCGGTCAGCATCAACTCCTTTATGATACCTAAATTTGATTAGGATTAGTTCCACTCGAATTAATACAAACGCGAGAGACTAGATGGCGCCACTTGTTCCATTTTTATTGGACCTAGGACACTAACACCGAGGCACCTTGAGGCATCAAGTGAGTAATTAAAAATTAAAGAGAACTAACCTAGAGCCGCGTATCGGGACTCCCGGTGCTGGACCAGCCCGTGGACGCACTTGGCGCCCCCGCACTCCCTTAAAACCGCCGCATTAGCGGTGTTTCCGATCAAAAGCACAGTCAGCGCTTCGACCACCAGTCCCCCTAACTTCTCTTGCCCCGCCGGTACCGCGTAGTCTTTCCCGGCCTCCCTCAAGTTCTTCTTCTCCTCCAAAATATTGGCGTAACGGTTGAGGCAAGTAACCAAAACCTCCAACATCCCCACCTCCCGGTACACGTCCTTGAAAATGACGTGGTGCTTCAATATGTTAAGCAAGGTTCGGACGCACAGGATGCTGCACTCGACGTGGGTGAGACTGTGGGTCTTCAGAAAAATCGACATAGAAATTAGTTCTTTGCAAGGAACGAAATTTAGTTGGAACACCAAAAATTCGATGAGTTCAAAAAGTTTGCCCTGGATTTCCTCGGACTTGTGGTGGATGCGTTCGGTGAATTGGCTGAGAGTATTTTGGTTTTCGAGTATGAAATAGTTGGCGTTTTCGGAGTGGTAGATGCTGGATATGGCGTCGAGAATGGTGCAGCACAGGAGGGTCGAGCTCGATTTGAGGAATGTCGTTTGTAACACCTGAAAGTTGGACAAAAATGTAAATACTCCACCAAAGAGACGCTGATCTTCAACTTTTCTTTAATAGAAAGAGAATTTATTTCCAAGTTGAGAACTTTTTCTTTACTTACATGGAACGCTTGAATATTCCGGACACTCGTTCCGCGTCCAGATGGCTGCGGCAGGGTGAACCCGTGCATTTGAAACAATGATCCGGTAGAAGCTTGCGAAGGTTTCAGTTCTATGTATCCGCACATGCAGAGAGACGTAACCATTAAAACTAAGTTCCTGATTGATTCTTGGGCTTCACTAGACTTTTCGCTCTCCAACCTGAAACGTCAGTTATCAAACGAGAATCGCTTCAACACAACGACCCTACTTTAGAAGAAATTCGGATAAGAACAGATAACCCTGGGCTTGTCGAAAATCGTCGAGAAGCGTCGACGACACTTCGCTCGAGTCTTTCAAAAAACAAAAAACAGTCACGAACATCTCCACTAGTTCTAGAGGTGCTATTTCAGGTACTCTTTTCATATTTTCTATACATAAACCTACGCAGCCTTTTGCTGCAAAAAAATTTTTTTTATCAAATTGTTTCCAACAGGGAGCAATGGAGGTCTTACAGTGGATATAGCCGACAACGGGAGGCGTGAGCCCGTGTCTTGATAACGTCATTAATACTTCAGCGGCGCTCTTCCTCCACATAACGTTATGCAAGGGACACCAGGACGTTATTGCGGAAAACAGCAAAGTCAGATCGTCCTTCCTCGCCAACTCTTCGGCCGGGATCCGGTGGCTGCACAACCGGACCAGGACTTGAACGAATATTTTTTGTAGCAAAATCCTCCTTTCTCGCGGCGTAAAATCGCTCGACGTATCTTTACTGTTGGCCTCTTCCTCTGACATTTCCGACAGGTCGAAAAACAGATACAAACATTTAACGAGAGTTGACGGTACGGAAACCTCCGACATCACTTGGACTAGAGTGGCGTCACCGGCTGCCAACAGATTGAGTGTCGACAACAACATCCAACCGTTGCTGGATTCTTCGCAGTTTTCGATTTCCAAAAATTTCACTATGGCACAGCTCGCCGTTTCAGTGCTTTGGTTCGAGGCGCGCTTCCTGATCTCGGACACCATCAACATCGATACTTGATGGCAGAAGGCGAGGATGTCCCAGAATTTCTCGTTCATGTCGCAGGTTGGACTCGATCCGAATACCTGATTAAAATTTAAAAAAAATTAATATCGCCCGGGAATGGATCGAGGGGGTGATTATTACCTTGCAAAAGAGAGGAAGCATGTTGTAGAGTTTGTCGTCTTTTTCTTGATCGGTTAGCGGATGGGATGGGTGGGTGTACTCGGAGAAGAGTTTTTTCAGATGCATCAGGCCGAGTTGGGTGTGCGGGGACCCGGGGGCGCCGTCTGATATGTCCGATGAAGAGGCGGAGGGAGTGCTCGACCCTCCACCTCTCAACTTCCGCATGATATTCATAATGAGTGCTTAAGAGCACCTGAAATAGAAACGACCACGATAAGCACAAGAACGGAACAAGTGATGGGATAACGGCACTGCATGTTGCACACGAAATATGAAACTAGGTCTGACGCAGATGAAGCTGAGCTTTTTCAAGCGGTTCAAAGAAACTGAATGCAATTATGGCTGGATCGAGACGGATGTTTCTCGGAACATATCTACTTAGGCCTTTTTCAAAGTGAAGGCGGATGTTGGGACATTAATGATGCTATCCTCGATTATTCTCTAATTTTGAAATTAAAAAAAAGTTTCTTTCCCGAGTTGTGCAAAGCAACTTGTATCAATAAAACGAATTGATAAAGCATATAGTGATGCTGTAGAATTTTTGATCGGGCACACGTTAAAAAAACGCCAGATGTGTCAAGGCGGGCGAACACCACATACAGCCTCGAATAAATTTCATGATTCATCTCGATGAAAAAGTTTCGTTCCATGTAGCGTGACAATACAATTGCGTTAGTGTTTAAGAGAGCCGCGTTTTAATTATTAACAACAATTAGAGAGGATAGGTACATGTAAAGAAGCTATAAAATTCTTACCCTGAAAATGGAACGACGTTAGAATGAATGGGACTTTTGATTGACAGCTTTGTGGCTGTTTTTGCGGTTAACCACATTAGATTTTTTGAGTTTTAGTTCGGAATTTGAATATTGCCTTTGGAGAGCACTGCTCTCAAATAACCTTACGCATGATACCGTTTAACCGAAAAAAAATCGTGAACCTGATCCCTGAACCTTCAGGTCCGTCCGGCGGATCTATCCATTGATCCATCAGTCCACCTAATCTCTCTCTGTTAAACCTTCGTACCAACCGTCCTCTCAACGATTGTAACACGCAAGTCAGTGCCCCTTATTTCACAGAGAAAGAAGGCAATAGAAACGAAACATATTTATTTAACGAATATGCAAAAATAAATCTATTAAATGGCGAAAAACGCCGACTTTAAATTTTTTTTTACGATATGGCACTTTATATACCCTTCCCTTATTGATATAATGCAAAAGTAAATTCTGTAGTCTGCAACGGGTATTTAGGTGCATACATTTGTTTACCGTATTACTCTTATCTGTATTGACTGTCAACATGATAGAAAACACTTCAAAATGTTCCAAAAGTGAAAAAATTGGCGACATGAATCAATGCTTTATCTCTGAAGGCTATGGAACTGCCGAGAATGGTTGTCGTGCCAGAAATAAGAAAAATCTCAATCCATATCTAAACCCGAAAGTTTATTATTTTTTAGGTAAACAACCGGAATAGGTATTTCAGCTTTCATATGCATAATCAATGGACGAGAATCGATTTCTGCCACCCGCATAACTAAAACTTTTAACTTTTACGTTTACTAATCATTCCCAGAGTTCCCAACATGCCATTCGCTAATTGACGTGACTTGGTGGCCAACAATTCGTCATTTGGGGCGGAATTGAAACGCCGAAATTGCCCCGATTCTCACACAACCTTAATGGAACAAAAACGAATCGTTCTAGAAATTCACATTAGTAACTTACCAATGACGCTTTTTACATATACAGTGCGGTACCGCAATTAGCGAGGCCCCAAGTGGGCGTGTATGGCGCCGCAAAAGGTTCACGAGGAAATCAGATACTACCAAATTTGACAGCAATAAACAAACACTGATGTCCCCCCTTCGACTTTGGCTCGATTTCGCCTTGAACTTGAATCATAGATTTTCCGGGGCTTCAATAGGTTTGACGCCATCGTATTCTTCTAGGTACAGATCGAAAGTTTTGCGATGTTGAACAAGTTGCGTTATTGAACCACAAAAACGGCCATGGCTGATAGATTTTACCTTGGTCGGCAAGATAGATGTTACTTTTAAATAGAGTATAAAATAAAAGTGGAACAGAAGAAAAATTTGGAAGGAATGATGAGGATATCAAAAAGACATACTTAGAAGTTAAATAAAATATATGTTAGTAGAATAAAAAATGACTGTAGAAGTCCAACTAATGGCGCAAGCTACGTATAAACAATTAATCTCAGGTATGAGAAAAGTCAAGTCGCTCAGTAACGTGTGGAATAACTATGAAGAAGCCGTGACAGTGTTGCCATAAAGCCAGCACGTCCTCCTACTGCCATACGGCAGCATCATGCTCGATGACTCAATCACCAGGCTGAAATCAGAATGAGGACCGTTTCATTTTTTGTTACCCATGATTTTCCATTGCCGATTTTCAAAAAAAATGTAATGAGAACAAAACAACGGTAAAACAAATGTAAAATATACGTATAAGGGCCGGTTTTACAAAAGCGAAATAGACCTGGAATAACGATATTCCGGAATAACTCGAGGTAAAGACGCTTTTACAAAAGTCGAACAGGACAAAATCCAGGTATAAACTGTGGACCGAGGGTATGTAAACCCGCCCTTAGTCCGGAATAGTTATTCCAATGCTTACCCGACTTTCGTAAAACTGGCCCTAAATGTTAATAACTGATTGGTTAATATTAATTTAAAACCCGCGCGAATAAACTGATCAAATAAACCTTTTTGTGATAATAAAATTATAGCAATTTTTGCGTCGTTTCCAACTCAAATATTTAAAATTAGCGTCAAATGCCAGTGGTCAGGAAGATAATAATAATTTTATTAGCATCCGGAGTAATGATTGGCACTGATGCGGTCATAACATACACAGGCGACTGGTTACTAACACTATGCACACGAAGCAAAATGTGCAAGACGCAAAATAAAAAATCAAAATCGGTTTCAGTTCATTGAATTGAGCCAAAGCCCCCATCAAAACAGCGATAACATCGTCGATCTCATGAGATTTCCACCTTTTTTGGTTCAAATGTTTTGGTACTGCAGATAATTTTGAAAATACACTCAGCCGGCAACTATCGCCATTTCGAAATTTAACATCGCTTTAGCAGCAGCCCCAGACTCGCCCGATGGCGTTCAAATATTCAGCCTTATCAGCCCTATTGCGTATCCAAGATGTTTGGCATAACATGGGTGTTTGCCATTAGAATGTGACCGGTACTATCTACATTTGAAGTGTGACGGTCACATTCTAATGGCAAACACCGATGTTAGGCCAAACATCTTAGGGCAATCAGCCCTATTTATTGCGTATCCAAGATGTATGGCATAACTTGGGTGTTTGTTGCAAATGGCAAATGCAAACACCCATGTTAGCCTAACATGGGTGTTTGCCATTAGAAGATGACAGTCACTTCAAATGTAGACAATACCGGTCACATTCTAATGGCAAACACCCATGTTAGGCCAAACATCTTGCATACGCAATACGGCTGAATAAATAAAGGTAAATTTACCTCTTTCTAAATTGTGACATTACAAAATAAGTGTAATCTAACCTCAAAATATCTAATTCAACTTCACAACACACAAAACATATGACAGTCGGGTTACAGTATGGTCAATACATTTTTAGGTAAGGGCGGCTTTGGAAACAGAATTGCATGGTAACTGTCAGTGGTGATGTTAGGCGTCATTCCAGATTTGAGAGCAAAAGAAGAAGATTTGCAACAATTCGAGCCGGCAACACTTGACATCTTTATCCTATTCCTATTTAAACTGTAAGTAGGAATTGGAATTGGGAATTAAGTAGTTGAAAGTGGAAAAGTGAGGTTATGGTTTTCAATCGTCGGCTTCCACCTCCACCATCCACTTAACAATACGCAAGCGTTATCTATGACGTCACACTATTAGAAATAAATTATACTGGTGTTAAATACCCATTATTATAACAAAATTTAGAAATGTAATATGTACAAAGGCTAGAAATTGCTTAAATAGCTATTGATAACTGAATGCTAAGAAAACATTAACTATCTACAGTCTTTAGCAGCGACAATCGAATCCACTTTAGAAGATAGTTATCCATAATTATTCTCAAACAGTTGGTAAATAAAATAAGTATATTTGGAGAGCTAGAAATTCATACTTGGGTTCAGTTTGGTACAATTGCTGCGTTCTCATCCGGAATAGACTATAGACACTTGTATGTATAATCGACTGTCGGGTAGCGGGCGACGTTGCCAAATTTCGCGTCATTTTCTTGGGACGGCCTTTAAAAATGTAGAGGGTGTTTGGACGAGACAACTTTTCCAGTGCCTGTGCCAGTATCAATTATGAATCAGTATCGCGTTCTCCTCTTTCAAGGTCATACTTCAAACAGCCGCAAATTCACAAACAACCAATTACGAGAATAACCTCTAATTTTTGGCCGAATCAGGGATAATTTGTAGGCACTAATTGAACAACACGGACCGACGGCGACGAATAGAAGAGAAAGCGCACATTTATTTAAAACACTTCGGCGACACGAGTAATTAATTAGCACGAAAAGGAAATTTATAGCGGAAACTTAATCACGGCCAAGATGGTTAAAAAAAAAAACGTTAGATAAAGTAACAATGAACGAGGCAAAATTGCAAATGTGATCAATGATCCCGTTCCCGAAACTCCCTGATTTTTTATTTACATTTTCCGGCGCACACCGTCGCACAAGTGACCTCCTGACCAATTTAACAAAATGCGTATTTTAACGTGTTTTTACCTTACAACAATCTCGACGACCAATAACAATAATGAGTCAGAAATCATAACAGAACGGGGCATTTAGCAATGACAACAAAATTTAAAATGGAAGGCCCAGATCGATTAGTTTCGTCGTCGGATTAAAGGCCTTTTCGGGAAGAAGAGGACCTCTGCGCCGAGACAATAAACAAATTTCGTTACCTGGTGATCGACGAAACAGTAATTGTTTTCATTTTGCACTAAATACGCCCATTTGGCTTGTGTGACAGCTGACACCGCATTTGTATTCCTTAAACAAACACAAAACTGCAACACCGCTTGTTGGCGTTTGAGGATTCCTCCGGACCGGTCGAAATTCTCTGCACGTCAACGCATACCGCAGAACAAGTAACGCACAGTAACGACACAACTGAGCGCGACAATGTCCAACATTGCGAAATATTGCCGCGATTTGCCGCCAGAGGCAGCACGAGCGTCACCAAAGCGACGTTGCCAAATTTACGTTAAAAATTGGATTGTTTTAAAAATGGGGGCCACAAGCGGCGCGAAACCAGGGAAGTCGATACTGTATGTAACTAGAACGGATTCGATGCTATGCCTGAAATAGCTTCGCCTAAGCAACACTTTTCTCAGCCGACTTCACTCCTAGTCGCGCTTTTGAACAAGTGAGTCCGTCCCAGTTACCTAGTTTACTGCCCAAGACTAACGTTAATAGTCTTTGAGGATGGCAAAAGTCAAATATAAAGCGAAAATTTGCATTATTTCTTTACTTCAACACGTTTAATAGCGACATCTGGCGGCATTTACTGCGGACCATGAGATGCTATACCGCTTCCTATTTATACTGTGTTGGAGGAAACGCAATTGACCATCTGACGATCTGACGAAAAGGATGGGAGATGTGGCACGTGGGCTGCAATTTGAAGGTTTTGCGTGTCTAACTCAAAATTAATTATTGCCATATTTTTCATTAGATTACCACCCGCAGGGTCGCAAGGGAATTGTGACGAACGTGATTTTGATAAAACCAATGAAAAATGTTACAGTCCACAGGTCAGATAGTGAAACCTACGGCAGGCAGTGGCGTAGTGTCGAAAGGTACTCGCGGGCGCAACACTATAATGAAAACAAAAAGAAATTAAATAGTTCGGCCGGTCAACAGATTAGAGTAATAAAAAAAAACAAATTTTAAAATACATATAAATTCCAAAATATTTCGTTTTGAATTGTAAAAAATCACTAGAAATGCCTGATTTTTAGTTATTTTTTACAATTAAAATTCAAATTCAAGGTGTTTCAACGAGAGCCGCCGGTGCCAAATTGTGTATTTTCAATGGAGTTAAAAATTTGAAATTTGGCAGAAATAAACTATAATTAATGCACTACAAGATGACATTATCGTTTTTTTTTTTTTTTTAAGCGGTGTGAGTTTTCACTTTCGACCATGATTTCATATCGAAATATTCACTTCATCTCTTTGATTTTCTTCAAGCTCATGATCACGACCTCCAAGATTGATAACAAGTAATTGAAATATTTTTATATCAAACCATTATTGAATTACATGGATTTTTATATTTCAGCCCTGAAGGGATTTTGATTGACAGCATGACAGCTTTGTGGCCCTTTTCCTTGCGGGTAACCACATTAAATTTTATGGTGGTCTCTGTACTGCAAATATCTTTGAGTAGGTACCGCTTTTAAGTCATAAATAACCAAACCGTTTGGGGGGTCTGTTTCACGAAATTTGACTGTTTCAATAAAGCAGTCGTGTCATAAATTCGTCAAAATCCCGCGAACTTCTTAAAAACACAATTAGCGATACTACAAATTTCAAATTTTTAACAACACGAACGTATATCTAGCGGTATTACGAACATAATAATAATAAAAAAATATATTGAAAATTTCTGAAAAAGCACTTAATGGCGTCCCAACGGCGCATGGAATTAATTATGGACCAAACAATGGCGCCACATTGTAGCGCATTTATTAAAGTTTATTTCTGCCAAATTTCAAATTTTTAACTTCATTGGAAATACGCAATTTGGCACCGGCGGTTCTCGTTGAAACACTCGGTATTTTGAAATTTATATGTATTTTTACGAAATTGATTTTTTTATTACTCTACCTGTTGGCCGGCCGGACTAGTCGTACAATGGAAAGCCAAACCTACAGTTACGTAATAAATAACTCTGTTTTATTGAACTTTATACATAAAGCGCTATTTGAGCCAACAGTTAACTAGACTTTGACATTTTACTGAAATAATCGGTTATTCTCCTCTTCTTGTCTCCTAGAAACGTACCAACAGCTAGCGCTTCGTCCCCATCGACCTCCATAGGGCTCTCCTCATCCTGTCCCACCTCTTCGTCACTCTTCACCGCCAACCTGCTTGGTCGCAACTTATCAATTTCTGACAGCAACGTCGACTCCCCGTTAAATCCCTCGTTGAAATCTTTCGATTTACTCGTATTGCCGTCGATCATTTCGATTATTGAAATAATTTCATCGGAATTTTGCGGCATCCCCCTCGAGGTATTTTTGGTTTTATGTGGGGTCCCTTCAACAACAAAACTTTGAAACGACGTCGAAGCGGCCGTTGTTTCAACCGAATCCTTCAAAGTTTTTTCTTTACAAGGACTGACTTTGGGTGAAGCTTTCTCGCTCTTCGCAGGTGTCGAGGTTTTTTTTGTACGATTTTCGTTGTTGGGCGAAATAGCCGGTTTTTCGGGACTCTTTAGGGTTTTCTTGTTTCCAGTAGGGGTGAAGAACTGCTTTAGAGTCGGCTGCGTTTTGGAGTCGAAATGAGACTGCTGCACGTACGAATAGAGTTGATCGCTGGGCAAGTTCGCCGCGCAAAAACGGCACAAATACCTCCATAGTTGCCCTGTAATTACGAAAATTTTCACACCAATCGTTGCTAAAATGAATAATCTTACAAATTGTTACGCGGTTGTTTGCTAGAAATATGTGCATGTTGTAGAATTCGTCGCGTAGAGTTTCGTTTCCGAACGAGTAGTACACCAAGTCGCGGTTGGCGGCCCTGCACGCCATTAGCTGAACCAGCAGTTTCAAGTTGGGGTCGCCCTTGAAGGCGCCGCAGCCCCAGTTACCGCTAGCAACGGGGGCGATGTTCGTCTTTTCTCTACAACTGAACCCCACATAGGCCTGAAAGAAATTTACAGATTCCTTTAATTTAAAGCGACCAGCAAAATTATACTTTTTTTTCTCTCATATACAATGCAATTTGTCCATTAGGACTTGGAGAAGAGATTGATGTTTTAGTTTGTAGAGTTGTAAGAAAAATTGGGGCCTTACATTATGCGTAATTCGCTAAACTTCGTTTTTTTTTTCACATTTCAGTTGTTTTGTCGCAACCTTCGAAGGTAAATTTTCTGAAGCTCAATACCTAATTACGCGGACTAAGATATTGGGACGAGAATGCTCAACTGATCAACCTACTTTGTTCAATTCTCTTAATATAGCTGAAGGGTGGAACTGGTCTTTGGGTCTGTTGAACCGAGTTGCGTCAATCACCGCAATACTAGTTCTTCTTCGACCAAAATCGTCGAATGGCGTTGCATCATCCACGTTTCCATCCCATACAAAGGTGTCGCCGTACCCTGAATAATTGCTGTACCGTTCCACTCCTAAACAATGATTAGTTGAGTTTTTTTTAAGAGCGAATAAGTATGTACCTGTAATTGTGAGGGCTTCGTTATCGCCAAGTTCTTCCGTGAAAAGTCTACTGACGATTAATTCGGGACATATGATAAATCGGATCTCCTCCTGGACGCAGCCGTACCCCAAGACGCCGCCACCCACAAATCTGAAAAGTAACAAAAGTGATTAGTAACTTGCACACCCAACTTCTTTCAATCTGATAACTTATTGAGCAATGGGGTACTTGCCTAAAAAAAAATATTGCACTTTTTATTCTCTAGATACATGCAAATAACTAGAAGACGCTTAAATATTTTTTTGCCATTTTTTATTTTATATTTTCGTAAATATTTCCAATTTTTGTTTTTGATGACGCATTGCCCCCCCCCCCCCCCGTATCCAAGACTCACACCTTTATTGAATGGACTCTTGTTTTCGGCTACTATGCTGCGCTGCTACCAGCATGCGCGACATGTGTACAGCGGATTGGCATACGATTTATAAATAGAACACAAGCAATATGAGTAAAGCGCCATCACACGATTTCTTTTAGAACTACGCCGTGCAGGGGTCGGCTACGTCACAAATCTCCCACTCCAAAAATTAAAAAATTAATTCTGGGCGTAATATTGACCCTAGAACCAAATAAAAAAATACGGGTCTAATAAAATCGCCTAAATTTTCTAAATATTATGTTTTCCAAACATGAGCCAAGTACCCCATTAGCGGCAATTTTGATGACGTCATAACTAATAAACAACTCACTTGTTGGCAAAATCGACTTGTAGAAACCCGTGAGCGTCCTCAATCATCCCTGAACTCGAAATGTGAATCTTTGTGTTTCCCAAATTGTTATCCACTGAGTCCCAGCGAGGCATCTGGTTTCTAGGCAAGAACTTCCTCTCAAACGTAACTGTCCCAACCGGATCTAAAATTGTTAATAATTTTAATCTCGTCAACGCAAATTTACCCAAATTACTTTTCTCAATCATTCTGTTGAAATAGTGGCAAATTGATCGCAATTTTTCGGAAACGCAGGCCTGTCTTTTAACGCGATCAGCAGCAGTGAATAACCTTTAAAAAATTGTTAATTTCAACGAAAGCTAAAATGTAACAAGAACTACCTGACAAAATTGATTGCGGGGTAACTTTGGGCCATTTCTCGTCGCCAAATAAAAGTGCACAAAAACGCGTTCGCCAGCAACGAGGCGATTTGTAACTGACTCATAGTGATGGATTTACAACGGTTTTTTTTCAGTAACGGAAGACTTCCAGGTAATATCTCAGGTAACTGCAGTGCTAACTCAATAATGCCCGGCAATAAAGTGACAAAAAAATATTGTGCTTCCTCTTCTTCCAAAACCTGAAAAAAGTGTTATTAGGGAAAACGCTTCAATTCGCATTTTCGTACATTGTTTAAAAAATGGTGTAATGCGGTGAATTTTGGTATCCGGTTGTTGTAGCACATTACTGCTCTCTCAAAGTCGTCACTGGAGTTGATCGGTTCCGACAACGCTTGCTTGATAACCTCCCATCGCGGCTTAATTACTTCGTTGTCATTCTACAAAACATTATTTGGGGGGCTTGCAAGAAGTAAAATATTCATTACCTCTTGGATGACAAACAAACTTTCGGGAGAATACGGCATGCGGACGTGGTCATCATCCCAATGTTTCGGGCGGGAATTGTAATGGGGGTTTGGGGGCGCGTGCAGAGAAACCGGGAATTCACACAGCACATGGTGGTATTTGGACGGGCTCACTGAGGGGACGCTAAAGTACCACGGCCCCTGGCTTCTGTACATGTCGCACATTTTGGTGCCCAGCCACGCAGGGGGCGGCGTATCGGGTTCCGCGTCCGACATGGCGGTTACAATACGTTAACTGGGGGGGTCTCAACTTTCTGAATGTCACACAGTAGCAAGGACTTGATTAGTTCTCTAAATCATCAGGGGAGCGGGGATTTACAATTCTAAGAACGTTTCGCCCATAACGTTGTGCAATATCTTCGATAAATGTATTGTGTTATCCAATTTGATAATTTAAAATTCTGAGGTTATGTAGTAGTAGCGTGACAGCTGTCAAACTAAAACGTTAGATTCGACGAATTAAAGCTAACCATGCACGATCATCCGTCTCTACTGAAGGTCTCCACGCACTAGAGACTTAAGGGCCGCTTAGTTTCTAAAATTTACTGTAATTATATGTTTATTTACTCCAATTTAAAAAAATATATATATCTTTAATGTGCCACTAACTACGTTTTTAGTTGTGATTAAATTTTCTTATAAACATTTTTAAAGAATTGTTAACTGGTATTTGCGCATTTATGATGACTCATAGTCAGATTAGAAGTCTGCAAGTATGTACTCGACTAAATTGAATGTATAAATAATACTAAATAGATTTGTAGATTAGAAAGCTTTTAGTGCGATTATGCATGTAACTACTGGTAAGGCCCCTTCAAAACACTTTGTTTTTTTAAGGTTTCTGTAATGTTCGTTAAAGATTTATTGTTGTATAACTGGCTGCAGAAGTGAGAGAAACTGGAACCAGGTTTTGGGCCCAAACACATGGCCGAACCGACCTCTCAGCATTCCGAACCGTAACAAAACTATAGCATAAAAATATATATATTTTTATTTTCTTGGCAATACTAGAAACACGTCTGTAAATGCGATACTAATTACTGATATAAGCGCCCTTCTCTACTCTTTACTATTTGATATTGCAATATTCTATTATAACAAAAAAAGATGTAAACACTGATACTGACTTGTGACAGTAATTCCTCAGACGCGGCTAATTATCGAGGACTAACTAAATTACGGAAACAAAGGTCTACATATTCTCAAACATCTCAACTCTTCGCACTGTATTTCCCCTGCGAATGTCGGCTAGAGTTTTGTATTTATCTAGTCCTTGCCTTAGATTCACTCTATGAATCTTATCCAAGTCGGTCTCCAACTCTTGATTCCTCGTCTCTTCCAGTTTTCCTTGCAACATCTGAAATGGATTCAAATAAATATTGTATTACCAACTCACAATAAGTTGTCACCTTCAACTGTTCACGAAGCTGTTCGTTAACTTCCACCAACTCAGGCAACTCGTTACTCGCCCCGTCAGGCAACGATTCTAAATCCGCTCCATTTCTGCTCGCCTCCTCGGCCTCTCTTTGTCTTCGTTCCTCTTCGAGTCTTTCAGCTTCGGCTATTTGGTGCTGCTTCAACTCTTCCTCTCTTCTGCGAGCCTCTTCAACTTCTTCTTGTAAACGTCTCGTTTCGGCATCTTTAGCTTCAACTTCTTCTTGGACGCGTTGAACTTCCAGTTGTTTTTCCCTAATTTCGTCTTCCAATCGTTGTTTTTCTTCAGCCTCCAAATGCTTACTGTGCTCCAAACGCTCCATCATTTCCTTGAGTTCTTGCTGTTGTTTCTCGAGTTCCTCCTTGGCTTGCTGCAACTCCTCGAGTTGTCGTTGGAGTTTTTGAATGGTGTTTTGGGCTTCCAACAAACTTGCGTGGCTTCGTTCCATGTCTTCTTTCATCGATGCTATGAGAGTTTTGTATTCGTTCTCCCTACGTTCAACTTCTTCTCGTGCCTTTCGTTCCATGTTGAGTTTGTCCCTTCAAATAAACAATTTTGTTAATTAAGAGAAAAGGTGGGGGTTTGGTCGTTGAAAACCTTTGGCTTTGCTTCATTTTTCTCATTTCGCGAGCCCTTTCTTTCATCTTGACGATTTCGGGACTGTCCGGTTTTCGTCTTCGGACGTAGAGCGCGTGGTTGCCTATTCCCAAGTTGAGGATATGCTTGCTGGTTTTGGGGTCGCTGGTGAAGAAGAGGAAATCTTGGGACGTTTTTGCTAACGGTTTGATGGTGAACTTCCTGTCTCTGAACTTTAGATTCTTTATTTCGGACCAAGGGAACGCTATTTGAGGATTCAGTCTGAGACAAAAATGAAGAAAAATGATTTTGAAGGTTTGGAAGATGGACTTACTTGTCCTCGGGCTTGTAAATGTTGAGGCCAAGAGCGCTAACACCGAGAAGCAGGTTCGTTCCTTTTCTGTTGGTGATTTCAAAATAGCTGACTCCGTACATCTCCAAGTTTTGGACCAGTTTCAAGTACTCCATCATCGCGTCATCGCTATCTAAGTTTTTGTGCTTCTTCCACATACCTATGATACTCTCTTCCCACACGGAGGCGTCCAGCTCGTGCTGCTTAAGAATCCTGCAACGAAGAAGACAAAGTAAAACTGACTGACTCTATAATCACAAACTGAACCCTGATTAGGTTGCTCATTTATTGAAAATAGGTTTGAGAAGAGCAGAAGATGAAAAGGCAGAGAGGAAGAGAAGGTGTAGGGAGAAAAGGAAATACTTAATTTAATTGAAGATAAGAAAGATCATTTTATTGAAAATAGGTTTAAAAGAGAAGAAGATAAAAAGGCAGAGGGAAGAGAAGAGGAAGAAAAGGTGTAGGTAGAAAAGGGAATACCTATAGGTAAGAAAGAGCAAGGAAAGATTACCTATCCGGTATAAGCTTCTGCTTCTCCAGGGACTCTTTGCCGTTTTCCGTTTCCTGGTAGTCCCCATGCTTTGCCTGTAGAGCATAGGAGGCCAAAAGGGCGCAAGTGTCGGGGGGGCAGTAGATCTCGTCCTTGAAGATGGCGCCTCGGACTTGGGCGAAGAACAGTTCAATCGTGGACTTCTCGATGAGTTCGGCCTCGACGTCTTCGGGGTAATACTTGACTTTGAAAATCAGCTTCTCGACCGCACTCTTCAAATCTTTGAGCGACTGAAATTGAACAATTAACCAAGAGCTCTGACATCACTTCCGGCAGTACCTTTTTGGATCCGTCTAGCCACACTTTCTCGTTGTCGGGTCCCTTGTACATAAGTCCAAAATACCAGTTTTCGGCAATCAACAGATTCTTGCACATCAACTGGAAGATTTCTCTGACCAATGTTTTGGGTGGAGCGTCCAACTGGCATTCGGACACCGCTGATCGCACAATCACCTTCATTTTTGCGCTGGTTTGTCACACATTAAGGTAGCAAAAGTCGAGGTGCCAGCCGACTAAAACGCACGCACAACGGAAAGTAGTTCGTCCTTATCGCAATTAGATTAGATAAAATACCTATGTAAGAAATAGGCGGATTGGAACGTAGTTTCCTTGTCGTGCGGAAATTTCGGCGGTTTAGTGCATTTCCAGAAATAGCCAGAAACCGACAGTTTTGCCAACGGTGCACAGTTATTGTTGTAAATAATTAAATTCGATATGTCGGACGGGATACTTTTCGCGCTTCGCTTGATAATAAAGATATAATGATATTAAACATTTTCTGCCCACTAACTAACCGGCTGTTTGCTCACCTTATCACTTGATTAGCGAAGAATTTGGCCCCTGAACACTTATTTGCATAATTTGGCTACTGCACTATTTTAGGTTTATCCAACAACGCGGATTTAGGTTGACGTAGACGGTAAACCTGTGCACTTGTTTGTCGTTGATAAAATTAAATATTTTCGTTTATTCATGTTTGTGGACACGAGTTAATTAGACCTATAGAGCTAACTATACCTCCATTGAATCGCACATGACATAAATTGTAAATAGATGTTTACCAGCACAGATAAGCAAGTCCGCTTATTCCGTGCCACTGATTAATATTTAGAAATTTTGTCCGTTTTATTGGCTTTCTAAAATGTCTCTTCTCTTGTGATGGTCGTTCAAACAGTCGGTTACGAGGCAGTTTTGCAAAAAATTTTTTCATACAAATTGAAAGTGATGAAAAAAATATAAAAATACAACAAAAAAGAGAAGAAATAGAAAAACATTATTTTTGTTGCTAAATCAAAAAAATGCTTCAATGATTTTATTTTGAACAAATCTCAATAACGACACCATTGAGATGACAGATATTTTAAACTTACATTTTAAACATTGTTGTTTAGTACTTAAACTAATTTTTGGATAGAAAAAAATAAATTGAGGAAAATGGGGCGTAAAAATGTAACACAAAAATTTGGATATTCTTAGAAATCTTTTATGCAGTACCTAACCGTAAAGATAATATTTAAACAAACTATCTGAAGTACTTTTCTTGTCTTTTTTCTTTCTTGTACTATTTTTACAATTTCTCCATCACATCCAGGAGCGCCAATTTGTACGAACAAAATTACTGCAAAATGGCCTCGTTTTGAACCCTTTGAACGGCATAACTAAGATCACTAGATTATCCGCTACGCTTCTAAAGGTAGCGTCACGAGATGCGACGGATATGGTTGTCCTTTAGTTAAACTTTTAAAAAAAAGTCAAAATTATTTGAACTGTCAAATCTGTGACAACGTCAAGCTAAGGAGTTGTCCTTTTTCCTCTTATGGGTTTTTTATGCTACCTCTTACAAAAGTTAAACTTGACTCAGATATTATTAGTTGTGAAAATAACTGATTTGGCTCATACTTTGACCTATAATCAAAGAATTTTAACAGGAATATAGCATAAAATTACTTTAAAAAAACAAGTAATCTTATTACTTGTATCCGTTTCGTTCATTTCCATTTCACTGCTTTACTGACGTGACGACTAGTCAAAATTTCCACCAGCGGCAATAAAACATCTCATAAACATAAACTCAATTATCTGTTAAAGTCCTTAAACATTTTTCAGGAAACGCGATCCTTGACAGCGCGTTTCGTCGCTGCGCCATCCCGAACCAACCCCCTCTTCATTCCTTGCAAGGAGCACGGCGAGAAACCCTAAACCACCATTATAATTAAGGGTGGCAGAGAAGGCTTTAGACAGCGACAATTCCGTTACTCGAACAAGCTAATTTCTGTTGAAACTGAAGGACGTAGTCAAAAAAGTTACTTAATATTTTTCTGAAGTAGTTACGAATATGTAGATGGAAAAAGAGAGGCTATTGAAGGAGAAGCTACCCGCTCCGAGTCATCATGTTGCGCAAGATAAACACAAAGTAAGCTTGGAAGCTAAAAGTTAGTTGCTACTTGTCTAGTTTCTGTGAAAGATTTTTCCCCGAAGGGCCAGAGTCGTAAACTCCGGATTAGGGGCGAAATCTTCGTATATTCGCTGCAACGGAGATCCTAGCTTGAAGAATTTTCAATATCCGGTTGCAGGAGGGTGCTTACAGAAATCCTGCCAGACGAGAATCTCGAGCGACTTCAATGTGGACCACAAAATTTGTTGCAAAACGTCAAAAACTTTTTATTTTGTTCTAGACTTTCTAAAATTTGGTAAAAATTTATTTTTTATTTTACCCGATAGTTCCTGCATAAATTAGAACTGGCCGTGCGTTGTTTGCAGAAGAAAATTTATGAGTGTATTTAACTCTTATTGCAAGCAAACAGTGCGATGGAAATAACTTGCGGGATTAATTTCTGCCGATGTTGACCCGCCCACTTACGTCGGCCAAAATCCTCGAATGCACCAGCAATTGTCGGAGTGATTTCCCTTGTTGCTTTTTTATGTAATAACCTCCCCGACGAAGTTGTTTACTAACAGCCCCCTGGAGCAGTCAACTGGTCTTCCGTTGTAATCCATCACCCTCAGTTTTTCATTTTTCCTAATCACACGTTGTCCGGACACGAGATCGATATCATTTTACGATAAGTGGGATGTGGAAACTACAATAATTTCACCCCTGCCCGTCTGCAGCTGACAACACACAATAAATTCCGAACAGAAATCCTGACGTTCAAGCAAACTTGACGCGTTTAGGGGGTAATTACGGGAGTCGCGCAACAGGCCCAAAAGCTTGAAATTAAATTAAAATCTAATTCCGTTGTAAATGTCGCGCTGGCAACTTCCCGTTTTTAACGGCCTCCATACGTTTCGTGCCGGCGTTTGTTAGTTGTGCACAACGAGACGGGGGATGAATAAATGCGGGGTTTATCGACGTCGCTGGTGCTATCCCCAAATGTAGCGCGAAAGTCCGCAGCGAATACGAGTCCTATGCCGGCAATTCGGAGTATGTTGCGAATAATTGGGGTGGATTAGCTGTAAGTACTTGGATAATCCATATCTGTTATCGACGCGGACAATATGTTTATTTACAACAAACCTGCATTCCATAGCCGCGATTGTCACGCAAGGTCACCGCAATACTTCCTGCAAGTTTTACACATTAGTTTGATATACTAAATAGCTTTATTCAAGAGGTTTTGCACGAAAGGAAGTTAATTGGATATCAATAAAAAAAATTTGGTGCACCTCGATTTCTTAGAGCCACCCCGTGTATAGTTTTCAAAGTGTGAAACTTTTGGGCCAGCACTTCTAGTCGGAGCTTTTAGCACTTTGCATTAGTAATTTAAGTGCCCCGGCCTCGTCTCGAGAACCTCGGAAAATGGACGAGGAAGCGGCAATCTATCGATAATTTTGTCCCGTCCCTTGTTCCCGACCTGTTCGGCGAATTTCCCGAATTGCCCCAAAGGGTCGCTCCCCACTAGGTGCGTTAACTAACGCCGGGAAGTCGTCACTTTGTTGTATTTTTCCCGATGGAACAGCGGTGAATGTTGATTCGCGGAACAGCGGTGAATGTTGATTCGCGATCGCTTTTTCGTTGGACGCACGCTCCTCCTGGAACAGGGGGAATGGAGGCGATATTTCGACATCTACACGACTGGAGAATTAGGATGGAGATGTTTGGATTAGATCGAATAAAGCGTCGGGAAAACGAGGGACGCCGATCGCGCCAGGCGTCGCTTCAACCCTGCAATTTTGCACAGTTGGCGCTCGCCTACTAAAATTTCAACAAGTGTCCACGCGTGGTACGCCCACGCAAGAAGTGATCGCCGGTGGCGATGTGAAGTGACTCTTTTGCAAAAACCAATTAAGAAGCAAGTAAGTTTGAGCGGAGTTTTTATTAACAACTTAATTTGATTGTTATTAAAAATACTATCACTGTTACGTCATTGTTATAGATAGAAACATTTTTGTTTCGTCGAAAGAATTAACGAGAATTTATTTCGTAATTATCGGAACAACTGACACAATGGATTCATAGCTTAGCGCTAATAAAGGATTTTTCCGAAAAGTGTTTATTGGGAGGATTATCGGAATTACGATTTACTAGTTCCACTAACTATTGCCGTGTTTACTTATCGTAATAATTGGGATCTTAAAGTTATTTTCAAATCTATTGAAGTTGCTAGTAAATTTCAAGAAAGATAAAATTAAAATCATTTGGTTTTGCAAAGTGGAAAGCTACTTGCATTTAGATTTTATTGTTTTGTAAAAGCGCACACGAAACAAATTGCATTATTAAGAATAACAAGGTTTCGCAATACACAATTCTGGAGAATCTTTTTGAAGAAAAATACTTGTTACAAAGCGCTTTGTGGTTTTAAATTATTTTGATGAAGAAATTGAAATTGAGAAACTTGATTTTTGCTCTTTGATTTCTTCATTTATAAGGCACTCAACGGTTTTTGCTATTTCGTTTCAGTAACTAATTAAAAATCAAGTTTTCATGTATGTACCTCCAACATATGCAAAGAATGAAATTAGCAAAAATTTAAAAACAATTTCTTTTCGAAAAGCTTCAAGTTTTTTTAAATGTAGTGGTCAGTATTCATCATCAATTTTTAGTAGCTGTTTTGATGTTATCTTGCTGCTATGTTTATGGCGCTTCGATCAAGAATCAGATTTGACCATAAGTTTGCGATTATTATTCATATTTTCCTCAAAACGATGTTAACGTTAAATTACAAATATCTCTCCAGAGAAAACGCTTCAGCAGTCTCAAAACCGAGAACATTTATAAGTGATTTTGTTCCATAAATTTGATTAAGCAGATTAGGTTAAGCGGTTCACTCACTCGAATTATTTCGAGTTGTTTGAATTTGCGTTGTGATTAGGGTTGCCATCCAGAATTCAACCTGCACGTCCAGCTCAAAATTGTAACCCCTATTTCCAGATTTGCTAATTTTGCTAAGTAGGCCAAACGGGGTGTTTTCATAGACATAGAGGAGACAGTAGGAATTATTTTTCCGATGTCTTACAGGCAGATAGAACTGACTGGCAGCCCAGACAACTTACGAGTCCAGTTCTAGGTCCAGTCCAGTATTGCGCCCACGTTCCTTCTTCCAATTACGAAAGCTCTAAATGGACATGAGTAAAAAATTAACTGATTACTGACTTCTTTGTGGCAATTCTGACTTTTTTCTGCCAATTTCAACTTTCTTGCCAGATTAAAGTCAAAATTAGTGGAAAAAATTCTGAAATCAGTTATTTTTTATTCACGTCTGTTCAGAGTCTTCGTAGAATAGCTAGAAACAAGTCAGAATTTGGCAGTTTAAAGTTGAAATTGTCGGAAAGGAAACTCGGAATTTGGTTACTTTTTCAGTCTTTTCTGTTCAAACTCTTCGTTTTCAAACCTGTAATCTTAAACAATTTTTTTTTCTGTGACTCAATAACGGGTAGAACCCCCAAAAATTTCCGACAATAGATTGCCCCGTCACTCATTGTCCCGATCTGATTTTACTTTTACCCAAATATGGCAATCCTAGTTGTGATAATAAGTTGACTCGATTATCGTTTAACTTAATTATTTTTAGTCAAACATTTTTGAAAGTTGCAATCATTTCAACTAAACGATACAAGCGGGGGTTGAATTTCAAAATCTAATTCCAACTTTGACAACTCGACCCCAACTAAAAATTAAGCGCGTTAAACCATAAAACTTTTTAAACTGACGTATAAAGCCAATTAGACGACAATTCAATCGTTAGATTTAATTTTAAAACTATTACTAAAGTTTTACTTATGCCAGACTGGTCACTGGTTCAGACCACAAGTATATTGTTGAAACTAGGTTTAAAATACCGAGGCAGCGTTAAAAGTTTGCAGGCAAATAATGAGAGGACATCACTTGAAGCCCAATAATTTTTGTGAGGAAGGCATTTCGTGAAGAGTTCCTGCAAAGTTTTGATTAAACTTTTGGACATTTCTGCAATTATTTAATAACAACCTATTTGAAAATGGAAAAATTTATGCAGAACACTGACCTTACGCTAAAAAAAGTTTTAAAATTTTGCAGTATCAAAATTTTCAATGGTCAAAGGTCTCCATCAGACTTTTATTTATTTCTGAAACTTAAAGCCGCCTGTAAATTAAGCTCGCAATTGTTGTCAACTATGAAAGTTTAAGAAACTAAATTTTGTCACAATCGACGCCACTACACCAAGATCGATAAACCAAAGTCTAAAAATTGGGAGAGCTTTCCGCACTTCGAAGTTTCCAATCCATTCTCGCAATTGCGTTTTAATGTTGTGTAAACAGAAATATTTACAGCAATTTCCAATTCACTTCCGCCTCGAACTTTACGTGCACGCCTTGCTAAAGCACAAGCAACTAAATTGCTGCAGTTTCCATAATGCATGACCACTGTTGCTATGTAGACGGCACACCCATTGTTAAAACTAGTTTCTAAGATAACACCGAATTGAGTTAGTTAACTCTAGAGGTTTATTTTGTGTAGGTTCCTTCTACTAATTGTCAATTGAGACAATATTTGCTGTAAATATTTTTAACATCAACTCAAACCTCAAGAGAAGTTATTGCAATTTTGAGCCGCTGCGGAATTCTCCCGGCGCCTCCGCCATTTCGGACGTCCTTAATCGGGCTGTAGAACTTATTTATTTCTGCAGGAGTGGCTATTAACGATTAATAAATAAAGTTTGAAGATGCTCGTACTCCAGGAGTTTTTCCAACAAATTTGGAGTTGACTGTTGAAATTTTTTGATAGAACACCGCGTCAAGCCCACCTGTGTCGTCCTTTTGCGTCAGACTTCGTCGACATCATTGTTTTCGTGGCACATTCCGGATAATAGTGGAAACGGCGACCATCGCTCATGTCAATGTCCCAACTCTGTTACCAACAGACGTCCCGGTGGATATTAAATTTTCACGACAAACAAACGTCGAGAGAAGGAAACCCAATTGTGTCCGTTAATTAATGTTTGCATCTTAAATTGCCGAAGAGTTTAAAGCGCAAGCTTAATTAATAATCGATTCGAATCGGGAACGTTTTCAATAATCCAGAGCCGCAGATCAACCTCCAGAATTATTACGGAAATGTTCCAGAAACTCCTCAATGACTAAACGCGATTAGGGACTTACGATTCGAGCTTTCTGAAGAAACACAAAGCTTCACTGGCAAAGAGAATTTCCTAACTAATTTTTTAAAACTCGCTTTTTTCAGTTTGCGATAGTTTTGATATTTTTAATAAGAATGAGGCGCTTAAAATGTTCAACTTGTTGGAAAACTTAATCAATAGTGACTTAATGGATGCGATAACATCTGCACAATTAGCATTTAGCCAACAGGGGTGATGCATTATTCAACATTCTCGAGTGTTGTTCATAGGTAGGTAGGTACATACATGTTATTATTGTAACAGTGCTAGAACAGTTCAGAAACTAGCTGGTAAGTTATAAGAGTCCACACCCCTCTAGGACTCCGCTATAAATTTCACAAATTAAAATTAATAGGTTTAGCACCAAAAATGCAATAACGTAGCGCTTGAGGTTTATTTTCTCATCATTTATTTGAAATTGCAACAATTACGTCATTAAGTTTATTAAAGAATTTTTTCTACGCAGAAATAGTTTTGTTACAAATTTTATTTCAAACCTTCTGCTTTTTAATGGATTTATTTAAACTTTAAACTCGGCTAATTTTCGCGTCAGTGCTCTTTGATGGCGCAATTTTCTATGTTGTCGATCAAATCTGTCACGTCTCCTTTATTGCAAGCGTCCGGAAGCAAATTTGGCATGATGCGGAAAAGCGTTCAGAAAAACCTTCAAGTAAAACTTTTCCGGTGGCAACAATGTAATAGTCTAACACAGGTCATCCACATGGTTATTATTTAACCAAATCTATTATTTTTTATTTATTATGACTATTCATTAAGCTTCTAAAATTAGAATCGTTGGATTTTTAGTATAACACCAAAAAAAAACTTTTATTATTATTATTGCTATCTTGATTTTAATATCTAAATTTCCACTTTCTTGTAAATTGTAAATTAAATCCGTGCTTTCAATTCATGAATTGAATTGAGCAAGACGTGGAAGAGTGTTAAAAAATTCAAAAGATTTTTGTTTGCATTTTTCTATTTTGAGACGCAGAAAGTGATTCAACGAAGGCAAAACTGATTATGTAAAACAGTTTGAAGCGTACACTCTGTAAATTGAAGTACTTGTGGTTGATGTTGAGCGTCAGGAATCGCCTTTGGCACATACAAATCCCTTGCTTACATAAATCTGCTTGAGATTTTCTTTTACGTGAAACTTTTCTGTAATATTAGATCAGGGAATATCTCGGAATGAAGCAGAGATGTAGGCCATATCCTATGAGAACAAAAGGTCTAACGAAGAATTGAAGGCGATAAAGGGAGCGAAGTTGAAGTTGATACTTGCGCATTGACAAAAATTTTTACAAAAACTGTCACGTACAATATAAAAAATGCTCGAACCGAATAAATTATTTCTTATTTTTTGCTCTGGTTTTGTAATTTATTTAATTACCTAAGCTAACATTACGAAGACCTAGATTAATTTACATCGGGTTAGAAAAACTAATTTCTCTTCTCCGTTATCAAAATTATCGCACTCATTATGTAACGTTATGTAACAGAACTTGAATGCATGATGAGAGCCGTCGAGCGAGTGTCAAATTACGAAAAGATTGATTAATCACGTGTTAAGAGTTTAAACAAAATTTTCGTGTGGTTATCGATTAGGGTACAAATTGCATCACGCTCAGGAAAGAAGCAATAAAAAAATTGTTTATAAATTCAAAATATCAAGACTGGAACCAAATTAAAAGCGTAAAAATTAAATTAATCCTTAAAAAATTTGTTTTGCATTTGTGAAATTGGTGGAGGCGCCGGGTGAATCCGCAGTGAATTCTATGTTGAACTATATTTTTTATTTTGACTGTACTTTGATATATTGAAGTAAAAAAGTGATAGATATGCCTATCTGTTATACATTGTTTTAAACAATAAATAAATAATAATAAACAATGTTTGCGTTAGGATATTATTATACGATTATCTGCACAATCGAACTCGCAAAGTCCAAAAGCAGTTTGGGAACCAATAAAACAACGAGCTGTCGATAGAATTCAGTCAGTGAGGCTCCAATGTTGAGTAATTCACTGTTTCGTGATTGTGTTATTCAAAACTAATTAATCAGTTAAGTAAAATACGACACAACCAAATTGTAGATATAACAGTAATAGAACAATAAAAAAAATTGTTATTTCAAGGACTAAATCTACCTGGACAAGTGAAAGGGAAGATTGAAAAAGTTGTAATTCAATTAATTAATCAAAAATTAGTCCCAGTTATTGGATAGACGGACTCAAAGCTTCAATTGTTTGCACACACTCTGTATAATACTAATTATTAATTTTTCAGCTGCTTAAGCTAATTTTTCGGTAAAAGTCTTTTTATTAAAACTATATCAACTCCTCTTATTCAAAGTTTTTATAGCTTACAGCGATAGAAGCCCGAAATCGATCCTTTTACAGTCGAGATGCACGGTCTGACACGAGGCAATAAATTGTGAAATATTCCATCCGAAATTGGCTTCAGGCACTTTCGTCGAGAAATTGCGTGAATATTAGAACACAGATTTCTTTATATTACCATAGGGAGAGAACTGAAAGTCCCATTAATTTTTTTAAAAGGCTGGAAATTTTGGATTTTTTTCACATTTTTTATAATAATTAGACCTCCCTGCTTGAATCAAGAGTTACTAGGAGTTTCTGAAGGCCCACTAGATTTGAACATTAATTATTTTTTGCGGCAGTCGAGAATTTTTAAGAAGATCAGCATTTTATTCACTATCAAAATTATGATGCTAATAATCGATATTTCGATGGGCTACAAAGTTTAATTTAAGGGCGTTATATTTTTAATGTAAAATGTGTGCAAAGTTTTAAATTTGTAAAATGTATTATGGTCCACTCGCTCTTCACCAAATTATCCAATTATCGGAGGCAAACAGCTGCACGTTCAATAATTATCGAACAAGCAAAAACTGGCAAAATTGTTGATTCACCTCATTTCAGCAGCAAACATTGCAAACGAGAGGGCTTCCCGCTTTAAATTCTGCAACCCCATTTTTAATTATTGCAGGAGTTTTTTCAATTTTTTTAAATTTCCGATACCCCTGTTTACGAATAGAAACGTTTAGAAAAAAATGGTTTGTTCAAACTAATAAAATTAAAATTGAAACTTTCAGCAAAATTATGATGAACTTTCTTTCTTTGAATGCGCCAGCAATATTTTGTTACTTTGAGACAACTATCTGCTACAGTGTTGAAGCCCTTACTAATCTTTGTCCTACGATCCTTATTCCTTATTAGGGCGCCGCGCCATTACCTTTGAAACCCCTAATAAATCAAGATTAAGGTAATTTCCCAGAACCGTAGGGGCTTCACATCCTTGCGCCAAGAATCGTAATCTGCATTCGGAATCACTCGTAAAATTACTCAATGAAATTAAAATTAGTGTCATTCCTTTAACGTAACTAGTTAATTGACATGAATCTATAATTAGTTAAATTATTAATTAATTAATTGGTACTGTTACCATTAATCGTATTGATTTTTATTAAATTGTTGTTGTAATAGCACGCAGAGAATGTAGGGCACCCTAGTAAGAATTTTGCCGTTCTTAATTAAAGCGAATTAAATTAAATTTTTATAATTACGACTAATCCTGTACGTTTCAGTCAAAGAAAAAAGCGCGTTTGACGCAAAATTCTATCAAAGCAGGAAATAATCCGATTTCGGCTAATTTTCTATAATTGAAGCCGCTTCTCTTTTGTCCACTGGACCTTCCAGTTCGGATGAAAACACGCTGCGTGATCCATGCCATCGCATTTTAGCAGGTCCTAACTAGACGAGACAAAGGCTCTCTAATGAGAGCAAAAATTAATTTACCCTCCTGCGAATGTTTGATTCTCGCAGTTTGCCCTTCGCTCTGCATTGCCATCCTGAGTGAGGCGTCGCTGAATTGTACATTAGCTTCCAGCCTTGTTAATTTCTCTTCCAGCTAAATCTGGCGTGAATACCTAAATCTATTAGCGTTGTATCAACATAACATGCAAATAACGGGATTCTGACTCAGCAATTAACTCCTCACGGCTTCATAATTTTGACGGCGATCTCGGTCGCATTCTTCAATTCTAGCAAATTATTTGCTTGCACACAAAGCATCTATCTAGTTTCTTCGCGCCCCAACCCTTTTGTTTTGTTACTGTTTTCGTCCCCTATCTCGCAAGTCTATGCGGTGGAATTCAACACGTGAAACCTTTGATTAATGAACTAGTCGTCTTGTTGGCAAAAATAACTCTACTAACACCAAAAGTTGCAGATAAACATCCAGATGACTTTTCTTATTCGTTTTTTTTTTAGGATGATGGCAACTTTTTTAGAGGAGGTTGCGGAGATAAATTCAATTTTAGAGTGACTTCTGTGGAGGAACTTGCTTGTCGTCTTTACCGGCATGTCTTTTATTGCACCTACTCTAATATCGATTGCAAGCAAACTTCGCGGTGCCGGAATAATTAGACAAGAGGCTGCAAATAATAAGTGGAAGCACGACCGTGACGGCGGCTTTTTGTATTGATTATGTAATAAATCTGGAGTGTTTGGTACATTTAAGAAACGTAAACCAGTGACTAAATATACTTTGTGCTAAAAATATTTTGAGGTGTAAAGGGAGTTGTTGCTTCGAATTTAACGAGTCGAAAATGTTATTCAGGCATCAATTGATTTAAATTTTTTAAAACATAACTTTTACTTAATTTGTATGTCTTATTGTTAATGTTTATTAGTTCAGAAACTTCACCAGAAATTCTCTGTAAGAAACTATTACAGCCACCTGCTCAACATTCATCTTGAAATCATAAAATCGATGCACACAAAGGCTGAAAATGGGTTTTCTCTTAAGAAATCGGCCTTTCTGAACTTAAATCCGTAATCAATTCAACGCTAAAAAAATAGATTTCTTATAAAATTAGAAAAATCACAAACTTTCTATTTCTTTCAATTTTTAAACTCTTGTAACTTTTGAACGGGCAGACTTACATCAAATTCAAATACATCAAATTTCTCCATTTCACAAAAGCTATCAAATGCTATATGAACAAAAATTGTAAATTTAATAATAAAGAAGTTGAAATTTGCAATTTAGGTCGATTTTGACGAAAATTTTGAATTGAAACATTCGAACGGTCATATCTTAAAAAGTACGACTTGTACAGGGAAACTACGATCAGATTCGTGTTAAGCGGTTCGAAATCTATAAGATTAAGTCATAAAATCGACGTAAAAAATTTCAATATTTTCGACTTTTTTTTTCTACCCCAATCGATAGAAATTCGAAAAGTTCCTAAAATCGACATCGTTGCACCTAAAGACTGAAAATGGGCGTTTTCTTATGTAATCGGTCTTCCTGAACTCAAATTCGTAATCAATTTGACGCTAAAATAAATAGATTTCTTATAAAATTAGAGAAACCACTAACTTTCTATTTCTTTCAATTTTCAAACTCTTGTAACTTTTGAACGGGCAGATTTACATCAAATCCAAATACATCAAATTTTTCCATTTCACAAAAGCTATCAAATGCTATATGAACAAAAATTGTAAGTTTAATAATAAAGAAGTTGAAATTTGCAATTTAGGTCGATTTTGACGAAAATTTTGAATTAAAACATTCGAACGGTCATATCTTAAAAAGTACGACTTGTACAGGGAAACTACGATCAGATTCGTGTTAAGCGGTTCGAAATCTATAAGATTAAGTCATAAAATCGACGTAAAAAATTTTAATATTTTCGACTTTTTTTTTCTACCCCAATCGATAAAAATTCGAAAAATTCCTAAAATCGACATCGTTGCACCTAAAGACTGAAAATGGGCGTTTTCTTATGTAATCGGCCTTCCTGAACTCAAATTCGTAATCAATTCGACGCTAACATAAATAGATTTCTTATAAAATTAGAGAAACCACTAACTTTCTATTTCTTTCAATTTTCAAACTCTTGTAACTTTTGAACGGACAGACTTATATCAAATCCAAATACATCAAATTTTTCCATTTCACAAAAGCTATCGAATGCTATATAAACAAAAACTGTAAGTCTAATAATAAGGAAGTTGAAATTTGCAATTTAAGTCGATTTTGACAAAAATTTTGAATTAAAACATTCGAACGGTCATATCTTAAAAAGTACGACTTGTACAGGGAAACTACGATCAGATTCGTGTTAAGCGGTTCGAAATCTATAAGATTAAGTCATAAAATCGACGTAAAAAATTTTAATATTTTCGACTTTTTTTTTCTACCCCAATCGATAGAAATTCGAAAAATTCCTAAAATCGACATCGTTGCACCTAAAGACTGAAAATGGGCGTTTTCTTATGTAATCGGCCTTCCTGAACTCAAATTCGTAATCAATTCGACGCTAAAATAAATAGATTTCTTATAAAATTAGAGAAACCACTAACTTTCTATTTCTTTCAATTTTCAAACTCTTGTAACTTTTGAACGGGCAGACTTACATCAAATCCAAATACATCAAATTTCTCCATTTCACAAAAGCTATCAAATGCTATATGAACAAAAATTGTAAGTTTAATAATAAAAAAGTTGAAATTTGCAATTTAGGTCGATTTTGACGAAAATTTTGAATTAAAACATTCGAACGGTCATATCTTAAAAAGTACGACTTGTACAGGGAAACTACGATCAGATTCGTGTTAAGCGGTTCGAAATCTATAAGATTAAGTCATAAAATCGACGTAAAAAATTTTAATATTTTCGACTTTTTTTTTCTACCCCAATCGATAGAAATTCGAAAAATTCCTAAAATCGACATCGTTGCACCTAAAGACTGAAAATGGGCGTTTTCTTATGTAATCGGCCTTCCTGAACTCAAATTCGTAATCAATTTGACGCTAAAATAAATAGATTTCTTATAAAATTAGAGAAACCACCAACTATCTATTTCTTTCAATTTTCAAACTCTTGTAACTTTTGAACGGGCAGACTTACATCAAATCCAAATACATCAAATTTTTCCATTTCACAAAAGCTATCAAATGCTATATGAACAAAAATTGTAAGTTTAATAATAAAGAAGTTGAAATTTGCAATTTAGGTCGATTTTGACGAAAATTTTGAATTAAAACATTCGAACGGTCATATCTTAAAAAGTACGACTTGTACAGGGAAACTACGATCAGATTCGTGTTAAGCGGTTCGAAATCTATAAGATTAAGTCATAAAATCGACGTAAAAAATTTTAATATTTTCGACTTTTTTTTTCTACCCCAATCGATAGAAATTCGAAAAATTCCTAAAATCGACATCGTTGCACCTAAAGACTGAAAATGGGCGTTTTCTTATGTAATCGGCCTTCCTGAACTCAAATTCGTAATCAATTCGACGCTAACATAAATAGATTTCTTATAAAATTAGAGAAACCACTAACTTTCTATTTCTTTCAATTTTCAAACTCTTGTAACTTTTGAACGGACAGACTTATATCAAATCCAAATACATCAAATTTTTCCATTTCACAAAAGCTATCGAATGCTATATAAACAAAAACTGTAAGTCTAATAATAAAGAAGTTGAAATTTGCAATTTAAGTCGATTTTGACGAAAATTTTGAATTGAAACATTCGAACGGTCATATCTTAAAAAGTACGACTTGTACAGGGAAACTACGGTCAGATTCGTGTTAAGCGGTTCGAAATCCATAAGATTAAGTCATAAAATCGACGTAAAAAATTTCAATATTTTCGACTTTTTTTTTCTACCCCAATCGATAGAAATTCGAAAAATTCTTAAAATCGACATCGTTGCACCTAAAGGCTGGAAATAAGCGTCTTCTTATGTAATCGGCATTTCTGAACTCAAATCCGTAATCAAATCGACGCTAGAATAAATAGATTTCTTATAAAATTAGAAGAACCACTAAGTTTCGATTTCTTATAATATTCAAACTCTTGTAACTTTTGAACCGGCAGACTTACATCAAATCCAAATACATCAAATTTTTCAATTCCACAAAAGCTATCGAATGCTATATGAACGAAAATTGTAAGCCTAATAATAAAGAAGTTAAAATTTGCAATTTAGGTCGATTTTGACGAAAATTTTGAATTAAAACATTCGAACGGTCATATCTTAAAAAGTACGACTTGTACAGGGAAACTACGATCAGATTCGTGTTAAGCGGTTCGAAATCTATAAGATTAAGTCATAAAATCGACGTAAAAAATTTTAATATTTTCGACTTTTTTTTTCTACCCCAATCGATAGAAATTCGAAAAATTCCTAAAATCGACATCGTTGCACCTAAAGACTGAAAATGGGCGTTTTCTTATGTAATCGGCCTTCCTGAACTCAAATTCGTAATCAATTCGACGCTAACATAAATAGATTTCTTATAAAATTAGAGAAACCACTAACTTTCTATTTCTTTCAATTTTCAAACTCTTGTAACTTTTGAACGGACAGACTTATATCAAATCCAAATACATCAAATTTTTCCATTTCACAAAAGCTATCGAATGCTATATAAACAAAAACTGTAAGTCTAATAATAAAGAAGTTGAAATTTGCAATTTAAGTCGATTTTGACGAAAATTTTGAATTGAAACATTCGAACGGTCATATCTTAAAAAGTACGACTTGTACAGGGAAACTACGGTCAGATTCGTGTTAAGCGGTTCGAAATCCATAAGATTAAGTCATAAAATCGACGTAAAAAATTTCAATATTTTCGACTTTTTTTTTCTACCCCAATCGATAGAAATTCGAAAAATTCTTAAAATCGACATCGTTGCACCTAAAGGCTGGAAATAAGCGTCTTCTTATGTAATCGGCATTTCTGAACTCAAATCCGTAATCAAATCGACGCTAGAATAAATAGATTTCTTATAAAATTAGAAGAACCACTAAGTTTCGATTTCTTATAATATTCAAACTCTTGTAACTTTTGAACCGGCAGACTTACATCAAATCCAAATACATCAAATTTTTCAATTCCACAAAAGCTATCGAATGCTATATGAACGAAAATTGTAAGCCTAATAATAAAGAAGTTAAAATTTGCAATTTAGGTCGATTTTGACGAAAATTTTGAATTGAAACATTCAGTTGGTCATATCTTAAAAAGTACGACTTGTATAGGACAACTACGGTCAGATTTGTCTTAAGCGATTTGAAATCTACCAGATCAAGAGAGGCTGACATTATTGCGCATTATTTGTATTTGAACTTATTTCTTTTTGGGAGCAAATTTAAGGTGGTAAGAATACATGTTTTTATGAGCGGGAAATTGAAAACTCGGTTTCCTTGTTGGTTGTTAGAAGTCGCGTTCGTCTATCTCATAAAAACTTTTGATGGCAAACTGACAGGCGAAATGAACTGAAATGACTGAAAATCGACCAATCTTTCTGGTGTTAAAAACAATGTTCTTGATGACAGCTACATTGTGTAACGGTTTGGGAAATTCTCAACATAAAAACGCTCTTTGTTCTGTTCTCGTTCATTAGTAGAGTTTTGCAGACTAGGGGGAAATGGGAAAATAAGACAGGGTTTTAATTAAGGGACGCAAAAGTTTATCAATTTAATGAAGCACGGACGCAATTAAAAGAGAGGTAGGAAAAATCGAAACAAATTGCAATTTTCCGAGTTTTCCAAATGGATGCATAAATTTTAATGTTAAAATGTTGAAACCTTGTATCTGATTAAGACCTAACAAATCTTGTACTTTTTTGTTAAAGTTAACAACTGGATCTAAGTTGGATAAAAAGTATTCTCTTTAGAATGAGCCTGGACAGAGTCCTTCTGTTTGCCGCGAACCCCGGATTTTCACCCAATATCCGTTCAGCGTCTTTTTCTCCCGTATCGCAGAGAATTAGGCGAGGAATTTCCAATTAAAGCCTACTACCTAAGGTTTGAGCCAAAATGGGAAAATTTTATCAACTAAGTAATTCGATTTCAACATCACGTCTTTTTATTGTTAAGGAATTAATTAAGTAATAATCATTTTTTAGTAAGATTGCACTTTTAATAATTATAAGAAAATTAGTTTATATCGTAATCTTCTTGAAAAGAATTTTTTTTTTGCAACTGGACGACTGAAACATTAAAATTCAATTTAACACAATCCAAGCAAATAACGTTTGGGTCGGACTTTATTATTTTTCCGTAACTTCACATTCTGCACCGTCTCCATTCCCTTAAATTAATTTAAGCTCCCTTTTTCTTTGCTCCACTTTCCGAAGAGGTGATAAATGCAAGTGTTGGAAGGGAATCGATAGATCGCATCGAGACAGGTATGAAAGTTGTTTTCGTCGCCTTATCGCGAAACTCTGTTCTGTAAAGTGTGAAACCGGCCCGACTGTAAAGGATTGAAACTCGATCAACTGCGAAAAGTGTTTTCTGAATACCTAATCTAATCATTACATGCTTCATGAGCCGAAACCAATAGATATGAACAAACGCCATAACGCATGCCGAGAAGAGCCGCCACAAAACTTCGGCCATCCGCGTCAATCACATTTCCAACTGTGCCCCTTAATTTCGCAAAAATAACGAACTTTACGTTGTGAGGAAACCAAGAGGCCAGTCTGGCTTCAGCAAGGAGCACTTGGTAATTAAACAACTTTATTGAGCGAATTTTGATCTGATCGCGGTTTTTGAAATGAGGCAACTTCGACTTGACAATCTTTAAAAAATTATTTAAAAGCAGCAAATCTCTTTATTACGCAGTTTAGTGCTACCAACTACTGGACGGACCTCTCTAAACCAAAAAGTTTTGTAAAATATTAAAGTTGAAACAATTAACAATCACATAGGTTTGTGAAGGACTTGTTTAGATTATTAAGAAAAATTGCAATAGGTCAAAGGTCTTTCTCTTCTCTAACATTGTCGAAAGGCGATTGTAAACACTTCAAGTTTGTTGCTTTGCCGAACTCCTCCCCTGAATAATAAGGAAAGTTTGTACTTAATTCAAACCTTTCATGTTGGTTCCAGCTTGCGCGCCGCCTCCCTCTAATTTCAGCCCCGAGGTGCTTAACGGTTTAGTATTAAATCAAATTAAAAACCTTTCTCAATCACAATGAAATTTACGGTCCTCAAAATTATAGCTTTAATTTTCAATTTAAACCCAAACCGTTGGAGAGGATTCAACATGTTGTTCTTCGCGATATGCACGCGACTCATCTACTTCTTCAGAAGACGGTAAAGAAATGGTTGAAACGTGACAAAAGACTCAGACATAAATTAGTCAACAGGTGATTTCTATATCTTGTGGGCAATTCCGGATTTATAACGATTTTGGCCCCGTGTCCAACCAAACCGCGCAAACTTTCCGAAACTCGTGTTCGTCCAAAATTTTAATTAAAACCGTACTATCTGCGCCGTACATTTTCCATAATTCGTTTCGCTGGAAGCCAATTCATCTCGACATCTAAATAGTCCAGAACGGCTTCAATAATGAGACCCCGCCAACTTGATCAAATCATATTTCCCCGTCTGAGGCTTTCATCATCCAACTTTTGCAACGACTCGCAATCTGCTTGCGTCCAAAACCCAATAAAGCAACCCGCACGAGGATGCTACCGAAACCGACTTGTTTACCCACAACTAACCGGCGGATCTTTGAAGTTCACCCCCTCAATAACGCGGGGTTGGCCAACTTAAGTTCGCCGGGGGTTACCGAATCGAACTGCAATATTAATCGACCGGGTGATTTTTGTTGCAGGTCCTCCGGAGGTCCGACAGCGGGACCATCCATTGAAAATGCCAAAGATATGCACGTTATGGAATATTTGGAGATAGTACTGACGTTGGGAGTTGGTAGCGTGATTATTGCTGCCTTGCTCCTCTGCTACTATTACGTCTTTAGACACATGTGCTGTCCGGATCGACCCAAGAAGCACAATTCCAGGCAGGCTTACAGGAGGGAGTCCATTTCTCTCAAGTATCTCACTCACATCTCCAGCCAACCCACGGAAACGAGTGTTGTATAACGGGGAACTTTAGCACGTTCTGCAAACGACGAGAAATAGGGAAGACGATTTTGTGTTAAAATTTCCATCACGAGGAGGTGCGGTTCGATTAGCTCTAAGTTGCCAAAATGCACTGAATTCCTAAAACTGCTGCCAAGACTATAATTTTTTTAACAGCAAATGGTTCATCTCGTATTTAACTATCACTTTGTATAAGTACCTAAGTTTAGTTTGTACTAACCGATTCAATGAGTTCCGCCATTGATGGCAACGTAGGTCTCACTTATTTAACATATTCCTAAAACATTATTATGGTGATGTAAATTCTCAAAATGTATTTCTTGGTTTTACAAACTTAAATTTTTTATTTTCAAAATAAACTTTTATGACAAATCTTTTTCCTTTTTGAGTGTTGATTACTCCTGGAATTTTAATTGTGCCAGAAAGGCTTGTAATAATTGACCCTTGCAATGCTAAGGTTGAACTGCGATTAGTAAATCTGCATCAAAGTCTGCTGTAAACAGTTTTTATGACAAATTATAAACAAAATATGGCAATTTTAGACAGTCGACAAATGGCGGAGGAGCCAAGTAAAGATCATAATAATAAAAAATAATAAAAATAAACGAAAATATTTTTTAAAGATTAGCTTCCTCTAAGTAGAAATATTCACTGGAGCATTCAGGAAATTCGATTACCCTGGTGAACGAGTAAGAGCCTGATTAACTCAATGGTGCAGGAAAAAAATGTTAATTTATCGCAAATTTAAATTTCAAACGGTTCGTTGTGTCAGTACCGAAGAAACTAAATAATATATGTACGTGCCAAGTTTTGAGAAAAAAAATAGAAACTTTTACAATAACGTTGCAGGTCGGCACGACAACGCGAGAATAAATTGACTTTTCTGCTCCACCGTCGACGCTATATTGGAAGTTCTGATTTATAGCGTATAAGGAATGTTAAGTATAAGTAGCGCTGTCGGAATGGAGGAGGCAGACAAAGACGCAACATATCCTCAATTAATTTTCAAGGGTCACGAAATACACATATCGATTCGTTATCAAATTTGCCTCGTGGATGGCAGCTACACAAAACCAGACGCGAGGGCGGCCCAAAGAGACCATTGAGAACCCGGCGGACACTGAAAACCCAGGAGAGCTAATTGAGTTACTTATTTCATTAATGAGTAATTAAATCCGTTCCGGTCCGCTTTTTACTTCCAAAAATCGATCGTAGCTAAAATAAAATTAAGGGATGTTCTGGGTCAATTAATAATGAGAAAATCTTCTTGCGACTTTATTTCAATCATTTTTTGAGGAAGATACGCAAGCTAACTGAAACTGAAATAATATCTGAGAATTGAAATTGCATTCTGATAGCACTGAAGCACATATAAAACGTCTTATTTTAACGTGACAGCGTTTTGCTGATTTTATTAAAATTTTATTTCCTACTTTTCTTGCTAGTAAAATTTTTAATATTTCGACAAAATGCCGGCAAAGATTGATCCTTTTTCTATGCATGTCCAAAATTTCATGTATAATACCGTTGATTGAGATATTCTCAATCAACGATAATACCTTTTCAAATAACGAAGTAATTCGATCGTTTGCTAAGGTCTACACTGTGGAGCGCTCTTAAGCAAACGAAGCTTGGAAGGTGTCAGTTGATTTTTGTAAATTTGTTGTTTTGGATTCTTTGCTGGCGCTATTTTTTTTTTGTCCCGTTGATTGATCGAATCTTGTTTACCTACTGAATGACTCTTTTCCAAATAAAAGCCATTGACGAGTGAAACCGGGCCATAAATTCAAAAGAACCGTAAAGATCAAAACGACCGCATAGGGAACGTCGATGGCAATTTACAGCGGCATTGACATTGTTGGATGAAACGACGTGGCTTTAAGGAAATTCCAACCCTCGGGGCGCAACGACACTGTTTGCTTTGCGACGAAATGGGTAATTATTTATGCCTATTTGGAAAATGCTCACATTCAAATGATACTTTTGGCTATTTGCTTGAAAAAGGTTACCTTCCATTAAGGCTTTTGTCACACGGTTTCGTTTTCTGATGCATTGTAAGGTAGAAATTGTGCATCTAAGGAATAATTCTTTGCAATTAAGGAATTTAAGCTAAATATTAAATTACTGGTAACAAAGGAACAAAGCGCGCTTCTGACTGATAAGGTAAAATTTATTTTGTACTTTGTTGATTGTCCCGCTAATTCGATTTCGTCGTCCCCAAAACACTCCTTTTGTTCAAATTGTCTCGATATTGGAATTAAAAAGTTGTGAATTTCAGCGAGTGCGAATTTATTTGGTTCTGCTGTTTATCCGGTTGAAAACTAATATTCGCAATTTGCAGCTAAAACTCGATTTCAACGTTTACTCCAACGTTATTTTGGGATATAACGAGTCTATAAAGAATCAACACGAAGCAAACGACCTATATGTGTGTTTAGCAGGCTTCAAGCGAATTAAGGTACCAAAGTAGCCTGAGCATATTTTTATACATTCATTATTGACCAGTTTAACGTCGCAATCCAATCCTCGACCTGATCTCTTCTGCAAACAACGAAAAGGTTGTTCAATGAAGGGAGCCAAACGCACAATTAATTGTTTAATAATTGTTTACTATTATAACTTACGAAGTTTTAAACTCTAATAACCTCACACGATTTAATTAACTTAACTTACCCCGTTAATCACGCACAAAAAAAAAAACACCAGCTACATGCGCGTAGCAATTTAATACTCAAACTTTGT
The DNA here is from genome assembly GCA_951805265.1 of Schizotus pectinicornis. Lineage (NCBI taxonomy): Eukaryota > Metazoa > Arthropoda > Insecta > Coleoptera > Pyrochroidae > Schizotus > Schizotus pectinicornis. The sequence continues at coordinate 27,262,497 of OX638202.1, forward strand.
CACGTTGTAGCATTCAAGGCAATTTGCTGACATAAACAACAAACGTAACATGAAATAAAATGTAATTAAAATTCAAACATTACATAATAATGCACTATTATAGGTGTACGGGTTGCGCAATTCAATTGTACCGTAAATAAATATGTAACAACATTTTTTGAATACATAAGAAATAGAAATAGTCCAAGTTAAAATTGTTAACAGATTGATTCATACGTTAATAATAATATAACCCCCTGAATATACAAAATAAAGGCTATGAGGCAGATTCTGTACTATGAATTTGGAGCTTGCTGTCCCAGCATTTGGTTATTGTGTCTTCTAAGAACTTTCAAAACTGTATCTCTCAAAGTTTGGGGCTTGCAGTATTCCTCGAGCCAACTGAAAACGCCGCCAGAAAGCTCCGAAAAATTGCTAACGGGCACTTTACCGAAAGTAACAAACAGCTGCTCCATAATAGCTTGAAACTGCAATTATTTAATTAAATAATTAAAAACAATTAAAATAATTCAAATTAGTACCACAGAAAACTTCACTTCGTCCGAAATTCGAGTTTCGGTGTGTCCGGGTTGGGTTTGTTGGGCTTTAACAATCTGTTCGTAGTTAGTTTGCATGATCCTCAAAGCCACTACTTCTTTTCTTAAAGCGTTCCTCTCCTCCTCTTGCTTCTTTTTTTGCTGTTGTAAGTACTGGATGTAATCGATAGATTTTTGAAGGACAGTCGCTTTACTCACTTTGTAACCTGATTGTTTCAAAATTAATTAAAAAAATTGATTAGTTCCAGCGAATCTTACCCGAAACATCTGTTTGTTGGCAAGTTGGCACTAGTTCTTGTAAGGTATCATAACCCTTTTTGATTGCGTCGCGACGCTTTTGTTCTGCTTGCGTGTGAGCCTCCCTGCGACGTTCCTTGTAGCTAATGGGCGACGGTTTACTTTCGATTTCATCTTCGTCATCTGCAAAACACTTGGGCAATTCTCAACGCAAATTTTAGCGGAACACTACCTGAATTAAAATTGGAAGAATTGCCAGCCGGTAGCGAGCCAGCGCTACTGCATCTCGTAAAATTGTTATCGCGTGGCATAATTCTGAAAAAAATTAGTTATCAAACTTTTAGGTTAAGTTAGCTCCAAACAATTTATTTTATTGATAGCTTATCGTTATCGTCTGTTATGCACTCACCTCGGTATTGTTGAAGTGATAAAGATCAAAAATAGAAGCAACCACACATTTTCCTGACAAAAATTTATTAGAAATTTAATCAAAACAATTACAATATTGCTAAATTGAGAGAATGTAGGCAACCAATTATACACAAAACCATCGAGAAAAGTGGCGCGGTGATCGCCTGTCATCCAAGCTGTCACTTTGACTTTGAACATTGACAGCTGGGCCACGTGACTTTCCATAGGCGGCGCAAAGAAGTGCTGGTATTAACGATACAGTCGTCAGCGTCAATAAATAATTATCTCTTCCTGAAATTGAGTTTATAAAGGAGCGAAATTGATCTTCTCTTCTTATGTCAAATTAGGATTCAAGCGATCCAATATTTTAGTCCATTCCAATTCAAACGGTGTATAATATTGCTCTGCTTCCTGGTGGGGCTGTGCATACCCCTCTTCCTGTACAATTGGTTTTTCATCTTTTTTTGGCAACTGTTCACCATCATTTTGAGTTTTTGCAGAAACAGGCGATACTGTCCCACTGGGTGTTGGTGTTACATCACTTCCAGTTCCTTCACCTGATGATATTGCTGATTCAGATTCCGTTTGATTCTCTGCAAAAAAAACCTGGGACGCTTTTGTTGTTATTTTGTTATCGCTAGATAAATTTTTATCTACCTTTTCCCTGTTTTCTTCTACGTTAACGTCTACTATTGAAAAAAAATTCTCAAAAAATTCTTTTACACTTTCCAGATCAGATTCTTCAATTGAAAAATCTGTCTGCTCTTCTTCCTTTGACTCAATGACGTTTGTTGGAGACGCTTCGTTAATGGATTGAACAGCACCATCTTCGTCCCATGGAGGAATAACAATTTCTGGATCTATGACCTGTTAAGAACCAAATTAAATATCTTTCTTTAATTAATATATTATTGTTACTTTAGCTTTTTCGATTTTTGCTATTAGTTCGACGTGGCCCGATTTTACATCAGCAATGGCCGCTTTTATATGGTTGAGCTTAATGTGCAATTGCTTCAATCTGGCTTCACCGTAAAATGCTAAAGTTTTCTGCACGGGGATCTTGATCATCATATCTTGGAGTTTCCTGATTCTGGTCATTAGTAACTCGCGACTTATTAGTACCTCAGTACCAAGGTTGGTGTAGGGCTGGCGTATGTTCTTCAAGCGCTAAAAACATCACGCATTTGGTTCAAATCTAAAGTTTGTTAAAAAAATGGTTATAAATAAGATAACAATAGTGAATAAAAAAAATTAAAAATTTTTAAATTAATAGAAAGTTTGTTTTAAATGAAACATTTTGTTATCATTAGGTCTTTACTTTGGTTTTAAAACATGCTGCTTTAAAAAATTTGTTACTTTTGAGCTTCCTAAAGATTATGTATATAAATGCAAGGCGTTATCACTCACTTCAATGTTTAGCTGGAGACAATCTTGTATGGGTTCCTTTCTGAGGTCCTCAGTGTATTCCGCCCGTATTTCCTGGATGAGGTCTTGAATAATTTTTGCACTTACGCTCATTTTGAGTTTTTAATAGCAGAACTTTTAATAATGGTCATGCAATGTGTTGAACCTGGAAATATTATTGTTTTGGATCGGTCGGTAAAAGTGTTTTTTAATATCCTATTATCAACGTAGTGCGGTGTTGTTTCGAAGTAAAAGAAAGTATTGCTTAAATACTTATAAAACTTACCATCAACTTAAAGACACCCGCTATTTCAATTCAAGCAAATCTATTGCAGAAAATTAACACAGTTACATGTAGGAGCACATAGAACATTGGACTAGCACTGGGAACAGATTCTACAAAAAAAAGAATAAAAGTTGGTCGTTAACAAGTAAAAACTTATGCACAGATAAGATGTTATTATACTTTTTAGATTTTATTTTTTGGTATTGTCCAGGACTAGCTTTTTTGTTAAAAGTTGTTAAATTTATGAACATGTGTGTGTGTTATGAACTGGTGATCATAATAACAATAATAATCCCACCTATAGCGGGTTCCTAAGATATAAATAACCGTAGCTATACAGGGCTGTTTTATAATAATATCAATATTGAAAGGGGTTAATCTGTGTATGATCTTAAGATAAAAAGTTTCTATAAACATAGATCCGTTTTTTCGTTATTTTTGATATACAGAGCAATAAAGATTTTTTATATTTTTGTTGTTTTTCTTAAAAACAAATTACCTGTTTTTTTTTATAAAAAATACTGAAGGTATCGGAAGGCTTTTGCCCTTCCATATTGCAAGTGTCATGCTGCACTTTTGGATGCATTTTTATTTAATTTTTGATGCAGGTAACCAACAATATTTACAACATTTTTAAACATTGTTTTCTGTAAGGTTGGTAGTGGTAACCGAGCTGTGCCATTGGTCAATTTCTCGCGCGCATGTGCTTTCTTGCTCCCATTCTTGATTTGGTGGGTTTCTCGGCTAATCGCGGGTTTTTGTCATTGGTAACGTTCCGAAAAAACTTCCAGCAGCCTTTGTTCCCTCAAATAAACCTCCAAAAAGCAAAAGTGACGAGCCAAATTCAAGATTTGATATTGGCCAACAAAAATCTACCCCCAAACATGTGCCATTATCCCCAATTAGCCCGCAAATGAAAGGGAAAATCTGTTCCAGGTAGGTTCGACCATTTTAGATTTACTCCACTGACATATCCGCTCAAAAATCCGTTTTTTCCAAATTCAAATTAATCCACACTCCAGATTTTTTACCCCTTTAAGCAACCAACTTTCGCTTCAACAAACACTTTTGAAATGATCGCGAATAGTTGAGTCGTTGACTAATAAAAAATTCTTTTCTCCCTCGGTGCAGTTGAAATACGTTTTGGCGAAGTGATCAAAAGGCGGAATTATGGTGTACACGAGACAGATGACAATAGGGAATAACGGTTGCAATGAGGTCAGCGAAACGACGTGCAATGAAAACGGACCTGCCAGGTCCACCCGGAACTGTACTAGCCTGGTTTCCTATCAAGGACATTGCAGCAAGAGAAACCCCTGCAACAGTCCGTCTAAGGGCGTCCACTTCCTGGATTTACCTCAGGAAATCATTGAGAAGATTTTCGGCTACCTGAAGTACAAGAACGTGTGCCAACTGAGATTTGTAAGTCGCTCAGTTGAAACAATGTCAAAACTCGTACAGCTGACCTAGCCACCCAGAACTGCATTACTAGACATTTCACTTGATTACTTAACATATTTGTGTATGGAGTTGCAGTTTATTGACTAAACTGAAAATTAACGTCATTGTTTTGTCTGTTCCAATGGTATTTGGGTTCAAAATACATAATCGGGTCATAATTTGGCAATTTCTAAAACAAAGCGACCTTAAGGTGGTTTCACTATTAACTTAATCAAGGTTGCTGAAACTTATATGTAGAAGGCTGTGCTGACATGACGTTTGAAACACTTATGCTCGGTTTCACAAACGCACATTAGCTAATGGTTCATTAACGGTTGATTAACTTTTTTCTAATTTTGTTACTACTTTGATTCGTCATAATTTATTGTTGCAATTTGTAAGGTGTTTAAAGACATTAACATTGCAACTTTTTATATTTTCTAAAAATCCGCGGATAATCCTACAAATGTAAATGGTGGCATGTCACTTCAGAGAACTTTTTGGTTCTAAGACTTCCATTTTTCTAATTACACAAAAAGCGATTGTCATTTTACACTTTTACATTTGTGAAATTTATAAGAAATCAGGTTATCTACGCTTGACGGTGATGTAGCAGAGTTCACCATGTCATTTTTGAAAGGGGAATATATAATTGCACTTTCCAAAAAATTTTCTAACTTTGTGCCAATAAACTTTAAAATAGCAAAATCACACTTTAGGTAAAGTGTAACTTGAAGCTTACCCACTACAAAATGATAAAATCGCACTTTGAATTGGGTACACTTAAGCTTTAACTCTACCCCCTATAAAATGAGAGAATGGCACTTTGCACAACTAGCGGTTAGATACCGTCGCCGGTCTACGGCCCTTCCCGCTGATGGAATATAGCGTCACTGTGGTTAAAGTGCCGTTAATGCGCGCGCAACGCGCAAGTGGTGTCATCACGGGAGACGAGACTGTACAAAGATCGAACACGCTTCGACTAGCGAGGTCGATACAGCCGTGGAAAACAGGTTGCACACCAATGGACAGCCTTCGGGTTCAAATACTCGTTCAAACGATACTTTTTCTTGGGAAAAAGAAGTTCTACGTAAGGTCAGTTCAGGGCACTGTAATTTTTTTTTTTAAAGCACGATTAAAAATTACTAGTTGAAAAGAACTTTTCTAATCTTTTTTCTTGCCCTAACACACTGAAGTGCCGTCATATGGATTAACGGCACTTTAACAGGCGCCGTTTGACGGTACTTTAACGCCAGCGATATAGCGTTGGTTGGATACTTCTTTGAGAAAAAGAAGTTCTACGTAAGGTCAGTTCAGGGCCCTGTAATTTTTTTTTAAAGCACGATAAAAAATTACTACTTGAAAAGAACTTTTCTAATCTTTTTTTTGCCCTAACACACTGAAGTGCCGTCATATGGATTAACGGCACTTTAATAGGCGCCGTTTGACGGTACTTTAACGCCAGCGATATAGCGTTGGTTGGATACTTCTTTGAGAAAAAGAAGTTCTACGTAAGGTCAGTTCAGGGCCCTGTAATTTTTTTTTAAAAGCACGATTAAAAATTACTACTTGAAAAGAACTTTTCTAATCTTTTTTCTTGCCCTAACACACTGAAGTGCCGTCATATGGATTAACGGCACTTTAATAGGCGCCGTTTGACGGTACTTTAACGCCAGCGATATAGCGTTGGTTGGATACTTCTTTGAGAAAAAGAAGTTCTACGTAAGGTCAGTTCAGGGCCCTGTTTTTTTTTTAAGCACGATTAAAAATTACTACTTGAAAAGAACTTTTCTAATCTTTTTTCTTGTATCATTTTATAGTGGGTAAGCTTCAAGTTACACTTTACCTAATGCAGAGTGTGATTTTGCCATTTTATAGTTTATTGGCACAAAGTTAGAAGAATTTTCCAAAGTGCAATAATATATTTTTAACGTTATTTTGGTTTATTTTAAAGTGTATAAAATTCTAACTCGTTTATAATTTACGTTTCAAAGTGATATGTATCGGTTTTTCGTGCAAACCGTATTTAAAGAGCGTGTTAAAATACTTTAAAGTAAATACTATTTTCAAAGTAGAAGACTATTACTCTAAGTTATTGCTATTATTTTCATGTTGTAACAGATTTAATACTGAGCTAACGCTATTTTTGTGCGTTTTCTTTATCAGAAGTGACGTATATTATTTTTCTGTATTTTACCTTTTATAAAAGTTTGAAATAGTTTTTTAATGCTTATTCTCTTCTTTTTAACGTTATTTTGGTCTATTTTGAAGTGCGAAAAATTCCAACCCTTTTTGAAATTGGATAAAAATAAAATAAATAAAATCTACAAGAGTAAGTCATAAAACCGATTTCAAAAATTTCAATATTTTTGAATTTTTTCTCTCGGTCAACCCCTTGATGCAAAAAGGTAAAAATTTCACAACCGTTATTCTTGTGCCAAATGCCACATAAATGATGTTCTTTGATGTAATCAACCCTCTGGAGTTCAAATCTGAACTTCATTTGACTATACAAATCCGTACAAATCATAGATTTTTTACTAATTTGCAAAATCTTAAAATTAGCATTTTCTCAAAGTTTCAAAGACATAACTTTTGAATTGAGAAACTTGTGTGGAATCAAGTTACATCAAATTAATCAGTGTTTTGTTGGCTATTCAAAAATTTAAGTATGGAAGTTTACTTACCCTTGTTTTATCAACTTATTGTATCTTGTGGTTTTACGTTCCTTGAATGTTGTACACCCGGATTATTGGAAAATGAAACACTTGAATCGCTAGTTTTAGTGATTTGGCAACATTGTAGACTGCATAGGTCATTTAGTGCCGGCGTTCGGGTCCGTTCGGTAAAACTCGGTGCCTTCGATCTTACCAGACCTTGCTATGCAGTCTACAATATTGCCAAATCAGCCAAACCAGCGATTCAAGTATTTCATTTTCAAATAATCCAGGTGTACACTCAAAAAATACGTTTTGTCAAAAAGGTTTTAAATTGTCCAACCAGTAATACACCACGTAACTTCTTTATTGAATAGTGGGTTTGGGATTATTTTTTTCCAATTTTTGCGCTTCTGTTGGCCGTAATTGATATTGGGTTTAGGTGTGCACGAGGATCGACCGCATTTGCGGCAGCCTTCTGAACTCGACGTTCCAACGGTTGCAACACCAGTTGCTCGAAAGATTCACGAATCTCAAGAGCAAGATGCCACGTCGTGAAAGCGTGAGACGCAAGCACCACTTGGCATGCGAATACGACATTATCGAAACATTACACATGCACCTAACTCTTCTACAAATGTCCCTCGGAAAGCACATCGAACGCAGACATTGCTGTTTCTTTCCCGGGGAAATCTTGGACGAAGTTTTGCATATCCTACACTATATCAAAGTCACCCCAATGCTGCCTCGACCCTACAACAACGTCACCGATGAACTCTTTGAACTGTCCTCGATGGCCATGGAGTACTTCAAGGAGAAAATCGAACCGGATCTGCCCGAAATTCCGTACTTCAGCAGGGATTTTCTCGAGTTCTCCGGCACTTTTCCTTGTAAGTACCAAAGACATTGGGATCTTCTAACCTTACAAATAATAGAAAAATTGTTTAATAAAAAAAACTTTCAAATTTTTTTACCAGATGGACCTCCACCTGAAACAATAAAAATTTAAAAAAAATTGTTTCTAATATTTTTTTTTTTATTAAAATTAAAAATAACAATAAGTTTCTAATTTTTTACCAAAGCCGAGTTGACTTCTAACGTTTAATTTATTTCATTTCAGCCGTCGCCGCAAATAGATACTCATGCTTAGATACATTTTCCTCAGACATGGAGGAGGCGACCGACAGCGACACTCAAGTCTCGGAGGTGGCCGCCAATCCAGAAACCGTGCCGGAACCGGCCCCCCAATCGTCCAACGTCGTCTTGCGCAAAGGTATCCGCAAAATCAAGCAAGGCATGAAAAAGTACAACAGTCAACTGTCGATTTTGCGACAAGACGTGCGGTCTTGCAGGCAGAAAGCTGCCGAGCAACAGAAACTCATGTCGGAACAACAAAAGCAATTTGGCGAACAACAAAAACAAATTTTAGAATACGCGACGCGGATGGAGGAGAACGAGAAGAAAAACGAAGAGATCTCGAGGAAGTTCAGTACTTTATTGCAGGAATTGAACAAGTGCAAGACCGAATTGCAATATTGGCGCTCGAAATCTCCCGCTACCCCTCCATTTTGTTCCAGGTTCGGCAACGTAGCCCTGCCGCATCCCGACGAGCCCCAGGCTTCACTCGATCAAGCTTTCGATTTGAAAGGTTTAAAATTTGATCCGTCTTTTGAGATATTTGATGTACCTGCTGTTAGTAATGAGTCGCAAAAACCGCCACTAGATTCCTCCATCGCGTCGGCGCTTAAAAAAGACGAAATCGCGACGAAAATAGAAAATTCTCAATTAACAACTGTTTGTAATAAAAAAAGAAAGTTTGATGAAGCGGTAGAGGTGGCGACAAAGACGTCGACTGGTTCGAGTACTAAAAAATCGCGCAGGGTTTCGAAAGGACTTAGTAATAAAAGATCTAAGGTTTAGAGTCTTTACGGGTGATTTCTGCGAGATGTTTTTCAGGCCATAGGTTGATTCGAAGATCGTGTTTTGGACGCTTGTTATTCGTAGCCGGTCGGTTATGTATTCTGTTAGTTTTGTTGGATATTACTTTTCGGAACTGGTCCAGTGTTCTTTGTTGTCCGTCGAATTTTCGGCTTTTTAGAGCACCGCTAGTTTGATTTCGATTGCCCCCACCAAAATGTAGCAGAAGTACAATAACCACAATTTAGCTTTAAAGAATTACATGCTCTCCATGTCTATTGTAAAGTGTGTCTCAGGAAGTGCCCATATTCGGTAGCCAGTTGCGGGCCATTAAGTGTGATAGCCCACCATCGCTCTTGCCCATTTGTATTTTGTATCAAATTTGCTATATGGTATGTAAATGGATTTGGTTTGTAGGGTCCAAATTAATTTTCGACGTTTGTTTGGACACTGCCATTTTAACAACAATAACAATTTTTCTAGTACAACATTTTTATTAATTTAATTTATGTCAAATCTCACTCACTTTTAGTCAATTCGTTTTTATCCCATTCAGATCGGTTTAAATGAATAACGATAACTGTACGGTATGATTACATCAAATGATACTCTGCTTTATAGTTTAATTTGCATGAAGTATTAACAACTTTTTTTCATATTATTAATAGAACTTGTAGATAAATTAATTTTACCCAATTAACAATAATCTTAACGATTTCCAGGCTAATTTAACTTAAAGTGTCCTTTTCTTTTGTTGTAAAAATTAGAAATACGTGTACTACCAGCACGACTAGGTTTTAAAATTAACAAAATATAAATTAAAGAATAAAGTATCTATTTTTGAATTTAATATATGTACCTATGTACCCCATATTTTGTTTAGTTAATAAATTATTTGTGTGAACAATGTTGCTGCTTTAACTCCCAACGCTTCTACCCTTGGCCACATTAAACAAAAGGTTAAACGTTGTCATTATTTTTTTTTTTTCATTTTAACTGGTGTACGAATTGCTGGTGCTAGCAAATATTTTTAGAAAAGTGCATTATCAGGAATTTTCTGGTCCTTTGAGCCGGATAAATTTTCAATAATTTTAGTGGCCCACAATTAATTCATGATTTTTTTCTTTTCACACTATGACCACGTAAAGACGCCTTTTGTATTTTTTGTAAGTAATGTTCAGGTTTAGTGTCACGCTCTAGTGTGATTCCACTCTATGGTTTTGACTTTTGGTGGTTTTCCCGGCTAATGGTGGTTAGTGGTTCGGGTCCGCGGTGATGTTTCCAAAAAATTTCCAGTGGCCTTTGTTTACCCAAACAGACCCTCGGAGAGAAGGGTGAAAAACCCAAATTGAACCCTCACAACCTTGCGAAACAAATCTAACACGAAAAATGTGCGGTTATGTATAATTCTGGCGCAAATGAAAGAGAAAATCTGTTGTCCCAGGTAGGTTCCACCATTTTAGATTGATCCACTGACAACCCGTCACAAAATTCCCTTTTTTCCAAGTTGGAAATTGTCCATAACCCAATTTGCGTTCGTTTTCAAACGACCGACTCTTCCTCTAACGATTACGTGCGAAAGAATTGTCCAAACTTGACTTTTCACGTTGATAAAAAATGTTTTTACGTTCTGTGCAGTTCAAGTACATTTTGGCGAAGTGACCCAAGAAGCTGAATTATGGTTTACACCAGGCAGATGACAATGGGAAATAATGGTTGTAATGAGGGCTCCGAATATGTATCCAGCGAAAGTGGACCTGCCAAGTCGACCCGCAACTGCACAGCCCTGGTTTCCTATCAAGGACAGGGCAGCAAGAAGAGCACCTGCAACACTGCGGCCAAGGGGGTCCATTTCCTGGACTTGCCCCAGGAAATCATAGAGAAGATTTTCAGCTACGTGTCGTACAAGAATATTTGCCAATTGAGATTTGTAAGTGGCTCCATTGAAGGCTAAATGTTAGGACTTTTCAGGTCTACCGTAGTAGGGGTGGTAAAATTTTTAGTTTTTTTTCTTACTTAAGAAGACCAACAGTAGTTAAGGTTTACCATCGGTAAGTGGCGTTTTATACCTGCTAAATAAATAATTGACTTTGTTTTCATTATCACTGTTATTATTATTATTCTGTAACAGTTAGGAAAGTTACTTTTAACATCTTAGGTGCTCTGGGAATTTAGTATGCGGGACAATCAAGTACACTTTGAACTTTTAACAGTTGTTTAAGGGGGTTTGATCATGGAGTACCATGATTATTTATGCATTAAGTAATGTCTATGAGGTGAGGTTTGGGTTGGACTCAGGTAAATAGGCAAAATATTGTTCTCCTGTAATTAACATTAATTATTTGTTAAAATAGTTTGTTCATCTACTTGTATCTGATCCAAACTTTACTTCAGAGGTGACCTTACCTAATGCATAAACTGTACCAAAGCTCACAAAAGTTTTGTTGGAGGTCAAAAACCTCCCAGAGATTTACAAAGCGTCAAATGTCTGTTTCAATGATTGTAATATGAAGATTGACGGACTTTGCTGTAAATAACTTCATCTAACTGATTCCGGTTTAGGTTTGCACAAGAATCGATCGCATCTGCGGCCACATTCTCAACTCGACCTTCCAGCGTCTCCAGCATCAGTTGTTGGAGAGATTTCACGATCTCAAAAGCAAGATGCCTCGCCGAGAGAGCGTAAGACGCAAACATCATTTGGCCTGCGAATACGACGTTATAGAAATGCTTCACATGCGGCTGAGTCTTCTGCAAAGATCTCTAGGGAAGCACATAGAGCGCAAACACTGTTGCTTCTTTCCCGGAGAGATCCTGGATGAAGTCGTCCATATTCTTTACTACATCAAAGTCACCCCAATGATGCCTCGACCCTACAACAACGTCACCGACGAGCTGTTCGAGCTGTCCGCGATGGCCATGGACTACTTCAAGGAGAAAATCGAGCCCGGCCTGCCGGAAATCCCGTACTTCAGCCGGGATTTTCTGGAGTTCTCGGGCACTTTTCCTTGTAAGTTTTGCAGGTTTTGACTGCAGGTAAATTTTCCATTATTAGCGAGCCAATTTGATTACAGCTAAATTTTCGAAAAGAATTTTTTTTTACAAATAAATACACAAATAATTTCTCGGGAGCTTGCAGCACCTAATTTGACAGTGAAACTTCTTTGGGGTACCGATTATGTTATGTTGCGTTCTCTGTCGCACGCATGGGACGCTATAGGCACGACAGTTCTTTCTGCCGTAATTTCCAAAAAAAAATTATGGAGTTTTTTCAATTTTTAATTAATTTTAATGTAGTCTAAACTGTATACATAAATAAATGCTGATCCTAAGAAAAATTTTAAGTTCCTCAGGCAAGTAGTTTGAAAATTATCACAGAAATTATAGCAAATATTGAATCTCGCAAGCAAATAGTTACGGTTTGATTAATTTTCAGACATGGAGGAAGCGACGGACAGCGACACCCCGATTTCGGACGCCCCTGTGGCCCGAGAAGCCGTGGCGGAGCCGGCCCCCCAATCCTCCAATGGCGTTTTGCGCAAAGGTATCCGCAAGATCAAGCAAGGCATGAAGCAGTACAACAGCCAACTGTCGATTCTGCGGCAAGACGTGAGGTCTTGCCGGCAGAAGGCTGCCGAGCAGCAGAAGCTCATGTCGGAACAGCAAAAGCAACTGGGCGAACAACAGAAACAAATTTTAGAATACGCGACGCGGATGGAGGAGAACGAGAAGAAAAACGAAGAGATCTCGAGGAAGTTCAGTACTTTATTGCAGGAACTGAACAAGTGCAAAACCGAATTGCAATATTGGCGCTCGAAATCGCCGGTTGCTCCTCCCTTTTGCACAAGTTTCAGCAATTTAGTCCTGCCTCACCCCGAAGAACTGGAAGCTTTATTCAACCAACCGGAACCAAAAAAGTTGGAGCCAGCTGTTGAGTTGTTTGAAATGCCCGCTGCTGGCAGTAATGAATTGCAAAAGGCGGCGCCTGAATTGTTGGTTGTTAAAAAGGACGAAGTCGCGACTAGAGTAGAAAATTCTCAATTATCAACGGTTTGTAATAAAAAGCGAAAGGCTGAGGAACCGAGAGAAATGGCGACAAGAACGGCGGGTTGTACAAGTAATAAGAAATCGCGCAGGTTTTCGAAGGGGCGCAGTAATAAGAGATCCAAAGTTTAAGTCGACTGGTTTTGACGAAGTACGTGTTTGTAATTGAGGCGTAGATTTTATTGGAAAGTCTACGGTTTTGGACGCTTGTTACTCGTAGTTGGCCCGTTATATATTCCGTTAGTTTTGTTGGAAACCGCCTTTCAAGACTGGTCCAGTGTTCTCTGATGTGTGTCGATTTTTCGGCTTTTTCGTGCACAGCTAGTTTGATTTGAATTGTCCCCACCAAAATGTGGCAGAAGTACAATAACCACCATTTAGCTTTAAAGTATTACATGCTCTCCATGTCTATTGTATATTGTGTCTCAGGAAGTGTCCATATTTGATACTCAGTTAAGGGCATTCAGTGTGATAGACTTACCAACTCTCTTGCCCTCTGTATTTTGTATGAAATTTGCTAACAATGTCCAAAATGATTTTGGTTAGTAGGGTCCAAATTGATTTCAAATTTTAAGTTGTCTGGACGCTGCTATTTTGAGTGTAACGAATACAAAATAACATTTCTAGTACAAGATTTTATAGTAATTTCACTTACGTTAGACATTAATCTTCATTATAGTTAATTGGATTTTTCCAAAACAATATGATGAAAGGAACCGTGACTGTATCAATTTTATTGATTAATACTGCGCTTTATAGTTTAACTTGCATGGAGTATTAACAAATTCCCTAATTTCTATAGTTTGTAGGTAGTTTAATTTTACTGAATGAACAATAATCTTATCGAGTTTCAGGCTAATTTAATATAAAGTGTCCTTTTTTTTGTTCGGAAATTTAGCGATAGGTGTGATAATAAACACAACTAGATTTAAAATTAACAAAGTATAAATTCAAAAAGAAAATATCTATTTTCAAATTTAATATATGTACAAGCTATGTACCCATATTTTATTCAGTTAATGAATTAATAAATTATTTGTGTGAAGCAGCATCTTTAGCTTTCCCTCGTTCCCATTTACAGCTTACCAGCGATTTATTGATCTCACAAAGGTTAGGAAATTAACAGAAATTTTGGAATTGTGATTTAAATTTACCGCTGACGCAAAGTGTTTTGCCACTAGAGGGCGCTGCTAAAACTTGCCTGCCCCACCACATCATTTATTCATAAGTACCAACCCAACAGCAAATTTTGCGCTGTTGGTGTGTTTGTGAATTTGTGTTAAAACAATCAACAATTTTTAGTTATCATTTATCAACGATGTGCGTGTGTGGCTGTACCAATCCCCATTTAATTAGTAGAAAATTGAAGGTAATGCCCCCATAAATTCAACAACCGCTTCAGGTATCTTTATTTCGCTGAAAATGCACAAAATGGAGACGAATAATCCCGTATGTCGCAACTCGCGACCAGCTGATTGATCCCGTGTCCTCAAAGTTCGCAGTCCATCCCATAATATCCCATTTCCGTTTTAACGCGATAAGACTCATAGTCACATGATGCTAGTTGTTCCATCTTAAAACTTAAAAATAGGAAATTTGAGGAAAATCAGGGAGGCGAATGTTCTGTTGTTTAGGAACATTCAAACAAAAGAATAGCGAAATTTGCGAAATGTCAATCAAACATCAAGACAGCCATGAGATTTGTCGAAACGAAACCAGTGTTGAAACTTAATTGTTGTTGCATCACTTTTAGCAACAATAACGCCACGTTCAGATTAGAAGGAGCAATAGGCCACCACCGAGTTTAAGTCTTTTTTTGGATCGAAATTGTCGCGGTTGCAACATTGTTATTGCAAATGGTTTCGTAAAACTTCCAGTTGCATGACGCTAACTACTTTAACGATTCATTAACGCTATTTAACCTTTCTACTGCGTTGATTGGCCATTACCCTTTTGTCCATCATTGCCATTGGTAGGGGTTTGACCCATATTAACATTCAGCCCTATTGCGTATCACAAATGTTTGGCCTAACATGGATTGAGGGTTGTTCACCATTGGAATGTGACCGTCACTTGAAATGTAGGCCCTACCGGTCACATTCTAATGGTGAACAACCCATGTTAAGGCCAAACATCGGTGTTGCGCAGTAGGGCTGATTGCAACCCTTCAAATTCCCCAAGGTTGAGTGGATGATCCTGCAGTCTTCCACAAAAATCTTAACGATTGTCAAGTGTTGTACCACTAAGCTCTAATACTCTAATCAATCTCGAATTAGTGCCAAAACACCCGCATTGTCAACATAAATGACGTAACGCTCATATGATTATTTTTGTTTACAGTTGAGTAGAATGGCCAAAGCTTACTCCTAGAGACCGCCCGCCTCCGACCGGTAGTTTAAAATTCCCAGTACAAAATTCTGTAATATAGCCTTATATTTCCGCGAATTAGTGAATTTTCCGAACATGTTCCACGGCTGTTAGTCGAAGATCCGCTTTTGCACGTCGAAATTTTTTTAAGTTTAAAAATTATTAAATAACTCGCAAGAATGGCCACGCAGGAGGACCGCTCCTTGTCTTCGGGAATGTCGTTTCCCCGTTGGATGAAGACCAAAATGAACGATAGGTGAGTGGGTGTCATTTTTTTTCTATTTTTTTTTGTTTCGTTTTAAATAGAATCACGCGACTCTGTTCTTTTTTTATCTAATTTTATCGAATTAAATCCGTCTTTCAGGTTAGATTTCGAAAAGAGCGCTTTCTCTCCCACCGAATTGGACGACAGTTTTATGTTTTATTACCGCAATCAAAATCGAGGTGTCAGCGAACCCCCCAAGGAAGCTTCGAAACTGTTGGAGGGGGCCAAGGCGAGCTTCACGGCGCCCCCGGAGGGTCACCAACCCGATTTTTCCAAACACACCTTACCCTGCCAGAAATTTCTGCAAAGCTCCAGAGGTAATTAGACAAAAAATACATTGTTTTTTTCTTTTTTTTTTTACTCGAAAGACGTCACAAAGTAAGTGTTAATTCTTCCTATCATAGGTGAGTATTAATTCTGACGGTTAATGGTTGGTGAGTAATGTTTTTTCGAAAATTAGGTGCTAAATTTTAGTAATTGACGAAAATTAAATTTATAAACATTTTTGTTATTAGGTTGGTGAGGTGACGCTGATTTGGCAGATAACATTAAAGATTATGATTGTATGCTTACGTATCTCAACCAGTAAGAATAATGTTGACAAAATATTTTATCATGTCTGTTATAATAATATGTAATACTATGTTCTGTTTTTGTACGTTTCTTGCAATGTATTTTGGTTTCAACTTCAATCATAACAGATGACGCTGTTTATTTGTGTGCTTGATTCAGGTGCTATTTAATTAGCAGCCGAATTTTATAGGGGTCAATTTATATCACTTTGTACAAATTTGGGTATCAAGTAACCTTGACTCTTGAAAGAGCATTTTGTTCAAGGTGGTGCCATCTACTTGGCATTTATCTTAATTACCACATGCTCTCAGTATTGTACTTTATACTATTGACGTCATGTGCAATTCAATGCGTTAAAGTTCGTTTGATTTATTGTAGTTTTGCTCAAAATAATTTAAAGAAAAAAGGTAAAGAACAGTTTTTCTCCTTTAACACTTACGGTAATGTTTCACCTGCTAAACTTCAATTGTTTGACGATAATGT
Source organism: Schizotus pectinicornis (assembly GCA_951805265.1). NCBI lineage: Eukaryota > Metazoa > Arthropoda > Insecta > Coleoptera > Pyrochroidae > Schizotus > Schizotus pectinicornis. The sequence goes on from OX638202.1 coordinate 27,279,117, forward strand.
TTCACCTGCTTAACTTCAATTGTTTGAATACTGAACTTTTACATTCTTTTTCAAACATAGTTTTACCTACCAAAAGTGTGCCCCAGATAGTAAAAATACTTCAGAAGCTTATTGTTCTTTGTAACCTCTTATCAACGAACAAAAATAAATTTTGATTTACGGTAGATAAGAGTATGCTAAGCCGATTAATTCAAAAGTAAATACAAGAAACATACCGCCAAAACTTGAAAGAGCTTACCAGCACATTTACCTTAGAACTCGCCTTAGACGCAAGCTAGGTAAGTACCTTACTTAAGTTACCATCATTAATTTTAAAATTAAGTTTTTGAACAACTTCGGGTAGTTTTACTGGTATTTGAGACATTGTGGTGTTGGTAGCCTCAATTTTTGGTCGCTTCAATTTTTTTAAGCACAAAATTATAGTTTTACGTGTTTCCCAAATTATGGAGATTTTAGCGAGTTTATTTAGATAACTTGGCAAATTTGTAAAACATTTTCTAGTACACACAACCATAAATTCATGTCACGATATGCGTCATTACGTTACCTGCATATAGAATAGGCAAATTCAAAGCTTCCTAAGACGAAAGTTTGTATGACACAATCTGGAAACATTTGGGGAAGGTCAAGGATTTCCCAAAACTGATATAAATGTGGCCTTGCTCGAACATTTCCGGGTTTAAATTTTTTTTTGTGACAATGACACCAAGTCTCAGAATTGAAGGCGTAGCAAAACTGCTCCAAATACGACAACTATTTACCTAAAAATTTGTCTGTTTAGATTTTTTTTCTTAAAGTGGGAAAAACTACCGAGAAAATGAGAAATTTTTGAAAAACGGGCAGCTCTAGCGGCTTAATTCTTCAATGATTCTTACGGAAAAGCAAATTCTCCAATATTATGCAATAAATTCAATGCTCCCTGGGCCATGACGCTCTTACGACATAGTGACGTGCTGGATTAGTCGTATAATCGCTAGCTTCGGCGGCGATCATTCCCGTCGAACCCCTCAACTTTTGTCGTTTTCACCCCCCAATTTTTGTCGTTTTCACCCCTCAATTTTTGTCGTTTTCACCCCTCAATTTTTGTCGTTTTCCTCGTTGACGTGGTCATTTTGTTGCAGACAGCACCACGGCCCAACAGGTGAAGTTCCCCTCGGCGACCAAGACCAAATCCAGCGGCACCGATGACGGTTTCAAGGGCGAGGCCGCCAAATGCGGCTCGTCGGTGATCCGCGTCGCCCACCAAATGGTTTCTGGCAAAGTGGTGCGCGGCTTCAACATCGAAACCCCCAATCCCTGCGACCAGCCCCCCGAAGGTTTCAATCCCTCACTCAGACGAGGCAGCCGATCCCTGCCTACTTCCCCGCTAACCACTCCAAATTCCTCCCCAAAAAGCGCTCGTCGCGTCAACAAATACTTCACTGATCCTTTCGTCGACACGGAAAACCACCACGGCAGTTGGATCCTATCGAATCTTCTGGCGAAAAGGCAAAACTTATCGCAATCGGTGGGGTACATCGCGGAAGAGGGACACGGCGACGAGGCCGAGGCCAGTGTGGATACAGTGGATGAAAAAAAGAAAAACAAAGTGTTTGTAGCGAAACCGTCTGAACTTAGGGAAATGAATTTTTGGTCGCCGACTTCGATGTAACGCGATTAATGGGTGTCTGTGAGAAGGGCGAGTTGTTAATTTTAAGCGTAATTTGCAATTTCTCTTGGTATTATTATTATTACAAACAATTTTTTTTTTAAATGTTTATTTTATTACAGTTTCGACAATTGATTAGTTTCTGTTAACATATAATCTGAATGCTCATTCAAATATTGTAAATAAGTTTAGGACGGCATTGGTTCAAGGCAGTTGTACTATTTTCTCAAATCATGCTGTTTGTCAACACAAGCAGACATTGGCGACAACGTGGATAAAATTTTCCGTAATTTAGCAGGTGATTTTCTCTTATTTATTAAGCTATCTCTTCCTTTCACTGAAAATTAAAAAATGTTTAGGTTTTACGGTTTTGTTAATACCCAAACTTCTCTGATCCGTATTATCCCATTTCTCCATTGATCAAAAACGCGGAGTCATCTCATAATCTTGTAATACTTCTTTTTGTTAATCAGAACGTGCTATATTTAGAAAGGTATTGACAGCACCATGTATCTTGGAAGAATGTAGATAACTAATTAGCAATTCCATGGCTATTATAATGACGCAAATTGTGGAAATTCTTCGCAAAAAGTAGGGGACGAAATATTCAATAAAATTTCCTACCGTGTACAGGCGGCTTAGAAAGTAATGACCATAATTAAGCTTTTAAACTCGCATAGAACAAGCACAGTCACTGAAATTCATATTTATGCTAAGTGTATGAAATAATGGAACAGATTTCTTAGCTTTTGTTTCTCTAGTACGTCTTTTGGAGAAACAATTTCAATTCTTAAAATGCGAGATCGTCATTATTTTTGGGGCCGCTTGTACAACTGTAACCAAATTAAAGCAACCCTGGTTTAGCCCCGCCTACTGCCTGTTGCAATGGGAGGCGCCACCAATCGTAGTTGACGAAAGTGACAGGCAGCCATTATTGTTGATTGTTTTGTTTCTAACTTCATTAACGCGGGAAAAGATACGTAAAAGAGTCAATTTTAGTGTTAATTAAATATTATTCCAACTAATGATTTTGCAAGCTTTAACTACTATTATTTGTCAAGTCGCTAATTGAGAATGAACGGTTTGTATCCGGTTTTGAGTTTTACGCAGATATTTAACCTCACAGTTTCAGGTTCTGAAGTTTCAAAAACTCCTCCATCTAGAAGGGGGCAACGTTCAAGAAAGTTGAGCTTGAAGGCAGCAGAATCTTATCAGTTTTCCAAACACTCAAAAGAGGAAGTTAGTAGTGATAGTGAGGCTTCAGACTGTGATGAAGCCAAAGTTGAAAAGCCAACAGGTAAGCAGAAGGGTTGCAAAAAAGGGCCAATTTGAGAAGAAAGTTTGGATAATTTTATTTGTTGCAGTAATTCACGAAAACGAGGCCCTTCAAGGCGAAAAGTTTTTTGCATTCCAAGGCAATAAACGCCGCGATGCCATCCTTCGAAAAGCCTCCGAGGTCAGTGAAGCGTCCGTCCCAAAAACGCCCCATTCTTTTCGTAACAGACTAAAAAAAAGTGCAATTGCAACTTTTCCATCAAACAATTTGACAAAGTTTAATTTCCAGATATAGCCGCCAAAATTCAGGAAGAAAACAGTTTGAGCGAACACGATTTTTCCGACAGCGGCAGCGAATATGCAGCTACCGAAGAGTCTGAAAGCGAATCCGAAATTTCCGATGAAGATGGCGATAACAGCACCAACGATGATGATGAAGAAGTTCAACGTAAACCGAAATTTGCAGCAACTTCCAAGGTTGTTCAACACAAGCCGCGAAATAACAAAAATTACGTCATTAAAACCGACGATTACTTCTCGAATCACGCCTCGAGCAAAATTGTAACTTCCAATCATACTTTGGATAAATTGAAAACTCCCAGATTACCCCAAGATCAACTTCAGAAACTTTTGGCTAAAATGATGTTGTCCCGAAATCATGTCGCAGGCGTAAATAGTTTGGTTGCAGCGAATCGCGAATATTTCAACAAGTGGTTGCATTTGTTGCACGAAAACTTTAACGTCCTCCTGTACGGGTTAGGTTCGAAAAAAAGTGTGCTGGAGCAGTTTCATGAGCAGCACTTGAAGAAACTTCCGGTTATCGTAGTTAATGGATTTTTTCCCTCATTGACCATCAAAGATGTTCTGGACGCCATAATTTTGGACTTGCTGGAACTAAAGGAGAATCCTGCTAACGTTTATGAAGCGTGCGATTTGGTCGAACGCGAGTTCAGCTACATTCCACAAACGCATTTGTATTTGATTGTTCACAACATTGAAATGATGAGAGCAGGGAAAATTCAGAGCATTTTTGCAAGGTTGGCCGCCATCAAAAATGTTCATTTAATCGCCTCCATTGACCACATCAACGCACCTTTGAGTAAGTTTTCATCGATGTGTTATATTAATTTGAATTTTAGTCAGAAATAGCTTTAGGTCTATGAGTAGAAATTGTATCATTGTCAACCTTTTTATTGTGGTTTTGTTACCCAAGTCGTTAAAAGGGGAATACTGCGGCGATCGTTACAGCAACCGCCCCTAAATGTTCTCTTTTTTTTTCTTAATCGAAATCATTACTGCCAAAATGCTCTTTTAGAACAGCTTTCTGACAATTTCTACTTCTATCAATTTTTAGTATGGGATCACTCAAAGTTGAGCAACTTCAGCTTCACGTGGTGGGACGTGACGTCATTTTACCCTTACTTGGATGAGACTTCATTTGAAAATTCCATGCTGGTCCAGAGAACTGGAAGCTTAGCCCTGTCTTCGTTACGAAACGTCTTCCTCTCTCTAACAAGCAACTCTAAAGGAATCTACCTAATTCTGGTTAGATACCAGTTGGAAAACGGCAAAACCCAGTACTACCAAGGTACAGACGGCGTTTTGCCACTTTTTTTTTGTGAGGGCTTGGCCAATTTTGGATTCAATTAAATGGGAATTTGCAGGTTTGGCGTTCAAAGACTTGTACTCGTCGTGCCGAGAAGCGTTTCTGGTGAGTTCAGACCTGGCGCTGAGGGCCCAATTGACCGAGTTCGTCGACCATAAAATGGTGAAGTTTAAAAGGGCGGCTGATGGTACTGAATACTTAATCATTCCCATCCATAACACGATTCTACAACAATTTTTGAGTGAACAGTCTTGATTTTTACTGAGAATTTGTAATTGTGATAAAGCATTAAAAACGAGAATCTCCATCATTGTTTTAGGACCAACAAAATTTCCTATCCGTCGCGATGAGAAACTTCTAAAAGCGCCTGGATGCGGGCAACTTGATATACACCAGTTCAAATTTCGTGGGAAATAGCGCCCTCTGGCGACAGTAGTCGAGTGACGTACCAAGATGGTCTCGGAGGTACTGAATTTTATTTGTGGTTAAAAAAATATTAACTTCGGCCCCAGTCGAAATTCGTTGACTCCTTTCGCGCACAATGTACTTCATCGTGATTGGGACCAGTTAATGTGCGTATAATCCAGTGCTATTTTTCGAATCTTTGGGTATGTATCATATGTTTATTTTTGAAGGTTATCTTTTGTGGTAGTACTGTCCGTTTAGTACTTCCACTTTTACAGGATAGTTTTCGTTCCGTGCTAAATTTAGACGGGAATACGGGATTTTCGGGACGGTTTCGGCGGTGATTGCTGCGGAATTGCGGTTAGCTAGGACCAAATTGGCTGATGATGAAAACGCGATTGTTGCTCGCCTCTATCTGCCTGTTTGTTATCAAAGTTTGAACTTTTCAAGGTTAATATGTGTCGGACGCACGGGGTGGAACTTTTAATAATTTATCGCTTCTGCAGGCAATTAAAAATTGGTTTGCTCCAGCGTGAGCAGACAATGTTAAGTAATTCAGCAAAATCCGGGTCAGGCCAAGGGCTAACATTAATTCAAGATTATTGACACACGACTGGGTACCTGCTTTACTTCCAAGAGTACAGTCTTTTTGCTTCGTACAAGAAATTAAGATTATCGCCGACGTGTTTGTTTTGAAGCAAAGGTTATGCTCTGGCGGTTTTTACGATTGGGAGACAGTGTTGACAGTTTCAGGTCTCTGCGGTTTATGGTGGACGGTTCAGATAAATCCAAAGGAGAACAAAGGAAGAGGCATGTACGTGATTTTATAAGCGAAGCGATCTTTAATGTCATGACAAGACTGTTGCAAGCAACATAATCTCCAATCTAAAGTTTTCCAACGTGTACTCATCCACTTGCAGTTAGCACTGATAACTTAGGAGTTGCAGAACTTTACCTCCTATATCCAGTTGAGACGGCGCTCAAGTTGCAAATTCTTCAACAAGAAATGTTGTAAACATGTTATTTACAACGAAGCATGGAAAGATGTTTGCCATCAAAAGCGTAATCGGCATTTTGACGTTTATTGCGGCGCATTACAGATGAAGACGACTCGATTAGTGGCCTCAACACCCGTCAAATTAAGATGTTAATAGCACCCATACAGGGTGGCTCAAAATAACGGCTAGGTTTGCGTATACAGGTGGCCGACCTCGGAGGTCTCATGCTTCAAAGCTTATTCTAAAGACCCGACGATAACGTTGACCACAAAATGGATTTCCATTTTCTATTGTTCTCTTTTAATGGAATTTGGAAATGGTTAGATGATCAGTTCGATCAGTGATAAAGTGAACAGTGACATATATACAGGGTGTAACCGAAATAAGTACATTAATTTTAACCAGTGGTAGAACTCTTCAAAAAAAATTTTTTTTCTAAGGGCCAGTTTTACGAAAGTCGGATAAGCATTGGAATAACTATTCCGGACTAAGGGCCGGTTTACATACCCTCGGTCCACAGTTTTTACCTGATATTATCCTATTCAACTTTCGTAAAAGCGCATTTATCTCGAGTTATTCCGGAATAGCGTTATTCCTGGTATAATCCTCTTTCGTAAAACCGGCCCTAAGTACCATTTTTTCGAAATCAAATTTTTTTAAATCATTTTTCCCCCCTACAAATTGACGAGCCTCTTATGAAATGCTCCAACAAAGAACAATAACAATACAATTAATTCATAATGTAATCTTGTTGACTAGGTAACGTTGATTCCAGTGGCGTGTAAGAAAATTGTGTAAGATTTTAAAATAATTTTAACACAAAAACTGAAACGTTTTTAAAAAAAAAATTATTAAGAAAAGTTTTTTATCTTGAAGAGTTCTATTACTAGTTAAAATTAATGTACTTATTTTGGTTACACCCTGTATATTATGGCAAGATTGCTGTTTCTTTTAAATATTATGTAGAGAGAAACAGCCAATTGAAGTTGGCAAAACAGGAGTGGGGTATGGTAGAATTTTTCTAATAACTTTACGATCGTATAAAAGTGTCAAAATACCGGCTAGAATCAGCGGCAACAAGTGTTTTGTATCGACTGGCTCTCTCTGACTCACAGAGAACGACAAGTTTATCCGAGTTATTCTGCTTCAGTGAATTTAAACGCGTGGTCGACCGGTACGCCTCAGTTGGTGCCGGATTCTTATTCATTGAATTGAGCGAGACGAGACTATAAGCACCACCTCTCTGTAAATCTACTGTTTCGTTCATTTTAGAGAATTAGAATGAGACACCAACGAGGGTGCGACGTATGCTGTAAGTCCCACTGAACCACACCAGAATAACTTCGATAAACTTGTGGACTGCTCTGTACCAATATAGACAGCTCGTACATTCTGACAATTTTATGCGATTGTGGAGTTGTTAAAAAAATTCTACTATACTATCATTTATGAATATCCAATACCAAGTGTCGTCAAGGGTATATTGTATAATCCACTTTCCTCTTTCTCTACCTACACGTGATAACTATACAAAATTTAAAATTACGATTGGTTATCTATAAATTATATAATTTGAGTAATGAATCACGAATAGTTTATTCATGTAATATCTGAAATAAAAATTACTTCAACGTCGGTAACTAAATTTAGTGACTCAAACAAATGAATATTTGACATTCTGAAACAAAGCGGCGTTTTTTTGACTGGGTAAAGGTCGTTGCTCCCCCAGACCCCCCTTTGCGACATCACTGCCATTTAGAAACTCTTCCGAGGTCCAATTAGCATCCGGATGTGGCGAGAAAAGGGACACGTTCGCCGCGCGGAGGTCTTCTAAAACGGTTGGTCGTATGCGAAGGCAACTTATAAAACTTCAATAGTGGGACAAGGTAAAGTTTTAAAAATTTATTGAAAACCGTTCAGATTGGGTCGTCGAATGTCATTCCACTTATTTTGCGAACGAGTGTCGATACACTTTCCGAGATTAATGTTCAATGAGGTTGTTGTTGTATCAAATTTTTGTTTTCGATCACTACAAGACGAGTTTTCCGTGGATTTCGTGGGGAGTTGGAAGAAGGGGGTGGTTTGGCTGGTGGTGAATGAAGCGATTTGAATCGCCACTGTTTAGGTGATGGCCTCTGTTCCATTGAGTGTTAAAAAGGTTACAACCGAAACAGACAATAATTAGTTTAGTGAGAGTTACGAGCAGAGGACGCGAAATATTGACCTCGCGGAGAGAGGTCGTCGAGGAAACGCTTGTGCCGCAGACCGCGAAGAAGCGTTTTTGGGTCAAAACGCACGAAAAGGGTCGTTCGTTTCACCACACAAAACGCACGCCGAGAGAGAAACACTGCAATAACAACCGACCATTTCACTATCTCGATTCTCGGCTATTTTTAGTGAAGGTGCGGATTCTTTCCAAATCGGCGAAAATCAGGACGAAAAACGTGAGCGCGCGCGGGGGGCGTCCAGCATCACCAGCAGAAGAGCAACGTTCTCGTCGCACAAAAACCGTCGAATTCGCTAAAAATTCCAGCGTGAAAGTTTATCTCTCTATGCGTTGTGCGTTTCTGTTTCCAACACTTTGTTGGCCACTGGTCTAAATTTAATCCCACTCGATCCAGAGTGTTGTGAAATCCACTTTCACTACCGTGGCCAAGTTTCATAATGCAGCGGGGACGACTCCTATAAAGTGCGCTAATTGATTTCCAACTGCACCCGATCCCAATTGTTCACCGACCCAATTCCTGCAACCATCGAGACGTTACGATTCGAAAACAGGGGCTAAGGACGATTTTCATTCAAAGAACTAGGCGCTGAACCACAATTAGAAAAAGTCTAGAGGAAAAACAAGTGCCTAGAATTAATGAGCAGTTATCAAAAAAAATTAATTATCAATTACATACTCTGATAGTGCGGTCGTGACGTAATAAGAGTCGCTATTTTTGCGTCACTGAAGTAATTGCGCTATTTAAACAACTGCACTAAAATAAACTAATCAAGTGGCTCATGGACGAACTAGTTCTTCGTTTTGCCCTGGCTTCTCGTCACCCTGATCGTTGTTCACTTTGAAAGCTTTGAGCGACTCACCAGAATTTTGGGTCGCAATGGCTATTTGTGCAACAAAGGATGAAAGTGAGGGTTTCCCTTGGGTCCGAACGAAAATATGACCAAAACCTGGGTCACAGTAGCTATTTGTGCAACAAGGGATGAAAGTGAAAGTTTTCCTTGGGTGCACCCCGTCACCGGACGAAAGTGTGACTCACCAGAATTTCGAGTCACAAAAGCTATTTGTGCAAGGGGGGATGAAAGTGAGACTTTGGGTGTCCAAGGAAAAGTCTCACTTTCATCCCTTGTTGCACAAATAGCTATTGGTGAGCCACACTGAAAAAGCACTTGTCCATAATTTCGCATAATTATGATTCTTTCGTAAACTTTGGATTATAGGTAAAACTTTTGCAACTAAAATGTCTGTGGTGGTATTTAAGCTACAATAGCTTTCAGAACTAGTGTTTGTAAATAGGGGAAGAAATTCCGGAACGAAACAATAATTGTGGAGTTTTGCCCCACTTTCTAACAAGATCGACGAAAGGGTGAGTTTTCATAGCAACTTGAAATCGGGCCCTAAGCCCCCAAAACCATTATCTTTTTACAGTTGCATTATTGGAGATTTTGCTAGGACTTGAAACTAGTTTGACAGCTGATTGACTTGTGTGCTGGAATCGGGTTGACCACCTATACGGCTATCAAAAAGCGTGGCGAATGACGAGGATCGATGTTTAATTAAAAGGTGGTCCACCCATACAATAACAGTTAACCGTTATCCATACGTTCTATTCAGCGAATTTAAATCATTTTTGCTCTCGAAATGGCATTTTCAAATCAGACCCACAATCGATATTTCGCCATTGGTTCGAATACATCGAAAAAACTCAACGGGACAATTATTCAAGTCTTTTTTGCAGTTCGACGAACAACGATTAGGCGAGGTCCGAGAAGCAACCTGACAACACACTTTTGATGAACTTGCTGTACCTAATCCCCGTTTAATTAGTGATGCATCTATTTGCGGTTTGCGTAACGTCCATGCAATGCACCAAAGTGGGCACGGAGCTAAATTTACGACATTCCTAAATAAATAAATAATTTCCCGAATCGCTTCCAAGATTCAATATCGGAAATGAGATAACGAGGTGGCAAATTAAGAAATAGGGTTTGTAGAGCTATTACTCCGTTATCGCTGTTGTTTTACGATATCGGGAGATGTTGTGGGTCAAAACTGTTCTAAGGTCTAACATCAGAAAGGGGACTTTTTTGTGGTTATCTCTAGGTGTCGCAGGAACCGGCCTGCATGTCCGGTCAAGGCGGTTCAGTCGGCGACGTGTAACCGCCATCCTCTACCTGCGCTGCGGTTCCCAGACCGAGAAGGCGGTTAGGACGGAAGTCGTATGTAACTCGAAACCGGGGAAGCGTCGACTCGAAAATGTTGGTCTATCTTTGATTCTTTCTCAAAGTTCGCCGGTCGGTATCTTGTCCGTGATGGTTAATTTCTGGGTCGTCGCAGTTCGCGTCGGTCACAAGTCGAGTAAGTAGATTAGCTTACCCACCTTAAGTAGGTACTCTGAAAAACCGGTGCCAAAAGCGTGCTCGGCGCCGTCGCCAAATAAAAGAAAGTATTGTATCGGGGCAAAAGTGGCGGACAATAAATATCCCGTATCTTTTCCAGCTATACAACAACGTCTCTAATTTACATTCGTTTATTTGTAGAGAGCATTTAATTGAGTGGAATGGCTCCGACAATCTAAAATTCTCATGAGTCGAGAGGCCTCTCGACGCTTGTTGATAGAAATTAGGCCAGATGCGAGCGGAGCGCCGACTTTTCGTTTTGCGGTCTCTCGTTCCGGCGCTTGGGTTTTCGGCTCCGTATCGCCGGCGTCCCCGAAGGGCGCGACGCTGTCCTAACCCCCCACTGAAAGATTGATTTTGTTTTCAGGTGCCTGTCATGAGTTTCAGCGAAAATATGAAAGTTGCGTGTAAGTACCAGTCTTTAATAATTAATTCTAATTTAGAAAAGTAGAAAACGTCGTCGAGCCCGACGTGTAAAAGCGTGGATTTGCTTATTATGTCTTTTTTCATGTGTCCGCCGCTGTTTGTTCTTCTTGCCGCAAAATTTTCCTTGTCTTTCGCTCCTTTAGTCTTCTATAGAGAGGGAGAAGATGCTCTTCCTAGAAAGAATCGCGACCCGTTTTCCAAAACTCTTCAAATTTTTGTTTAGCCACTTGGAGCTAATAACACACTCAAAAACTACAGTTGGATTTGTACTAAATGGACCAAAGTTTACAAGAATTATGTACAGTAGCCGTCATTGAAGAAGCCCAGGGTGAAGTAAAATTCATTCCAACTTACGGTGTGCTTGAAGCTGTTTATAATTTAAAACTGAAATGTGCCGCTCTATTTCGACTAATCTTAGTTCACCTGTGCGGTTCTCAAACAAACTGTACCCCGTGGTTTAGCCTGGTTGCAAATGTAACGTAAGTTAGAATGAATTTTGCTTCACCCTGGGCTTCTTCAATGACGGCGACTGTACCTACCTAAAACCGATGTGAAAATTAATATTTTTGACTTTTTTTTCTCTATAAAAATTCAGAATGAAAAAACTTTCTACCATACACATCATGGATATACAGCGTGGGGCAATAGTGCGTCCGAGTTCGATGGCTCGAATTCTATGATAGCTAAAAATTTGATTGAAGAAAACAAATAAACTAAAGAAAGAAGTCTATAACCGGAAATTATTTTTGAAAATACGGGGTGAGCCAAGACAATTAATTATACAGGGGCAAATGACATTTTTTTAAATGGAATGTGGTGTGTAAAAGAAGATTTTTCGGAGCCTTTTCCTGGACTCTTTTCAGTCCAATATTATTGCTGACTATTTCCAACCCACTTGGATGTAGCGATTTTTTTTTGTTCAAATAATGGCATCTGCAGATGCATGTTAAAAAAATCACTACAGTCACAATTATAATTTCTAAGAGAAAATTATGTAAAGACTGGTTAGGAAACATCTGTGGAATGTCTTTGAATCGTTTTAACTTTTGAAAAATTATACAGGGTGGCTAGATTTAATTTTTCAATTTAGAACTTTTTGAATTTAATTTTCTCCATTTTTTCAAATGGAACATCCTAAATATTTTTAACGATATGATGTATACTAAAAAGAAACATTTTTTGTATGTACAGTCGCCGTCATTGAAGAAGCCCAGGGTGAAGTAAAATTCATTCCAACTTACGGTGTGCTTGAAGCTGTTTATAATTTAAAACTGAAATGTGCCGCTCTATTTCGACTAATCTTAGTTCACCTGTGCGATTCTCAAACAAACTCTATCCCGTGGTTTAACCTGGTTGCAAATGCAACGTAAGTTAGAATGAATTTCACTTCACCCTTCTTCAATGACGGCGACTGTACATCCCTATGGCTATTTGTAACCATTTTCGATTTATCGCTCAATAATTACAAAATTCAAGAATAATCCTAAAGAATTAATTGTTTTTCAAATTACTCGACAGATGTTTTGTTTATAAAAACAGCATAAGTTTTTTTAGTAAGTTCACTTTATGTTTGTATCGTGATCATTTTTTGCATTTTATATTATTTGACAAGTAATACACATTTAACGCAGTTACCTGTTGTCAGTTGTCAATTTTGAAACATTTGAAGTTTTTTGTCGAGTTATTTGGAAAACGATCTAATTTTTTAGGATTATTCTTCAATTTTGTAATTATTTGGCGATATTTCAAAAATGGTTACAAATAGCCATAGGGGTGTGCATATAAAAAAATGTTCGTTTTTAGTTTCTACGTCATATCGTTAAAAAACATACAGGGTGTTCGGTTTAAAAAAAAGTGGAGAAAATTAAATTCAAAAAGTGCTAAATTGAAAAATTAAATTTAGCCACCCTAATAATAATTTTTCAAAAGCTAAAATGGATCAAATACATTTCACAGATGTTTCCTAACTAGTCTTTACATAATTTTTTCCTAGAACTCATAATTGTGACTGTAGTGATTTTTTTAACATGCATATGCAGATGCCATTATTTGAACAAAAAAAAATCGCTACATCCAAGTGGTTTGGAAATAGTCAGCAATAATATTGGATTGAAAAGAGTCTAGGAAAAGGCTATAAAAAATCTTCTTTTACACACCACATTCTATTTAAAAAAAGGTTACTTGCCCCTGTATAATTTTCTTAGCTCGCCCTGTATGTTCAAAAATAATTTCCGGTTATAGACTTCTTTCTCTAGTTTATCCGTGTTTTTTAATCAAATTTCTAGAACGCGAGCTATCGAAGTCGGACGCACTATTGCCCCACCCTGTATAAGTTCAGTTACGATAAACAATTTTTATATCTTATTCATTATTGTATTTGGTGGGGATTGTGTCAAGGGTCGTAGGATCACGGAAAGGGGTGGAAAATTGACAGCAAGGACATGTGTGACGTTTGACATTACCAAAAATTCCATTAAGCGTGCCATGATTGTTATCAGGAACTCGGGTTGTATATGCTCGAAGTAATTAAAATGTAATTTTTCCCATGCGATTCTGTTTATTTTTAGCGGAGTTCTATTTAGTTAATTCCTGAATTATATTTTTTTTTGTAGCTACGTGGCGTTAATAAATACTAATTTACCACTTTTCGTTCTTAATTTAAAAACATTAAAACGGTTGTTTTCCTGTTTTTTGTTTAATAATAAAATAAATGAAATCTGTCTGAAAGACGTGGACAAAAGAAAACGTCTGATCAATGATCAAAAGCGAATTGGGAAAAAAAGTTTGATTTTGAGACTGTAGGTGGCGATCTGTAGAACACTGTCACTCAGCTGTCAACTAATTAATGTTCTGGATTTGGAGAACATCGTCAACAATGTGATAAGAAAAATTTAATTTTTTTTCTTTGATTAGGTATAGTATTGTACATAATGTGCTGTTGTAATAGAAGCAGCCTACTTAGTGAAAAAGTTTCTTTCGTAAGAGTGTACTTCCAACTATTTATCGCATTATTATCTTTATATTTAATCACTCTTTATTTATGCTGTCACTTCTATCGGTTTTTATTGTTTCTCCTTGAAGCTATTTTTTAATCCAGCAATTCGACTCGCCAAAGTGAATGCCGAAAGATCATCTTCCAATGAAGAATTTTCAAACTTTGGCGTTTGTTTTTTTCCGAAACTGCAATATTTCAAACCCCGTCGTGTATGCGAAATTTTGCACCAAACTCCCATCTGTCGTCGTTACGCTCTCCCCAGTTTTGGCTCGCCCCTAACCCTCGTTCCCGAAACTCCGCCTGCCCCACAACCAGAATTTCTCCTTGGCTTTAACGATTTTCGACCGTTTCCATTTACGAACGGCCTCGTCGACATCCCGGTGGATTTATTAAAACTCAAGGCTTCGTCGCCGCGCTCTCCGAGTGGCGGAGATTTTCGAAATCGCACCCGCCACCGCGCCGACCATCCAGCATCTTATCTGAATAAACAATTTCCATTGTCTCAGTAGCGGCCCGATCCCCTTTGATCGTGAACTTGGGCTTTCGCTCCCGACGCCTCTCTCCCTCCTGCCTGCCACATCTCGAAATCAAACCGAAAAAGTTTGATGACGCAAGCGCACGGCAAGCGTCGCGCTTTTTCACGACGGTCTGCTTGATTTCGACGCTCCGCCGTCGGAAAGGCTTTGGTTTTATTGATCGTTTCAGTTTTCAAACGCGAACTTTCAGAGGATGCGGCGTCGTCGACGTCGCTCGCGACTCGCGCCGATTCCGGCCGAACGACGACGCTTTCCGTTGTTCGGCGGGAGTGGGGCGGACAGCTTTGGGATCGCGGCGATCGGCGTCATTTTTCATTTTCAGTCCTCGTCGCTTGCTGGTGGGGGCGGGTTTGGTTTATCCACTTACGCATTGTTTATTTTTACAAAGTAGGGTTAAGTCGCCCGGTCTCTGTGAAAGTGAAGAGGGAAATTTGGAAGTGTTCAGTGATTGATCTGTGCGAAGAGTCTTTGTGAAAGCGTTCTCGTCTTTTGAGTGAGAGTTGTAGCAATTTGGATTAACCCATGTCGAGATGGCCTTAGCCAGGTAAGATTTGTTTTTTTTTTTGTGAATGGGGTGGTCGAGGAACGGTTTTGTCGTGTGTGGTCTCTTTGTGTTGGTCCACGCCTCGCCGTCATTGTTCTTCGTTTTCCGGATTTCGACGTTATTTGCTCAACCAACTGTACCATCAAGAACAATCATGATAGAGTAACCCACCCATGTTTATGTGTGCCAGGCTATGTAGAGCACGGCTGGTTGCTTCAATCTAGAGATTTTCAATGACCCCAAAATATCGCCATGAAACCCCACATTCAAATGCCACGGTTTAAAAAACTTTCTATTGGACTTTTTCGAGTTTTCCTTTTCGTCGACGGGCATTTTCACCCGTCGCCGACGGCCTCGAGCTCCGCTCCAACGATTTTTTCGGGTCGGAAGCGCTCCGGCCGTGCATACTTTGTTCTTCTTCGTGGGGCCATCGGACCCGGGAGGCTCCAAGGCCTCGGTCATCGTCCGGGAATAGCTCTCCGTGCATTTTACTGTTTGTTCTTGTTTCTGCTTTGCGGTCTGGCCATGTCGGATATTTATGGCCGTGAGTATGACTTCGGGTTTAATTGTTGCCATTATTTGCTTGCCATACGCGACGCAATCCCCAATTGTTATCTAAATTGCCGGCCATGTACGACTGTACCGTTTTACTTGTGTACCCACCTAATAAAGGTTAATCATCTAATCTGCGTTATTACAGTTTCGGTATCGCTCTTATTAATAGCTCTGTCGCAAGGTTCTTGCCGAGGTTGATATCCGATCCCCCTTGATGCCGACGTTTTCCTTCGAATCACCCAAATACACCTTCCTACCTTCAACGACGTCCAGATCGAAATTTTTGCAAAGTCTCCCCAGAAATTGTCGACTAGTTATTTTATTTATAACACAACCTTGCAACGTGCCGGTGACACGTGGAACTGATGCCATGGAAACGGAAACTAGCCAACATATTATCCAGTTGTCTGATGTAAAACAATAAGTGCACAAAGCAAACTCGATTCTTTCATTTCAAGGCGCTTAATAATAATAATAATTATTATTGTTTTATTGCCGCGTCAGTTAAGGTTGAAGTTCTTCAAACCGAGTCCGCGCTTTATACCAAATCTTGGAACATACAATAATAAGGGTAGTCCCGGGTAGTCTAAACCCTCATTATAATTTTTTTGTTCAAGATTAGGTTCAATTCCTAGAACACTGCTGTCAAACAGTAAATTGTTGCAAAAGTGGGATTAAATTACAAGACTTCTCCAAAAAACCGAACTACGGGAAAAAGGTAATTTAAAACTCATTAGGGGCGGGCGAAGGGCAAAAGTAAAATTATCTGCTGAAAGGATTAGGATCGATCTTTCCGCTTTCAAAAAAAGTTTCTAATATCGATTACAATTTTTTCAAATTATGGTTTTTTAAGGCAATCGCTAATTGTCTAGTTACTGGACACCTCACGTGATCGATTCGCCTTTTGCAATTACTTTTCGATATGGCGTCAAGAACCGTCAGACTAAAAATCAAGTAAGATTTTTAGATATCTCCAGAAACCACTGTTTCCAAATTTGGACCACCACGTGCTTTTCATGATAGTTCGCTTTTGGTTTTGACACGAATTCTTCCCTAGGTGTTGTTCAGGAGGCAGGTGTGAGGTTGAAATGGTTCGAGGACTTCGCGGCTGTCCAAGAAGAGAATTCTTTCTGCCAGCTCGCTGGTGATGTTTTCGTCGTTTCGTTCGTTAGTTTCTCCAAAACTTGTGTCATTGTCTTGTCAGCTGCCGTTTTTAGCCTGCAGGTATCTGGTTCTTAATGAAGTAATTGTGGCGTAAATTCAGGCAAATTGCGAAGACCTCGTTTTCTTTCTTTACGGAACGGAGCCGCCCACTTCTAATTTCCCAAGCTATCATTAATGTTCCTGTAGCTGTTTTGTCCGAGATGTTGGTAGGAGAAGGTCCTTAATGGAACGATTTCGGCAATTGGAGGTAATTCGACCCCTCCTTCGGTCCGATTCTTTTTCGAGTTTTGACCCTAAATACTTGACAATCGTCCTCCTGCTTCCTCGTTTGTCGCGCGACCAACGCACGAAAATGTCAGATGTCAAGGGTGTTACCGCCTCTGCCACTGCCGACAATTTCGACGGGACAAATTTAATAATTGATGAGTTCGCGAAGACAAGTCATCGCCGTGAGAGACGAATGCCACTGCCGACAGTTTCGATGGGACAAATTTCGAAGACGTGAAAGACGAATCCTGCTGCCAACAGTTTCGATGGGACAAATTTCGATAAGTTGCGAAGACACTCATCGCCATTATTGATGCCAGGTGAGCCACTTGGTTTAAATGATGGTCGGTGAAATTAGAGATCCATCGAGGGTTTATGTTGTTTAGGAACGACAAGAAGTGCTTCTTGGTCGCCAACAGTAAGAAGTTGATAAGTTAGATCGATTTTCGCACACGCCTCCGTTTCTATTACTACGCCTCTATTGATTGTAGATAAGGTAACCTTCAGCGATATCAAAAATTTCGCAATTAACACGTTAATGCGCAAGGCCGTTTTATTTAATCGTTTATACAGTGTTATTTCACGTGCTGGCCTTGCTGACAATAATTTTCGGAGAGATACAATTTGCTCATTACGTTATACGTATTACGAACGCTTTTATACCCTCGGACCGACACGTGGTTGGTGGGTTATACTTTGAGCTTTCCACGACCCTGAAACCGAAGATGGGAGGTAGCACGCGCGTGCTGGTAAGTGCTGGTAACTACGGGTCATGGGCAACTCGATCCTGCAAGTCCTACACCTACCCGAGATCTCTATTTCCAGCACGAGGTGACCATTAAGAAAATCGGAAGCTATAAATGTCGTGGAAGAGGAGGCAGCGTTGGAAAAAACTTTTCTTCGTCATTGACGTAGCTTTAGCTGTTTAAAAATATATGGTGGCGTGACAGTTTAAATCTTTGCACTCTATGGTTGTTGTTTTGCCATGATAACTAGAGTGAGTTTTCCGTAGAAATAAGGGTTGTTCGTTTTCAGCAGAAAACTCGAGTTTTACGGGGAAAAAACTAGATACTCTGGACAGTCCAAAATCCCTACTGTCTATCAAAAATTTTGCGAGAACTATTGAATAGGAAGCCACCCTTCGCCCTTTCAATACCAAGACTAATTTCATAGGGTTTTCATTAATTTTGAAGCTTCCAGAGGAAACGTGGCAGGAAGTAACGAAAATTCTAGCCCTAACCGGAATTGGGGTGATTGTTGGCGGTTTTTCTCCCATTGGTGTTTTCGGTATTTTTAAAATCTTTCAATATCACGACGAATAAAGAATAATTGTGAACTGCCAGAATTTGTTGTTTGGAATTTCGCAGGGCGCCAACTTTTAGCGCGTCGGTCAGGACTTGGACCCGGGCCAGATGACCGGCCGTAAAAAACAGGAAGATGCAGTTTTTGGCCGTCCGCATTTTTGATAATTTTCAATTTGATTTTGACTGCGAAACCGGCAACTCGGACTGCCACTTGATTTGCTAATTAATTGTCCCGTGCCGCAGGAAAAGATCAATCCGAATTAATTGAGCCCTTCCAGTTCTTGATTATCGGCGTGTAATTCAGTGGAAACGTCACCGGCAGTGCGTAATTTCGATTTGAATTGAATCGGTCACCCCGATTCTCCACCTAGAGAACCTCCCACATCCATTAATTGCGCTCGTTGACCCAAATATAGTCATATCGAAAGAGTTGTGTTTAATAAGCTAATGCATTAGTGACATACTCGAAAATCTAGTGCACCATCGTATTACTGCCGAGCTCGTTACTTTTTTTATACGCCCACTAAAAGCGGAATTATTTAGGGCATCGTGTTCTATTTACATGGATGTTTTTGTCGCGTTGCTATTAATTGAGATCGTCGCCGATCGACGTTGACCAAAAACGCCTGATTTTCTGCCGAACAAGAAATTTTAATTATCATCGTTGTTGGAGTTGCGTCCGCGAGCGCATCCTTGGCCTTTGGTTGGGTCTTTTTCGTCAACATCCGCGTTTCGGGGAGATCCATGCCGACGGTTACTTTTTCTTCTTTCGTTGCGCCCGTCGGTATCGTCCTCGTCATCCTTAACCAGGTTTCCTATCGAGAACAGCGAGCGAGTGCACCACGTTCGGAGAAGGGGAACAGTGTGGCGACCCCTGACCTGGCCCGCTCCGGATCTAGAGCGGAGATGTTGGGGGACTTCGACGTTCTACTTTCATACTCTACATCAGACACGCGCGCCTAGAAAATGTATCTGTTTTGGTTCAATTCCGCATTTTCGCAATCCGTGTGGGAGCCAATAACGTAATCGATCGCTCAATTCCCAACCAATTTGGACGCCGGCCCGAGCAGGAAGTCGAACTTTTGCGAAAAGGGATCATTAATCGTCACAGTTGACTTGCAAGCTCTTTCTGATCGCGGGAGGCCAAATAAGCTCTTCTCATCGATTTCAAGTTCCAAAAAGCTGACGCGGTGAAAGATTACCAAAAGAAAAAGAAGGTTAGGTACTCACAGCCCTTGGAGGAAGTGACGTAGAGTGGAAGAAATTTAGGTACTCACAGTCACAGTTGCTACTGCAGTTGGAGGAAGTGACGTTGACAACTTTGGGTCCCTATTTTAAAGTACTTACAAAAGAATCTATTCCCATGGGAATGGAAACGATCAAGTAAAGACGTTCCATTGATTTCCACAGCAAAACTTTTGACACTTCTGTTACAATCGTGAGTGAGTCACGAGAGGTGACGTCACTTACGTAAGAGATGTGGAAGGTTTTAGATTGGAGAAGGAGGTCGTTCCGTGGCTCGTTGGGAAGAGCGGCAGGCCTGTACGGGAGAGGACGCGAGTTCAAATCCCGCCGGGTTCGACATTTTTTCTCTGGTTTAAATCACTTCATCTTTTGATTGATGAACAGTTGGAGAATAGGAGATGGAAAACAAATCAGATTCTATGGCAAAAAACGAAATTTGGAGGCGATCAAAAGAAGAACTTACCAATTCTGCCAGCTTTAAATGATTTTCTTTGGTTTTAGAAGGGAGCTTTCTGCTCAGAGTTAAGAGTGAGGGCCCAGATGCGCTCACCATGCAGGAATCGATTTAGCAGAAAATGGGAATTACTGAAGTCGAAGGTTTTTTCTTGTGGTTGTCGGTCCAGAGTAGAGGTTGGCGGGGGCCGTTCGAGTTTCAGGAAGGAAACGTGTGGTCGCTCGGCATATTTGTTAGGTCATCTGTGCCAATCTATTTCATATGGGCAAGGTCGAGTACGTACGTACACTATTATGTATACGGTTTCAAGATGACAACATGGAAACTGGTTGCATAATCGGTCGTTTCATGCGTTGGCGAATCTGTAAATGTTTTAGCACCGCCGAACGTAAGTACCTCGCTGTCAATAATAAATTTTCATAATTATCGCGATTACATAAACACGTCTAAACAAATAAAGTTGCACGGACGAAATGGAAGCGAGACCTTCGCGAAATTGTTTCAACAAGAGCCAAGGTTGGCTTCGGCCATTTTCCCTTCTCTCGAAGTTCGCCATCAGGAAAAATCTCCAACGGCACCGGGAAAATCCTCGATAATCGGGCGACAAACGCGGTTTTCTTTCCTTTGCCGCAAAATTATTACCAGGAAATCGCGTTGAATACATATTTACGTCACTTTCCTTGAATTTCGTTTTTTTTCCTAACATAAACAATTAGTTTTCGCGTAATCAGCGATGAAATAATCCGGACTCTTCTTGGATTGTTTTGATGATTCAGAAAATGGCGACTAAATCATTGGCGATCGTCATTCCGATCCGCCAGTCTTTTATCCGGCCTTCACTTGAACGCTTTGAAGGTTGATGGTTATTAAAAATAGTTGGAGCACGCCGCACTTTTCCGTTACACGTGGGTAACTCGACGATGGGTTGGTTTATTTAGTTTGGAAATCAGAGGTGGTTTCGATTTTTTTTTTCCGTCGTCGAGATTTGAAGGTTTTCATTTTAGTGACTTTCATTGTTGTTTCGTGGCAGTGTTAACAACGGCAAGGTTGGTAAATATTGGACTAAAATACCGTTATTTTCCCGTCAGAAATACCTAAGGTATAGGCCGGCTTCAAAGGTAAATTTAACTTTTTTTAACCTAAATCGCTCAAGGCGTTCGAACTTATTTACGAGGTCTTTTTGGACTTTTTATCGAAGCAGCGCTCCGTTTTTATTTCGGTCGACGGTGTTGCTTGTAAAGTTGCCAGGAGGGCGGAAAGATTTGCAACATTTTCGGAAAGTGGAGAGTGCTCCCCGGAGATGACGATTTCAGCTGTTGACAATTACCTAGTGTCTCTGCAAGGAACCCGACTGCACATATCAGCTTCTACTTTGAGTTGATCAATCTGAATCACTTTATGACTACGGTGATATACAGGGTCTTCACAGTTTGTATAGTGTTTTCAACAGGATTAGTTTATTTTCGTTACCTATTTATAATCTATTTTCTGATTTATTTCTTTACTTCATTTCTATTCCATTTTAGCTTTATTTTATTATTATTTTGTTGTCATTAATTTTTTTTTTTTTGTACTTTTCTAATAACTAATAACAATTTTGATGGATAACGAAATTTCAATAATGGTGGGCTTTTAATAATTTGTCTCTACCGAAGTTAGGAAAATGTCGGGTCATTGTTTACTTTACCCACTCTTTAATTTTCAAAAAACTAATTACACCAAAGCATTCCTCACCATGTATACATTACGAAAATCAATATCTTTTTTTGTGCAAATCACTTCTATTTTTACTCTAATTTTTCTTGCCCTAGCACATCTACCTCTATAAGTTTTGTATAAAATTATTTATCGTTTGCACAACATTTTATTGCTTAAAATGGCATTATAATGATGTTTCACGATGGTTTCCAAAAAAAACACCGCAAAAAGCGAAAAGTGGGTATTGTAAACAATTACCAAACGTCGCATGTACATCCGAGTTCAAAAGTAATGTCCACCTTTTAAACTTTAAATTAGTTTATTTTTCACGTTAAACCAACGCAGACATTAAAATTCATATCTATCAAAGAGTCTCCCTTGAAGACTAAAACCGATTTCTAGTGAATGTTGAAGGGAACTAAAACATGGGCTTAGGTGAGAAATACTGACCCACCTAGAAGTGGCCACCTACCTGGAGCTGCAATCGTTTCTAATGAAGGACTCGTGTAAATTGCTGTGCAGGCCTTCTAAAATCACCTGATTCGTGTTATAATAGTCATTTAATTGTCCGGTGGTGTTTGTAATGGTCGTGGAGGTATCTCTGTGCCCTATTTAAGAGCGTCATTTGAAGGGGTAATTAGCATGGGCGTTGTTAATTATGCTGCTGCGATTATTAGTTTTACAAAGAAAGCCTGCAACACTCTTGGCGATTTGTTATTACTTCACTGCTGCTAATATTGCACTTTGTTTATTAACATGACACACATTTAATAGAGCATGCTGGCTGGTTATAAAATGTGAAACAATTCCACGTTCTTGTTACGATCTTACCTTTTCCCGAAAGTAGGAGCATTGTTTCCTAATAGAACGTTCGCTTCTGATTATTATTAAACGGCAGACGAAAAAACCCGGATTGGGCAAACTTTCAGGCGGATTTTGTAAACAATTTCTAACCGAATCTCTAAATTTAAAGAAATCTGAAGTGAAAGAATCGAGATTTACGTAAGTGTAGATCTGGTATTTTGTCTTGGAATTAGCGAGAGATAATTATGTTGGTAAGATAAGAACTTATACTGGACGTCAACTAAGGTCTGCGTCACACCATCCTAAACCATTTAGTGTGAACTGGCTTCAAATTCAACATGTGACGTCACAGATGGATCGTTTTTTGACGTTTGTATGTGAGGTTATGTCTCATGTTAACCGTGTGATAAAATGGTTTGATGATGTCTCTACTCTTCTTGATAGAAGCTCAAGGTCGGTATCATAGATCCGATCCGATACCAATTAGTACTAATAGTTACTAGGTTTCTAATACAAACTATACTCTGGTACGGAAATTTAAAAAGTGACTCATCTGCATTATTTGAAGCTTTGCGGGGGAACGCTAAATAGTAAGGACGTTGTGTATGAAGCGGCGCATATAACTCGACAGCAGTCACGTGTTAAAGATGCTACAGCTTATTAGAGATTGTGAACATACATTAATGACTTACTTTAATTTTCGTACCAGCATTGGGATCCCCGAGAAAGCGTTTCGACCGCGTCGCTTCCAAAGCGACCATTAAACCTTTTCGGTCGCTTCGGAAGCGACGCGGTCGAAACGCTTTGTCGGGGATCCCAGTGCAGAGTATAGTTTGTATATACATACGATATTCTTGAAAACAACCAATAAAATTTCTAGTTTGGTCTACTAATGCCATGCTAATCTCACCGTTCGAGATTTAAAAGAAATGTCCAACCATTCAGGGCAATGAAGGTTTTGATTGACAGTCGGAGACCACAATAGGACTCGGTTTCGGGACTCCCACAACCTTGAGAGAAAGTACAAAAATGTAAATAAATTAATTTCTGTAAATTGATCCCTCGATGATGTTATCGTGAGTATACTTGATCAATTCCCTGAAGGACGCCGATAAGATAATTTAACTGAAGGTTGAGTGTTTAATAAAATAGGGGCCACCCCAATAACGTTTTAATGCCGGTAATAGTTTTGCAAGGTTAGTTGCGTGGTCACGACGCCAATTTGGCCGTTTTATTAACCAATTACGCAATCGCAACGTATCAATACAGCAATTGGGATAATACGGCGGCGAGGAAAACGTGGAAATTTCTGAACAATTGCATCGAGGCAGGCGAAGTGCTCCCCAACCTTATTGTGGTCGAGGAACTAGGTCATTCTTTTTATACAGGGCCCGCCGGAAAGCACGAAAAGAGTCTCTCATGCTTTCTTTCCATCAATACCGGCATGAAACGGAAAGAATCTCGTTTCTCTTTTCCACAAAAAAAGATTACGGCGCCTGGGTAAAAAAATGAAATTTTTGGACTTGTTTCAACAGTTTGGGATTCTCCAAGATCCAAGATGGACATCGTCTAAAATTAGCAAACCTGTTGCTCGAACAATCGAAAGAATTATGCAGGTAAACAAACCCGGCTAAGCTGGCGGCTTTTTCGAGCAACGACCCACTTTCCGGCGCGCCCCAATTTTTCTCCGCCCTTAACCCACATTCGGGGGGTAATCGAAGGATCGAGGGTAGGAGGGCAGTAAAAAATTATGGCCGACGTCGCCGGATCATTATCGCTCGTCCCAATGCCATCAACAACGGAACACTTTGAAACACGTCACCAATTCAATTGTTGTCTGTGAAATGTTCCAAGGGAACGAACGATGGTATAATAATTGGGTTTTGGCGAAGAAAAAAAAATTTCTTCCCCGATCCGCGGTGCCCATTTAAATTGTGGTTCGGAACAGTTACGCGGCGTTTACCATCGTGTCTGATGGCGGCGCTTGTTGTTACAACATGCGAAGAGTAAAAGTCTTTGGTGAAATTATCAAAGTAAATTTTAAGTCGCGCGCGCTGGTTTCACAATGAAGGTATTTTTGCGTGACCCATATTGGGTATTTAGTTTTGGCGTTTTATGACGCTCTTCGCAACGACGATATTGTTGTTGCGTGCGGTTGCGTAATTGTTGTTAATTAGTTGCGATTTGATGTTGTTGATGGCGGCTTGACCTAAACACGGAAGAGGGACACGCGGTGGGATGAGAGGCGGACGTTGCCAAACGAACGCGGCCAATTGGGGAATTTAAATAATCCATCGCCGAAGACCTATAAAACATTTTATTAATTTAACTTGATGGGTTAACAATCGACCGGACTTTTACGAGCGCCGGAATTTCGATAATAAATTTAATGGAGTTAACGTTACGCATCTGGCCCATACAGGGCGGCCGTAAAGGTAAACTCAGCAACTAGGCTCTACCGAAGAAACCAAATTATTTTCATTGAAGCTACTTATTGAATGCAGCAGTACCTATCTCATAATTTTTTTTAGACTGTATAGAAGTTTTATTGCGGACTTAATTTCCAAATCCATCAAGTTGTCATCTTATGTTTGATGACCGATTGGTTTCAAAATTTTGGAAATTGCCCAATTTGCCGTGAGAGGGCGGAATATGCGAGCCTTAACGTTACCTTGAAACAATTAAGTCGTTGTCCAGCAGTTTTGCATCCAAAGCAAATGTTAAGGTTTGAATACTTAACACTATTTATAATTTCATAATAATTCTTCTTCATCTGCTAAAATCTAAAAATGCAAATTTACCAAAACTGCGAGTTCTAGATATCTAACTCTACATCTAACACTCTACACTAGCGAAACATCTCGGGGTAGGCGATAAGTTTCGAAATAATAAGTAGGAGAAGAAAATGAAACAACTAGTAGATACGTGTAAAATAATACTAACACACTAACAAATAAAACAAGAGGGGGTGGGCTAGGGGTAAACTACCGCGAGGAAATTACTGGGTAAAAATGAATAAAAGCCCGATCAATCCGTTATTGGGCTTTTTATACTAGTCCACCCCTGTCCCAGCGTAAGCGCGACGCGTCTCGCTGTAGATACCTTCGTAAACCTAATAGTTTTAAACGAAGGTAAAACCCCAAGCCTACGTCGGGGCCGGGGTGGATTCAAATCTTGGGGTTGTTTCGTTGCCTTACGGGCGGAGGCCAACAACCAACCATTGAACAATGTACGTGGTGTCAACGGGTCACTCCTATTGACAGTGGTCTTTGACGGTGATTGTTTCGGGAACAAATATAATGTACACCAAATTAAACCATACATCCCTTGCACTGTCCACCAGAAAATTTAATGAGCATCAAAAATTCTAAATAAAACCCAAATTATTATACATCAGAAAATGAGAACATCACCACTAAAATAACTATGCTGCGTATTGTTTTACCATTGCTTACATTTTAAATTCTATATGTCTATCAATTTTACTAAATGTTCACGAAATTTAGAACTCTCAAGTTACGCGTCCGTGCTGTACATGATAAATATTGGCGCTATCTATTGATATTTAGTGTTTCTCAAAAAAACTATTTGTGCGTTAAATAATTATTCTATTACTCCAAAAATGAAATATGCTCCCGCATCTTTCCTTGCCGCTTGCGCTTCCAGACAAGAGGCACGCGAAAAAAGTTTTGTACAAGGTCAGTTCAGGGCCCTGTAATTTTTTTTAAAAAGCACGATTAGAAATTACCACTAAAAGAAGTTTTACGTTTTACATAATGCAAGCCAATTACAGCAAAGCATTTATATATTACGGAAATCAATATCTTTTTTTGTGCAAACCACTTCTATTTTTACTTTTATTTTCCTTGACCTAGCACATCTACATCTATAATTTTGCATAAGATTATTTACCATTTGCACAACATTTTATTGCTTCTGTATTTTTGAGCAACAAATAGTATTTGAAACTGCTAAATAATATAAGACACTGTCGAAAATTAAATATCTGGGTATTATGTTAGAATTAAATGCGGAATAAAATTTGGTGAACATTTAGTATTTATGGTCAACAAAAGTTATTTTGGCGAACAAAATATATAAGAGGCCAGCATTATGTCAATATTTGGTTGTCGCTTTAAGATGATGTATTTTCTTAATTTTGGTGAGAATTTAGTATTTTTGGGAAATTAAAGTATTTTTTTGTATGCAAATATTGGGTAAATTTGGTAGACTGTTAAATACGATCCGATTGTTTCTATGCTTCGCGTCCTTCTCAACCTCGTTGGGTTAGTGTGGCCCTTCGTGCTTGTGAGACAACTTCTTGGAGAAAAGTTGGGGGTCGCCTTGCGTAATCAATGTTTCCGCTTGATGAATTGCCCGATTTATCTCATTCTCGTTATTAAGTGAAACTTGTGTCGTTCGGAGGTAAAAGCAATCACCTTACGCGATAGAAAGTCGTTATTTGTATTACCCTTGAATCGCGATAGTATTACCTACATTGTTTCCATGAAACGAGCCCGGTCGCCCTCCTCCGGCCAGGATCTCCATCCAAGTTTTGCAACCGAGTTGATTTACGTACCGAGCATTTCCCTAGCCAAGTCTCTCTCTCATTGTGCAACGTTTTTAAGGCAACAGTAACAGCTCTGGTGAAATGTTTCCTAGTTTCACCCGGCCAAGAGAGCGAAAGGACCCGCGCTTTCCCTTTATGCGCTCTTTATTCCTTATTGAACACCCGCGCTCTACTATATCGATTTCTCTTTTACATGGAACCATCGTCGCGTTCCTACATTCAGGAGAAAGTTGAACAATCGCCGCAATTGCTCTCCTCCGGCCTCCCAGTCCAGTACCTTGATCTAGTGGGTGTAGCGGGTGATGGGCGCCCTGCTATCTTAAATTAACGCCGGCCGGCCGCCGTTCGGAGATCGCACGCCCCCATCATCCGACGAAAAGTTATTTTCGCGGCCATTTCCCAAACCCCGTGGAAACGGCGTATCTGAGAATTCAAGGCGAGGACCTTGGCGGAATTATCGCATGATGCGTTCGTTATGTAACGAAAAATTTGCACGCAAATCCGGGAACTTGCCAACGTTTCGTTTCATCTAGCCTCCGAACTTTTACCGGTGTGCTTATTTCGAGTCGATTCCTCATTGTTTACCGGGTCGAGCATTACCCAATTTCCACTCTCGTCGTACTTTCAAATGGGCGATTCAAATTGCCGCCGTGCTCTTTAACTGCACGGCCGAGAAAACGAAACGGCGACTTGAGGAGATGGTTCAATTATCGCGAGCCGATTTGCATCGGGGGCAACAAACAATCGGCCCTCGAATTACAGAGGCGGACCCACCAACCACTCGACCTGCACGGCCCACAATTATTTTCACCAGCCCCGAATTGCTGCTGGAAAGAGACTTTCGGTGCGTGTCTAGGCGAAGACGCAACGGGGGGCAAATTTTAAAAATTAGAATTTGGGGAATTGTTTTTAGGATTTTCGTCGAAATTTTCCGTTGTGGTCGCGATTGGAGCACGTGACCCGGTTTTGGTGAAACGTTTGATCTGGACCGAGAAGAGTCTTTGGGAGCGAGGATGGCATTTGCGCTCGATTTACGCAATCGGCCCAATTTCCGGTTATCTTTCGATCTGCGTCAATTCACCATTAACGCACCTGTGGGGTAATTCGCCCATATTAACCAATTTCTTTGTTCTCCATTGCCGTTTCGCAATCGTTAATTTCTAGCGAGATGGCGATGCGTAGGAGAAAGACCTCACGTTTTCAACACGTTCTCATTATCCGGTATTGTGTGTTGAGGCTACGGCAATTATTCAATGCACTGGAAAAATTAATGGGTGAAATCGGAAAACGTTTTGTAACTCGCAAACGTTGCCAAGACGTGGGAGCGTGTTAAATGAAATTTGTTTTTAAGTGCTGGGTTATCTGCAATGTTTGACGTGGTTTGGTAACGTTCTTTAGGTGCAATTTTGGAGGTTTCAAAAGGATATGGTGGTTTAGCTAGATTCGGGAAATTAAGCCTTCGAGTGATGTATGGCGGTATTTCCATAATGTCAAGATCTTCAGAATTGGCCTTTGATTTTGGTGGATTGAAAGCATCAGTACTAACTGGGATCCCCGACAAAGCCTTTCGATCGCATCGCTTTCATTTCGACCGCGTCGCTTCAAAAGCGACCGAAAAGCTTCAATGTCGACCGAGTCGACTTGTATTTCTATCGGTTAAACAGAGTGTCCTGAGAGGCTATCGCTTTTTTGGTGTTTCGAATGTGCATCCCTATGAATGGCATTGGTAGTTGACGGCTTAGGGGCCGGATTTTCAAATATTTTCACGTACAAATGGAAGGGTTATGGCCTCCGGCACCCAAGTTTACCTGATTTTGGTAGAAATCGTTTCTACAACTTGAAAGGTGCTGCTTTAAAGACGATTTTTCAGAAAATTGCATATTTATCGTTATTTGGAGATTAACAAGGGTTTTTTAAATAATCTTAATCTTGTTGTTCATAATAGGTACCAGTATTATTACTTTTGTAGGTAAAAAATAACAATTTTAATTTTCGAAACCACTTTTAAACGATTTCTCGGTTATTTAAATTTCTCCTTTAAAACGTGCTTGCAAATTTTACAAAAAATTTAATTTCGACAAACATTTTAATTGTTTCCTTGAATGAACGTTATATCCCAGTCAACTTGTTGGACAATTCTAATTGCATTCAGAGAAAATATCTGTAAACTGTAAACCAAAGTCCTAATTACAATAAAGTATGTTTTTATACGAAAATAATATCCTCCACACAACTTTGTTACATTCATAATTTACAGTAGCTATATTTTAACTCTGTCTACTTTTTAAAGTAATAATAGTTATTGTGTGTTGTAATTTTTTTAAATACTTATTTTACTTCAAAACGAATGTTCAAAGAGTTACAATTTACTTTAGAAATAACCACTTATTAGGCCAGTGAGTAGGTAAAAAATTTAACATTAATTCTAACATTTTTTAAACTTTGCCGTAACGAATCGAAACGAAATTATAAAATTTTGCAACTCGATTAAAGGTCGGCATCATTGTAAAAATCGGAAAAATTTAAATTAAGCGATATTTCGACGAGAAAAAATGTAACATCGTTGCAAACTCAATAGAGTTTTCATTACAATATTCAAAATTAACAGCGAAATTTGCAGGAACTTATGAATTAGGCACAATAATTAATTATCATTAATAAACATTTTTTCATCTAATTTTCCAAATATTAACATGCTTGCAAAACTAGAATCAACTTGCTAAATGCGCCTTACAAGACTCTGTAAATTTGCAACTCTATTCGGTGACGGCATGGTCCATTTTTTATAATTTACAACAAAATCAAGAGTTATTAACATGTACACATTGTTACTTTTGTTTCGAATCGTTTTTACGTAAATAACTCTTAATTTTGTTGTAAATTATAAAAAATGGACCATGCCGTCACCGAATAGAGTTGCAAATTTACAGAGTCTTGTAAGGCGCATTTAGCAAGTTGATTCTAGTTTTGCAAGCATGTTAGTATTTTTGCTGGAAAATTAGATGAAAAAATGTTTATTAATGATAATTAATTATTGTGCCTAATTCATAAGTTCCTGCAAATTTCGCTGTTTATTTTGAATATTGTAATGAAAACTCTATCGAGTTTGCAACGATGTTACATTTTTTCTCGTCGAGATATCGCTTAATTTAAATTTTTCCGATTTTTACAATGATGCCGACCTTTAATCGAGTTGCAAAATTTTATAGTTCCGTTTCGATTCGTTACACATTACACGGCAAAGTTTAAAAAATGTTAGAATTAATGTTAAATTTTTTACCTACTCACTGGCCTACTGTTTCAGTGCAAATATGTGGAAACCATCCGCATTATTGAAGCGCCGATGCTCGGCAACTCGTTATCAATCAATTACGTGCACGTGCTAAAACCGACAATAACATCAATTTTTGCCACTATTAACCACATTATAATTACCTACTTCACTTTCAAATTGTTCCATCTTCGTACTTTACGCCGCTAAACAAACATTGCCGGAAATACCGGATTTCAGTTTTGCAGCCAGATTCCTCGCGAGGATTCTCCAGGAATCGCATTAGCAACTCTAGACGTCTAAAAACTAATTGTTGTAAATAGCGTTTTTCGTGGTAGCTCCGAAATTAATTGGATGTCTGCGGTTTGGCGAAGAAAAAAAGTCGCAAGGACGTGTGTCGGGAGGACCTTGCCGAATTGCACTTGTTCCAATAACGCGAATTGCACATTTTGATCGACGGGTGCAGCGGTTACACGACCGTTTCGCAAATTAATTGCGTTTTCCCGCAATCGTGATCATTATAGTTGTTGGCAGCTGTAGCGATCATTATTTGTGATAAGTTCACAATCATGATTTCCATGCAACGTCTCGAATTCGCGTCCGTTCAGCTCAAATCCGACATTCTTCCCCGATAAAAACCGTAATAAAGCCGCGAATTAATCGCTTTTTAATTGGCGCATTGTTATTCCTAGTTTTTCCCGTCGGCGAAAGCGACCCACTCTCACTTCCTTCTATTTGCGGACTCCCCTATTTCGTTATCGCGATTACGAAACGATGGCGATCCCAATCTCGCCCCGGCTCCAACGGAAAATTAGCAGGAGACGAAACTGGCGAGATTGCCGTAAATCAAAAATTTCGGGATTACATTCCAACAGCACAAATAGATATTTTGCTCCTTGTTGACGGAGGAACGAATCCTCCCCCATTTCTCCCCGTGTTCTCCCCTTTTGTCAGGGGGTCTTCGTTATTAGTCGAAAGAGGGGCGATTTTTCGAGGGGCCCGTTTCTCCGTTCGCTGGCGCATAATAGCGAAACCGCCAAACGGGCAATGACCCCCGCACTTCTTCGACAGGAGCGACGCACCAAGTCTGACCTTCAATAAACAGTCATCATCCTCAACCTAACTGTCTGGTTTTATCATCGAATACGCCGGGGTACTTGACCTTGTCTTGACGTCGCACTTTTTTTTTAGCGCGGTTCCTTACGGGAAGCTGCGCGAGGTTGGGCGCCAACCAAACCAACAATGGCAGAGCTGCATTTATGACATGAAAGGATCACGGCGAGTACCGCAATCAATCGAAGTGTTGTTGTTTTTTTTTCCTTGCTTTCTTTTAGCGGCGGTACCACCTGTTCCGATTTATGAGCTCGGATAATGGTTTCATTGAGAGCGGTTTTTACCTGCTCGTAGTAAATTTCGAGTGTTATCGACCTTAATTTCGGGTACCACCTGCGTTTTTGCCGGTTCCATAGCCATTATTCAAATCGTGAGATTGACAATCGTTAAAAACTGGATGTCGACGACACCGCCAGAAGTCGCCGAAATTTTTGGCGAGTTCTCCGCGATGGAAAGATATACGGTGTGTTCGCAAAAAATTCTCATCAATGTTGGCCGGGCCGCATTGAGTACCTCGTAACTTGTATTCTGCAAGGTTGATCGCGGACGACATGTCAAATGCCAATCTAAATTGCGATTTGTGAACTCTAAGAACTATTTAAAAGAAGGTGAATGTTATTTTTAGAATGCAAATCGAGAGGAAATTGTTAATAATCAAAGGAATTGTTGAAAGTGACGTCCTCCTCGTTCCCGCAATTGCGACAATTGTTATGGTTACTATTGCAATTGTTCAACTTCTAATTACCTACATATTTAGAACAAATTTCGAATGCCACTCAGATGCGACATTTCTATTTTTTTTTTTAAACATACGTCGAAAGGAATTTGAAAGGTGTCGTCACATGCCAACCCAACAAGAACCCATTGTCTCTGTTTTGGCTGTGTATAACGTCATCTCTGACTTTTTTTAGTTTATTCGGGTAATTCTCGTGGTTGATTACACTCAACAACACCGCTAAAGTGACAGTTGAACTTTATCCGGTCATTGTTTATTTTACCCACTCTTCGATTTTCAAAAAACTAATTACACCAACGCATTCGTCATCATGTATACATTACGAAAATCAATATATTTTTTTGTGCAAACTACTTTTATTTTTACTCATTTTCCTTGCCCTAGCACATCTTTTTTTTTTATAAATTTTGCATAAAATTATTTATCATTTGCACAACATTTCATTGCTCAAAATGGCATTATAATGATGTTTTACGATGGTTTCCAAAAAAACAGCACAAAAAGCGAAAAGTGGACATTGTAAACAATTACCTTTTATCTCACTACGTTATTTTCTGGCAGTACGACGTAGGGCCGGTTTTACAAAAGGGGAATATACCAGGTATAACGCTATTCCGGAAAAACTCGCGATAAATGCGCTTTTAAAACTGACCCTTAAGAGGCCTGTTCAGTAGGCGCTAGACGCGTCTGCAAATATCTCCAAATGTTTTCATTCGATTTTAATGCGGTTTTTACCAGTGAATAGAGTAAAAAATAAGGAATATTGGCTGTCTATTGTTTTGACAGAAAAAAAAAATATCATATTTTTTATTTCATTATATAAGTAGGTATCGTTAAATCGGATGATCACCAAGATAAACAAATATTATATGCAGAATTGGTTGACATTTAACTCTGTTTATTGCATTAAAATGTATTTTATTCGCACTTTTTTTCTCTTGGTTAAAAAGATTGCGAATAAAACAGTATACAAACCTCGGTGGAAATTTCTTTCTGTCTCTAGCATTAGCTCACCTCGGCCCTAGGTGAGCTCGGGCCGAGGTGAGCTAATGCTCGAGACAGAAGGAAATTTCCACCGAGGTTTGTATACTATTTTATTCGCAATCATTTATTTTTGGCAAATAAACCAAAATTAATTTCTAAAATTTTACTCTGCGCCATCTACCGAGCGATTTTCATACTCACAGCAGGGAGGGAAAGTAAGGTCAGGAATGGATTGTCAGAAATGATGAGGTTAGGAATGGACATATTACCTATATGATTGCGAATAAAATAAATTTTTTGCCGTTGGCCGCTCAACAGTGCGTACAGAATTATCTAAAAGTTTGCACGTTTGATGGCATAAGTTTGTTTTCTTTATTGTAACAGCGGAAAGTGAGCGGCGGAGGGCTGCTGCTCGGCAGCCGATCAGCTGATGAACAGTAGCCTTAAGGTGGCCGTTCGAAAGGCTCAAAACGAGACAGTTTTGGGGTAACTTTGTTCGTACAAATGGGCTCTCCTGGATGTGATAAAGAAAATGTAAATATACAACAAGAATGAGAAAAGGTGGGAAAAGTGCTTCAGATAGCTTGCTTCAACATTCTCTTTATGGTTACTGCATAAATTCCTAAAAATAATAAAATTTTTCTGTTACAGTTTTACGCTCAATTTTTCTAAATTTAGTTTTTTTTATTGAAAAACTAGCTTAAGCAGTAGACAATCATGTTTAAAATAGATGTTCAAAATATTTTTGATTTCAATGGAGGCGTTATTGAGATTTGTTCGAAATAAAATCATTGAAGAATTCCTGATTTGATCGTAAGAATAATGTTGAAGCAAATTATCTAAAACGTTTTTTCCATATTTTCTCTTTCTTGTATTTTCTTTATCACTGCCAAGTTGTATGAACAAAATTTTTGCAAAATTACCTTGTAACGAACTTTTCGAACGGTCACCTCAACTGACTTAAAGTGTAGAAAAGGATGAGTTCTGGCTCCCATTACCAAGTGACGTCTACTACACCCATTATCTTTGCAAAAACTTAAACCCTAAATTTTTTATGTTAAAAGTCATAATTACAGAATTCGAAAAGAACGTCCCTTCGGTTCTATAAAGACTGATGGGTCTCTTCGACGTTCTGCCAACTCTTTTCGAGCTGACTTCGAACAGATCCGATAGTTTCGGATTGGAATTCGACATTGGCCATTGCTGACAGATTTTTTTTGTTTCTTTGGAAAGGGTCGTCGGGCGACCCCTTCTCCTGCGCCGATTTATAAGCTCTGATAGGGGCTTTATTGAATGCGCTTTTTACCTGCCGCCGGTAAATTTGGTCGAGTTGCCGGCCTTAATTCGAGGAACTACCTGCGTTTTATTTATCCAGTTCGGAGTTTCTCCTTCGGAATCCTCAGTTTGAGCCCGTAAAGCTTGTGGATGAGTTCGAGGTCTCGCCTGTGTCGCTCCGCATCCTTTGTGCCCGCCACGCCATGTGTTCGCTCCAAATCAAACATTAACGCCGACAGAACCGCGGTAAAATGTACTACCGGAAGTACTGCCGTTCGAAATCCGGCCTCTACAAAATCGACTACCTACGACCCCCCAAGGAAATTTGGTAACCAGCCACCCGTTCTATCTAACCTTTCAAGCGAATGATAAATCGAAACAGTACTAACGTTGTTGGTCGTTTCGTTAAGAGAATTTTGGTTTGGTCCTGAGGGTTTTGGTTGTTTCAGGCTGCCGGTGGTGAGTGATTGCTCGGCCGGACAGACGGCCCGAGTCAGCTCCAACCTGCATCCCACGAGTACCATGGCCGTGAGCCGCGTGCCAAGTCCGCCACCCCAGGAGGTAAACACCCCAGTGGCCGAAAACTGGTGTTATACGCAGGTAAGCGAATCCTTCCTTTACGATAAATACCATCGTCGAGCCAAAAGGCGAAGCAACGTCGTCGCGCGATTCATGGGCGATCATCTAATGCCGACCTTGGTAGAGGCCAACGGCTCTTGGGAATCGTACCTGTGACCGGCCATCATCGCACAAGAGTGCAAGTTCCAACAATAAACAGTTAAGACATTCCGAATGGTATAATTCAAGAATTCGATGGACCCCCGCCGCAGTCCGGTGATACCTAAGAAATTCAAACGAT
Source organism: Schizotus pectinicornis (assembly GCA_951805265.1). Classification (NCBI taxonomy): domain Eukaryota; kingdom Metazoa; phylum Arthropoda; class Insecta; order Coleoptera; family Pyrochroidae; genus Schizotus; species Schizotus pectinicornis. The sequence goes on from OX638202.1 coordinate 27,314,472, forward strand.
CTCAGAATTAAGGTCCTGCGAGCCGGATTTGAACTTCTTTGAGCCGGCCGAGCCGTCAAGGGCGCAACAATAGGACCCGCCGGCCCGAGAGAAATCTTCGATTCGATGAGGTTGACTGGTTTCCAGTGAAGGTTTCTTTTTCTGTTGTTGGTTGTTGAGCTCTTCAATGTCTTGACGAGGACGCGGAAGATTCTTAGGGATAATTGCGTCAACTATGAGGTATTCCGTTCGAACACCTTCCAACCAAGTACCGCACGGAGATTCTGCGTGTCGATAGTACGCGATCAACTGCAAACACCACAAGGAGTGGCTCTGGAGCAGATAGATAACTACTCGAAAGTTTAACAGTAGGTGAAAGAACCCTGCTAGTAAAATTAAAGTTTCGAGTTACGCTTTCTTTTATTGAGGTTGCTATTACAAGCCAGTTTTAATGAGATTTTACGTAAAATTGCTAAATATAAGATTCGTGGTTCTCATAACTAACTGCACAAGGTTGTTATCAGTCGCAGCATCCCAAAGGCACCAAAGACGTGGAAATCCCAACTTTTGTATTTAAAATTAGCAAATTCGACATAAATAGCTTTAATATGTTTAGAAACCTCCCTGTATGTAATACTCCATCATTTTTTTTTTTTTTTTGGAGTTTGACAGCTCAGTGGCTTTAGTTACTTCCAATTTTAGCAATTTTTGAAAATTTTAACTTGGCGTTAGGTATTGCTAGCGGCAAAGCACGATAATTAAGCCAAAATACGAAAAATGTGGAAAATTATCGTGAGATATGCTTCAAAATTAACTCCAGAGGTGTGTATATCTTATTGTTCGAAAATTTGAAAATTACTTCTTTTGATAATGCTAAAATCTTTGAGTAGTTTCTTCTAGACAAATACGATTTAATTAGCAGAAATTTGCAGTAGTTTATGTTAATACAAAAAAAAATATAAAAATTTAGGAAGGGTGATATAACCTCAAATTTTAATGTGATTACATAACCTCACTAATTTTTGACAGGTAAAAATACTTGAAAATTGTAAAAGTGAAATAAGTTAATTCCGGCACAAATAAGAGGACCTGAGCAAAAGTCGAACTGTTTCTAGTTGTAGATACGTGAAAAATGGGTTTTTCGACTTTTTTCCAAGTGCGTCATTGGTCCTTTACGATAGGTCTTACGAAAATTAAATTGGGCAAACACAGGTAAAAAGGGCTTTTCTATGGAGTTACCTGATACTAAAGCATATTCGTACAACAGGCTCTTTGCGTCCTTGTTTAAGAATTTTTAATTTTAGAGGCCGACGCTAAGCACAGCAATAACAAGGAATACGTAATTGCTTGTTATTATTAACTTTTTTGAAAAGATAACACGTTTTTGTCTCCAGTTTTTCTCTCAAGGAAAAAACCAAACACCCGGATCCAATTCCGGCTTTACTTTTTCTCTCTTCATTCAGTTTTGGACTTGGTGACACGTTCTAACCGAAATAAAAGTATTTCTATACATAATTTTGGCAATTGCCAATTTTTCCATCATGTGTGCGTCAAAACTGAAAACGCCGGTGGGTGCTGTCATCGTTGTAAAAACTTTTTAATTTTTTTCAAATTTCTAATTCTATTTGATTTTTTCCTAAAAAGTACCGCCAGTCCGGAAATCCGGACTATCGAAACTGGGCGCCGTTTAATGCTTCTTTTGTTTTCAGGTCAAAGTGGTCAAATTCAGTTACATGTGGACAATAAACAATTTTAGTTTCTGCCGGGAGGAAATGGGCGAGGTCCTCAAGTCTTCGACTTTTTCGGCCGGAGCAAACGACAAGTTGAAGTGGTGGGTATTTTCGCTTTGAGTCGAACTTTGAAAATTTCTACTGTTTCCTACTTTTTTTTGCAGGTGTCTCAGAGTCAATCCGAAAGGGTTGGACGAGGAAAGTAAAGACTACCTGTCCCTGTACCTACTTCTCGTGTCGTGCAATAAAAGCGAAGTCAGAGCCAAATTTAAATTTAGTATATTGAACGCGAAGAGGGAAGAAACGAAGGCGATGGAGAGCCAACGGGCGTACAGGTTTGTCCAAGGCAAGGACTGGGGATTCAAGAAGTTCATTAGGCGAGATTTTTTACTGGACGAAGCCAACGGTCTGCTGCCCGACGACAAACTCACGATATTCTGTGAAGTAATTTTTTTTATTGTTGTTATTAACCAACGCTAACCGTCGGTTTTCAGGTCAGCGTTGTTGCTGATAGTGTAAATATTTCTGGCCAGTCGAACACGATTCAATTCAAAGTGCCAGAGTGTAGGTTATCGGACGATTTAGGTTTACTTTTCGAAAATCAAAAATTTAGTGATGTTACTCTTTCCGTAGCGGGCAGAGAATTTCAAGCTCATAAAGCAATATTAGCGGGTAAGTCGTCCCTTCAATCGCTTAGAGTTTTTTTTCTAACATTTTTCTCTTGTCATTTCAGCGAGAAGTCCTGTTTTCCAAGCAATGTTCGAACATGAAATGGAAGAGAGAAAACACAATAGAGTAGATATTACCGACGTAGACCACGAAGTATTACGGGAAATGCTTAGATTCATCTACACGGGAAAAGCATCAAATTTAGAAAAAATGGCCGATGACTTATTGGCCGCAGCTGATAAAGTTAGTAGTTTACAAGTCAAGGCGCAGCTGGGCGATTAACTTTCATCCTTGTGTCGTTTCTTTAACTCCCTTAAAATAACCAAATTTCGGCCAGTCGAACGTTCAGAAATTTCACCACCAGAGGGCGTTGATATTAACCCCACAAGCTATCAAGATTGAGTCGCCCAGCCACCTCAAGTCATTTGATATACCCGACTAACCATTAAACTTTCAGTACGCATTAGAAAGATTAAAAGTGATGTGTGAGGAAGCTCTTTGTACGAACTTATCCATAGAGAACGCTGCCGAGATCCTGATTTTGGCGGACCTCCACAGCGCCGACCAGCTGAAGGCGCAGGCGATAGACTTCATCAACACGTAAGCTCGAAAATCCGAGGTCGTGGAGCAAATTACAAGTTTTAATTTTGCAGCCACGCCACCGACGTCATGGACACCCCGGGTTGGAAATCCATGATCCAGACGCATCCTCATCTCATCGCGGAAGCCTTCCGGGCGTTAGCAACTCAACAAATTCCACCTATAGGTCCCCCACGAAAACGGGTGAAACAGAGCTGAAGCTCGTGGTAGTGCCACAGACTGCTATTGATGTGTTCACAATAAGACACTCTATGAGTGCTGTTGTAGTAATAGTACTAACGTTTTGTTATATCATCAAAATCCTGTGTAACTTTTAGTTTTAAGTTTTGTTTGTGGCGGGGGGCGCGAGTTTCGCCACGTGCTCGAAAAGTTTCTTTGATCTGACTTTTAGTATTAATGAGGACGCGTGTCGCGAGGGGTCGAACACCGCGCGGAAACTCGTCCCCTCCACAAGCACGACGGAATTGTGATATAAAATGACCACAGCTTGTTCCTATTTGGGGGACTTCTCAACCTCTTTTATTAATTTAAGTTAGTGTTGTATTTAATGATCTCTCCGGATAAGTTAAGGTCAAGAAGAAATTTTCGGATTTGGTTTCAAAATTTTTCGGCTGACACCCAACAGATTATTATCACTTGTACTGATTTTGAATGGATCATTGTTTAAGGCTTTGCGTTTTCGGAATTCAAGAGTTAGTTTCTTCCTGGTCAGTTTTTTTTTCTTTTTTTGTTATTGGGCGAATTAAAGTTAGAAAACAATGTTCAGTACGGGGATTAGCCGCAAGTGATTTGTAATATATCGTTAGTTATTGTAGTTATGACATTGTCCGGCTGCCCGTGTTTGATCTGTTTATAATTCGGACCAAGTGAATTTTCCGTACTTACCATGGACAGCTGTTAAAGGTTTCATTATCAAATCAATGTGAAATTGTACATCTGCAAATTTCGTGAAATTTAAGTGTGTAAATAGTAGTGCTTCGAATGTCATAGCTAAAGAAAGTATCCAAACTTCCCAGACACAGTTGTCGTCATCATTAGCGAGGCGCTGTCGTTTCGAGGTTGTTTACGGCTTACTTTAACGGACTGTACAGTATTGCGCTTCTGCTTCCTGTCCCTGCCGTGTGGCAGTCTCACCCTTCGGTATTGATAATAATAAAACATGCCATACATGTTCTGTGATAAGCCCATGATTTCTCGCTTCATTGTGTATTGTTAAATTTGTTATTTGTATTGATTTTCTTCGTTTACGTTTGACGAGCACTTAGCTTTCTTCCGGAACCAATGAATAATAATGACTAGATAGTTTTGAAACCTAAGTACAAGACAAGTGTTACCTCATCATTATTATAAAACTTTCTTTCTGAACGCCCTTTGTACTGATTAGTTTGTCACTCTGTACTTATTTCAGTACGTGAGGTGCTAACGTGGCGGTTCACATGTGTATTTTCACTGATAGGATAAATACATTAATCATCAATCATTGTTTCCATTATACTTTTACGTCATAGCACATATTTAATAAAACGCATTTTCATGAGATTTTCTTATTTGTATATAAGAAGGGTCTTGCTGTCAGGTCCGTTACGCCTCTCTAGTGACCAAAAGAACCGCTTTAAGAACTGTAGACTGAATAATGGGGTTTTGTAGTGAGACAAAGGTGGCACAACCCAAAGAGACACGTTGAAAACTCATACTAGAATCATTAGCGCCCATAGAAATTTTATTGAACAAAAGATTTTATTGGTCGCAGTTTGAAAAGGCTAGAAAGCCAAACAACCCTTTGAAAGTCTTTCATTGAAATTTTGACGAATTTAGGACCCTCCGGATTACATTTTAATGGAAAAAACAAGTCTGGATGTTATTTACAAAAACAAAAGCCTCGTCAGACTCTTCCGATGTTAAAATTACACGTTCGATTCGGTATGTTTCGTAATGTATGCGTAACTACGACCATGTCTCCAGGCAGTCAGTAGACCTGCTTTTATGAAGAGCCAAAATAGCGATAAAAACGACGAAAAATATTAATTTCCGCTAGGGTTTGAACCTACCTTATAGTGGCGAATTGTGTGTTGTAGTCGGCTTCAGGTGATAGGGTGCTCTGGAACCGGGGTAGTTTCGCACAAGACTAAGGGACCTTATGACTGTCCCTTGCAAGAGTTGTAAAAGAAGTAAGTTGTGACTTAACGGTGGAAGGGAAGAGCCAGATGGATGCTGACCACCAGCCTTCACCACGTCACTTAGGTCCCACCTTGGGGGGAATTCAAACGCTATCGCGAGCATGCAACTAACTATTTGTTCTTATAGTAAACTAATCTAAAAAAAAAAAAAAACTAATTATAAAAAGAAAAAAAACGAACTATCTATCTAAGTGAGGGTAGGTACCGAACACGGTATATTCGAACGTACCGAATTGAGCGCGCTTGGCGAGCACTAGATGAGTCTGGTAAGGCTTTGGGGGTCTCCCATAGTAGCCAGATTGTATTTTAAGCTATTGTTATAATGCAAACTATCATCTGACAAATTTTGGAAAAAAAGTGGAGCGCATTTTCCACCTTAACTCATCGGAACTCCGCTGATGAGTAAGTTTTTAAATTTTTGTACCAGAGTATAGAATATTTTATTATTTTATTTATTACTAACTGAACAATTTGATTGATGTTTGCTGCTGACTGGGAAAATTAGTACCAAAAAACTTTACTGCCTCCTGGACTATTAACAGTAGCGTGTTTCGCAGGTAAGAAGTTCCTGCCTCTTGTCTATGAAATGAGGAAATTATTCGTAAGGAGAAAAAGAAAATGAGTACCGCCAGATTTGAACACTTTTCAGACTATCTTTACTACTCAATATAGATTAGTTGCAATAAACACCGTTTGTTTACTGTCTCAAAAGTTTATTTTTGCTTTCGGCTCGATCTGAATTCACAGAAAATTCCTACCAGTTTATTTATATGTTGCTCGTATCAGCCGTTACATAGATAAGAGTGAAATTACACCTCTTCAATTTATAATATTATCAGAGGAATGATTGAAACAAACGGTACATTCTGTGTTTGTGAATTAAATTCTTATGTGTCTGATAATATTACCACAGCAAGGAAAAATCTTTTAGATGGCAAAACTAATTTCAGAAGGACCACAGGATAAAGAGCATAAAACTTCGGTTTGTTGGACCGTTGATTGGTTGATTGGTTGGTTGGACATTTGAAGTGAAAGATAGTGGACCAGGCTGAGTCGAATCTAATATAATTTTTTTTTGAATGGCATAGTCAAGCTAATGGGCAGATATGGTCACATTATTTATTTTTAAACTACATTAACAAAGACAAGCTTATATTATCCCTGTTGCTGAAGCACTGGTGCTCAAATTGAACTTAAATGTTGTATATGTCGTAGTCATTGGGCATAATGCGTCATTTCATGAAATGCCCGGCAATCGCTGTAATGAAGATTGTTAAACTATCTGCTTTAGGGCAAGGAAAAGGTGAGGAGAATAGGCAATGTATGAATTTGGTGTTGCTTATCCTCCTTACCTTTCCCTGACCTTTTCCTTTTCTTAAAACGAATAGTTTAACGATCTTCATTACAGCGCTTGCCGGGCATTTCATAAAATGACGCATTATGCCCAATGACTACGACATACAGAGTGAGGCAATAGTGCGCCCGAGTTCGATAGCTCGAGTTCTATGATGGGTAGAAATTTGATTTAAAAACACAGATAAATTAGAGAAAGAAGTCTATAACCGGAAATTATTTTTGAACATACAGGGTGAGCCAAGACAATTATACAGGGGCAAGTGAGAGTTTTTTAAATGGAATGTAGTGTGTAAAAGAAGATTTTTCGGAGCCTTTTCCTAGACTCTTTTCAATCCAATATTATTGCTGACTATTTCCAAACCACTTGGATGTAGCGTTTTTTTTGTTCAAATAATGGCATCTGTAGATGCATGTTAAAAAAATCACTACTCTCACAATTACGACTTCTAATAAAAAAATTTGTAAAGACTACTTAGAAAACATCTGTGGAATGCCTTTGATCAGTTTTAACTTTTGAGAAATTATACAGGGTGGCTAAATTTAATTTTTCAATTTAGAACTTTTTGAATTTAATTTTCTCCATTTTTTCAAATGGAACAGCCTGTATATTTTTTAACGATATGATGTAGAAACTAAAGATAAACATTTTTTGTATGCACACTCCTATGGCTATTTGTAACCATTTTCGAGATATCGCCAAATAATTACAAAATTCAAGAATAATCCTAAAAAATTAGATCGTTTTCCAAATAACTCGACAAAAAACTTCAAATGTTTCAAAATAGACAGAAAAATGACAACTGACGACAGGTAACTGCGATAAATGTGTATTTCTTGTCGGATAATATAAAATGCAAAAAATGATCAAGATACAAACATAAAGTGAACTTACTAAAAAAACTTATGCTGTTTTTATAAATAGAACATCTGGAGCACTTATTACAATTTTATCTGTCGAGTAATTTGAAAAACAATCTAATTATTTAGAATTATTCTTGATTTTTGTAATTATTGGGCGATAAATTGAAAATGGTTACAAATAGCCACAGAGGTGTAAATACAAAAAATGTTTGTATTTAGTTTCTACATCATACCGATACAAAATATACAGGGTGTTCTATTTGAAAAAATGGAGAAAATTTAATTCAAAAAGTTCTAAATTGAAAAATTAAATTTAGCCACCTGTATAATTTTTTAAAAGTTAAAACGATTCAAAGACATTCCACAGATGTTTCCTAACTAGTCTTTACATAATTTTTTCTTAGAACTCATAATTGTGACTGTAGTGATTTTTTTAACATGCATCTGCAGATGTCATTATTTCAACAAAAAAAATCGCTACATCCAAGTGGTTTGGAAATAGTCAGCAATCATACTGGATTGAAAAGAGTCTACGAAAAGTCTCCAAAAAATCTTCTTTTGCACACCACATTCTATTTAAAAAGCTCTTACTTGCCCCTGTATAATTGTCTTGGCTCACCCTGTATGTTAAAAAATAATTTGCGCTTATAAACTTCTTTCTCTAGTTTATCTGTGTTTTTAAATGAAATTTCTACCTATCATAGAACTCGAGCTATCGAACTCGGGCGCACTATTGCCCCACCCTGTATATTTGATTAGTTTCAATCGGGGAGTACTTTGTGAATCCTCATCAAGATAATAAATTACTTTTTGTTTATCAATGATATTTAAATTACCTATAATAGCCAATATGTAGAGTCAGATTAATTAAAACCGATTTTTAATAAAAGTAAACAATAATAATTCGGAACCTAAATGAAATTGGTACCGGTAATTGTGAGATAATAAACTTGGTCCTCCTAGGAAAAAAAATTCTAACTGCAATCCTAAACTCTTCCACAACTCTTTTAGTTATCTTTAATAAAAAGAGAATTTTTGAAAAAAAAAAATGGAATTAATTATTTTCAAATTTTTCCGCGCCTTTCCGATGCACTCATTTCCGATACGCCGTTCCGTGCATTTGAACGCAGTACCAAAATTCCGCTCCAACCCCTAAAATCTGCTTCTGAACCCCCGCGATCAAACCCGCTCATAATTATTCTCCCCTCCATCCGCTTTCAACCCCCAAAAATCCCTTCGAAAAGCTCTCTTGACGTTTCCTGGTAACATAACCTCAACCGAATCCGCGTCGGCTATTGGTCGGCAAATCTCCCGCCACCGCGACTATTGTGTTATTGTAGGTACCCCTCTAGCGCAGCATTGTAGTGCCGTGAACGCTGTGGCGGCTAATCGATGAGTTCTTGTCCACTGTGTCTTCGCGGTTTGAAAGCTCGTATCAACTAGAAGCGCAAGGTTACGTTGTATGAAAACGCTGTTGCGTCTATTTAGTTTGTATCGTTTGCGGTGATTACGTACGCGACTTGGAATGGAGAAGCGCATAGAGCTCGAAAAACGGGGCAAAAATCCAGCAGACGTGAGTAGATCCGATTTTAAATCGGAAAGGTGTCGTCATTTTAATACATGTGCTTAACGTTTCGTTTTAGCTTTTCCGGGTGGGAAAGCGGGAATTTGGGGCGGTTGAGGGGGAAAACGCGGAAATATTGCCGGTTTTGACCGATTTTAGCTATTAGCCGCTTTATATTTCCCCCACAATCGCCAAGCCAGATTTTACTTATCTTCATTTGTTTTTAAAGAAGCTACTCCGATTTCAGGGAGAGTAGAAGAATTCACCGACTTTTATTAAATGAAGGAAATTAATGTGACCAAAAGGGGCCTTTGCCGAGTAAATGGCGTTTGTGTGTTAATTAATATGCAGAAAGTCCGCCAAAATCCGGCTGTGCTCAGTTCGCCTGGAGGGAAGCAAGGTGCAAGAAAATTGCTTTCTTGAAGGAACTTCTATAATGGCCCCTTTCCATTAATAAGACTTCTAGACCATTGACTAACCTACAAAACATCACATAAATTAGCGATTCACTCTCTGTGGTGCAGGCAGCATTGGCCATTAATTTACAGTTTTCTTTAACTACCACTAGATGAAGACTGGTGTAAGTTTACACCTACCCATTGGATAACCCTTTTTGTAAAATTATCTATTTTTGGTCCATATAATATCACCAACAAAGGGGTTCAATGCTTAAGTTTTATAATTTTTGGTCCAAATTTGGTGGTCACAAGTAAAATTTTATTTGGGCAACGTTTGTTTTTAGCCTAAACTGCTGAGAGAAGCTTGCATTCCATTTCTTGAGTTGACTCCTGAAAGAAAGTGAATGGAATTCATAACAAAACTAATGAAATAAAAATATTTCTGCAATGCTTACCACTTTATAACAACTATTTTATTAATTACGACATGAAGAACATAAACCTTGATGAGATAGAACTGAAATTTGCCTGTTGGTACCTTCTATCATGGGCTCTGGACGAGGGTATCTTGGTGTTAACAAAGCTTCCTTTTTGGTTACGTGAATATTTTTCAGAACTAAAATTTGGGCACTTCTGTCTTATCTGTAGTTAGGTAGTTAAGATATGTGTTACCCCTAAATTGTTATGTACAGTAGGTGACTTTGATACTGTTCAGTCAGTTTACGTTTATTTGAATTTCATTGTGGTACCTTTTGTAATTGGATCTCAAACAATGTAAGAGAATCAGGTGCAATTAGCCTTATAGGCAGACACCTATGTTTGATGATCAGTAAAGAAGAAAGTTAAGTGAACAGTCACTTCTGGACATCCTCGACTGTACCCATGGAGAAGAGCATTTGCCATGGGAAGTTTGGTCATTATCAGCCTGTGAATTATAGTTTAAAAAAATTTAAAATAGTTTAACCACTCAACACTGTCCAAGAACTTTCAGAATGTTTTTTTTTTTTTAAATGTCTTTTGTACTTTTGTGCCTAGAAGATATAATGGTGGAGAAAAATTAGCTGTCCTAATTTGACGGACCTGGATGAGAACATTATTCACCGCTTTTGTTTAATTCGTCTTCTCACGAAACTTATTGTTGTCCACTTTGTTCCAGATCAAGGAGCTAAACCTGGACAACTGCCGGAGCACCAGCATCATAGGGTTATCAGATGAGTTCTGCAACCTGGAGAGTTTATCCCTCATCAATGTCGGCTTAACCTCCCTCAAAGGTTTCCCCAAACTTCCAAACTTAAAGAAACTAGAATTAAGCGACAACAGGTACAAGTATTGACCAAACTTGCATCGCCATCTTCAACTCCCTCCTTATTTTCCAGGATAAATAACGGACTTAACCTTTTAGAAACGAGTCCGAAACTAACGCACCTCAATTTAAGCGGCAACAAAATCAAAGATTTAACAACCCTCGAGCCCCTCAAAAATTTCAAAAATCTCAAAAACCTCGACTTGTTCAACAATGAGGCAACAACGGTTGAAAACTATCGGGAGAAAATATTCAAAATGATTCCAAGCCTCAAATATCTCGACGGGTAATTTTTTTTTTTTATCCAAAAAAAACGTTAAGTAATTCCGAAAATTTCGCAGTTACGACGCTGAAGATTGTGAAGCGGAAGACAGCGACGCCGAAGAAGAAGTGAACGGCAACGAAGACGACAGTGAGGAGGAGCCCTCTTCTGACGACGAACTGGAAGAGAGCGTCGGATTAGGGGCGGTCTATTCTGAAAACCTTGATGAGCTCTCTGATGAGGGCGACTACGAGGCTGGCGAGGAAGAAGACGACGAGGAGTGTATCGAGGAGGAAGAGGAAGAAGACACGACTGAAGAGGACGCCCAATCACCTGACGGTATATGCAGTACATTTAGTAAATTTGATAGTTTTACTAATAATAATTTTTCTAGTTTCGAGGGGTAAGAAAAGAAAGCTTGAAGACGGTGAGGGCAATTAAAGTGTTAAGTAGTGATATGAACTAAAAATTGACCAATGATTGTGTCTCCATTTTGCGAGAAGAGACGTCACCCCTGGCTGTGGTATCATACTTTACAAAAATCGGTTCCCTCATTGGTTGGTCTATAATAATTTGCTAAATTGATATTCTAAAATTCCAAAATTTAAAAATATTGTCTTTTTATTATAGTTGTAAAGTATTCCCGTAGCAGCCAGTTGTTGTTAATGTAAGTCAATGATGGTATATATTTTGTACAGGAACATTCGTTCCAATATAGATATATGTATTAGTAGTTTAGAACGTTTACATAGCTAAGTTATTGGTTTTTTTACTTTTGTTATAAATTTGAAGCTGTTTGGGTGAATTTAATTTGTTTTGAGGGGCTTATATCACCAAATTAACATGTTTGGCCCCGCGCACGAATCAAGTTCATTGCGTAGGACAAGCTATGTTGACGTCTTCTGTTATAAAGGTATTACAGCTAGGAGTCATAATAGACATAAAAATGAAATATATACCAAGTACAAAATTTTTAAAAATTTTATACATTTAGTATTAATCTGCAGATGAACTTTAATATTGTCTGTTATGAAGCCTTCTGTATGAAGTTTAACTTATATAGATATGGATATCAAAACTATATTTCTAATTGGGGAATTTATCAGCATAGAGAGGATCGTTTTACCAATAACATATGTATAGATAGAGATTGCGGATCAGCCAACATCACAAAGATGCAATGCTCAACAATTCCTTAATTATTGGTATTTTGTTGTTACTTATTAAAAATCTATTCTCAGATTTAAAAATATAGATCTTCAATGCATTAGTGGAGTATGCTATCTTGTGTAATGGATAATCTCTTGTAATTTCAGTTAAATACACAGTTTTAGTATTACGAGGGTTTTATTACAATCTGCGCCTCCCATTTTGATTCAACAAGTCCCTGCGCTTTTACACCTACAGATTTATCTATCGCCTATAAAAAAATATAACTTGGAAATGAAAAAGAGGATTTTGAACTTTTAAACTGTCCCTCGTATATTGTCTGCAGTGTGGCGTTGTGGTTCTGCGGCACCAGGGCGCCACCTGGTGGTGTCGCTGTCAGCCGCTGCTCAGTCCCCAACAACCTGTTTTATCCACCGACTTTCCTAGCCATTTATTTCGTCCTGAAATGTACTAAAATAATATGTTCAGCTAAAAGTAAGACAGTGGATGAGGCTGTCGCGGTAGTGCGTCTGTGATCCCGGTGCTTACATCATTAGTTGCCGACATTATTTTCGAGTTGTGCCAGTGATTTTGTGGAGAAACTGGGCGCCACTTGTTCAAAATTTAAGGAAATGGCAGAGAGCAGGGGATCTTTATTGGCCAAATCGGTCCAAAAACACGCAGGAAGAGCCAAAGAGAAGGTCAGTGACTCCGCTTAGGTTAGGTTATGTATTCGGGATCATTTTTATTGACTCCGTTTGCACCTTGAGTTACCTATTATTAAATTAGACAGGCTAAATCGGATCAGGGGGGCCGTGCTCGGCCGTAACCAATAAAATCTCGACGCCGTCACGTTTTTCGTTTGTTTTAGTTGTCGCAGTTTTTGACAGATTTTCGAAAATTTCAAACTTTCGGAACCGAAATCGCGAAATTGCTAACATGTTTTGTTCGCCTAAAAGCGATCGTAACCTCTACATGGTCACGAAAAGTAATTCGCCTACAACATTTGTGTCATACCAAATAAGCGGAGAGGCTGGAGTTGCGGATTAGCGCTAAAATAATTTTTGGCGTTTTTTTGGGAAATTTAGACTAAAGTAGCGCATCTTCGAATTTGTTTGCCTCGGGTTGTAGCCGCTTTTTTACTCTCGTCAGTCTCCATCCTACTTTCCCAGAAAGTGTGCCAAGCGTCAAAAGTACCCAAGTTATTGTTGTTTTTTTTCGGTGTTGTTTCAGTAAATTGTTTGAGAACCGCACGCTAATTAACTCCCTTAATAACGAATTATTGTTTTATGTTTAGAGGTCTTTCGTGGATGTTCACCTAATATTAATTTGCTGAATGAAATTGCTACTTTTCGTGAATTTGAGCCATCTATTTTTATTTGTGATTCGCGTAACTTCAGCAATAGTTGACCGAGCCATCCAAATAAAATAGCCAGGCCTTAGAATAGCACGTCTTGGCACTTGGTACTGCTAGCTCGCCGCTCCCGACAGGAATTTTCTAACAGACTTTCCAAGCTGATTACCATTTGGAAGTTAAATACGAAGCATTGTGGCGACGCCGCAATTGGGTCAAAACACCTTCGATAGGTTACCTTGCGGCATACCTACACAGGTTCTTACTCATGTTTCTAACTGTTGTTTAAGCGATTTGACTAATTTGGACTGTCGCTGATGGGATTTTCTGCAGATTTATGTTAAAACACGACTCCTAGCTAAGTGTTGATGATGACTGATGCAATTTACGGTATTCCTCCGATATCGCCAGTCTAGGTTCATCTCATTCTTGCACGCTCCCAAGGTGCACCCACAGGTCTGCACATCAGCCCACAAATATTTCAGAAATTATAATTCACACACCTACAAACCCACAAAATACGAGTGCAGTGGGAGAACCAATGAGGAAGAACCACACAAACTTTATCCCGTTTCCTTCCCTAGTCCAGTCTTTCCTCAGAAACTGTCAATTCTGGATAGTTCTCTTTATCGTCCTCCTTAGTCCTTCCTTAATTTTTCTTCTTCTCCAGAACATTTTGTTGTCACTATTCTTTTTCTTGTGGTCGTCCCCATTTCTTTTAATTAACTTGGATTTTTCACTTCGTAATTTGGGTTTCTGCAACAGTTTCCAGATTATCCAGTAGTGAGTGTTCTGGGAAGCTGGCAAAAACCATGAATGAAACTGAGACAACCGCAATTCGTCAAAGTCCATTTATTTACATCGTTCTCCAAACGTGTAGGCTTCAGATTTATAACTCTCCGTTACTAACCCTGATCTATGTACCGGGATGATAATTGAAACGTTCATTGAAAATTAAGTAGTTTACAAATTACTTAACACGCCATTAGAGCCACGGGATGATTATGAAATTATACCTAATAACCACTACAAACAGCAAAATAAGGCGAGAGGTTTGAATGTGACACGTCGTTAGAAAGTGCTTAGGAAAATTACGTCAAGTGGACATTTGCATCTAGACGTAAGTACCTAAGAGCCTTTTTGTTCTGTTGGTTGTGACCACGTGGTTTCACCTATACATACATAGAACTGCTGCGGTTTATTGAATAATTTAATTTCGTAATAGAAATTGCGTTATTAGTATATCTTCAACTGTTATTGCGGTTTTCAATTTCGTTGGACTTGCAACTGTTTTTTTTTTCTACTTTGGTTCTCTAATAAAGTTGTTACGACACCTAAAACAGCTTTTTGGGTATCGCACTAATTCCACAAATTTTAAAATTGCAAAATTTTATCTAAAATTGGTTCAAAGCAGAAAAAATAGTATAAAGAACTTGTTCATGACGCAATTATGGCGCTCGTCCATTAAAAAACTCGCCCCTACGTGGCTCGTTTTCTAAACTTGGACTCGTGCCATAACATGTGCCTTATGTCACTCGTTCTTTATGTACTATTTTTCGGTCAGTTTTTAACACTATTGCTTTATACAATTTTCTTATTTCAAGTCCGTATTATTGCGTAAACTTCTATTTTTTGGTTCAATATCCATATATCGTTTGTTTAAGCGCGATAAAATCAACGATTTATTGAGCATTCGACCTTTAGTTTCAAATTTGAACTAAATTTGCCCACACAATCGATAGATTTCTGGTAAAGTTACAAAAAGCGCAAAATAACGATTTTTCCAATTTTCAAAAAGTTGCATAGAATATTAAGACACATCTAATAATTATAGGTTTGAATAAACGTCGTAAAGCTTAAAATAAAAAAGTTGCAATTTTCAATTTTGAGCAAACTTTGGCCAAAAATATTCAGTGTTATACAGGGTGAGTCAGCTAAAGTGAATCAACTGAAATATCTTTGTTATTACATGTGTAGTAAAATTACAGTTTTACTGGCGATAAAATTAATTAAAAGATGCAATTAGAGTTATAAATGAGATCAGGAACTGCGATTGTCTAATACTGAGCTCCGACGACGTACGTCGCTTGGGGTACTTGCCTAAAAAAAATATTACTTTTTTTATTCTCTAGATGCATGCAAATAAGTAAAAGAGTCTTAAATATTTTTTTCCCATTTTTTTATTTCATATTTTTGTAAATATTTGCAATTTTTGTTTTTGATGACGTATTGGATCCCCGTATCTAAGACTCACACCTATATTGAATAGACTCTTGTTTTTGGCTACTATGCAGCGCTGCTAGCAGAGGGCGCCACATTTGTACAGCAGAATAGCATTTGATTTATAAGGAATCTGAGTAAAGCGCCATCATACGATTTCTTTGAGAACTACGCCGTGCTGGGATTGCCTACGTCACAAATCTCCCACTCCAAAAATTAAAAAATTAATTCTGGGCGTAATATTGACCCTAGAACCAAATAAAAAAAATACGGGTCTAATGAAATCCCCTACATTTTCTAAATATTATATTTCCTAAACATGAGGCAAGTACCCCATTGGGTGGAGATGTGGAGTTGTGACAGATGTGGGCAGGGATGTGTACGTACACTCAAGTTCAAAAGTAATGTCCACCTGTTAAATTTGAAACTAGTTTATTTTCTACATAAGACCTACACATATTAAAATTCATATTTATGCTAACCATATGAAATAATGGAACAGATGCCTGGGTTTCCTTTACCTAGCACATCTTCTGTAAAAGAAATTTAAATTTTAAAAGTGTGAGACAGACATTACTTTTGAAACTAACTGTACCTGCAGCAAATTGTCCATGGTGGACTTCAAAGTGCGCTGTTATACCAGCCCTGTTCCATTGTCAACAGCGAGAAAGGGGGGTCAGTTGGGTGGATCAATTTTAGAATTTCAGAAATGATCAACGACATGCTTCGCGGAACAGACGAATTTGGACCGTTTGTAGCAGAGCTTTTTAAAATAAAATTGTGCTCATTTCTGCAGCTTTTTAAAAATTTAAACAACTGCATTGTGATAGTATTGCGTTTATTTCTAACCTCAGCTAAAAAAATACTTTTGTTTGGAAAAATTCAAAAAAAATTTGATACATTTTAAAATATCTTTTTAAGCAAAATGAAACACCTTTGTTGATATTGCGTTCTAAATGAAACAGCCGAGATTTCGATTAACATTGCGCCCACCGAACCACCGACAAAAGATTGCTCAAATATGCTTTTATGAATGCAGAAATGAAGCTTGCTGCAACAACGTTTTTTTCAAAAAGCTCTTAAGCCGAGATTCATACGCGAATTGCATCTACGAGTGGCATCTGCAGACCGTAATCGATGCAATGTCACGTTTATAACGCGCATTACATTGTAATTCATTAATGTAATACACAAATTATGATGGGGCAATAATTATTTACAAGTAACATGTTGTAGGTCAGCAAAGTAATGAAACCATCCAAGATTCTTCTTGACGTTCTATTTCGTGATCCCATTTTCATCATTTTATTGTTATTGTTAGAGGTGATTCCGCAGAGAATCTAACAAAAACCGCGGGTGCTTTTCTAACTGTAGAAGCTGTTCATGACCGTGACGAACCTGCGAGGATAAGTAAAACAAATAGTCAGTAATTTAATTAAATAAATTACTTTAACTGGGGAAAAAACGAATTCTTTCGGATACCCACAGTTAGAAACTACACTAAACAGATTTTGACGTTTTCTTAAAAATTGTTTACGCGAAAACCACTTTATTAGCATGCAAAACAGCAACAAGCTCCAAGGACGGCAGAATATTCATTTGGAAGATCGTGCAAATAAACCCAAAAACAAAACTATACAACAATCAACATTTGGTATTATCACTTTTTATCTTTTTTGTATGCAATTTTTATCATCTTACTCAACAATGCTGTTCACTATTGCAGTCAGTTGAGTTGCTATTTGTTTTATGCAGGAATTACACCAGATTCTCGGCTATCTCTTGGATAATTTACCGGCCTCGTTTGCGTGAATGCGATGTCTTCTGTTTAAAGCCCGACTTGTTTATCGGCCCCCATACGCGTCCGTTACAAGTATGCATAATAACTATATTTATTTTGCGATTACCTCGACCGCACTATTGATGTCATAACGTTCGGAAGCCATTGAAAGACCGCGTAAGAAGCATTTCCGTACTCACCAACTCTCGAAACCCGGATCATCACCCATCCCGACTTATTTCGGGAGGACGCCGTTTCGTTGGTTGAAAAAAATTGTCAAAATTATTTTTAACCCCACAATGCACAACTCGTCAAGGCAGCAGTCATTACAATTTTTCTGCACTGCCAGAAATACATTTGGACGGCGTTTCAACCCGAATCGTCGATATTTCCTCGATTGTCGATTGCAACAAAATTTCTTTTGTACGGTCCTTTGAGAAAACACCCAACATTTTGGTCCTTCGAGCCGGATACCCAAGCAATCGAGAACGGAACGGCGAAAGGAACGAAATGGCAACGTGAGGGATTTTGGGGCCAGAATTCGAAACTGCACTTGCCCGAAAAGCTCAGACAAGAATTGGCAAAAATAACTTTGATCTGCGTTTTTTTCGTAATTTTTGCCTGTAGATTAACAGTTGCGGTTTTAACATTTTAACACTAGAGAGGTGTTTCTACAAGAAGTTCAATGGTAGTTGGGAAGTTTCGAAAGAATGGAAAGGATGGGCCAGATACGATGCGCTAAGCGAAACACATGAATCCTAAAAAGACAACATAATTGTTCTGATATTACGGAAGGAATCCATTCAAAAGTGGAAGACTTTCGATTTTACTTCAGTTACAAAACACCTATTGTACTCAATAATGAATAATGTAAGCAGGTAAGGCTATCTGTTGTTCATAAAGCACATTCCGCTAGTGAATGTTATCGTGATGCACTCAGATTGACGCTACAGGTGGTCGTCAAGAAGTCAGCATTACACATGAGCACCACAAGTGACGCCAAATACGTGAAAAGGTACTTTGTTCTATCACTTTAACAAAATTGCCTGGATTCGACTTTTATGGTAAATAATTTGCGAAGAACTCAAAAAATTTAAGTTAAAACTAACTTTTTATCGAAACAAGAGCGGCCTTGGAACTGTGTCAAACTTATTTTAATTTTGAAGATTTGAAGACTAATGGATCAATTTCAACTTGACTTATGTCTGGCATAAATGGGTGGAGCAGCGCAAATCGCTTGAGCTCAATTTCAAGTGCAAAATCATCGCCATTGGTTCTCTTTGACTTAATTCGATGTAAATCGAACGGTCCAGTGAATAAAGGAGTTGAAATTAAGAGTAAAGGAACGGAGCAAAGCTGGCGCAACTGATCAGAGTAGCGTAAATTTTACACCGATATTTTACTCTCGGCGCAACTTGAGTTGAAATTTATCCATTAGGAAGAACGTTTTTGTTGCAATAATTGTTCTCCTTTTATGAGAACTTTGCACTTGTAACGAAATTGTTATAATTTATTTATCTAGTGCGAGGATGAGGTTCTCGGATTATTTGACACGATCACCGGAGAAAATTGCTGTTGAAATTTCAAAGCGCCCTTGATACTAGTAAGTGATCCTGACGAAAGTGTGTATCTAGCGCGGCAAACATAAACTGTGAGGTTATGTTGTCGTTTTTCCTTCAGTTGTCACTACAAAGTTCTGTTTTCTGGTCGAATCGATGTCATTAACTAAGTGGCGTTGATTTCGTCGATATTTTTAGATGAAATAAATAAGTTGGGCGCTGCACCCATTGCGTTCCAGAATCCAAAATACGACGGCGAAATTATACAAATACACAAAGATAAATTTAGGCGACTTTTGCGGCATAACCCCCAAAAATAGTTCGTTGCTGCTTCCTGCTGACGGAAAAATTGAACTTCCTTGTCGTTATTGGCAACATTGGTACGCTGGTCGACCGATATTGTTTTTAGCGTTGTTTGCATGTTTTTTTTTTCGCCGATTGACATTGCGGACTCGATCCGCCCACAAGTTCATCAACAAAGTGGGCGCGCTTTTATTTTTATGTTCGTGGAGCAAAGTTGTTCCCGACGTTGCTACATTTTTTTTCTTTGATTTAGGTACTCCTTTTGTGTTGGAAAATAAAAAGAAAACATTTTAAGGAATTGTCGGGTTTGGCCGAAAATAACTTCGCCCGGGTTTCGCATAATAACCAATATTGAGCTGGAAGAGCCGAAAAGAAACGCGTCACGGCCAAAGGTTGAGATGCAGTTGCAGTTGCGGACACATAGCCTGACCAAATAGGAACTAGAGTTTTGATCGAAAATTTATGACCAGACTACCGCATACCGTCTTGCTATAAAGTTTAAATAAGTTCATATTAGCTACATACCAAAAACTGTACCTGAGGTCATGCACCTGAATCTGTATCCTTGAGTTTGAAAGGCAGATTAATCGTGAGAAATAATTGTGGGCCGTGCATGTGGGGATTAAGGCAGTACCGTCTTTCAGTAGTTATGACACTTCCCACTCTTTGTCACTCATCTCGCTAACTTCTGTCATGATTAAAATTAAGACCATAACTTGCAACCTGCACCATGAAGTAGAGATAGAAGAAATGCTAATGAGTGTCAAGCAAGAACTAGAGGTGAGGATAGGATTCCAAAGAGGAAGGTAAAGAGAGAAGCAATGTGATAAGAAAGAGTTACTGGAAGAGCATAGGGTTTAGTTGTGCTGGTTCCTATATCGACACTGATATTTTGCTTTACAGAGTTTTATCTACTCTGAGACGTACCAATGTCAATGCCACATCTGGCGTGTCACGAACATATCCTCAGAAGCGGTTAAAAGCGAGCCACCACTGACAATTATCAACCGTCAGATGTGTGGTTAAACAAATGAAAGTAAGATTTGAATAATATGGCAAGTCTGAATGCTGACGTTGCATTCAATTATTTTGGATGACTCTGTATGACATGCGGCATTAACTTCTTGAGGTGGAAGGACTATGCTCCAATTTCTACCAGAAGTGGAGTGGAGAGTAGAGTATAAAACTACCATCGTAGAATTTGACAATCATTATGGTCAAGGATGGTGGTCCGTTTTGGTTACAACATTTTTGCAACTTGTTAGGAAAGTATATTTTCATGTGGGTACTAATGATAGTGTAGATTACCAAAAACCAAAATTATCGACCATCACGCGATTAGAAAACGAATTCACACATCACGATCCGGTCGAAAAGTAACAGTTATGAACTTTAATTTGCACAATAGTGAGACCTTTCAATATTAACAACTGTGCATCGATTCTCTTTATTTCTTAGTCTCCCTAGTTCCAGCAACTTTTCTTTTATCCTCCACTTTTCCAAATTAACCGTAAAGTTTTCTGTGCTTCTTAAAATTATGTTGGAACTTACAGGGTGATCTATAAATTTATAATCAAGCGTGTCATTGGTCGAAACTACACAGACTCAACTGTTCATCTAGTGAAAACTGTCACCTTTGCTTATAAGCTCTTATTGCCTGTCAGAGGCAGAGAAGAACTCTGCAACGTCTTCTGCCCCGAACTAAGTTCAAATTAGGGGTTAGGGTAGCTGCATCCATGGCGAGCCAAAATTTTGGAACGCTTGGGTCAAATTTCTCTTCGCTCGTTCCTGACCACCCTGAGAGTTATGTTGACCTGATGACGTTTCGTTTTCCCGGCTTCGTGTCTTGCGACTAAATCGCCGGTCGACCTTCGTCCATTCTATCATCCATTCAGCATCTCTCCGCGGAAGAGAAATTGTTCCACATCCTCGCGGGATATTCGTGAAATGTTAGCCGAGATACCAGTTCGAGTCTTAAATGTTATTGCGGCAAGAGAAGGGCACAAAGAAAAACGTATGCAAATACAGCTAACTGCAAGTTCGCATGTTAATTACTGACGCAACGACCTTTCGAAGGAACGAATGGACATGCACCTCGAGCGATGACCAACGGCAACGGCACACCAAGAAACTCGCCGGTGCACACGGTGCGCCAGGTATAACACGTCACACGTGGTTCTAATCGCGATAAATATAGGATTTGTCGCGGCAAATTTACACTAATAACAAACGTAAAACCATTAAACGTGTCATTGTCTACAGCACTACGGCGATATAGCGTTGTTCTCTTCGTCGTTAGCAATAAACATCTTTTGGCCATGGAGATGACACCTCGTTACGTCAACACTACTAGTCTCGACTTAATAAAACAACCGTAACAATAGTGTTTTACTGTAAAAATTTCGATGTTTCTTCGCATTCCTTTTGCGGTGTCATAAGCGCGCCTCGAATCTTCCTGATGCCTGGTGGGTTGACCAACGCTCACGCGCTCTAAGAATGGAAAGCAACGATTTCAAGGCGTGAGCGCAGGTGGACGAAAAAGCGACTAATTTGCGATATTGTTGCACGATTCCTGAAATTGCAAAGTCGAGTTTTCCCAACGGAAAAGGACGACGATAATTATCCAAAGAAAGTGGTTGAAGATCGACCCACTTTGGAGCCATTAGTTGTTCGTTGGTCGAGTTGAACTCCTCGAGAATTGCTTATTGACAATGTTAATTACGGTGGCATGAATTTATTCTGGTGTGTCATTGAAATTTGAAAAAATCACCTTCACCTCGCCCGTATTTGTTAGATAACGTCGCAATTATTAAAAATAATTACGGTCGAAAGCAGGAAATTTGCGCTGTAAAAGGTGATATTGTCGCCCCGGTTGTTGGGTTCTTGAAGAAACTTGGAATTAGAAAGCTGGATGTGCACAAATAGTTTGAAATTTGTCTTTAATGCGGATTCAGTTGGGTCAGCAATTTTGGTCTACCTGCAATTTTGGCGAACTTTTACTTTGACCTTCTTGGTTTTACATCACGGCATGTAAATGTTCAGCAAATTGCGCACACTTGTCGCATGTAGCGGATTTATCTCTATTTTAACTACCAAAGAGGTCATAAATTAAAGAATGTAGTTCTTTTCGGCCTTGGCCGAACATGAAAATCTCTTATCATGTTCATGGCCGATTTCTTCATTTTTCTTGTCTCAGTTTTCCTTCTACAGTTGTTAAAGTGGTTTCTGCTACTTTCCCGAGTTCTTTGTAATTGTCCATATTCTTCTTGAGAAATATACTACGACCAGTAGAATTGACAAGCATTTGCAAACTACATTGCTTTTTGTCTCATGTATTTATTTAAGGGAACAAATATAATGTACACCAAATTCAACCATACATCCCTTGCACTGTTCACCAGAAAATTTAATGAGCATCAAAGAATCTAAATGAAACCCAAATTATTATACATCAGAAAATGAGAACATCACTACTAAAATAACTATGCTGCGTATTGTTTTACCATTGCTTACATTTTAAATTCTATATGTCTATCAATTTTACTAAATGTTTACCAAATTTAGAACGCTCAAGTTACGCGTCCGTGCTGTACATAATAAATGTTCGCGCTATCCATTTATATTTAGTGTTTCTCAAAAAAACTATTTGTGCGTCAAATAATTATTCTATTACTCCAAAAATGAAAAATGCTCGCGCATCTTTCCTTGCCGCTTGCGCTTCCAAACAAGAGGCACGCGAAAAAAGTTTTGTACAATGTCAATTCAGGGCTCTGTAATTTTTTTTAAAAAGCACGATTAGAAATTACCACTAAAAGAAGTTTTACGTTTTACATAATGCAAGCCAATTACAGCAAAGCGTTTATATGTATATTACAGAAATCAATATCTTTTTTTGTGCAAACCACTTCTATTTTTACTCTTATTTTCCTTGTCCTAGCACACGTACATCTATAATTTTGCATAAAATTATTTACCATTTGCACAACATTTTATTGCTTGTGTATTTTTGATCAACAAATAGTATTTTTAACTGCTAAATAACATAAGACACTGTCGAAAATTAAATATCTGGGTATTATGTTAGAATTAAATGCGGAATAAAATTTGGTGAACATTTAGTATTTATGGTCAACAAAAGTTATTTTGGTCAACAAAATATATAAGAGGCCAGCATTATGTCAATATTTAGTTGTCGCTTTAAGATTATGTATTTTCTTAATTTCGGTGAGCATTTAGTATTTTTGGGAAATAAAAGTATTTTTTTTGTATGAAAATATTGGTTAAATTTGGTAGACTGTTAAATACGACCCTTTATTTAATTTTAAATGTTGCTTTAGATTTGACCACTTTGCCCCAACTGTATATAAAAATTGCCAAAACGCTTAAAGGAAATCATGCTGCATTAAAAAAGTTGCGCTTAGAAAGTTTAGTTGAGGGCTCCATAAGCGAAGCGATTCGCCCGGCGCCTCCACCATTTCGCTCCTGTAGGTATTGAATGGATGCCAACGTTACAGTTTTGATTGCTGATAAGGTTAAAAATAGTTGCTCCCAGTTTCTTCCTCTACAGACAGCAACAGGTGATTGTTTATCATTTTTTTACAACAAACGATAATAGTTTTATCTTTGTAATTAAAATCGTAAGTTAATAACAACCATTAGGCTGGCATTCCGCCATATTAATATTTGATTTGCTTCTCGACGTTGTGCGCTATTGTTAAAGAACCATGGCCTGGTTAAATTTTTTTGGCAAGTTTTCTCGCTTTTTACTCTCCAGTCCTCGAACCGACAAATTGAATGCACATAATACTTGCAAAACATGACGCGTAATAATTGCGGTAGCCACTACAAGCAAACTGAAGTGTAATCAGAGGTGGTTTAGTTAAAATTCCATTAAGTAAATCCTGACATAATGCAATCATATTCGCTTCGTTTGCTCAACATTCCAATCGAAGCGGAACCAAGTCATAACATTGTTCAAACCTTTGCGATGTTAACAAAACAACTGGCCAGCAGAAAAAAATTTTTTGATTGAGCATCAATTTTTGAACCGCGGAAAGATTGTTTGTTACCAAAACGAAAATGTCAGTTGTTGCCGGTAAATTCCGCCACTTTTAATTTGTGTCTCTTGTAAGTAATTTGTTGAGGTTCTTGCCTCCCTGTGGCGCACTCTGACTCATTTAGCTCTATTCAAAAGTAAATCGATGCGGCATTGCTTGGCTCCTTCCCAAAAATTATAAGATTTGTTTCGTTTTTTAAGTGCGCGCCTTGTCGTTGTACAAAAAATATATCTCGCGCTTAAACAATTTCAAAGCGTGACTAAGTTAACAAATCCCCGATTTAAATGGGATGAGGATGTGGCGGTAAAGTGTTGCATAATAGTCTGCAAATTGGGCTGTGCAGGCATTCCTTTGTTATCGTCGTTTACACGGTCGTAATGAATGGTCGAGCAACAAACTGCCACTATTTTTGTATTCATCCTTTAATTAAATTATTCATACAATGCGCTGTTGCATAATTCGCCTAACTCGTTCAACTTGACCAAGCTAAGTGCCGCTACCGACAATTAAATAATTAGAAAAAAATTACCCGGCAACATTTTCTTTCCTATTAGTCCGCTATTTATTTACAACTGGAACTTGAACCGCCAGTCTTTCCATAAACCGGCACTTAAGTCTTAACTACAGGTAATTATAGCATTTTTCGTTGAACCCACTTTTTTCGGGATGATGAACTGCAGTAGCCACATGGAGTGTTTGAGTTTATTTCGGTAATGAGTGGATTTCGGGAGTTCATGCTATTATATGGCCTTGCGGGTGTTTTGGCGATTAGCAGCACTTTTATCCCAAAATAGAGGTTTCCGCAAACCTACAATTTGTTGTCATAAGCGTTTCGGGCCAAACAATGCATGCAAGACGGCCCACCTATTAGAGCACTTGGTGAAGATCAGCACTGGGATCCCCGACAAAGCGTTTCGACCGCGTCGCTCCCAAAGCGACCGAAAAGCTTCAATGTCGACCTAGTCGACTTACATTTCTATCGGTTAAACCGAGAGTTCCGAGAGTCTATCGCTTTTTTTAGTCGTTTTGAAAGCGACGCGGTCGAAACGCTTTGTCGGGGATCCCAGTGCAGGTTGTTTTTGAATGACATTGGTATTAATTGCTGAGGGCTGAGATTTGGCGCATTTGGTCTCTGGTGCTGGGCATGGGGAGTTTCACCCATCTAATTTTGGTGGTTGTTTCAGATCCTGCAAAATTTGGGCAAAGTTGACAGGACGGCCGACGAAATCTTCGACGAACACCTCCAGAACTTCACGCGGCAGCAGAATGCGGCCAATAGGATACAGAAAGAATTCAACAACTACATTAGATGCGTACGAGGTGAGTCCGTCGCTAATTCCGCCCCAATTTCCTAAATATCGTCCTGCAGCCACCCAAGCGGCGTCGAAGACGCTCCTGGAAGCGATCGGGGAAACGTACGAGAGCCAATGGACCGGCCACGACCTCCTCTACGTCCAGACGCAGTCCATCGACATGTTATGGCAAGATTTCAGTCACAAATTGGCCGATCAAGTTCTCCTTCCCTTAAACACGTACCAAGGTCAATTTCCCGAAATGAGGGTAAGTTTTCCGGTTTTTAACGTTCGCGTTTATCAAGTCGATTTTCAGAAAAAGATCGACAAAAGGGGACGGAAACTGGTCGATTACGATAGTCAAAGACACAGTTTTCAAGCTCTACAAACCAACATGAAGAAACGGGACGAAGGGAAAATAACGAAAGGTCGCGAACAACTCGACGAGGCGAAGAGGACGTACGAAATGTTGAATTCCGAACTGCACGACGAGCTTCCAGCTTTATATGATTCCAGAGTTCTCTTCCTCGTAACAAATTTGCAGTCGCTTTTTAACGCTGAACACGTTTTCCATTCGGAAACTTCGAAGGTAATTGCCGAACGTAACCCATTTTTCTGAGCATTCCAAGAATAAACGGCGGTAGCGCCCGTAAATAGGTCGCGTGAACCGTGATCAATTTAATCTCGTGTCGCCAACTTTTTAAACTTATTAGTGATTCATGCGATTGTTGTTTTAGGTTTTCGGTGAATTGGAGGCCATTGTCGATAAGCTAGCGACCGACAGCCAGCGAGGGTCGTATAGTGTTAAGAAAACGAACGGTTCTTCTAGTCTCCCCCGTCCCACGAACAACAAGAACTCGTCGCCCCTTATCATAAACAATATTTCGACTGTAAACTCCCCTCATCGTAAGTGTTGCCGTTATTGCAATATTGGTTCACACCTAACTAGTTGTTCTGTGTTCTGGCTTGCACACAATCCTCAAATTGGGTCAACCCATCTAAGAATTTGTGGTCTCAGGTAGCCCAACAAGCCAACTAGTCCAGACATTTTAAATAAATATATGTACCAAATAAACTAGCAAATGTTCATTATAGAACATTAATAAAACACTGTACTTAAAATGCCGTCGAAGGGCTTCCTATTAAAGTGCCGTTAATGCGCGCGCAACACGCAAGTGAAAGACGAAGACAAAGATTGAACACGCAACGGCTAGCGAGGTTGATAGAGCCGTGGACAACCGGTGGCCTACCATAGACAGTTCTCGGGTTCAAATCCTTGTTCGAACGATACTTTTATTTGGGAAAAAGAAGTGTTACGCAAGGTCAGTTCAGGCCCTGTAATTTTTTTTTAAATCACCATTTAAAATTACTACTTCAAAAGACTTTTAATCTTTTTCCTTGCCCTAAAACACTGAAGTGCCGTCATATGGATTAACGGCACTTTAAGGCCAGCGTTAATAAAATACATAAATAATGTAATACTTCATTGTAACTCAGGAGGTAATGTCTCTGAGCGAAGACTGGGAATTTTGGTTCTGGGCTTGCCTTAAGGTTGGAGTATAACTCGTACTTCGTAAGTTAAAGTACTTAAATACGAAATATAGTTACTGCACAATCTTAAACTAGTATCAATAGAACGGGAAGAGTCCAAGCCCAATTGTTTTTTTGTCTTGATCGAAAAGTCTTAAAATGCCTGGACTAGTGTACGTGTTTTGGGAAAATCCAACGGTCAGCTCGTTGGGGCGCCTGCATCTTTGCCGTAATTGGTCATTTTAGTGGACAGTAAAATTGGTCATTCATTAATGGACGGAACCACGTTAATTTTTCGAACACTGATCTAAAGATTCATTCTAACCAGTCTTGTCGTTCTCATGTCGTGTTAAAAATTAAAATCGTGTGTGTGTTTTGCAGCTGACGACCTTACACAATCCCCAACTAAAAAAGACTCCCCCAAAAGTGAAACTACGCAACAAGCCATATATGCTAACGACCAGTCCCCTCCGACTACTCCCGTGAAAGCCGATACACCCCCACCGGCCAGTCCGGCTCCGACAACTCCCGTCACACCCACCTCCAAAAGTGCCCCTCCCGAAGTCAACGGGGCCACGACGCCCGATGGTAAGCCTCCTTCTTCCCCCGAATCCAGCACGCCTCAAGCTGCTAACGAGAAAGCCAGTATTAACAATGCCCAAACAAACAATAAAAATGTCGAGGAACTCTACGACATCCCCGTTGGTAAGTAGCGTAATTTCGCATGGTACCGTAAACTAGTTCAAACTGTACAGAAAACACTTGAAACTAAAAAAATAAAGTAGCAGCTAATTGGTCGTTGCAAGTAAACACCTTTTCGGTGATTTCCTTTCAATGAAGCGCCAATACCGAAACTGTGCTTAATTTCAACTTCAAATAATTTTTCGTCCAAGTCACTAACGCGGTCAACTTGCAGGCGCTAGCACTGACAATTTACCGCCCGGAGTCCTGTACAGGGTGAAGGCGACCTACAAGTACAACAGGGAGGACGTGGACGAGCTGTCCTTTGACGTCGGCGATCTGATTCAAGTGATCGAATACGACGATCCAGAGGAACAAGTAGTAGGTTTGTTGCCGTTAAAAGTCGTTGCTAATTCGTTGGTTTCAGGAGGAGGGGTGGTTAATGGGACTTAAGGAGACCACGGGAGAAAAGGGGATGTTCCCGGCAAATTTCACTCGGCCTGTTTAGAGATTCGTTGCGAATTCCCGGAATAATTTCAGCATCTGACGAATAGGACTTTTAGTCTGTTTATTATAAAAAAAAAATGAAGTGCCTTACTATTCATATTATAGGAAAGTGTTTTTTTTTCGTTTTCTTAGTTGTATATTTTTTTACAATGAATGCTCACTCTTAATTTATTCAAAGCGTTTTTTGGAAAAATTGCCAACTTGTCTCAAAAATCAAGATCTGAATTAAGATTAGTTTTAATTGTTAAAAAAATATCGCGTTTCTTTAGGTTGTTAAGTACAAATTTTAAAACGTTAATTGTGGACATATTTAATGCTTGCTCATTTAGTCTAATCGAACTTTCGAATATACTTATACGAATGTAACATCAGCGACTAATCTTTTACCCTACAATAAGTCTTACATTTATTTAATGCATTTTCTCGGTATTTCCGCACGGTGACAGAGTTGTGAACATTTTTATTTTTGGCGCTTTTCGCTAGTCGCCCAAAATTTCTCACAACACTAGATTCATTGAAAGCGTAGGTAGAACCTAGGGGGAAAAATACTCGTAGGGAGAATCAAAATATTTCCATTTTCGTCCTTTTGGGATCAAAACTTCAGGTGCCAATGCGCTATTTTTGTTTTTTCGTCTGTTTGTCTTCGATCAAAAATCGTCAAATCGGTACTCTTTAGATGACTTTTCAAGGTATTTGTAAATATAGATACCTGCACTGTTTATACAATCGTAATTGTTATAAGTTTCCTTTTTGGAAATGTTCATATTGTGCCTTAAATAATCAATTATACCTTGTTATTCTGTTTACATCTAGATTAGGTTTGCTGTTGAGGCGAAGGAATGTTATTTGTATTAGATACTCTTGTACAATAAGTGTAACTTATTTTTACTCAGTTAATTATGTTTTAATATTTTATTATCTTTATTAACTAATTTTAAGTAGAGTGTATGTTTGGATTATGTTAAAATAAATATAATTACTGAACTTAACGATGATTACACCCTCACAGCGACTTATTGTCATAAAATGTGATGGGGCTAGTAGTACATACAAAGAAAAAATTAAAATTGTGCTTTATTTTGATCTTAACCTTCTATTGGATTTTGAAGTAAAACAAAAAGTGTAACGTCTCCAAAGTCCCCAAACTTACTTCTATTTAGCTTTAAAAAGTTTGGTTGAGATCGCAATTCTATGTGAATTTGATTTCTTTTCAGTTGGATGATGAAGAGGTCGTTTAATATTGATAATTTTTAATTGGCCGATAATTTGTTAAGTGTCAAGTTAAAGATAGGGTTTCTGTAAATTAGTTGAACGCTTAATCCACGCCTCCGCATGTGTGATAACGTAGTATTTTTTCACTTATCACATCCGGTTCAACGTATCAAAAACCTCAAGTCTGCAAACGGTAATTAAAGAAATCTTCAAAAGAACCCATAATAACCATTCCCAGCATAATTATAGATAATTATATGGTTTTTATGCAGAGATGATATTGATGTCGCTGAGTCTCCCAGAATTTTAATAGTTATGCAAAATGGTGGATGCGCCGGGTAACACGCTCTTTGCTCATTATTCACTCTATCACTAGACATTGAAGATGTTGGTCTTTACAAGTTTCTTAATTTTCTCATCTCTTATTTTCTAGTTAGCCAAATTCCACAGAAATAGGATAATATTCCACTGCGGACACCCTCTAGCACTCTAGCTGCTGAACCGTTTCTGGCGTAGTTCCCAGCGGCACAGCCTAAAATTGTTCTGTTTTTGAGGGGCCACCAAATCCGTCTTGTCATCGACTAAATGACCTCGGGTTTCATCGTCTTCGTTGATAAGAGTTCTATGAGGTGTTGACAAAGGCTTTCTTCATTTCTAAAAAGAAAGATTTTGCAGAATTAACTTGACTGATAAGGTCATTGATACAAAGGGATTTATCCTATAGCAGTACTCAATACGTTTGTCGACTAGGTTTTGTAAGACTTTCAGGAGATAATAGGGTCATAACATCTAGACCTAGAAACAAGGTATGTGAAAATCATAGTCCAGGAGGCAGTGAAGTCTCTTGGTACGAATTTTTCCAGTCAGCAAATATCAATAGAATTGTTCAGTTAGTAATTCTAAGCAATATTTTTTATATTTATTAGAGGGGGAGGGTAGGAGTTTCCAATGGGTTGAGGCGGAAAATGCCTCAGAAAATTTTTGAATTTGCGTACTATTATTTTCCAAGACATTTATTAATATTTTGTGCTTTAGCATGGTCATGGTAGTCCAGAAAAGCAAAACAGAACCATGAAGGGTTTTCTTTCTTTACCAAATGGTACTAAACAATTGAAAGTGCATTATTTCAAGATGGCGGCCCTCCTTTCCGTAAGTAGATAGCCGCGATGGTAAGTGTAAACGTTAAATAATCGCATTACATAATGCTCGACCGCAGCATTGCGGCCGCGTGCAAAGATGGAAATTTGCGGCTTCTCCCGATGTTTGTGTTTGGGCGATTTTCCGGGTAGGTCGCGGTTTTGCTGCGAATCCCGTTTGAATCCGTCGAAATTGGCGCGCTTGGGCGACTTCCTGTTGTGCGTGCTCACCATTCACCAATCGCCTGGTACTACATACAGGGCAGCGCCATATTGACAAGAGGCGGCTGCTGTTTGTCGTGAAATGGATTTTTAGTGGATGTGCACAGTGGTTCGGTGCAGTTACGTTCCGGAATAGGTGGATGATACCCCGTGCGGCTATGGTTGTGAGTGGTTGAAGGTCCAGGGGGCTGTGTCGCGTGTTCGGAGCCGCTTCGTAACCTCAGCCGTGGCCGCGGTGGACGGGCACTAGACCACCCCTAACGGCCTTAATCCCCTTACGGCCGTACGTGGATGAGGCTTCACCAATCTAGTTACCCTAACAAGATTAAATTGGGGGCCAAAACGAGTATAAGAGCATGCCGGCGGTCCGACCTCAGCACCACACCCAGCCAACTGCGATGGTCGCCGCTCTAGGAAGTGTCACTCTGTAGAGGTGTGTTTTGGTCTAGTCGGCGTGGATGGTAGCTAAGAGGAGTCCGGGGCCCCATCACCAAGAGCATGACCATGCAGTGTTGCCAGTCGGATGAGGCTAGGGAACAGAAACGCATCAACGCCGAAATCGAAAAACAACTCCGCCGAGATAAGCGAGATGCCCGACGCGAACTCAAACTCTTGCTGCTCGGTGAGTTTTTTCGTTATTTGAGAAACCCGCTTTTCACGGTTTCCTCACGTGGGCCCGACGTCCGGACGCCACTGTCCCTGCCACCCCTCCCGCACCGGCCGACCGCCGCCACCGGCACCGCCAGCCGCGATTTGCCCCAACGCCGCACACCGCGATCCGTTCAAAGAGCCAGCACCATAGGCGGCGGCACGGTTTTCGCCGAAGGGGCGTGCAAAATAATAAACGTCAGTTTTTCGGCGTTGTTTCTGAGGGATGATTTTTGTGGTTACGAATTCTGAGATATAAAAACGATTTTGGTCCTACCTAAACAACTTTTCATTTGTTATCCAAAGCTTTTAATGTTCAATCTGACCACTTTCATTAGACAATTCGCTTTTTGACCCTAATACAGTGTGATGAAACAAATTCACATAAGAGTGCCTTGGGAAAAGACTCGCCTTCATGTGTTTATCTACTGAGTTCTGTCACTTGAGCTGACGGCTAAGAAGGAGAAAATTTACAACAATTTCTTGAAGAAAAGCAGATTTTATTGGATTTTAGCGTTTCTGGAATCAAGAAATGCATGCAGTGTCGAAAAATGCTTGAAATCTCAATTCCACACCAAGAACTTGGACCGGGGTTCTGTAAATGATCGTACGTCACCTATGTTGGCATGCCTGCAATTTTATCAGTTTCGTAGTTCACTTTGACATTTTCATAGAAATAAAAAATTTATCTCGCAATTAAAAAATGGCCTTATACTAATAAAATTTTTGATAAACACTTCCATAGTACGCCAATGAATATTGGCAGCTACAGTTGATGATACAGTGACGTATCATTATTTGGAGACATCCTGTATATCTAATGAGATAGTTCACAATGATGAAGCACCACAGAGTCAACGCTACTGATTTGGACTTCCAAAGAGGAGGGTCACTCAGTTGGTAGCGTAAAATTTGTGAAAATGTGTGCATTTAATTTGCATGACACTGCACTGGTGTCACCTGACCGGTGCAAGGCCGACCAGTGTAATCTCCTCACTAATAAATTGTCAATCGGCCTAATGTGCCCCAAACGCGCTTAATCTGGTCTGATTAGTCGCCATTAACAAATCCGGATTTGCCCAGGTGTTATCTGGTCGTGGAACGAATTTTCCACTGACAACAGAATCGTTACGCAACAAGGTACACGTAGACATTCGAAGCTTATCTAGACACTTGCAGTACAGTCGATAGTGGATCTAAATCAATCAATATCATTGGCACTTTGACGAAACGCAACGAACTCCGCCTGAAGACAATTGTTGATATTGCCAACAGATGGAACTTGATGGACAGAGCAACAATAACTGCCATTGAGCGATTTGTTGTTGAGATATAGACATTTTGGAAATGTTAAAAGGTAGATCCTCCTTCTTTGGATCAAAAAATTTTGTATGTGACTATAAAAAGCCGTGCTTAAATACAGTCCACTTTAACTTTCAGGTGCTGAAACGATAAGATTTGGCGAACAATTCCTGAAGCCATTGAGAGATTTGCCGATGGTTTGTTGAAATTTTGCGATTCTGATGGCGAACTTTTGTGCCACCTTGACAGTTGGGCAATTCTAGCTGTTTACCTCGGTAAACAATTGGCGAATGAGTTTTTAGTGATAAACAGCGATTCGGGCTAAAACTGGCCGTTGTCTCATCGCTTTTATCCGACTGTTGAAGATTTAACGAAGGACATCCGGAAAGGTTCCTGCTGCATTAACAATTGACCTTTCTGCAAATGGATCTTAACTTCTCCGAACTCTTTGTTCTATGTCCGCACTAACCCATCGGCAATTTGATTTTTTCGTTCCCCGCAATATCGTGCACGCGGCCGGATTCGCCACCCCCCGTCCACCTTTATTTCGCCCTTTCGGCGGGCATTCCCCTTCGTCAACTTGCGATTCCTTGAATTTCAATTTTCCGACGTAATTACGTACACGCGATGAATTGTCGTGGGAACTCCACCTCGTCGACGTAGTTTCCTTGCATTTATAATATCGAAAGCGGGCGTTTTTATTAACATCATTGGCTGGCCATCATCATTTTGTAAACATCGCCGTTGTTCGGGTGATAATTTTAGCGAGCACCAAGGGTAAACTGATTTGGGACGTACAAACAAAGATACTTTCGGCCCGTTTCTCGCGGTCGCCATTATGTTAATTCGAGCGGTAATGGCGATTAAACGCGCTTTAATTACACGTTTCCTTTATCTTGACCGGCGAATTTCGCCTAATGAGAACGGATATCAACCAAGTTGGCGCTACCGATATGGCGCGTTCACATGACTCCATCCAAAGTTTTGACTCGAGAACGATTTCGCTCAAAGATAAACACTCAACAACACCGAAATAGACCTGACGGAACTCGGATGCCTACTCGCCTCTTTTTCTCTAATCAGCAATTAACGTCGTTATCAAATCGGAGATTGAGGCGACCCTCTCAATTTTGACGTCGCCCATCGATCACACGAAATTTTCCATATATTTCGCGTCACGGTCACTGCCCGGGATCAGGTTGGCAGCATTAGTCCTCCAATGCTGACGTCACGACTCTTATAGGAACTTAAGTTGGCAGCATTGTTACTGTAGTACTGACGTCACGACTCTCAGAGGAAGTTAAGTTGGCAGCATTACTTCTGCATTGGTGACGTCACGGGTCTTGCGCATGCGGTGTTATTTCCTTCAGTTCCTAGAGATGATGTTAGATCCTCTTAATCAGTTTCCAGATTCCTGTCGTCTTTCGTTGGATTTATTGTTGATCGTCGTCTATGTTACAGGTACTGGAGAATCGGGCAAATCGACCTTCATTAAACAGATGCGAATCATTCACGGAGCTGGCTATTCCGATGAAGACAAACGAGGTTTCATCAAGTTGGTCTACCAGAACATCTTCATGGCCATGCAGAGCATGATCAAGGCTATGGATTTTCTAAAAATTCAATATGCCGAGTCTTCCAGTCAGGTGAGTTTGTCGACAGAGGAAGGCAGTGACAACCCAATAAAAATGTTTTGGAACGCGTGTTTGTCTTTTTTTGTAAATAATATGCAGTTGACTAACGAAACGCCGCCAGGTGGCGTTTTTTTTTTTATACCTACAGGGTTATCCAGAATGGCTGAACGTGCCGCTTACTTGCCATCATACTTTCGCTTTGTCGAACTCTACCTACTCTGAGACGTGCTAATGGCAGTGTGACGTACATTCCTTCCATTTTTTAAAGAAATTTGGTTCTACTGATTCCTGAGGTGGCACGTGTTTTGGCTTTAGTATTTAGTGTTGGAAAATTCTGGTTCTTGATCAAAAGAGTGAGAATAAGCGTAAAAGCTGTTAAAACACGTGCTAATGAATGAGCAAAAGATTTTGGATACCACTAACAGTTGACAAACGTCAGAAGTGTGTTTAATGAAACAAATTGAAGAGGCGCTACACTGACGTCACGTTCACTATTGTGGATGACTTTGTATAAAGAGATACCAGAAAACCTTTTTGTTATCAAATTGATAATATTGAAAGAATTAATAACGATTTCCAAAAGATAGTAATAAACATAGAAGGAAAATCATAAATATACAGGGGGAGCTATGTAAATTAATACAGAATTATATTGAGTTTTTCATGTCAGAAGCCTAAAAAATTGACTCCAGAGGGCCGTGATAAAGACTTGAGAGTAATACCGCTTTTGAAGTTTTTTAAGAATTTTTTGCAAAGTTGGGAACTGTAAAAAAATTTAATTATATGGCGACAGAGGGCGCTTTTGACGTCAAGTGATGCGAGGTTGGGGTAAAGGAAAGTAAGAAATCCTTAATGGGAATCTCTGAAAGTACAGAAGATGTGAAGAATTTTTGTTCCGTGCCTCATGAAGAAAAGTACAGTAAGCCACTTTATGCCATAGAGTAACTTAGGTGACAGTTATTGTTTTAACGTTTGGCCTATTATTTTCCTGCATATTATTGTCTTTCGTTTTTGAATTAAACCACCGTTTGTTTTTCTGATGATAGTAACAATTGGACTGAAGTTGAAATTTTGAGTTGCAGGCATTAGGGGCTCTATTTGGCGCGTGCTGTTTCGGATCACCCAGGCAGGTAATTTGCCTATGGGGTCGAGGGTCAATCATTTGAAGCCCCAACGGTCAGTCAGATCAGAGCGTAAGAAAAGAGTAGCACATACTTCTAATGTGTGTATACTGGACAGGGCACAATAGTAAACGTAAATAGGCCAGTGAATAGAGACATGATAACTAAAAAATTTAACAAAAATTCTAACATTTTTTAAACTTTGCCGTGTAATGTGTAACGAATCGAAACGAAACTATAAATTTTGCAACTCGATTAAAGGTCGGCATCATTGTGCAAATTGGAAAAATTTAAATTAAGCGATATCTCGACGAAAAAAATTATAACATCGTTGCAAACTCGATAGAGTTTTCATTACAATATTCAAAATGCACAGCGAAATTTGCAGGAACTTATGAATTAGGCATAATAATTAATTATCATTAATAACATTTTTTCATCTAATTTTCCAGCAAAAATATTAATTAAATGCTTGCAAAACTACAATCAACTTGCTAAAATCGCCTTACAAGACTCTGTAAATTTGCAACTCTATTCGGTGACGGCATGGTCCATTTTTTATAATTTACAACAAAATCAATAGTTATTTACGTAAAAACGATTCGAAATAAACGTAAAGTGTGTAGATGTCAATTACAAATGACTGCATTCGTAAATGTTTATTAATGATAATTAATTATTATGCCTAATTCATAAGTTCCTGCAAATTTAGCTGTGCATTTTGAATATTGTAATGAAAACTCTATCGAGTTTGCAACAATGTTATAATTTTTTTCGTCGAGATATCGCTTAATTTAAATTTTTCCGATTTTCACAATGATGCCGATCTTTAATCGAGTTGCAAAATTTTATAGTTCCGTTTCGATTCGTTACACATTACACGGCAAAGTTTAAAAAATGTTAGAATTTTTGTTAAATTTTTTACCTACTCACTGGCCTAAAAGGGGTCGATAATTTAAATAAATTTCACTCTTGATATATTTACAGTTGAGAAGGGACAAGCAGAAAGTTTAAATTTCTTAAACAGATCAACTAAAAAATTAATTTTAGTAATTTTTGAAAAATTATATAGAAGCGTTTTCCTACAATAGTGCCAATTTTTTTTACCGTTTTTAACTTTTATCGCATCTAACAGCTTCCTAATCTCGGTAGTTGCCAAGATTCCCATACAGTCTCTGTTCACCAGTAGTATAGTTGAGGACTAGCTGGGTGCCACTAAGATCGAAAGAGCCGGATGCCCCGCTCCAGCGGTAGAACTGATGTGGTGTATGCCAAAAGTTGCTTCACGAGGGTGAAATGGCCGGCCTTCCTTAAGAAATTTGGTTCCGTAGCCGACAATAAGTTTTGGTAATTTTACAGACACGACGGAACGTCGAAGGTTATGTGAAAACGTTAACGTGCTGCTCAAAATTATTTTTCACTTACGTGGATGTGGTCTTGGCGGCGGATTTTAGACAGTTGGACAACTGCGCCGATTGTTACGTCACGATTAATAATTACCTGGACACGCACAACGTGTATGACATAATTTAATTTTTTTGCAGGGAAAAGCCGAATTAATCAAGGATATCGATTACGAAACAGTCACCACTTTTGAAAACCCATACGTAGAAGCTATCAAAGATCTCTGGGGCGACCCGGGTATCCAAGAATGCTACGACCGCCGTAGAGAATACCAGCTTACAGACTCTGCCAAATAGTAAGTTGGCCTTCTCCACCCCCATCTCGACTAATATCTCTCTCTTCATCTACACACACGAAACACTATTCTTGATAACCACCACTATTCAAAAAAAACGTTAATTTTTTATTCATCTACCACGTGGTTAAGGAGGGTAGTGTTTCTTTCTTAATCTGTAGTCCCATCCGATCCGTAACGATAACTTTCGCGACGACGGACCGATCAGTTTTTTTTTTTAATTTTTACCGCGAGCCACCTCGAAGCGTTTTTAGTTTTGCCACGAACCGAACGGGGAGAAAGTGAAGAGAACGGCGTTGGCATTGAGGGCTCGCAAAGGGTAAGTCCGAATCTAACCGAAATAAGAAGAGTTCAGATGAAAGTCGGTAATGAGAATTGCCGATAGAGGGCGTCACGGGAGCTGAAAATCAGCTTCAATGCGTAGCGCAAACCGAGATCTTCCGCTAAAACTAAAACTAGACTTGCTGAAATGGCGGATTCTTGGTGTCGTACGATTTACCTAATCTTTTGGGACCATCCACTTGTCACTGCACCGTCTAGGGAATGATTGCAAATTCTTTTAATTGCTCGCACCCATCTGATGAAAGGCCAATTGCTACCATTAAGGTGCCTTACGAAAGCACCAAAACAGCAACATCTTCTTTTCCAAAAGTCTTTACGAGAACGAGAAGAGCTAGAGCACAGCCGCTTCTGCACTACTTCTGGCCAATAGCAAAGCTGCTGGAGCATCACTTTTTTGTCTATAGAAATAGAATCTTTCTTCATCTTCTATAGTATTTATATAGTTTTAGGACCAGGCGACGTGAGCTAAAACGTCCAAATCTTCCATTTTTTTTTTTTGGTAGAATTTCTTTGGGTGAGGTGTAAATGTGAGAAATTTTAATGCATACATGACTTGAGTGGAAGTGGCGGGGAGGTTAGTTTAGGTGCAGTTGAATCGAATGGAATAAGAGCTGTATTGGCGTTGGTCTGTGGGCCTCTCGGTGCTGTAACTCGTCGTGAATCTGGTGTAACGGTGTGTGCCTTGCAGCTACTTGATGGAAATAGACCGGGTGGCGGCGCCGGACTACCTGCCGACTGAGCAGGACATCTTGCGTGTGCGAGTGCCCACCACTGGCATCATAGAGTACCCGTTTGATCTGGACGAGATCAGGTTTAGGTACGGTCGGCATGCCAACTCGCGCCTCTCTAACACTGGTGTGCCACGTTTTTTTTTTTTTTTTTTTTCGTTATTTATTTTTTGTAGCACGGCGTATTACGGGAGCACTCACATTCACTTGTGTAATTTATATTAGCTGGTTTGTGTCTTTGTGTTGGCTGCATGTTGCATGCTTATGTTGGTTGCAGCTATCTTAGCGACCTGGAGCGAATAAGAGCTCCTGACTATCTGCCCACCGAACAGGACATCCTCAGGGCACGAGCGCCTACGACGGGCATCATAGAATATCCTTTTGATCTCGACTCCATAATTTTTAGGTATGATTGCACATTAAACGTTTTCTGTTAGTTCAAAATGATCGCCGCCAAACAAAATTGTTCGGTTTTAAGGTCCAGTATACATACTTCTTTATTACGCCACTCAACTATCAATTGTCGCTTTCTATTTCACCTAGCAAGTTCCAAAGTGTTTTGCCACTGCGATTAGGTGAGGTAGGAAATTACTGTCAAAATTTTAGCCCAGAGACAACCCAAAGTTAAACAAATTCTGAAGACAGGTAAAAGTTGTTATCTTAAGCTTTTGTACACTATAGGAGCACTAACTATTAATGCAATTGGCTTATTTTTAAGTTTAACCGATATTCGTAGTATTGTCTCAAAACGTGTTGCATGAATAAAGAAGTATTAAACGAAACAATAATTATTAGAGCTTGCGAGTTGTAGTGTAGCTTTCAGTGGTTGACTAATTTCGGTAAATTTACCTCGCCAAAGACGTTTTCACCAACAAAAACAACCACTGTGAACAGTTTTACCGTCACCTTAAATGTAGCTTGAGACATAACAAAATAGTCGGTAACTATACCAAGAAAAATATTTGCTTTTTCTACTTGTTCACTGAAAAAAGATAAAACTAGTTTTTTGGCGGCATTGAAACTGTAGCTGTGACGTCATGTCAGTAGCAACAAAAATAAACTGCAATGCTGATGACGCAGTGTAGACTGGCCGCTGGGGGTGTGGCTTCAACGGTTGGTGGAAGCGCCATTGGGCGGGATTGTTAAAATTTTTTTTTTCGAAATTTCAATTCAATAATTTTTTGAGACTCCCATATTTTGTTAAGTTTTTTTTCTGTGAAAAATTTTTGTTTTGCATGGGAGGTTCTGTTGCTTGTCAAAACTCTGGCCGTCACGTAACTAATTGCGCTTTGGTTTCCAGAATGGTAGATGTTGGCGGGCAGCGATCGGAAAGAAGAAAATGGATTCATTGTTTCGAAAACGTAACATCTATCATCTTTTTAGTAGCTTTAAGTGAATACGACCAGATTCTCTTCGAATCAGAAAATGAGGTAATTAGCCGATACGGACGGTGACGTCACAGATTAACGTCCGACTTGTTGCAGAACCGCATGGAAGAATCGAAAGCACTCTTCAAAACCATCATTACCTATCCGTGGTTTCAACATTCGTCGGTTATTTTATTTTTAAATAAGAAGGATTTGCTGGAAGAAAAGATCATGTATTCACACCTTGTAGATTATTTTCCAGAATATGATGGTAAGTTCATTTTCGGAACGCGTCGTCAGGAGTAATGAAATTATTGTTGATGATTTTAAATGAAGGCGCTAAACAGGATGATGTCGGAGCGAGAGAGTACATTTTGAAACTGTATCTAAGGGAAAATCCCGACCCAGACCGCAGTTGTTACTCTCATTTTACGACGGCAACAGGTTGACCGTATCGCTAAATTTGCTTGACACGCGGAGCTCAGTTTTCGAGAAATAATCGGCCAATCACAGTTTGTCAATGAAACCATTTGCAATGTAAATAAAAAAAAAAATATTACATCGACTTAAAGGAGTTTCAGTTACAGGAATCTTTAAAGTGCTTTTGTGTAAAGGGATGATCCTCTTAGGTAAAGCCCCGTTATAATTAGGTGGTCATCTGAAGCCTCACTTCACTTTTATTAATGTTGTTCCAAAAGTTAGCTGATAATTTTTGATCAAGTAGAATTTTTTTTGCAACTCGTATAAAAAAAAGTTAGAAAAATGGAATTTGAGTATTGATTTTTCTCCAAAATTGGGCTCCGTGGGGTCGCCCTTCCCGAGTAACCGCTTTAGTTTGGTCGATTTTCCCAGTCACGCAGCGCACCCTAGAGTCGTAGTGCTAATTATGTTCTGATTAGGTCCCCAACGAGATGCGATTGCAGCTAGGGAGTTTATTCTCAGGATGTTTGTAGACCTCAATCCAGACAGTGAAAAAATCATATACTCACACTTTACATGTGCTACAGGTATTTCTAGTTCGTAATTTTATCGCTTCTAGCTTCCTATTGCGATGTTACGTTTCGGTGTTTGTGTTAACAATCATTTCTTTTTGCATGCAATCAAATGGAATGGATCTTTTTTTTTTTTGGTTTTCGTTAACAGACACTGAAAATATCAAACTTGTGTTCTGCGCTGTCAAAGACACCATCATGCAAACAGCACTCAAGGAGTTCAATTTGGCCTAAATTGAGCTTGTAAATGTGACAACGTGAAGCTTTAATTTCTCAGTGGAGCTTTGTGAATTGTGCATGGCATTATTTTAAACAAATTGTACATAATAAACTGATTCACTATTGTTATCTCATTTAAGTGAAGCATGATTCATAATTACAATAATTGTTCTTAACTCGACTTCTGTGTTTGTATGTACTCTAACGTTGTAATGCATGTAAATAAACTGTCATTTTTTAACGTTTTAATTGTAAGGAAACTCTTCTAAATGGATTGAGATTGAGCCAAATCCGTTTTAAACAGTTTTCTTGGAGGTGGGGAATTTTTTGGGTTCTTTAATAGGAGACTCCACGCAGTTAAAAGTATGTGAATGAGTAAAATTTATCTGCGTACGGCCATCTTTAGAAGGGTAGATGATAGCAGTCCCTGCAAATAATGCCGGACTTGCTTGAATTTATTGTTGGAGAGAACATTTTGTGATGCTGGATGGAGCCTCCTTGGTTTTGTGTGACGTGGGCGAGGGGACCGGCCGTTGATGCTCTGTGGTTTTCAGATACCGAGAACATAAAGTTTGTATTTGCGGCGGTAAAGGACACGATACTGCAGTCCAACCTGCGCGAATACAATTTGGTTTAGGAGAGAGATGCGACCGTGATGCAGGTCTGGATCACAACTAAGAATAAACCAAGGACCCCATTGTGATGTTATTCTAATTTACTGTCGATTAAATTTATTTGTGTCCAAGTGTGCGCTTAGCTTAGTGGCTGCGTTGGAGTAAATCTAGTGCCATTTTACTAGTATGGTGTCCCTCGATGGATTAAAGCCAAAGTGTTTTTTTAACAGTGCGAAAGCATTCTGACTATGATTCATTATATAAATAGTATTGTTATATATAATATATTAAATTAATGTAGAAATTAGATTGTAAGACACTAAACTTTCCCCCATTATATTTGCAAATATTTTGAATACGTGCAGTTCTTTAAGAGTCGTCATAGCAGTTAAATTCATAGATCAAAAAATGCTTTTATTTGCATTGTGTCCTCTTTCAGTCAGATTTTGAGGTTTGGTCAACGTTTGACTGTTTGGGCGGCATTACGTAATTCAAGACTGCCAATGTCTATGAGAGCTATTTGCAGTAAGAGGGATGTATTCGGAAAGCGATTAACTGGTAATAAACTGTTAGTGGGCTTTCTTTGCGTATTGTTCCGTTAACTTACTATACTAATGGCAATTTATAAACATATATAGGAGCTTGGTTTTATGTGGGTAAGTGAATGAATGATTGATGAGTGTTTGTGGCAATAGTACATTTGTAAATCAATTCTTGTCAAAAGTATAGATTTTTTCTGAAGCGGCTCTTTATTTTTTTCCATCAACCTGTTATATCCTCTTAGAATTTCATTCAACCAAGAACAAGTTAGAGAAAATCTAATAATCCATTAAAATTTTAAATTACCCGCCATTGAACCTGCGCACTTTCCATTGTCTGTCAGATGGCGCCACTTTCACTCATTAAGCGTGAGTTGAGCGACGCCATCTTTTATATAACTTTCTTCAGTGTTGGTGCGGGCCCCCAGTCTCACTTTTTGTGTAATTCACAACTTATTGCGTTAAAATTCTGAAATTTAGTGCTATAGTTACGTTAGGCTTGCGTGAAGTCTTCGCCCCCCAAAACACCTACTTCAGCCGCGCTTTGGGGAAGTCACAAAATGGAATTATCCAGGTAAGTCCAGCTCCTCCTTCAAAAAAGCTTTCATGAGCATTGAACTGAATTTTCAGCTTATTGCCGGCCCCCACTCAGCCTGTTTGGGACAGGGACGATGATAGAAGACAGAAGCAGGCGTATGTCCGATCCTCGACAGCCGTCGTTACCGCCCAAAGCATCGCACCTCCTTACGGCAAGCGCCGAGGCTGGGTGCCCCGCGTCCACACAGATTACGGAGATGGCGGCGCTTTCCCCGAAATTCACGTGGCCCAATATCCTCTCGATATGGGCCGAAAGGGCAAAGAATCAACCTCGAACGCTCTCGCCGTACAACTAGACGCGGAAGGCAAAGTCAAATATGATGTAATAGCGCGCCAAGGCCATTCAAAAGATAAAATAGTCTACTCAAAATTGTCCGATTTGCTCCCTTCAGAAGTTCTAAACGATAACGACCCGACCTTACAAAAACCCAATCAAGAAGAGGTCGAAGACGTCACCGAGAAAACGCGCCAAGCCCTCCAAAGACTGACAAATTCGAAAATAGCGGCCGCGATGCCAGTGCGGTGCGTCGACAAGTTAGGACCCGCTGAATTTATCCGTTACACCCCCTCGCAACAAGGAGCCGCTTTTAATTCTGGAGCCAAACAGCGCGTTATTCGGTTGGTTGAGGCTCAAGCTGATCCAATGGAGCCTCCCAGATTCAAGATCAACAAAAAGATTCCGCGAGGGCCGCCTTCGCCGCCCGCTCCTGTTCTACACAGCCCCACTCGACGCGTCACCGTTAAAGAGCAGAAGGAATGGAAGATTCCTCCCTGCATTTCCAACTGGAAAAACGCCAAAGGCTACACGGTTCCGTTAGATAAGAGGTTAGCGGCCGACGGGCGAGGCTTGCAACAGTTGCACATTAACGAAAATTTTGCTAAATTGGCCGAAGCTTTGTACATAGCTGACCGGAAAGCCCGCGAAGCCGTCGAAACTCGCGCCCAATTAGAAAAGAAATTGGCCCAAAAGGAAAAGGAGCAAAAAGAGGAACATTTGAGGCAGTTGGCGCAGAAAGCTCGGGATGAACGGGCCGGAATCAAAATCGGGGTTTCAGGTTCTGACGTCAAATTGACCGATGAAGAGGAAAGAGAGCGCGAGTTGTTGCGTCAAGATCGCCATAAAGAGAGAGCGAGAGACCGGAATTTGGCTAGAGCCGCTCCTGATAAGCGTTCGAAACTTAAGCGGGAACGCGAACGGGACATTTCTGAACAAATTGCTTTGGGGATGCCGGCTAGGGGAGTTTCGTCAAATGAAGTGCAATTCGATCAGCGATTGTTCGGACAGGCGCAAGGTTTGGGACAAGGCTACGCTGATGATGAGGCTTATAACGTCTACGATAAGCCTTGGAGAGAGGGAGGTTCAATGGCAAATCATTTGTACCGACCGAGTAGAAACGTTGATAAGGACGTTTACGGGGAAGATTTAGAAAAGATCGTCAAAACGAACCGGTTTGTTCCCGACAAAGAGTTTAGCGGAACTGATCGCAGTGGAGGAGCGAGATCCGGCCCTGTTCAATTTGAGAAGGAAGAAGATCCTTTCGGTCTTGATCAGTTTTTGAGTCAAGCTAAACGCGCCAGTAAACGAAAGGAGCCCGAGACCAGGAAGGACGA
The DNA here is from genome assembly GCA_951805265.1 of Schizotus pectinicornis. Lineage (NCBI taxonomy): Eukaryota > Metazoa > Arthropoda > Insecta > Coleoptera > Pyrochroidae > Schizotus > Schizotus pectinicornis. Next base: position 27,358,786 of record OX638202.1, read on the forward strand.
CAGGGAGAAGAGGAAGAGAAGGGATTAAAGTTAAGAAATTGTTTGTACAGTTAGGCTAAATTTATATTTTTTTGTATGGATGTACTTTACTAGGAATAATAAATAAGTTAAAAAAAACAATTTGTAATTACGTATATAAGTTAAGAAGGCGCAACAAATGAAGAACATCTTGAAGTCACGTGTATTGCTCTACTTCCTAAAGTGGTTTCAGTAAGTTACGTCATGACTTGCAAAGCGGGCTAATCGTGAAGTTAGTCACAAGGTCTCATAATCAGAGCTCTCGACTCTTTATGGATTAATTTCAACTCGATTTACGCCTGGCAAGTAGGAGGAGCAGCGCAAATCGGTTGCGCTCAATTTCAATTGCAAAATGCAAGTTGCCACGAATTAAATTTAGCAGCGATATTTTTAAATCGGGCAGCTCAGTAGAATAAGAAGAGTAAAGGAACGGAATAAAGTCGGCGTAAATAATCGGAGAAAAAATTTAGATTTTTCATATTTTTATTTTGATATCGTTGTGTTGTAATGTTACAAGATTAAATAAATTTATTAAACTGTTACAACAATAGACGAATTAATATTTCCTAAACTTCCGCACCTTCCTCGCCGAATTCTTAAAAAATGGACCCAATTTCTATAATTTCACTTCATTGAGCTATAGCAGCGTTTGCTGCGATACTTGGACTATTGATAACTTCTCCTAGACTCTCCAGCAGTTCCTTCCTGTAATCGTCAAAGTCGCCCTCAACTTCATTGATAGTTTGATCTTCTATCACGTACAACGTACATTCAGTGTCCCTAAAATCAACAGAAAAAAAATCACACTCAATTCTGTGCCAGAAAACGTTTTCAAGTCATTGAAGCGCCCTCTACATGCATATTCCAGTACCGAAAAGCGACGTCACAATAGCGATTTTGAATAAAAAAAAACTTTTTCAAATCATTGAAGCGCCCTCTGCATGCTTATTTCAGTACCGAAAAGTGACGTCACAATTCGCTTGTATGAATTTGTCATACCTTATGAGACGTTCGTCGTGACTGACGATTATGACGCCGCCACTGAATTCAGCTATAGCTTCTCCTAACGCATCAATTGATTCTATATCTAGATTATTTGTGGGTTCATCCTAAAAATTGGCAACATTTTAAAAATTAACATTACCTCTTGATCAGGGAAACAAACCAAAATAAGAACGTCGGGGGCGTTAAGGCACAGTTCTGCTAAAGCCACTCGAGCTTTCTGTCCTCCGGACAAATCCTTCATTTTAATGGTGTGCGCGTGGCTGGCCAAACCAAAAGTACCCAACTGTTTCCTGGCCTTTTCATAAGGCAAATCAAACAATCGCATAAGATACTCGGAGGGGGTTTCTTCAGCGGTTAAATGTTCACCAGAATGCTGGTCGAACCTACCAATTCTCTACAAACAAAATCAACATTGACTCGACTACTTTAAGACTTTAAAGTTCTGGGGAATTTTCGACACTTACCAGTCTGTGATTTTTCCTAACTTCTCCCTTGGTCGGCGTCAGATCGCCGGTGAGCATTTTCAAAAACGTCGATTTGCCCACCCCGTTGGGCCCCACAATGGCAACCCTGCTGCTCATATCAATACCGAAATCAGTATCGACAAACAAAGGCTTCTGCTTCGGGTACGTGAAAGTGACATCTGCAAAATCGCGAAATTACCCTAAAGCTAGAGTGGAGGAATCCCCAAATTTACTGTGCAATCCCAAAACCGGCGGTTGTAACGGGGGAGGTTCCGGGAATGAAAACTTGACGAAATACTCTTTAGGCTTCTGAAGCAGTTCAGTGGGCGCCGTCTCCTCTTCCTGTTTCTGTATCTTTGTTCTGTTCTTTTCCTGTTTCCTAGTCAGGGCTTCCTTTTGTTTTTTCTCCTGTAAATAAATGTTGAACAATTGCTTCAACGGGAAACAAATAAATACGTACTGCAGCCTTTTTAGAAGAACCGTGAGATTTGAGCTCTTTCAGCCTTTTCTCCTGTTTCTCGTACTCCTTGATCATTTCCTTCTTTTTTTGTTGGTGCATTTTTTTGAACATCGAATAGTTACCTTTGTAATAATACAGTTTCTGATTGTCTAAGTGAATAATTTCGTTGCAAACATTATCTAAGAAAGACTGGTCGTGAGACACTATCAACAGCGTCTTTTTCCATACTTGCAAGTAACTGACGAAAAAATAATTATTAAGTATCACTACCTGATTACAATTCCGCATTGTACTCACTTGTCTAACCAGATAACCGCGTTCAAATCTAAATGGTTTGTAGGTTCGTCCAGGAGTAGAAGAGTGGGCTCTAAGTAGAGAGCTCGAGCCAGTGATACTCTCATCCTCCAACCACCCGAAAAGTTCTTAGTTGCCCTATCCTGCACAACGTAAGTCAATGCTATTAATTTTCTCCCCAATTGAAACTCACATTATTAATTTTATTAATTATTAATTTAGCTTTGAGACTCCACCTCCAATCTTTCATGATCTAATCAAGCGTTCAACTTTACCTGCATTTCTTTAGTGAATCCAAGACCGGCCAAAATCCTCCTCGCTCTAGGTTCCGCAGAATCCGCCCCAATGGCCTTAAGGTCCGCATACACGTCATTGAGTTGATCCTGGACGCTCAAATCGCCCCCGTTGAACGCCTCTTCAAGTCTCTTACACTCGTTCATCAATTCGGTCCTTTTCACGTCAGCCCTCAAAACGGACTCAACAGCAGAATAATCGTCAGCGACAACTTCCTGTTCGCAGTACAATATATCGATGTTGGGGGGAATCGAAAACGCCCTCTGGGCAAGATGTCGAAGTAGCGTCGTCTTACCGTGTCTAAACAAACAACTGTCACTTCAATCCCTCAGTTAAAGACTAACTTACCCATTGGGACCCACCAAACCGTAATGTCGACCTTGCGCGATCAACAAAGTCGAGTTCACAAACAAATCTTTACCCTTAGCGGCTATGCTAAAATTTTCGATTTTAATATCGACCGCGTTCTCCAAATGAGCCATTTGTCCTGCGGTTTTCTGCGACTGCGATACAGTGAAGTTACTGTCCAGTTCCGAGTGGCCTTGGCCCCCTTTCCGCAACATAGCCTCCATTTGTTTCTCGTATTCTTGTTGTTTCTTCAACTTTTTCTTCTCCTTGTGGGTAAGTTTCTTTTCGGAGGGTTCCTTTTTTGAATCGTCATCATCGTCGTCCTCAATTTTTAAAGTCGCCACTTCTTCAGTCACCGTCTCGGTTTCATCAACGAGTTTCTCTTCGATCTTTGCTACTTCAGGTTCATTTGTAATTTCGTCGTCACTAGATTCTTCTTTTGTTTTTTTAAGTTTCTTTTTAGATTTTTTCACGGCAACAACGTCTTCGTTCTCGGAAACGGCTTCATCATTAATGGACTCTTCCCCGTTCGTCGCTCCCTTGCCGTTGTCGTTTGAAACAGGAACAACTTCGTCATCTTCAGATATGGCTTCTTCTTCATCACTGAGTTCCTTCTTCTTTTTCGTTTTCTTTTTGCTCTTTTTAACGGGAACTATCTCTTCATCAGCTTCGGACAGTTTCAGCTCCACGTCGCTGCCTTTATCTGACCACTCATCTTTACCTCCTTTACCTGCCAAAAGAATTAGCACAAGAGTCTGAGAAAAGGAAATATTGACAAACCTTTCTTTGCGCCCTTCTTTTTCGGAACCGCCTCCGATTTCTGTTGAGGTGTAGGCTCGTCATCTTCACTTCCGGAATTATTCTGAGGTTTCTTCTTGGATTCTAAAAAAATAATTGCGTAATCGTCCTGCAAAATCTGGGTGAAAAATTACTTTTTTTGGTGGCTTTCTTTGCGATCGGTTGGGCTTCCTCGTCGGATCCGTCTAGAAGAGAGGCAACTTTGGACTCCTCCTCGTCGCTCCAATCGTCCTTTTTACCTGTTGAAAAAATCAGTAGAAAAATCTGCCAAAAGGAAGGGTTGTCGCACCTTTCTTTGCGCCCTTCTTTTTCGGGACTGCTTCGGATTTCGGCTGCGGGGCAGGCTCGTTATCTTCGCTTCCGGAATCATTTTGAGCTTTCTTCTTAGTTTCTAGAAATAATTGCATAATAAATCTGGAAAAATTTGGGGTGGAAATTACTTTTCTTGGTAGCTTTCTTAGCGGTCGGTTGAGCTTCCCCGTCGGATCCGTCTAGAAGGGAGGCAGGTTTGGTCTCCTCCTCGTCGCTCCAATCGTCCTTTTTACCCTTTTTGCCCTTCTTGGCCGCCTTGCTCTTGCCCGATTTTGAGGTTAGGTTCGCTTTTTCGGACTCCAGCATCGACACTTGCGGCTCATCGTCCTGGTCGTCGTCGAACTTCGCGCTTTTCTTGTTTCCGCGTTTCTTGGACATCGTTTCGGGTCTAGAAGTCGCTATTTGCAATATGGTCCACTTCCACACATGTGAGAAGTAGAAAGTTTACAAGAAACTGACAAGTGACAGCCCAGCTGACAGTTGATACACGTGACTCACGTGACAGATGACAAATCAGAAGCGGGAATTTTAAAATTCCTAATTTTTTTAGTAATATTTGCAAAATTATTGTTTTTATAAATAAAAAAGAGCAAAAAATTCAGTTTAAAGCAAACAACAGTTCGTAACAAGCAATTTATTTTAAATTTTCGACCAAAGATACAAGTTTTTTTACACGTTTGCAACGAGATTCTTTATATTCTAAGATATGCCATTAGAAGACTTTGCCCCTAATGCCAAATTAATGTATACACTGAAAGCATATACGACAGTGAAGTACGCCTGCCTTGTATTCAATAAGATTCATTAATTTATAATCTCTTCAATGGTCAGACATGTGCGCCGGGGCCCTAAATGAACCCTTTCAATTCAAGATACATTATTAGGGATTCCGCCATGTAGAGAACTCCGTTTATAATTGAAAAAAACGACGAAATTAGCTTGATTGTGGCGTAGCGCTGCATGGATACATAGTCTTCAGGGCGTTGCTCCTCCAAAGGATCCAGGACGGCTTGAGCTTCCCACCAGGAGTTGATTATGACGACGCCAATGGCGAACAGTCCCAGCACAGCTAAAATATTCAGTATTATCTGAAACATTAAGAGGCTCTAATGGTTAATTTTTGCAACGGCAGCGATCGCATGGGGTTTCGCATTGTTAAAGAAAAGTTAGAATAACAATAGTTGGAGCAAAGTGGAACACATCCTTAGCGATTACATCTTGGATGATATCGAAGAGACAAATTATCGCAAGATTTTACGTAGGTAAGTACCTACACAGGAAGATTAGTAAGCCAAGGTCGCGATACGTCAATACGTCACACCATAAATAGATACTTACCAAACGCTGTGATTGTTGTTCTATTTTGATTGAAAAGAAGATGAACAACAAGGGATAAAAAATAAGGGCCCCAAATGACGTTGCGATTATCATATCTTGCACAGTGCTGACGGTAAACTGCGCTCCAAACACAAACAAGAACAAAGAGGCGAAACACACAATCTGCAAAGAAGAAAAAAAAACTTTTAAACATCACTTTTCTGAAACCCTCAAAACAAATTGGAGTTTCTATTAAAACAATTCTTAACAACTTTTAAAAATAGCAGAGCTCTCATAATTTGAAAATAACCAAAAATACTGTAGGTTTAAGAATTATTTATGTACAGGGGTGAAAAGGGTCGTTTTTTACTCACCAGTTGCAGCGCTTTGGTTATTAGATATTTCTTTCCTCTGTCTTCGGGGGGCACGTTCTCGGAACTCGACAAGAAAAACATTTGGCTCTCGCTGTATTCCCTGTGTTCTTTCAAAGGAATGGCCATGTTAACGCTGAACAGGGGCATGTTACTATTTGATCGCGATCCCGAAACACTGATGACCAGGTGATTGAGCCTGACCGTCTCCCTCGTTACCACGAATCGAAACAATTATTGGCTGTATCATTTGGAGATAAGATAAGGTTATCTTTGGAATCAACGGAGTACGTAGACAGATTTTTAGAAACTCGCACGAATTAAATTTATTATTGGGCAATCGCAGGTGGGTTAGTCACGGATGACGCGTTTACCGTTCAGACTGTTTGGCTGGAAGGAATCCTCCATATCGTTGATTGGGAAGAGTGACGTGTTATTGCTAAGTTGATTGGAATTTTGTTATGAAAGCGCGAAATTGTGGACGATTTGCGTATATGTATAGAAGTTACTGTAAGGTTGACGGCCTCCTGGTCGATGTTGTTGATGAAATATTTGCATTTTCTCTATCAGGACCGACGTTGATTGGAGAGGCACAAGCAGGGTCGTGCCCCAAGAGCGCTTCTTCTGAGGGACTTGGTCGGAAATATTATTCTTTGCGAACGAACGGATTTTTAAACGTTAATTGTAACATTAATTAAATTGTGTAATTTTGTGTTTAATAATTTTAATTACGAGTTAAAAACCATTCTCTTTATGTCTGTCCATATGCGGTGCTTTGAAATAATAAAAAAGACAGAGTAATTGGGAAACCTGTCACTGTTTCTGACAATAAAAAAGTTCTAGGGGTGCCTGTTTTTTATATTCTTTAGGAAGCTTACATTTTTTATTTTGTTCGCGTTGTGTTTGTGAGTGTAGTGACAATTTTCAAAAGTGTCATTGATGCGGAAGAGGTCCAGCAGCTGGGAGGACAATGAAAATAAAGGTAGGTGTCCTGCATCACGTCGTTCGTAGTTCCTTGTATCTAACAATAGATACCAGATTTTATAACAAAGAAGGTGTTAATTCGAGGTCAGAAAGCTAATATTCTAACTACTAAAAAATAAATGGTTGATGACGAGTTAACATAATAATAATAATAATAATACAAGTCTTGAATCATTAATGCGTTCTTATCTTTGTGAAACTACGAGGAAATATTTCTTTGTATTTTACACTATATCAGAGGATCTACAACTAATAGTTATTATTAATAATGATTTCTTAGCAGGAAACTACTCATTTTTCTCTTAATTAGAAAATTTGTTGTATGCGATAAGTAAAAAATATCACTGTACATTGCAACAAAGATTTTTTTTAAAGTTTAAGTTAAGACTAAACATCAAATAAAAATGACCAATGCTTGCCAACGAAAAAGTGTCTGCGTTTTTTATGATTTCTGAAGAGGGTAGTCGCAGTCCTCGCTACTCAAGAAAATTCTAAATTCGTCCAGTAAAATCTTTTCCCCCAGCTGGTCACTAAACAGATTCTTGCAAGATGACATTTCTTCTCTTTTTCTATGCAGGGCCTTAAAAACCGCTAGAAGCTGAAATATAAAAACTAATTTTATGTCTTGGTGCAGCACCGGCTACACCACTAAAATGCAGAAAGAATTTAAATTTTACAACCACTCGCGATTATTATTCTTGATCATACTGCATAATTTAGGGTGGATATTATGCAAGTTTTATGACCACCCCCTTCAGAATGTAAGTAATAGATTAAAAATTGGATTTATACTTTTTGAAATTACGATAGTTTTATTATTTATTAATTAGTTAAGTAATTAAGTTAGCTATTTATCGTGCTGTTCGAATGCCAATTGTCATTATGTATATTTTTGCATGCCATGAGAACACTTTATACAAAAATATTAATTTCCATAGTCAGCTCAGAGATCGATGCTGTCAGCGTTAGATTTAAAGTTTGGGTCACCCTTTTTTAGCTCAAAGTAAAAAGTCAACAAAATTAAATTCGAAACAAAAATTTATTTTTTGTATAATTTTAACTTTATCTTTATTGCCAAACTTTACTCTTGATATGTCTTTTAATTGTTGCAGTTAGTCCCCACCACATTATTAAAGATTTCTATCTTTAATAATGTAATGGGGAGTAAGAACCTACTCACTAGATTTTTCTAAATCCTTGTAAGTTGTAACACTCTTCATGTAAGTACCTACCAGAATTAGTTATTAAAATTATGTTATGATTACTATTATTATTATTGTGTAACACGAGCCTCTACTTAATTCCCCGACCGACCTCGCCCACCGCTTGAACCGCCAGTTTCGCGCGACTCAGCTGGACGATGCAGCGCCGCCAAGCGTCCGGGGACTGCATCGTCGCCTCGCTCGTTACTGCGCCCCTCCGTAGATGGCGCAGCATACAATCGCCCGCTACCCTGTCCTCGGTATAATCCTATATATGGACAGGGCCTCGATCACCAAGGCAGTCTCAACTCACTCAGTCTACAGTCACCATCCATTCGGACGACTACTAAGACGATTTCCTTGGCGGAACAACCAACCTACAATTATGGTGCGGCCCGTGTGCCCCGACTAATACAGTAGTTTCTCTTGTAACCGCCTGATGTATTGTTTTACTACTTTACTGAATAAATCGCTCTTACAATTGATCTTTTTCATTATTTTTATTTTATTGTTTCGAGACAGTTATTTTTTCGTTAAATATTTTTAAATTTTTATGAGCAAAACAAATAATTTTCCAAAATTTCCAGCGTATTATTGCTTACTTATACCAATAACAATTTATTTATTGCCAATATTTGTGACACAAACTTTACGTCAGGTCTCCGTTGACAATTGTGTGGTCGTTTCGTCGCCTTTTGGGCAAACTCCACAACTTTTGGTCGTGTCCAAAATGTTCAGCCTCTTTGATGGTATCGGGTAATTTCTCATTGAGCGTTTCGGGTAGGAAAATGCCAAAAACCGCCCCCACGACCCCGAGAACCGCCGCAAAAACGTATGGGTAGCCCGGATTTATCAGCACACCCTGCAAATACGAAAAATTACCACGAGTTAATTACGCAACTTTTTCTCACCAAATGGATGATGTAAGGCGCAAAAATTCCGAAAATGTTCGCGATTAAATATCCCACTGCGGCCCCGGTTTGTCGAACACAAGTGGGGTAGCATTCCAACGTGTGTAGGTTAATGGTGTAAAACTCGATGGACGCTAGAAATTTTAGGGCTATTCCACAAATTGTTATTACTATTGCGGATCCTGATGCTGAAAAATAAAAAAGTTAAAAAAAATTATTGAAAATAATCTTGAGTTACAAGAAAGAAAATAGGCCATGATGGCAGAGACTAAAGCAATGGCGGTGAAGGATCCGCATCGGGTGTATTTGCGGCCCAGAGAATCGGTCAAATATTTTCCTAAAATATACCCCGGTAGCTCGGCGAGACCCTGCCAGAAGAAGTTCATGAAGGGGTTGCCGCCCAAATTGCTGATGTTGAAGATCATGATCACGTAAATCGTGACGCAACAAGTCCTGCAATTCGACAACAATTACAGAATTGTTCAATAAAATTGAAACAGTAGCAACCTACCATCCAATCGTGATCAAAATCGTTCTTTTCGCCAAGTTCCAGGTCGAAAAGAGACTCATGACTCCGTAAACTTTTTCCGTCGAAACAGTGTCTTTTCCCAAAGTCATGAAAACGGAGTCGGACAACTCCCTTTTGTTCAATTTGGCAATTTTCTTCAACTCCCTGATGCAAACTTTCATTTTGCCCTTACCCACCAGCCACCTCGGGGACTCAATCATAAAACTGCAATCGAAACAGTTATTTGACGATTAGTTTAATTATTCGTAGTTTTTACTCGCAAAGAAAAAAAAAAGGCAAGAGGGGGAGAGTCGAAATCAGCAGGAAGGGCACCCAACTCCCCACTATCCAGTAGAGCAAGGGCAAAGCGCACAGGCCCAGCGTCCACGAAATACACTGCAGAAGATTTATGTAAGTTCTGTCCTTATCGTTGGATATTTCCATTCCGATGACGAGAGCCGTTTGATAAACTGTTAATCCAGACAGATTGCCGAATACGACGAAGGCCAGGAATAGGGGATAAATCGATGATGATATTAGCAACCCCAATCTGCCCACGAACAAGGCCGTCAAAGACAAGTAGTAAACAGGTTTACGTCCATAGCTTGAATGAAACTTTTTTTAACGCAATAGCGGACGTTTAGAGCCGAAACTCACGCATCCCCCAACTGGCTGAAGAAGAACGTTCCAATAATTTCCCCCAGTTTGGAAAACATTAAAGCGTTGGCCACGTGCATGGTTTTTCCGCACACCCAATCCTCCTGGGAAGGAATGGTCTCTTTGAAGTAGGTCCGGTCGTACTCCCATCCATGTAAGCACTCTAAAATTTTAAAATTAAAAACATCTCTTTGAGGCTCTGACTTGAAAATTGGGAAACTCACCAGTAGTGGCTGGAAATTTGGAACCGATGTTTTCAGTGGTGTTGAACATTTCGCATTTGCTGAATTTGCTCCCTGTGTCATTGTGCCTGGTGAAGTCGAGGAAAAATTAGTAATAAAGTAGAAATTTTGAAGTAAATTTTATGATAATAAAGAAGTAGTAACTCCAATATTCAGAATTTTAATTTTCTTAATTCAATAATTCAATAACTGTTTAAAGATTGACTTTACCACTGAATTAGTGGTGTGAAATTGACAAATATTTATCAATACTTGTCGTTGCAGATAATGTGTTCCATTTAAACATTAAAACAGTTGCAAACAATTAACTCTATTGTGGGACAATGTACACATTTTCTGAGATAACCTTTGTGTGAAAAACAGCGGCGCTTATTCCATTTGTCTTCTAGACACCGAATTAAATGTGCCTTCAACTACTTGCGATTATTCAAACTTGGAAATTGGGGTGTTACCTTGGAATAGTGGCGGATTTCCAGTCGTCCAGCGAAAAGTTGGTGAGCTCCCTGCCCGGCACTTTGCACCAATGGTCCGGGGTAGCCAGTGCGTTGATAATGTTAAAGGAGGCCATCGTCGCGAAAAATATGAAAATAAAATTGAAAACTATATTGAAGGTCCTCTGGAACCGGCCCGAATTGCCCACTTGAAGCATGACATTTTCAAAAACGTCTTTATCGGCCTCCATAGTTATCTCTTTCAACGTTCACCGCGTGCCTCTTCTTAATAAAGACAACTGATACATGCAGAAATCTCGTTTTGTTTATCTATTTTAGCTTAGTGAGCTTAGTGAGACAAATAAAATTTCGTTATTTAGGTGGCGTGTTTGCCAGGGCTTTATGGAGATTTGGACTAACAAAGGAGGACGTCGGAACGCGCCTCTTGAGCGCTTAAGAGGGCAAAGATAACGATCAGTGTTAATAACGAAGTTTGTTATCCGGATATTTATAGCGACAACTTACACCAACAATCAAATCTTAACATTATCGAGGCCGATTTTTACCTTTTCGAGCAACCGTTTTGTCATTGTGTAAATTGACAATAATTATTATTAGAGTCGAGGGCCATTACAGCATCAAGGCCTTCAACCCTCAAACCACTCATTGCTCTACAGTCTGGTTACAGTTTTATTTTATCTGTTCCACTATGGCCAGGCCTTTAGTAATTTCTCAGCTCAGCAATTAAAAAGGCTACAAACTAAAATTGGTCTCGAAGGTGGAGTAGAGAAATGAGACGGCAAGTTTTCTAAAATTTATTGCGTAATGCTGTTACAAGAACTTGAATGGCGAGAACAAATGAAGTGGGGTAAATGAGGGGATGATCTGGCGAGCTCGAGGTGGCTTCATTCTTCCTTATCCACGATTTGTACTTGGAAACAGCTGTGTAGACCCCCGGATAAGTAGCGCAACCACTTCCCCAAGAAACAATTCCACTTAGCGTGCCGTTACAAACTAGCGGTCCTCCGGAGTCACCCTAAAAAAATAAATTTGAAGACAACGCTTTTTCCCGACGTAAAATTCCCCTCAATCAATTTTTGGTTGAGGTTTCGACGCAGAGTTTGGACCTTGCACTTTAATTAGGTCGTGGTTTTTGAAACTTCGACGACGTCAAGACTGAAAATTTCTTTTTCGCTAATAATAATTTTATCATGTCATCGGTTTAATACTCGCTAATGTAGTGCCAACACCTTCAAGGTCTTGTTGACTTTAAGTAAGCCGCCACTAAAACGAAATTGAGGCCAGAGAATTGAATGGCGGATTAGGTGCTGTTTATTATCACACGCGGATGAAATGACGCGAAGAGAATAATTTTTCCGCAACATCGCGGGTGGGAGAATTAAAATGTGTAAAAAGCTATTTGCCGAGAGGATTACATCAAAATATTTGCTCGCATTAAAGAAATTGGATGATGAAATCAAACTTAATGGTTCGAAATATTTTTAGATCTCCATAACTATTTTTAACAAAATTTTCCTTCGACTTGTTCATTGTTGTGTAGAGAAGAAATTGATGCTTAAAATCCATGGTAAAGTAAATTTATTCTCCGTTTTGCTAATTTATTACTTTATATATTAAAGGCAATAAGAGTTTCATTCACTGTTTCTTAATCTTCCTATTCAACCACCTACCTCTTTTTCTAAGGCCTCAAAGGTATTACTTCCTTTTCAAATATTCCTTAGTAGCTATAGTATTGACGTTGGGTCGCATAACTTCCATTACATTCGTATTCAACATCAATTCTTCTCCTCAGACAATTTTATCATATTGAGCCAAATATTTATTGCAGAAGTAGCTTGGAAGGGTGATTAGGTTTATAATTACTCATTGCTTGCAAGACTCGAAACTTCTCATTTGTAGCTGCATTATTTGATTATTAACACAAATCGCTTTTAGGCAGCTTCCCTTTACGCTTTAACATTTAAATAACGCGTTAATTGCAAGTCGTGACGTCAGTTGTTGCAGCTGACGGGCTTTAAAATCCAAATAAATTACGTGACACTTTACCAGCTCAAAATTAGAAAAAAAAAAACGATAAATGTAGCTTCCAGTTATTGAAACAAAATCTGCGCAAACTGAAACCTGAAACCAATTCTGAAACGCTGTCGAGTCGAAGTGCATACGTCAATGCTGGTTCTGACGTCACGCCTCAGGATCGTATTCCGACTCATTGAACCGAAATTTGCATTAGCAATAAGGTTTTTTTTTAATTAACATAATGACGAGGAGAGAGACGTTATCAGCCGGAAGCTGGATTGAATTGCGAGAAAGGAATGGGGATAATAGGGGTGATCCGGGTCGGAATTTTAAATAAATTTTAGCATTCCCTAATCGTTTCAAGGAAGATAAATCGCAATTTGTATTTTGATTTGACGCGTTACGAACCTGACAGGAATCCTTGCCTTTGGTTCCCGCGCAGATCGTTTTCGAAGAAATTTGGTTACCGTAGAACATCCTGCAGTAGAAGTTCGGAACAATCGGCACCTCGACCGAAAGTAACGTGTCGCTCATTTTTGTTCCGTTCTACGAACAACAATATCAACAAACATCGAAATTCATTCAATGACAATAATACGTATTCGAGTACTCCCCATCCCAAAACTGTACAGGTCGTGTTCTTGGGTTTGGCGTCAGCCAGACGGATCGGTTGAACGTTTCTCGACCAAAAGTTGAATTCGTCTGAAAGCTTCAATGATTGATTCAAAAATTGAAGGAAGAAATGGCCGAGTTACCTCTAACAGAGCTATATCGTCGGTAACTCCGTCGGGGTTGTAGTTTTCATGAACGGTAACAGATTTCACTCTGGCGATGTAGAAGGATTTGTCGACGGGATCTTTGATGTTTAAAGTACCGGCCAGGACTGACAGCAATCGGGCTGGGTAGAATTTGTTTTTGGACCCAAAACAGCAATGGGCCGCTGTTAAAACATGACTGCGATCTACAATAGCGCCGCCGCAAATGTGGCGTCCCGCCACCCTTAAAGATACCTGAAATTTGTCGATTAATTTTAGAATAAGCAATTTTTTGGATCGGTAGTGACCATATAGGCAAATTGGGACTGGTCCGTTACAAATTGACCTCCCACTATTTTAGGAGTTATTTCCAGGGGTGGAACACATTTGCAGCCGCCAATGAGTATTAACACTAAAACAAGAAAATTTTAAGAAAGGGTAGAAGTGATTTTAGCACTATAAGTCCAGAGCTAATTGGTCGAGACAGAAGGAAATTTCCACCCAGGTTTGTATAATGTTTTATTTGCAATCATTCATTTTTCATAAATAAACAAAAATTAGTTTTGTGCAGTTTTACTATACTGCCATCTACCGAGCTATCTTCGTACTCACAGGTTAGAAATGAGCCCATTCCTAACCAAGAGAAAGAAAGTAAGGTCAGAAATGATTGATTAACTTCCCCACTTCTTGAAAGGTTAGGAATGAATATATTATCTATATAATTGCGAATAAAAACAGTTTCTGCAATACTTTACATTGTAGTTTACCTCATTAACAAAGAGGTAAATGTTGTAAAAAATTTAGAATGATTTCTATAAATTGAACAAAGTCAACAAATGGTGGAGGAGCAAAGTAATCTTCATCATCACCATGATATAAAAATTTATAAAAAATTAACGAAAATAGTTTTAAAAGTGGTAATTATTTCTTAGAAAGAATATGATTTGCTCTTTCAAAACAAATGAAGACCATTTCAGAGTGACACGCGGCTCAGAACTTATGATTTTTTTAAGTAGCGTCTTATTTATGAAAAATTTGAGAGTTTTCGAAACTATAAAAATTCACTAAAAATTACTAAAGTTACTCCCAAAAATGGTAAATTTTTGGCAGAAAGATTATGATCACCTCTTTCCAGAGAGCTAGAAATTATTTTAAGGCAACCTGATTTTCTGAACTAATAATTTTTTAAGTCGATCTTAATCCACGCAAACTTTGAAAGAGTTTATCAAAATCCATAATACATAAATTTTTTGGCAGATTTAATTCATTCTTTTTTTCTACTTCTTTTTATTTAGCCCTGCCGTTATCTAATTTTTAAATATTTAAAAAGTTTTGTTGTTGTTGTGGTTTTTCATCTCTTGATGACCATTTAAGTTAATAAATGGTATTACACGTAACTTTGTGCTCTTGACTCACAATGACGTCCATTACCTGGTTGATAATTCACATTTTGATATAGTTTCTTCATCTTTGAATTACTTAACTTTACAAATACGAACCTAGAAAACATTATCGTTGTAATACAGGGGCGTTCAGAATCAACTGACGGTGCCAGGAATTTGGGTGTAAATCTAACTTTATTTCCGAAAATATGGACGGGGTACTTACAGATAGGGACGGATAATTCTGGCCGCATTTCGCGTAATTGTCGCTTAACTAGCCGGATTTTTCCAGGAGAATCAACAACGTTGATCACGTGCCGCCCTAATCTTATCAAAATTGTCTAAAATAAACACCAGGTTGTTGTTCGTTAACGACGCGACGTCGCCTGGACCATTTCCGCCTATTTACCCAACACGTGAAAGTGTTGAAGATAGAGATCGGGCTTTTGCAGGTGGAGAACGTAACATCCCAATAATTACCTAACATTTAAGGGATAAGCAGATTCTTATGGCCGCAGCTCGACGCGCAGTTGTACATTTAAATGGGACATTTGCGGTCTCCGAGCAATTCCGGAGTCATTAGAAGACGACGCTTTGAATTGGAATGAAGCCGCTTAAAATTTTATAATAGAGCCGAATTATAAAAGTAAAGACTTATTAATAAAATTTTCATGGCAGATAAAATTTCGAGCGCCCCGGGATATTGCGTGCCGTCTTGCGGTTAATTATTATTGTTCCGGGATCCGGGAGCGATTCCGTGTCGAGAGAGGTTCGAAAGGAATTTCAACAGAGAAACAGTATCTAACGTTGTGTTCAATTAGGTAAGGTGATTGTCTATTGAATTGGGTGATTCAATCCCGTTAGAAAAACCGACGTGAAGAGGGCGAAGATCCCGGAGCGAGACTTGCAACAGGACGGTTAACCGAGGGAAATTCGGTTTTATTTTCCGGATCTCGGAGATTTTCACTCAAACTTTCGAATTGTTCATTAAAATATTTGCCCGATTTCGTTTCAAAGTTTCGTTATTAGCGGAGTTATCGGGACGCTTTTTGGGGCAAGCAATAAATTTTTTGTTGCAACTCGTGCTGGTTTTGTGCCGCGAAACAATATTTTCGTTGGACGGTGCGCTGCCGGAATCTTCTCTAAATATCGCATTATTTCCGCGACTTCCGGTGGAAAAATTGCATCAGCAGTTTGAAACTTGCGGTTTGAAAGAGTTGTTGCCATTAAATTCAGGAGCTGTCAGGAACTATGCAAACAAATGATCTAAAATAAAATATGTATCAGGTTCGAGACATGTTAAAAATTTAAACTTGATTTATAGCTCGACCTGCTTCTTTTCTCTTTTTGCCGCGAATGATGTGAATTTATCGAAATGGGTGAGCTTTTCCCGTTCTATTAATTGCGATTTCCCAACTGTTGTAAGTATTATATGAATTATTAAAAGCCGACCCTATCGGACCCTTTTGCGCACACTACTTTTCGCATCAGAGGAAATTAATAACTTTGACCAAGTTATTTAGGATCGTCATCGAAACGTGTGGGGGAGTGTGGATATAAATTCGCAAGTTACGATATGACCATTGTATAAGTAATAAGACATAATCGTTCATCATTGGCGGCTTCGTGGCCATAAATAATAATGATAAGAAAACTATGGAACACAGGACGCATAATTCATTGTACATATCTGCACTCCACAAAAATACGCCGCCTCATGAAATTTATTGCCGAAAATAATTCTTAAAGGACCAACGTGTGAAAAAATTTGCGCTACGTTTAGAATCCAACTGTTTTAGAAACAAAGATGCTCTCAGAAGAATTTGATCCTGTAGTTCGGTTAATGGAGGAGGTGCAACATATTTTCATACTAAAGAAGCGTATAAAATTTAGTTCTAAAGTCAGGTAATTGTACTTGAAGGCAACCTCTTTTTAAAGAAGTTTGTCGAGCCCAAAGCAAAGGTCGTAGGTCAATTCTGGAAACAGTTTTGTGCTCAGAAGACCAAAATCTATAAGAAAAACAATGAACAGCTTTTTAGTGCCTTTTCACCTTTCCAATAGCATTAAGTGGTTCCGCCTGTTCTACAAGTATTTCCCCAGGTAGCTCCCTCAATATAGAGCAATCTAATATGAGAACAATATTGCCTACCTGTATACGTTCCTAATAGACTTGTAGATTATACAAAACTGCCTTCAGAATAACCTCGTATCAGCTTTAGAACGGAGTGTACTGAAAGCCGCCAGTAATTGCTTTATAACCGTTATTGCTATTAAAGCTATAACAATAATCAGGGGCCGTATAGCTGGATATTCCTAGGTGTATTTAACTAGGCACATACGTACTTACCAACAGCAATACGCTCTCGAAACAGCGAGTTTGATAACAATTTAGTAGCTACCCCGCAGCCTCACCAGCACAAAACTAATTGTGCGGCCCAAAACAAAACAAAATTTATTTCAGGTCGACAACTAAACAAATTATAACTCCGTTGTTTCTTCTCGTCCTTAAACATTGATTTATGACAATGCTCCGGATATCTAGAAGTTCCCGAAGATCGACCCTTGGCCCGGATTTCGCATACGCCGAAATGTTATTTTTTATTTGCGTAGGGAAGAGAATGCGTCCCGACGTATCCGACAGGAGATGTGACAAGTTGCAGGCGCACATAAATAAAACCATGACGAAAATAAAACAGGAAGAATAACACTTTATATATATTTTTCACTCGTCGGATTGAAACCGCTTTCCCACATTAATTTCACGAATCCTCGGACCGAGAAACGCGAATCTAAATTCGCCCGCAAGGAAATGCACGAAGCATTTACGTTTTTCTGTTTTGTTTGCAACGAGAATATACCGAAATTAGGGGCAGAACAAACAGTTTGTTGTGGCAGGAGCTCGCCTGAAAATAACACAAGATACTCGAACATTGAACGTTGTAGTTTTGACACAGCGTTTTGATCAACCCGCGCTGATGCTAAACTTCTCGCAAAAATTAAAGAAACAAAAAAATTTTCTAAATTTTTTGGCAATTTTCAAGAGGCTGTATTTCAGTAAAAAATGGTTGTACAGGAAATGAAAAAACATAGCTTTTGAAGGTTAAAGATTCTAGTTTTCGAATTTCTTGATTAAAATTTTTTTGGAGCACCGGTAGCCATGAAATTCTTGGATAAAGCACAAATAAAAAATTTTCCAAATTTTTTACATTTTTCATTTTGCTCTATGGGCATGGAAAAATTTTTTCGAGCTAGACCAATGCATAGGTCCAATAGCTTGTTTATTCAGCTTTAATTTGCTTTTTGCGGGAGTCAGATACGACCATTTGTCTTCGAGATATCGAATTTTGAATGCAAAAGGATCCTTTTTCACTCAACTGCCAATATCTCTGAAACTACTGGTCACCCAGCGAGCGGGCAGGAGGTTTCGTTTTCTGCAAAAAATTTCCTACAAAAATTTGTCATGGTTGATTGGAAAAAAATTTTTTTTACACCTGTAACGTTAACGTGAAAAAAGAGCAAAAAAATGCCATTTTCCCTTTTTTTGGTTAATCGACTGTATCTTCGGTAATATTGGGGAAAAAGCTTAGGTTAGAAGAAAATGTTGCAGTCTAATGTACCCCAAAGGCCCCCCTAAATTTTTAGATCGATCGGTTCAGCGGTTTTCCTGGACCGATGATTGAAATTTTGAAAAAATTAAGGGAACATTTTTGTTTCTTAAACTTGAGTTGTGAAAAAAAAACTGTTGGTTGTTTTTTTTTACCAGAAGTCGAAAAGTTTTGAAAAAAACTGTTTTGTAACACGTAATGGCGTAGAAAACTTAAAAAATTTATCGCTCAGAATTTCGCACGAGTATGGTGGGCACCTTAGGGGTATCAACTTTAATTTTATTCAATAAAATTTGTTTTAAGGAAAATAAAGGATTGAATGTGTCTATAGCTTTAGCGAGTTGAGTCAGAAATGACCTCTTGGTCTTTTTTTATTTTTTTAAATTAAAAAAAAAATTGTTTTGAATTTTTTTAAATTAAAAAAAAAAAAAAAACAACCATGACAAATTTCCGTTGGAAATTTTCTGCAGAAAACGAAACCTTCCGTCCGCTCGATGGGTGACCAGTAGTTTCAGAGATATCAGTAGTTGAGTGAAGAAAAATCCTTTTGCATTCAAAATTCGATATCTCGAAGACAAATGGTCGTATCTGACTCTCGCAAAAATCAAATTAAAGCTGAATAAACAGGCTATGGGACCTATGCATTGGTCTAGTTCAAAAAAATTTTTCCATGCCCATAGAGCGAAATGAAAAATGTAAAAAATTTAGAAAATTTTTTATTCGTGCTTTATCCAAGAATCTCATAGCTACCAGTGCTCCAAAAAATTATTAATCGAAAAATTTGAAAACTAGAGTCTTTAAGCTTCAAAAGCTATGTTTTTTCATTTCCTGTACGACCATTTTTTACTAAAGTACAGCTTGTTAAAAATTGCTAAAAAATTTAAAAAAATTTTTTGTTCCTTTAATTTTTGTGAGAAGTGTATTAAACATGTGCCGAGGAAAAATCGCCGCAATAAACCCTGAAAGGGGTTAACGTATAACGCCTCCAACCACCGAACGACGTGCTCCCTATAAAAAGGCGATCTATATCAAGCATTAGAGTTCGATTAAAATTTACAGCCTCCATTGCTATTATGGAACGTGAGAAATGGCGTGCTTCCTAGATACTTTCTTTGTAGCCGAATAACGATTTCGTACTTATCGTCGCCTCTTAAATTTATAGATATACTTGTTGGAAGTTTTATCGTTATGGCGCAATTTTTAAGCCAAACCGACAAGTATCGAATGACGTCGACCTTCCTTGTTACCTAAGTTTCACATTGTTAGTTACTGAAAGAGCGCCCCGACGCCCGCCCCGCCAGCGTCGCTCTCAAAGCGCGAAACGGGGCGTGACGCCTTCGCGCTCATCCACAGGGTCACCCAGAAATCGCATCAACCACCACCACCCGATCCGAGTCAACATTACAGCAACCCATCAATTTCTTCACGATGCTGTGAGACGTTTCTGTAGCAACTCCGATCAGCAACCTGAAATCAAAACGTATGGTTGCAATGTGCTTATTAAAAATTTAATAAAGTAAAGACTTATTTTTTGGTTCGTCTGAATAGCGATAAAGGCGGCCGCATCACCGCGCCCCTAGTGACTGGTTGAAGCGGGTTTGGTGGAGGCTGCCGCGAATCATGCGAATCATCTTCGGCTTCCGGGATTTCGGCGGCGGATAATTTGGAGAAATTAATTTCGCTAGCACGCGCGTCCTTTCAATACCGGGATAAATAACGCATAAACAAATTTTACGAAGGGATATCTGCCAGTCAGCTGGGTATGAATACGAAACCGGGACCGTCTATAAAACGGAATGGCCCTGTTTGCGATTTGTGGGTCGCATAAAATTACGTATGCACCGCTTTTATTGTATTTTCAAAAGAGTTACGGTTACGCCATGTTTGTTATTGCGACACGTAACAACTTGGTCTCGTTTCGGTAATAATTACGCGGCCCCTTTTTGGAACGGCCCGAGAGGCTTAAGTTGGCAAGTTCAATCCGGTGGTAATTCGCTCTCGGGTCGGAATTGTTTTCTGGGCCGATAACGGGAAAAAAACTTCATTACTTAAGTGAATTTTGCTCCACCCTCTTTCCGGCGAGCTTAAAGCTTGCTGGTTTTGTTTAATATAATGGGATGCGTCAGGGGCGCGTAAAGAAGTCAAGTTGTCGCGGAAAAATTCAAGCAGTCGCGCTTTAAAGTGCAGGGCAATAATTGAATCGGGAACAAATAGAAGATCCGGGACAGTGGGGAAAAGTGACGACAAATGCAGCGATAAAGCGGTCATTTTCAGCTCGAGCTGAATACTTACCAGGGACGTTCCGGAAAACGGCGATCTAAATAGGAGTTGATCATGGGCGATTTCCTCAAAGGCCGTTCGAGCGTAGCGAAATATTCAGGGAATAAAACTGAAAAGATGGAGACGTCGCGTCTTTGGATTCTGGAACTACCAAATTTTGCGCCAAAAACGTGGCCCGTACTCAGTGGATAACATCCTCTTTTGTCTAATTTCAACTTCTTTAGGGTTGTTAAAAGATAAAGTGTTTTAAAATAACCGGTCAAGTAGTCTTACCTAAAATAAATACGTGAAGCTAATTGCGACACAGAATCTTCTTTGGTAAGTCCCTCTTGATTATAAATTTTTTTATTGACCAAATTTCTTCTCATTCTTCAAAACCAGAAGACATATTGTTTTTCTTGCCCGTCTTGTCAGACGTGAGCAGCTTGAAGATTTGAGACTAATCTAAAATACATATACTGAATGTGGAACTCCTCTGAAGTGCCAACACTCAACTTTTATCTTGTTTGCGTCAGTTGTCTTAAGATCCTCCCTTAGTGTGATTCATGCTCCGTAACTGACGAGTTTGATTCTGGAACTGCGGAGCTTTGCCATTTAGCGAAAGCTTCTTCAGTTCCGCTTCTAAATTTGAAATGCAGCGCGACGCTTCTCTCGCTTGTTTACTAATAACAATAATCTCCCCCCCTCTCCTTGTATTACAGCCATGATATACGTAAAGCTCCCGGTGTGTACAATGCAGGAGTCTACACGCGAAAAGTTCTCAAGTAAATTAACACAATAAACAAACCCACCAGCAGAAAATTAATACCTGACTAAATCCGCCCTACTTCTCCGTCTCTTCCTTTCCGTCTGTTGCCCCCACTGAACGTATATAAAACATAAGGGCCGACGTCGTCGTCGTCGTCGTTGCGGTTTCCCGACGCGTACAGTAATGTATTTCTGATGAAGTCTGTCCTCTGCCACGAGTAATGATTATGTTACACGTGTGGCTTATTTCGGAAATTGACGTCTGGCAGAAAAGTAAAGACCTCTAACTGAAACCGAGCACGTCTGCTGCCAAGGATGGAATTTTCGGCGGGGAAATGCTAATCGAGTTGCGAACAAAAAACAATATTGGGTCGCGATAATATGGAAGGGTGGAGAAAGTGTTAATGGAAACGGCAGGATATTGAAAGTGGTCGTTAACAGTCGATGCTGGGAAGTTTTACGGTGAAAAACTGGCAATTAACGTTTTATTGCGAAAACGGGATCGCGTCACACGTGATGGCCCTTTCAGCGCCCCTGTTTAATTATCTAGTTTACAGTTTGCCCCGTTCACGATTTTTAATCACGCACACGACTCCTCGAGGTGTTTTATAATGAACAATTTCGGCATAAAGGTAATTCGGGTAGACGTGCATAGACATCGAGGACTCACTTCTTTTTCCGTGAAATGTCTTCTTGTTGTAGGGGTTTAAAAGTGACAGTTGCTTTTGGGTGAGAT
Organism: Schizotus pectinicornis; assembly: GCA_951805265.1. NCBI lineage: Eukaryota > Metazoa > Arthropoda > Insecta > Coleoptera > Pyrochroidae > Schizotus > Schizotus pectinicornis. The sequence goes on from OX638202.1 coordinate 27,380,944, forward strand.
TTGTTGCTGACTCTAATTTGCGTCCACAATAAAGCCGGTTACAAAGAACTGGGGCTTACCTTACTATAGAATACGTACCATTGTTAAAGTAATGGGGCTACTGAAACGCCACACATGATTCTTCAGGTTGTCAAGGGAGTCTAAATCGTGAAAATAGGCCAATTTTAAAAAATAACTCTAAAACTTTCAACCTGATCATAGACTGCCCTTCTGCTTTTAGAAGTTTTGGCATAGTGATGGCTATCCTCAAACATTTTTTTAAATTTTTAAAATAGATGTCGTACTCAAATTATTTCTAGCTACCTGGACAGAGCTAATCCTACTCTACATTTAAGAAAAAAAATTATAATTTTTCAAAAAGTATATTTTAATTTTCTGTGGATTTTTATATTATAGGCTTCACCTAGTTCTTTCTTGTTTTAGATAACAAGCTGCACAAAAAATGATAAGTTCTGAAGGAGTTGTAGTACTAAAATAGTTTTAAGCTATCTGGAAGGAGCTAATTATAGATTATTTGGAAAAAAATTAACATTTTTGCAGCTTTATTTCTTAATGTTTTATGAATTTTTGAATTATAATATTCACCCGGCTCCTCCACTATTTTTGCATTTTCTACAATTCGCAGAAAATTTTCTAAATAAATGCAGAGAAACAAAAAATGCAACATTTACTTCTTGTTTAATGAGTAGAACTGTGTTCTGTAATAGTAGATTACACACAGAGGTAGAAAATGTTTCATTTCTGTCGAGAGCTAATGTTCGAGACAGATGGAAATTTCCACCGAGGTTTGTATACTATTTTATTCGCAATCATTCATTTTTGGCAAATAAACCAAAATAAATTTCTAAAATTTCACTCTGCGCCATCTACCGAGCGATTTTCGTACACTCACAGCAGGTTAGGAATGTGTCCATTTCTAACCTAGAGAGTGAGGGAAAGTAAGGTCAGGAATGGATTGTCAGAAATGATGAGGTTAGGAATGAACAAAAAAAAAAAGTGCAGTTCGACGGGAAATTACTTAAACTGTGCCAATGGAAATAGGTGATTTTTACGTACGGGCCCCCGTAAAGGGGTTATTGACGATTTTGTGTATTCGTGCGAAAGAGATGCCCGACGTGAGTTTTTTCCTTTCCATGGCGATTTCGAAAAAGTCAGAAAAATTCACAAAACGGTCACCGGTCGAGAAAATATTTTCGTTGCTGGTACCGGAAAAGTGCCAAAAAAGGCCCCGAAGGGGCCTGACTTGGATGTCCGAAGGGGCTACCGAGTCCGATGGTACCCTCGAGCACCCGGGGAGGCCCGCAGGGCCTCCCCCGGGTGCGGCATGTGTCAAAATGGCAAAATTTTTTTGTAGGCCCCGAAGGGGCCCCAAACTAGATCCCCGAAGGGGCTACCGACTCCGAGGCGCCCTCAAGCAACAGGGGGGGCCCGCAGGGCCCTCCCGGGTGCGGCATGTGGGGAAGCAGCGAAGCTGCGAACCCCACATGCAACGTGGCACCCTGGGGCCCCAGGGGGCAACAAAACATGGGGGCCCCAGAGGGGCCCAAAACATGGGGGAACCAGGGGGCTCCAAAACATGGGGGCCCCAGGGGGGCCCAAAACATGGGGGCCCCAGGGGGGCCCAAAACATGGGGGCCCCAGGGGGCCCCAAAACATGGGGGCCCCAGGGGCTCCAAAACATGGGGGCCCCGGGGGCTCCAAAACATGGGGGCCCTAGGGGGCCCAAAACATGGGGGCCCCAGGGGGGCCCAAAACATGGGGGCACCAGGTGACTGCAAAACATGGGGGCCCAGGGGGCTCCAAAACATGGGGGCCCCAGGGGGCTCAAAAACATGGCGGCCCCAGGTCAGGTCAGGTGGCAAAGCAGCGCAGCTGCGAACCCCACTTGCAACGTGGCACCCTCAAGCACCCGGGGAGGCCCGCAGGGCCTCCCCGGATGTGGCATGTGGGGAAGCAGCGCAGCTGCGAACCCCACTTGCAACGTGGCACCCTCAAGCACCCGGGGAGGCCCGCAGGGCCTCCCCGGGTGCGGCATGTGGGGAAGCAGCGCAGCTGCGAACCCCACTTGCAACGTGGCACCCTCAAGCACCCGGGGAGGCCCGCAGGGCCTCCCCGGGTGCGGCATGTGGGGAAGCAGCGCAGCTGCGAACCACACTTGCAACGTGGCACCCTCAAGCACCCGGGGAGGCCCGCAGGGCCTTCCCGGGTGCGGCAAGTGGGGAAGCAGCGCAGCTGCGAACCCCACTTGCAACGTGACCCTCAAGCACCCGGGGAGGCCCGCAGGGCCTCCCCGGCTGCGGCATGTGGGAAGCAGCGCAGCTGCGAAACCCACTTGCAACGTGGCACCCTCATACACCCGGGGGGGCCCGCAGGGCCTCCCCGGTTGCGGCATGTGGGGAAGCAGCGCAGCTGCGAACCCCACTTGCAACGTGGCACAATCAAGCACCCGGGGAGGCCCGCAGGGCCTTCCCGGGTGCGGCAAGTGGGGAAGCAGCGCAGCTGCGAACCCCACTTGCAACGTGGCACCCTCAAGCACCCGGGGAGGCCCGCAGGGCCTCCCCGGGTGCGGCAAGTGGGGAAGCAGCGCAGCTGCAAACCCCACTTGCAACGTGGTACCCTGGGGCCCCAGGACGCTCCAAAAAATGGGGGTCAAAGAGAGGCCAAAAACATGGGGGCCCCAGGGGCTCCAAAACATGGGGGCCCCAGGGGGGCCCAAAACATGGGGGCCCCAGGGGGGCCCAAAACATGGGGGCCCCAGGGGCTCCAAAACATGGGGGCCCCAGGGGGCACAAAACATGGGGGCCCCAGGGGGCTCGAAAATATGGGGCTTTAAAGGGTTCCAAAACATGGGGGCCCCAGGGGGCTCCAAAACATGGGAGGCCCGCAGGGCCCCCCCGGGTGCGGCATGTGGAGAAGCAGCGCAGCTGCGAACCACACTTGCAACGTGGCACCCTCAAGCACCCGGAGAGGCCCGCAGGGCCTTCCCGGGTGCGGCATATGGGGAAGCAGCGAAGCTGCGAACCCCACTTGCAACGTGGCACCCTCAAGCACCCGGGGAGGCCCGCAGGGCCTCCCCGGGTGCGGCATGTGGGGAAGCAGCGAAGCTGCGAACCCCACATGCAACGTGGCACCCTCAAGCACCCGGAGAGGCCCGCAGGGCCTCCCCGGGTGCGGCATGTGGGGAAGCAGCGCAGCTGCAAACCCCACTTGCAACGTGGAACCTTCAAGCACCCGGGGAGGCCCGCAGGGCCTCTCCGGGTGCGGCATGTGGGGAAGCAGCGAAGCTGCGAACCCCACTTGCAACGTGGCACCCTCAAGCACCCGGGGAGGCCCGCAGGGCCTCCCCGGGTGCGGCATGTGGGGAAGCAGCGAAGCTGCGAACCCCACATGCAACGTGGCACCCTCAAGCACCCGGGGGGGCCCGCAGGGCCTCCCGGGGTGCGGCATGTGGGGAAGCAGCGCAGCTGCGAACCCCACTTGCAACGTGGCACCCTCAAGCACCCGGGGAGGCCCGCAGGGCCTTCCCGGGTGCGGCATGTGGGGAAGCAGCGAAGCTGCGAACCCCACTTGCAACGTGGCACCCTCAAGCACCCGGGGAGGCCCGCAGGGCCTCCCCAGGTGCGGCATGTGGGGAAGCAGCGAAGCTGCGAACCCCACATGCAACGTGGCACCCTCAAGCACCCGGGGGGGCCCGCAGGGCCTCCCCGGGTGCGGCATGTAGGGAAGCAGCGAAGCTGCGAACCCCACATGCAACGTGGCACCCTCAAGCAACCGGGGAGGCCCGCAGGGCCTCCCCGGGTGCGGCATATGGGGAAGCAGCGCAGCTGCGAACCCCACTTGCAACGTGGCACCCTCAAGCACCCGGGGAGGCCCGCAGGGCCTCCTCGGGTGCGGCATGTGGGGAAGCAGCGCAGCTGCGAACCCCACTTGCAACGTGGTACCCTCAAGCACCCGGGGGGGCCCGCAGGGCCTCCCCGGGTGCGGCATGTAGGGAAGCAGCGAAGCTGCGAACCCCACATGCAACGTGGCACCCTCAAGCACCCGGGGAGGCCCGCAGGGCCTCCTCGGGTGCGGCATGTGGGGAAGCAGCGAAGCTGCGAACCCCACATGCAACGTGGCACCCTCAAGCACATGGGGGGGCCCGCAGGGCCCTCCCGGGTGCGGCATGTGGGGAAGCAGCGCAGCTGCGAACCCCACATGCAACGTGGCACCCTCAAGCACCCGGAGAGGCCCGCAGGGCCTCCCCGGGTGCGGCATGTGGGGAAGCAGCGCAGCTGCAAACCCCACTTGCAACGTGGCACCTTCAAGCACCCGGGGAGGCCCGCAGGACCTCTCCGGGTGCGGCATGTGGGGAAGCAGCGAAGCTGCGAACCCCACTTGCAACGTGGCACCCTCAAGCACCCGGGGAGGCCCGCAGGGCCTCCCCGGGTGCGGCATGTGGGGAAGCAGCGAAGCTGCGAACCCCACATGCAACGTGGCACCCTCAAGCACCCGGGGAGGCCCGCAGGGCCTCCCCGGGTGCGGCATGTGGGGAAGCAGCGCAGCTGCGAACCCCACTTGCAACGTGGCACCCTCATACACCCGGGGGCCCCTGCGGGTAAACGTCTCGGCGGATACTAGGGCGTAGCCCTAGTTATACTATATAAAAGAGAGTTGGCGCGTCCGTTCGCACGAAAACGAGGGACCAGCTGGACGGCGTGGCGAGCCGCGAAGCGGCGAGCGGAATGTGCAGTTCGACGGGAAATTACTTAAACTGTGCCAATGGAAATAGGTGATTTTTACGTACGGGCCCCCGTAAAGGGGTTATTGACGATTTTGTGTATTCGTGCGAAAGAGATGCCCGACGTGAGTTTTTTCCTTTCCATGGCGATTTCGAAAAAGTCAGAAAAATTCACAAAACGGTCACCGGTCGAGAAAATATTTTCGTTGCTGGTACCGGAAAAGTGCCAAAAAAGGCCCCGAAGGGGCCTAACTTGGATGTCCGAAAGGGCTACCGAGTCCGATGGTACCCTCGAGCACCCGGGGGGGCCCGCAGGGCCTCCCCCGGGTGCGGCATGTGTCAAAATGGCAAAATTTTTTTGTAGGCCCCGAAGGGGCCCCAAACTAGATCCCCGAAGGGGCTACCGACTCCGAGGCGCCCTCAAGCACCCGGGGGGGCCCGCAGGGCCCTCCCGGGTGCGGCATGTGGGGAAGCAGCGAAGCTGCGAACCCCACATGCAACGTGGCACCCTGGGGCCCCAGGACGCTCCAAAACATGGGGGTCCCAGAGAGGCCCAAAACATGGGGGCCCCAGGAGGCTCCAAAACATGGGGGCCCCAGGGGGGCCCAAAACATGGGGGCCCCAGGGGGGCCCAAAACATGGGGGCCCCAGGGGGGCCCAAAACATGGGGGCACCAGGGGGGCCAAAAACATGGGGGCCCCAGGGGCTCCAGAACATGGAGGCCCCAGGGGGCACAAAACATGGGGGCCCCAGGGGGCTCGAAAATATGGGGCTTTAAAGGGTTCCAAAACATGGGGGCCCCAGGGGGCTCCAAAACATGGGAGGCCCGCAGGGCCCCCCCGGGTGCGGCATGTGGAGAAGCAGCGCAGCTGCGAACCCCACTTGCAACGTGGCACCCTCAAGCACCCGGAGAGGCCAGCAGGGCCTTCCCGGGTGCGGCATGTGGGGAAGCAGCGAAGCTGCGAACCCCACATGCAACGTGGCACCCTCAAGCACATGGGGGGGCCCGCAGGGCCCTCCCGGGTGCGGCATGTGGGGAAGCAGCGCAGCTGCGAACCCCACATGCAACGTGGCACCCTCAAGCACCCGGAGAGGCCCGCAGGGCCTCCCCGGGTGCGGCATGTGGGGAAGCAGCGCAGCTGCAAACCCCACTTGCAACGTGGCACCTTCAAGCACCCGGGGAGGCCCGCAGGGCCTCTCCGGGTGCGGCATGTGAGGAAGCAGCGAAGCTGCGAACCCCACTTGCAACGTGGCACCCTCAAGCAACCGGGGAGGCCCGCAGGGCCTCCCCGGGTGCGGCATATGGGGAAGCAGCGCAGCTGCGAACCCCACTTGCAACGTGGCACCCTCAAGCACCCGGGGAGGCCCGCAGGGCCTCCTCGGGTGCGGCATGTGGGGAAGCAGCGCAGCTGCGAACCCCACTTGCAACGTGGTACCCTCAAGCACCCGGGGGGGCCCGCAGGGCCTCCCCGGGTGCGGCATGTAGGGAAGCAGCGAAGCTGCGAACCCCACATGCAACGTGGCACCCTCAAGCACCCGGGGAGGCCCGCAGGGCCTCCTCGGGTGCGGCATGTGGGGAAGCAGCGAAGCTGCGAACCCCACATGCAACGTGGCACCCTCAAGCACATGGGGGGGCCCGCAGGGCCCTCCCGGGTGCGGCATGTGGGGAAGCAGCGCAGCTGCGAACCCCACATGCAACGTGGCACCCTCAAGCACCCGGAGAGGCCCGCAGGGCCTCCCCGGGTGCGGCATGTGGGGAAGCAGCGCAGCTGCAAACCCCACTTGCAACGTGGCACCTTCAAGCACCCGGGGAGGCCCGCAGGACCTCTCCGGGTGCGGCATGTGGGGAAGCAGCGAAGCTGCGAACCCCACTTGCAACGTGGCACCCTCAAGCACCCGGGGAGGCCCGCAGGGCCTCCCCGGGTGCGGCATGTGGGGAAGCAGCGAAGCTGCGAACCCCACATGCAACGTGGCACCCTCAAGCACCCGGGGAGGCCCGCAGGGCCTCCCCGGGTGCGGCATGTGGGGAAGCAGCGCAGCTGCGAACCCCACTTGCAACGTGGCACCCTCATACACCCGGGGGCCCCTGCGGGTAAACGTCTCGGCGGATACTAGGGCGTAGCCCTAGTTATACTATATAAAAGAGAGTTGGCGCGTCCGTTCGCACGAAAACGAGGGACCAGCTGGACGGCGTGGCGAGCCGCGAAGCGGCGAGCGGAATGTGCAGTTCGACGGGAAATTACTTAAACTGTGCCAATGGAAATAGGTGATTTTTACGTACGGGCCCCCGTAAAGGGGTTATTGACGATTTTGTGTATTCGTGCGAAAGAGATGCCCGACGTGAGTTTTTTCCTTTCCATGGCGATTTCGAAAAAGTCAGAAAAATTCACAAAACGGTCACCGGTCGAGAAAATATTTTCGTTGCTGGTACCGGAAAAGTGCCAAAAAAGGCCCCGAAGGGGCCTAACTTGGATGTCCGAAAGGGCTACCGAGTCCGATGGTACCCTCGAGCACCCGGGGGGGCCCGCAGGGCCTCCCCCGGGTGCGGCATGTGTCAAAATGGCAAAATTTTTTTGTAGGCCCCGAAGGGGCCCCAAACTAGATCCCCGAAGGGGCTACCGACTCCGAGGCGCCCTCAAGCACCCGGGGGGGCCCGCAGGGCCCTCCCGGGTGCGGCATGTGGGGAAGCAGCGAAGCTGCGAACCCCACATGCAACGTGGCACCCTGGGGCCCCAGGACGCTCCAAAACATGGGGGTCCCAGAGAGGCCCAAAACATGGGGGCCCCAGGAGGCTCCAAAACATGGGGGCCCCAGGGGGGCCCAAAACATGGGGGCCCCAGGGGGGCCCAAAACATGGGGGCCCCAGGGGGGCCCAAAACATGGGGGCACCAGGGGGGCCAAAAACATGGGGGCCCCAGGGGCTCCAGAACATGGAGGCCCCAGGGGGCACAAAACATGGGGGCCCCAGGGGGCTCGAAAATATGGGGCTTTAAAGGGTTCCAAAACATGGGGGCCCCAGGGGGCTCCAAAACATGGGAGGCCCGCAGGGCCCCCCCGGGTGCGGCATGTGGAGAAGCAGCGCAGCTGCGAACCCCACTTGCAACGTGGCACCCTCAAGCACCCGGAGAGGCCAGCAGGGCCTTCCCGGGTGCGGCATGTGGGGAAGCAGCGAAGCTGCGAACCCCACATGCAACGTGGCACCCTCAAGCACATGGGGGGGCCCGCAGGGCCCTCCCGGGTGCGGCATGTGGGGAAGCAGCGCAGCTGCGAACCCCACATGCAACGTGGCACCCTCAAGCACCCGGAGAGGCCCGCAGGGCCTCCCCGGGTGCGGCATGTGGGGAAGCAGCGCAGCTGCAAACCCCACTTGCAACGTGGCACCTTCAAGCACCCGGGGAGGCCCGCAGGGCCTCTCCGGGTGCGGCATGTGGGGAAGCAGCGAAGCTGCGAACCCCACTTGCAACGTGGCACCCTCAAGCACCCGGGGAGGCCCGCAGGGCCTCCCCGGGTGCGGCATGTGGGGAAGCAGCGAAGCTGCGAACCCCACATGCAACGTGGCACCCTCAAGCACCCGGGGGAGCCCGCAGGGCCTCCCGGGGTGCGGCATGTGGGGAAGCAGCGCAGCTGCGAACCCCACTTGCAACGTGGCACCCTCAAGCACCCGGGGAGGCCCGCAGGGCCTTCCCGGGTGCGGCATGTGGGGAAGCAGCGAAGCTGCGAACCCCACTTGCAACGTGGCACCCTCAAGCACCCGGGGAGGCCCGCAGGGCCTCCCCAGGTGCGGCATGTGGGGAAGCAGCGAAGCTGCGAACCCCACATGCAACGTGGCACCCTCAAGCACCCGGGGGGGCCCGCAGGGCCTCCCCGGGTGCGGCATGTAGGGAAGCAGCGAAGCTGCGAACCCCACATGCAACGTGGCACCCTCAAGCACCCGGGGAGGCCCGCAGGGCCTCCCCGGGTGCGGCATATGGGGAAGCAGCGCAGCTGCGAACCCCACTTGCAACGTGGCACCCTCAAGCACCCGGGGAGGCCCGCAGGGCCTCCTCGGGTGCGGCATGTGGGGAAGCAGCGCAGCTGCAAACCCCACATGCAACGTGGCACCCTCATACACCCCGGGGCCCCTGCGGGTAAACGTCTCGGCGGATACTAGGGCGTAGCCCTAGTTATACTATATAAAAGACGACTGGAAGAGCCCCTCGCACGAAAAACGAGGGACCAGCTGGGCGGCGTGGCGAGCCGCGAAGCGGCGAGCGGAAAGTGCAGTTCGACGTGGAATTACAAAAATTGTGCCATAGACCTGAGGGATTTTCGAGTTGAGGCCCTGAAACGGGACCCGTGACGATTTTGTGTGTTCGTGCGAAAGAGATGCCCGACGTGAGTTTCGTCGATTCCATGGTGATTTTTGAAAAAAGTCAGAAAAATTCACAAAGCGGTCACCGGTCGAGAAAATATTTTCGTTGCTGGTACCGGAAAAGTGCCAAAAAAGGCCCCGAAGGGGCCTGACTTGGATGTCCGAAGGGGCTACCGAGTCCGATGGTACCCTCGAGCACCCGGGGGGGCCCGCAGGGCCTCCCCCGGGTGCGGCATGTGTCAAAATGGCAAAATTTTTTTGTAGGCCCCGAAAGGGCCCCAAACTAGATCCCCGAAGGGGCTACCGACTCCGAGGCGCCCTTAAGCACCCGGGGGGGCCCGCAGGGCCCTCCCGGGTGCGGCATGTGGGGAAGCAGCGAAGCTGCGAACCCCACATGCAACGTGGCACCCTGGGGCCCCAGGACGCTCCAAAACATGGGGGCCCAGGGGGCTCCAAAACATGGGGGCCCCAGGGGGCTACAAAACATGGGGGCCCCAGAGGGGCCCAAAACATGGGGGCCCAGGGGGCTCCAAAACATGGGGGCCCCAGGGGGCTACAAAACATGGGGCCCAGGGGGGCCCAAAACATGGGGGCCCCAGGGGGCTCCAAAACATGGGGGCCCCAGGGGGCCCCCAACGGGGCCCAAAACATGGGGGCCCCAGGGGGGCCCAAAACATGGGGGCCCCAGGTGACTGCAAAACATGGGGGCCCAGGGGGCTCCAAAACATGGGGGCCCCAGGGGGCTCAAAAACATGGCGGCCCCAGGTCAGGTCAGGTGGCAAAGCAGCGCAGCTGCGAACCCCACTTGCAACGTGGCACCCTCAAGCACCCGGGGAGGCCCGCAGGGCCTCCCCGGATGTGGCATGTGGGAAGCAGCGCAGCTGCGAAACCCACTTGCAACGTGGCACCCTCATACACCCGGGGGGGCCCGCAGGGCCTCCCCGGTTGCGGCATGTGGGGAAGCAGCGCAGCTGCGAACCCCACTTGCAACGTGGCACCCTCAAGCACCCGGGGAGGCCCGCAGGGCCTTCCCGGGTGCGGCAAGTGGGGAAGCAGCGCAGCTGCGAACCCCACTTGCAACGTGGCACCCTCAAGCACCCGGGGAGGCCCGCAGGGCCTCCCCGGGTGCGGCAAGTGGGGAAGCAGCGCAGCTGCAAACCCCACTTGCAACGTGGTACCCTCAAGCACCCGGGGAGGCCCTACGGGCCTCCCCGGGTGCGGCATGTGGGGAAGCAGCGAAGCTGCGAACCCCACATGCAACGTGGCACCTTCATACACCCCGGGGCCCCTGCGGGTAAACGTCTCGGCGGATATAATCGCGAATAAAATACATTTTTTCGTGCTAGTAAACATTTTTGAATTTTTAATGAACTTTTACTTTTACTATTTTTTTCAAAATCTTTACTATTTTTACTCTATAATATATTTCTACTCTATAATATTAAAAAAAAATACTTTTTTTGAAACTTATATTGTTGAAGGCCTCTCGGGCAACTGGTCTGGTGGCGATATATTGGGAGCTTTTGGTCAAAGCTCCGGTGCAAGATGCGGAGTGACGGCGTCAACGGCGGCGTATAATTGGCGGTTGTTGGGGATTAGGCAAATAAGGGGCGAATTTCGGATGTCGGGATGGAAACTGTTAACATGTCCTTGAAATAATTCAGATAATATGAATTTATCGCCGCTGTACGCAATTTTAATAGAGAATGGAGATTGTGTCGCAAATAACAACCGCCGCCGGCGACAACGCAATTAAATGATAACATGGATTGGGACCGGGATTAGCCGAACACCAGGGATAAAACAGCGGCCACATCGGGAATTGCGACGATAGGTGTTGGCCTTATCTGCGGCGAATGCGACCAAATTATTTAAATATTGGATGTACGGGCCGCACGGGGATAAAGCGCTTTAGCTTTGTTTATTGTCTCGTTCATTTACAGAGAAGAGCCACTTTTTTTCTGTTTTGCTGTTTTGCCTAACCTCGTTATCGCTGGCGGGAGGAGTTTCGGGAAAAAGCGACGCAATCTTGAAAAAATTATATTTTGGTATTCTTAATAGGTAATAAATACAAATTAACTTTAGTAACGTAAACAAGTCCTAACACATAATAGGAAGATAGATTTACAATTAATTAAAGCTATATTAAAACCGTAACAAGTTCAACACTTCAGTCTTTGGATATGACGTTTTTCTTCTTAGCACTCCTCAAGTTCAACAACGGAACGAACTGAACTAACTACGCCGATCATTTACAGGTTTCGTTAATATGTCGTTGATTTGGTTTTTTAAAAAATATCGGAAACTTCTTTAGAGCACTTTCAAACTTTTGATTTAGTTACGTATTTGATTTCCGCAAAACAAATTATTTTCGGGGGGTTACGGACGCGTGAAAAATTGCGGAAACGTTCGGCCAGGTTATCGAGACCCAAAAGCGATCTTTCAGGGGGGACCGCGCATTTTTTTAATTGAGCGATTTAGATATGGGCGCGATTACGGGCATCCATCACGTGAATGGTCGGATAATCCTCGATGAGCTCCCCCGGTTAACCCGTAAACACCGTTACGTGGCGGATCCAAATTATTTTTTACTATGCACTTCGTTGGCGAGTAATAACTGGAATTAAAAATTTGATTATTCATTAAGCTTCGACATTAAAAAAGCATTTTGCCGAATTGACTATAAAACTCTTACGAGGCGACACGTTTTCGGGTCGATGGTACTAAATAGAAACTTTCGGACATTTTAGAGCGGATTAAGTACCAGGTTTAACGCCACACGGTGGTTCCCGGTCTTCAACATAATTATTATCGCTTCAACGGGGGAAATTTTTAACATTTTTGTCCAGGACGCCGACAGGAGAGCATGAATGGCGGAGGCGCCGGGAGAATCGCCCCGGATCCCCGCCAGGGTTTTGCGACAATTGACTCCGACTTCCTAATATAGTTGCGTTTCACGTTTTATAGGTTAACATTTGCATAATGCCACAGTGACGTTTTCGCATGTGGTAACACTGCTTTACCATCCTTAAGTATATCGCAAAGAAGCAGGAACAATATTCTTGAGTTTATTACTATTATCATGAGACCGTTAGTTTCGCAACGAGCCCATTTTATTGGAATTTGAAGAAAGTTTTTATTCACCCGGCGCATCCACCATTTGTTTATATGTTGAGCATTTGTCTTCGAGAGAGGACCCAGATATTTAATTGTTAAAAAATATTTTTAATTAAGCAGTTTTCCATTTTTAGATTACCACTGTCTAAAGCTTTACGAATAAAAAAGTTGTAAAAAATTAAGAATTGGTCAAAGAATATTGCTGACAATTTAATCAAGAAGCTTGTAAGAATTATGAATTAAGAGAACAGAATTAAAACTGCAGTTGCTTGAAGAACAGGATGTTTTCTTAGAAACTAAATTTTTGTTTTGATCCCGAATCAGTGCAATTTTCTCTATCAAATTTACTATCCTTTTGTGCTATCCCTATAAACATTTTATGCCACCTAACCGAGACGCGTTTCACAGTTTGATTAACGACGCCCTGCGTGCATCCCTCTCTGGAGACGCGCCTTTTTCGGGCCATAACCTTTGTTCCTGCTAATGTTAACGAGTTCTGATCATCGACGCGCTGACTAAGGGATGACCAGTAATAGAAATTCGACCCGGCATTCCGCCACTCATCCATCTTTGTCAACGTTTACGAATGTTCTGGCTTATTTCGTGTTATATCATTTATTAATTCCATTTTACCGCTTCAAATTAGCAAACACTGCATACTTTTGACAGTTCTGCTCCATAAATAACTGCAACAATTAATTACACACAACCGTCAGTCGGGACGGGTTATTTATAATAATTCCCGGCGTAATTGGGCGGAATATTTGCAACTTTGATCGAATTACGAAAAAAATTGAACCGAAAAAATTTGCGACTTGTTTTGTTTCGTTTTAGCTTTTCGGGTCAGGTAATGAATGGTTATGGCAGCATATTGACAATGGCCGTAGATCAAAACTAGGCCTCTAAAGTTAAACAGAAATAACCAAATGTTTTTATGGGGGAGCATAAATCAAATTTTATGCGCTCCGATGGAACGGTAGAAATGTATCGATAATAAATTTTTGGGGATAAAATCGGTGCAGTTTATGCCGACGCGATAATAAATTATTACCTCTCCGGGCGCGTACTTAGAACGGAATAAAGGCAAATAACGACGGAGGAGCCCTCGGGCGCAGCGACGATCGTAAACCGGGCAGCATTAGATGCAACAACGTCCAAAATTAACAATAACGGTCCTCTGGCCGAACCCTTCCAGATTGCCCGATTCCAAATCGACCTGATGAACTGGCGAGACGCCCTAATCGGGCGATTTATTTCGCGTCCGCGTTGTAGGTACGTGTTTTAATTAAATTTTTGGCGACGACGACGATTGCTGAAATAACTGAAACGCTTGAGCGGCTGTTTAATCGAAAACGCTCCCGTCTGATTTCAGACATTTGGGCAGGTCCCTAACGATGCTGTTGGAATTGTTTGTATCGTTGATGACGGGTGAAAACGGCACGTTCACGGTTGCTGATTGCACAAACTCCTGGACGACGACGGTGGTGGTGGTGGCTGCCGTCGCGTTCGATGGCGGTGGCGGCGGCGGCGGCGTCGAACACCTAGGCGGCGGGTGGTGGGCCAGGCGGTACGCTACACGCTGCTGGATAGCATGCCTACGCTGTACACTCAAATCCGAAACGAACCGGCTTTCACCTGCGGACAAAATCACCGATTAGCCATCAACACCACGAGCTTCTGCAAAGCTTCATCAAACATTTTGCTAGGTAAATCGTAAAGAAGCCGCCAACTTGGAAACTAACCCAGCAACTTTCCACGGCTCTAACAACCTTATCAACAACTCTCCAACTAAAATGTCATCACTTTCCCGGCTATTTATCTGCCAGGAAGGAAGACGCCGCGTTTGAACTCCCACTGGCGGCAGCCCAAGATTTGCCAGTTGAAAGCCCTAATTATTATTGACCCCAAATTGCGAGATAAATCTTGCAAAATTTTCTATGTTAAGAATAGGAATAAATTCAAGGGGGCGCGCCCCGCTTTTTCCTAAGAAAAATGCTGGCAATTAATGTTTTAAAGTTACAGCCCGCAGTAAAAATGGTTTGGACGTTAATACAATGATTAAAAAAAATTCTTTGGCATCGTTCACACTTTCGAGTTATGTATACATTTTTGCAACTTCGATTACAACAAAGCCGATCTCTTGACGCCCGTTGTAAAGAAATATTTTTGTGTCTTAACCGCAAACAAGGATTCAGCTTCGCGCGTGGCGCTGAATATTTACTAAATTCCTTTATATCAATGATGTCGGTGCCCGGACGCCTCATCCTTGATTCATGTCGGCGTAATAAAAAAATATGGAGAGATAAAGGGCGGAATTGAACAAGAGGATGATTTTAGTCATTCCTTCTTTCCGTACGTGACCCAATTGCCTGCACGATTTACCACCTTCCGGCCGCTTTATACCTTTAGGAAGATTTAATAGCGAGATCGAGCATGGGTAAACTCACTTCCAGCTTCTCTTTGAGTGTGATTTTTTTTTAGAATTGTGTTAGACAAAAGAGTTCCTCGGAGAAATTAAAGGAAGTTGTGTACTCACTTGTCGACTATCGGGATTGCATGAGGCTAATGTAGTGGAAAAGGTAGCGATCGAATATTAAAATCCCCGGAATGGCGGAATCGAGTGAATTGACCAGTTTTAAGGATATTGAACTGTCACTGGAAGACGCGTTGTTTATTTGTGGAATTTATCGCTTCCAGGAGGACCGTTCGATAGATTGTTGTTTTGATGAATCGTTTCTGGAAGAAGTTGCAGTAAATCTCGCGCGTTGAGGGCGATAATTTGAATTTGATAATAAACAAATGGCTCCAGGGATTTCGGACATGAGACCATAAATTTAAAACAATACGGGAATAGATAAGACCGGGCGATATTTCAAACGAAAACTAAGTGTGGAGGAGGCGGGGGCGTTGTCTATTTTCCTGGAAAGATCGTTACTGCGGTTGGTTTCTATCGTTTTACCATCGACACAGGATAAGTTGCACGTCGAGATTGAGGATCGGGGTCAGCGAGATCATCACTTCCGATGCCCGGAGTGCTCCAGGTCGGACTCCTCCCACAGGATCTCGACTAAATTTGCTCATGTTCTTAAAATGGAATTGTCTTAAAGCGCGGGCCCAAATGCCGAGTAGCACATGAATATTCAAATTAGCCTCTGCTGATTATACAAATGATCGCCTTATTACCTCGAGCAGGTGATTACTTAATGCTCTTGTAGACGCGACCGCCATCGGTTTAACTGACGACTAATTCCAAGTGGGGCCGTAACTCGAACCCGGGTCCCAAACAAATTCGAAACGAGCAACACCCATTGGCCGGTACTCAAGTCACTATGTCGATGAGGTTCCCGAAATATTTTCTTGAAAAAATTTGACCTAATTTAGACAAACTAAACCTTCTTGGTGACAATTTAAGTGTCACCAAAACATTTGGGCATTTGCGAAAATTATCGGTGTTGGCCAATTTGAGCCGGCAGTGGGTGGATTAGTTTCCGGGCTGAGCGGCTTACCTAGAGGTAATTACCTTTTCCCTTTGCGGATTGCACTTACCCGAGACGCGCAAAAACTTAAACAGAAGCAAAGTAGAAGGAGGAGGACTGCGCTGGCCAACAAGTAGACGGACCAGGAGAGCTCGCAGGTCCCTGAAAACAAATCCAAATCTAGTTTGAGAGTGATTTTCAATACTGCAACAAAATTATGCTGGGATTTATTTTCTATTGTGTGCCGGATTGATGTGGGATACAGGAGAAACTCGCCCCGGCTCTCCCTCGAAATAGCGTCGCGTCCTTCAATAAGTAACTGAAGGGCGATATTTGGGCGACCCAAACCTCTCGGAACAACCCCGATAAATAGTTAATGGCGTTTTAATAATCTGGCGACGTTTCTTGGTTCACTCGAAATCAATTGCGTTGTTCTTTTTCCGGAATTGACGAGCCAATTTCCGGGTAAAAATCGACGAAATTCCCTCCGTCGACAGCAGTATCAATTTGAACACTAGTCGCGGCACCTGCCGACGGGTAAATCTATAAAATGCCGGAATGAATGACTGTTCTCCAAGTTGAAATCCCACAAAACACCCGAGGATAACGTACGAGCACAATACTTTCTCTAAACTTTGTCTTTTGCAAATGTATATATTTTTGTCTTCTTCGAGTCAGCACGCAGAGACGAACAAACAAAGTCGGGGAGGGACGCCGGTGTCCCGATTATTCCCGGCAAATATCTTCGGACCCAACATGTTTCATTCACGATCCGTGCCGGCTCAAGCAGGCTTCGGAGGCGCAATTACTAATCCCGGCAGGGCGTAACAAAAAATTACTAGACTTATTTAGCGAAGGGCTCTCAGTCTCATCAATTCCGCCTACGCACCCTTTGAATACCCACTTGCTTTCACACGACAACCTCGTACCTTGAGCACCAGCTTGCTTCCAGAGAGAAAGTGAATCCCTCTATTTTTACGTTGTCTTTGTAGTCGAAGCGCGGGCAGGCTGCAAAATTATGCGTAACGAATTCAAAAATTAGAAAACCCTTCGCTTGAAAATGTTGTTTCAGGCGTGCTTAGCCGAAAAATTATTCTCCGCCAGATTCCGGTTTGCCAGCGAGCTCCAGTAACCTGTGACTGCAAATTGGTGAACTTTTTCAAGTTATTGTGCTGAATAAACAGAGGTAGGTATCATAAGTTTTGAATTAAATGTCGCACTAAAATAGGGGTCAGCTGCTTGGAAAAAGCTAGTCTTGGCAAAAAATCAGCATTATTCTAACTTTATGTGGTAATTTTCTGTGAATTATTATTTTCACCTAATTTCTGTACCATTTGTCTACTTTTTGAAAATTTTTATTTTGGATAATTTTGAAATCTAGATACACTTTTAAATTATGATATAGCAAAAAGTACGACTTGCACATGAAAACTACCGCCAGATTCATGTTAAGCGGTTAGAATGAGTAATATAATCGATGTCAAAAATTTCAACTTTTTTTCCCACCCCAATTGATAGAAATTCGAGAAATTCTCAAAATCGACAACGGTACTGTAAACTGAGGGCTGAGTTTCCGGTTGTTAAAAACCATATTTTGGGGAATCTCGGATAACTGGGGACGCTGCTGAAACTTGGCATTACGTAATTAAGCAGGAGAGAAGTAAAGTTATTGGGAATTTATTTCCCTAATAATGCCAGTTACGAGTCCGCTCTCCCAACTTTCGTTTGAATCGGATCAGAAATAAACATTTTATAGACCGTTAAACCCTGTTCTAACTTTGTTGTATAAAGATATTCTTAATAGGTTTACGTACGATAGTAAATCAGGCGCAAAAAGAAGTGCCGGCGAGAGGCGTGACTTGCTAATAAAACCCCCTAATACTTTGCCCATGAAAAACTTTATTACAAAGCGTTTATGCGTCGTCGGTGGCGGAAAACAAGTTTGATGAATTTATTTCGAATATCCAGCTGAAAGCCTCAATTTTATCGCGCACAACTCTTTGGCCATCGCGCAAATCACTTTCCCCCTTTCTCCCCTTATTTTCTTATTTAAAAATTTTCTTTTGTAAAACCCACAAACTTTCCGTTTCACCCTCACTCGAAATGTCACGCCTTATCGCTTTCAGAACTTTTCAACCATCAATTGTTGGTTTTATGCGAACTTTCGTCGCATTAAACATATTAGCGAGAGATTCATCAAACTTCGGTTTTTCACCGAAATTTAAGGTGTTGATTTCGATTCCTGTGTTTGTAGTTTAATCGGTGAGTTGGGATCGTGGGGAAAGTTTCGGGCATTAATATCATTCAGGGGGCGACGCCGCGAAAATTCCGTCGGCCTACTTGAGGGAAATTGAGGAAAACTTTATAACTACTGCAGCAAGGTGTCAGGAGTTCGGGATATTTAGTATATAAATTTATTAACATGTAACGCGAAATATGGAGGCAGTAAATTCGGTTTTAATACCGAAATGGCTTTCGGGAATTTATGTTTCTTTCATATTTAAATGAGCATCTCGCAAATGCTTCGATGCCCCACTTACCTGCATTTCCACGGAAGGCGGACAGATAACGGCGCTCGAGCGTCTGGATGTCTCTCCGTGTAACTCCGCCACCGAACAACTCGTTATTTTTGTCAAACGCACTCCAGGTCGGCCAGGACCAGCCAATTTTCCCCAGCTCTCACAAACCGACATTTTACCTTCAAACAATTCTTGGAGCCTTCTTTAATCTCACACAAAAAAAACTTTTAATTTCTGCTTGTCAATCAATTGATTTTTGTTTATTACTAATTAATGAAGAAAACTTCTTGGTATTATTCGACCAAAAGAATTGGTATTTTCAATTGGTAAGATTGTTAAAATTGGTAAAATTAGTAAAATTGATAGCTATCTCCCCTTTTTAAAGAATGCAGATTGGAGGTCTTTTCTTGAATGCTAATGAAACTAGTGGTGTCACTTTGTGTGCAAAATATGCAAAATATGATTGAGTGTTTGCTAATTGCTCTGGTTGAGCGAAAATGGCCCGCTGGGAGCGCGATAACGTTATTTCCTCCAACAATAATCAGCCGATTAAAATTTAACCCCCTCAACGTAAAATTTCGATAATTAATTTCGTCGGGTTCGGTCTCTCGCCGAAATTGTCCCCGGATCTGGCGATCCGGCAGTGGCGGCGCGCGTGGAATAAGCAATCAGGTTAGGGCGCCGTCACTTGGAATTTTATTTTAATCTCTCTTTTTCCATAACATAAGGGAAATTCGGTTTTGAATTTTTAAATGGCAATTTTCCTTCGTCACCGCGCGACTTTCCATCAAAAACTGTTATTTCCATCGCCCGACCCCGAAACCACTTCAAACAACAACCGGGAAATGCCCGGAATTTTTGCCGACTTTTTCCTTATCCATCCGACGTTACAGCGTCCGCAACGAAACACAATGTTTTCCCCCGCCCAACAGAGAGCATTAGTTTCTAGCCAGATGTCGAGAAAAGCCGGCGGACTTCAGAGAAAATGCATTAACACGATCCAGGAAAAGTCGCATCGAAACAATGAGTTATGCAGGAAAATCGTGCGCCTTTCATGCTTCACTCTTGGATGTTGCCACTCCTGGTTTTTGTGTAAAGGTGCAAAACTGGATAATGTATAGCTTGTTCCAGGGCGATACGCCGGGAGGATGCGGCGGTTCGTGATATTAACGCCCTGACGGGGGGATTGTTGCAAAACTGTTTGCAAGTTTTAGTTAAAATAGATCTTTTCGAGCGTCGTTTTCAGCGTGTTGAGGAACGGTTCAACAATCCCTGCAGAAGTTTAGCAGGCGACGAGGCGCGCTTCCTACCGACTTAATGGGTAATCCTGTTTGGTTTTTCCCAACAAAATTATTCGGCTCAAACGAGACACTTCAAAAAGTTTCTCACATTACTTACGTCGACAATCTACTTTTAACAGCGAGCCGTCTATGTCAAAGCACTATATGGCTGAAACGCTTTCTTACGAACTTCCAGCGCACCGGACAAGCGACATCCGCATCGCAATTTCTTGCCTTCCATGCAGTCCATCGAGACAGCGTCTGGCAAAGAATGCCTTCTCGTTTACGTGATGCTGCAACGTATATGACTCAATACCACGTACACATGGGGTTTAAAGAGATCTCTTTGGCGCAAGTAAGATGAGAGGGTCTATAGTCGCACAGTTCAGCCACGTCTGGCCTAGACTGTTGGCTGGCCATTTCATAAATGAAACATTGATCATTTTGAGAAGGTCTAGGACTTTTATTGACATAGGGACGTCTCTTGCATACATTGAAAAATACCATCCCCAACTGGAGCAAAAGACATAACAGGGTCTTTCATAATATTGGCAATATAAAACAAGAAATAGCAATGTGAGGGAGCCAAAGCATAATCTTTCCAAGGTCCATCTAGAGCCATCATCACCAAATAGATCCTTGCAACTATAAATCTTTATCAAATTTAACTCAATTTATAACTTATATAGTGAACAGTGGTGTCGTCGTTGATCTCTCTTGTTCAATTTTGCTTTAGTCAGTCATCCTTTGATTGCTAAAATCATCACATTTCTGGCGATTTTTAGTTATTTTGTAACCACATCTTGTTTCCTAAAACCACTTTGACAGTTTCTCTTTAGGCGCTAGTAGATCTTTTTTGTTGTGATCCAGGCCTTAAATTCTTCTAAATCGTTCACTCGGAAAAGAAAATTTTGATGCGTGAGCAAACTCTCAGTTGATGAGGATTGACCCGTTCGAGCGAGCAAAAGGGTAGTCTGCGAAGCAAAGGGCACCAACTCCTCGAGAACTGTGGGGTTGAAATTGTTTTAAAAAATGTTTCGTGGCCCGTCTTGCAAAATTAAGCCCATGGGCAGGTGTTTCTGTTTCAGCGAAAGCCACTTCCTGAAACTTCAGCAACGTGGTTTCAGCCCCCTGCCCACTCGACCCTGAATTTGTAATTTGGCTCGAATCTGAGAAATAGGACGTCAGTGCCGGAGCAATCACCGCCGAATTTCCGCTTCTTATTTAGAAAGCTGCCGTTTTAACAAGGAAACAAACACTAATTTACTGACCTAGCCTGTATATGTGACTAGCATTCCCGCAGGATTCTCGTACTTCCCGGTTGTCCCATCCCACTGGATAAACCGCCGCTCCGACAACCACCAGCAGGGCTGAAACAAAACGTTAAAATTTAATTGGGGAACATTTTCAAGTAGCTGGTTGTTCGTCGCTGCCTTGTCAAATTTCGGCGCTCGAACCTTTTGGCCGGAGGCGAAGGAGTTGGGAACAAAATGCGAAAACGAATTAATTCATTTCGAATCGTTTACACGAATCCCTTCAGATGGTTATTAAATTTTAACTAGTCCGACACATTTTTCTCCTATTTGAATTGGCGCGTTAAAGCTCGCCGCCGACCCTTTTGATCCTTTCCCGAATTGCACCGACCCAAGTTGAAAATTTTTCTCGATAATTCGTGCATTTTTTCAATTCGTTAACATCAAACGCTTTTCCACCTCAATAGCATCGCGGCACTGAGCAACTTTTAGAGCAACTTGCTATCTGATTAGACTCTAATCAATAAAGAGCCGCAAGCCTTGTCCGACAATATTGAATTAACTTGATTACATCACTTTTCCACCCACCGTTTCACCCCTTTGTCCCTTTTACGCGAATAACCTACACGCCCACGAATCTTGGATGGCAGAAAAATTGGGAGACTTAATCAACACGTAGCCACTATTATTCGGAGCGCGGGGGCGGGCTCGACGGGTCGATGGAATTCGCCTTCCGTGTCGCGACTTCCAATTAGCCCGGATAAGTTGTCTCGTAAACCGTTTATGAATTTTTGAATCATTAATGCCGTGTAGCTTGATCGCCTGTTAAAGAGCGGGGAAAGATCCCGTCGTCGAATTGAGCGCCGCAACGGAACCGAGAAGTCGCTAACAATCCTTCAAGTAAGTTTCTAGTTTTTCGTCCTAACGATTACTGCTCGAATAAGTAACTTTAAACGCGCCGGAGTTATCGCAACTTTATTTCCTATGAAACGCGATTTCGTTACCATATTCATAATTTATAATTTTGACCGGTTTTAGGGGCGATAAAGCGCCTTCATTGGCACGAACTTTTACTTTTATTAGAACCCAATATTCGGGCCTGCAGCGACGACGCAATAGTCCGGATCTCGCCAACCTAGGCGGAGGGGTGTAAAATGTTTAAGTTAATAAACGGCCGGAAAGCTACGTGCCGGAATTATTAACCCGCGCAAATTTCAACATCGATTGCAGTTGTAGCTCTCAGAATCGCCAGACATTAAATCGCCACTTTGTTCCAAACTCCAACATCCGTTCAAATTGAAGTAACAAGGGTTGGTTCGTTACTTGAGTCTGGACGAAGTAGTTAGACGCTCAATCAAGACAATGCGTGCCAAATCTATTTAAAAAAGTGATAATTGACACCTCTCGGGACGCACAATTTTGTGGAGGCAGATGAGGCAGAGAAAAAAATTGAGATATTGCCGGCTGATAATGGAAGTATCGCCATCACTTGGGAGGGAGTGTCGAAGATATTTATCAATCTGGCGTTAGTCTCACGACGATAACGCATACATTTGCATGCTAATTGCTATCAATTCCTTTCGTGGCCAACTGAATTTTCGTAAAGATCGGCAGTTGTTTATTTTATCCGTCATTCGGGCTAATAAATCTCCAGACTCGTCCGTAATTTTTTTTCGTTAGCCATCATAATGAATTTATCGTTCTGGCCGTTTCATTCATTCTGCGCTAATAAGTTCGTCGAAATTAAATTTCGAATAACAAAACTTCTGGTTTCATCCGCGAGGAACAAGGGCGAAACCTGTAAGCGGACCAAGTGCGCGTCCGCTCATTAGTAAAATTGTACTTCAGCCGGATGTTGGAGCAGATGCTGCATCTGTCTATTCCGCCGAAAGACGGCAGCGCCCCTCGCATTGTTATGACCGTTTCGCGTCAATTTACGTCCATTTGATCGCCGCAAATTAATTTGTGTTTATTGCTGGAAATCGTCCGCGCCTCCCGCATTAGAATCTCTATAAACGCAATTATGATTATGAAACGAAATTTCCATGTTAATTTAATTCCCCAAGTCCACCCCGGATGAAGGGCAACAATATGTAAATAACCGCTGCCCTCGTGAACGTCGTTCTGAATAATAAGAACCTTTTAATTTGCGCAATTGTCTCTTTCTTCTCCAATAACGGACCTGGGGAGGTGCGTCGACGCCACTCCGGCATCAGGCCGGTTTTTCTTTCCAACGTAACAATAAAAGCCGAAATCTCTCGAGGAATAAAAGGTTCGATGGAAGGGCGCGCTGGAACTCAATGAACTGTCACAAGGGTCACTAGATAAAAGTCCCCCGATTTAATCTGTCGTCATAAAAATACTGGCGGAAGAGGAAATTGTATTTATAACTCCTCTTTGATGGTGCGATATCGCGATTAATTGGTGCACTTCGGCATTGTTGCAGTCGGCCGCGACGGGTTGGATGGGCTTCGTTAGTGGAAGACAATTACTCCGAAGTCTGGAACGGCGATCCAAAGGGGTAAGTTATGATTGGATCTTACCAAAGTGATTTAGCGGCCGCTTCCTGGAAGATTTCCATCCATAAGAAAGTCAGTTGGGAAAGTAATTTTTTTGCATAGTTGTTTTGCGCGGAAACTTGTCTCGATACAACTTATGAAAATCGATGAGGCTGAAGAGACTGGATGGCGAGCTGGAGGCTGACGATTCCTTAATTGAATCAGTGCCGATTGCGCGACATTCATGGAAACTGGCCGGGTTTATTTCGGATATAATCCGGATATGTGAATGTTTTATGAAGCACTATCTCTCGGCCTCAGCTTGGCGTCAAAGTAAATTTCACCTCGGGGAATTCGGAATTCACTGAGAAACCCTACAACGTATGCAGGTCTTGGGATTCCTTATGGGTTCAGGGCCGCACTTGATCCCGTAACCTTCTGCAAAATATATGAAAATTTATTCCGAAAAAAATATTCGGCGACCGACCGGCACGAAACGCATCTGTATCTCTCAAGAAAGATATCGCCGACCAGCCGAAGAAGCGACCGACTGAAATTACGGCGCTCGTTAATTACCGCGGCGAATGGAATATTTGAAACGGCACTACCTGCCGCTACTCCGGAAATCGAGTATTGTTTGCACAGAGGGTTGCAACTTCTAATTGAATATCGCGCCAAATACGGCTCTCGGCTAAAATAATTGCGTATTTCGCCAGGTCGAGCGACGTCTCCGCGTGTTTGGATTATTTCGAAATTACCACCCCAGTGGCGCTCGTCCAATTTCAGCAAAGCAAGCACAACTTGAATTTTGAAATATATGAAAAGAAAATTAAATTAAGTAATTAGCTTTATATGGTTGAGAATGTTAATTCATAGTCTCATAAAAGTTTTTATTAAATTCTAGATATAACAAACAGAAGCAAATTCTGGGAGGAGGATTCGGACAAAAGTAAAGCCAAAGTTGTATTTGAGTGACTAACTGAATTTTAACACAAACCACAGGTATATGTATACTTAATATGCCATTATTTGCAATAACTTTGAACCATCTTCTTGGCATCGACGAGCTTAATGTTTGTATTATCATCAGGAATCTTCCTGCAAACTTTTGTGCATCGTTTATTTTACACGAAATTTAAAAGGTTCTTCGTTACCTAAGCAGACCGCCGTTTTTCGAACGCGAGGCGGAAATAAAAAGTTAAGAAGCCGCCATTTAGGCCCTAATTGCGACATTAACCAATGCCACTTGTTAAAACCGCCTAATTTGAATAAGTAACTTTATCAACTTTTCCACGCCCTCCCTTCACGCACGCTGCCATTCCGCTAATTTGTTCCTCAAGAATTTCGTGTTGTTTCCTCAAACTGGTAATTTGTTTGGGTTGCCCGCAAAGAGCGGGATGAACCGAGATTGCGACGTCATTTCTAATTTAATCGCCAATAAGTTACCGAGTGAAAAGTTAACAGGGGATAAATAAGCAGTTATCGGTTCGATACCGGTGGAGTTTAAGAGCTGGATATTGATCAGACAAACGGTAATTACAATCGGGCAATGTTTATGTTTTTGACGTCCGCGGGCGATCAGGGCCAAAATTGTCGTGTAGGCGCGATTAAAAAAATTCACCCGGCGCATCCGCCAAAACGCGCGCCACTAAATCCGTCAATTTCTGGACGACGCGCCGTTAATTACAGAAAGCGGAGCCTTCCGGAATACTTTGGATTCAGTTTCGCGAGTCCGGACTTAATTGTTTTCAAAACAATGTTAAAAATGTGCGATTAATTAAGATTTCCGTTAATTAACCGGTTATCGCGACCTTTAAATCGTTGCTTTCGAAACGCAATTGCTCTTATCACCGCTTATTTCCCAAAATACGAACAAGGGAAAGCTTTTACGTCCGATAATTTCGACGCGTTTTCCGATAATTTACAGCACGCCATCCCTTAATGCAATTCCGAAAATAAACTATGCCCGGCATTTGTCTTATCTGCAATTAGTTCAATTAGGGGAATTTCGGTTCAAGTTCCGGAGCTATTTCGATAATTAACTAAATTCCATCCTTTTTAACTTGCTCCGCCGGAGACTTTCAGCGTTTCTTCGCCGTCGTCGCCAACTTCATACCTGTGGCTCCCAGCTATGTCGGTATTTCGCTCCTTTGTGAACGGCCCCGGTTCGGCATGGAAAGCTGTTAAATTATTTTCACCGTTCTCTTTCAGCCCCTCAACCTAAATCAATAACCTTATAAATACGCGGGGTGCAATGGGAATAGAGGCGCGAATTCGCGGCGTGACGGCGAAAATTTTGATTTTTCTATCAATTTCACGACTGCGTAAATATTTGCCAAATGTCCAAACAACCCCCTGTTCCTCCTTCCCGGCCCATCCAAAAAAATTGAAATGCCTATGGCTGCAGCAGTCACGGAACGTTGAATCAAATTTTGCTATTGCCAGAACTTCTTGGGAACCTTTAAATGAGCAATGCTGAAATTCCTTGCTATTGAGGAAAATTTTTTCTTTGCAATTGTTAAACAAGCAGAACTTTGGCATTATATTGAATTTTGTAGAAAGATTTTTAGTAAATATTGGAACTGCAAGGGGTGAGTCGAAAATTTCATTTTTGAAAACGTCCATACCGCTTTCTGGGTCGAGCGATTTGTGGCCACATTCATAACGATAACTCCTGCGAATAATTGATGGGCTGCTCCCCGACCTGGAGACGCTAATTTTGGAGTGGCGCGGTGCAAGGTCCTAATAGGATTTCCTCAAAGCAAATTTCCGATGGCAGCCGTCTTTGCGAGTAAATCTGCGAATCTAGTGCTTTTCCTGTAAACCTACCCCTATTCGCCCGTCAAGTCGCGAGTAGTTGCTCCCGACTAAATTTCTCATATCCGGTCAAATACTTAGCAGGGTAAATCGAGGAAACTGATCGTAGGACTCATTTTCACGGATACGACGATAAAACCGCCGGTTAATGTTTCAAAACCGTTTTGCAATATTCAACTTCTATACCTGACAATAAATTTCCCGGGAATTGTAATTTTCCGCACCGATGCCGACGTTCAATTTATAATTTATCTGGAGGCGAAACGTGTAGAACAGTGGCGAGTGGAACCTGGCGCAATGGTTTTCTCAATCTGGATAAAATTACACAACAAAGCCGAAATGTTTGTTTAATGCATTACCGGGCGAATTCAGCCGGTGCTGAAGCGACTAATGCTCTTATTTCCGGCACAAAAGGGTTCGACTTTACCGCTGATTCACGTAAGTAGCATTAAAATATTAAGACATTTCTCCCAAATTGAAAATCTTTAGACAACAACAACGGACTTATCGAAAAGATTACAATAAGTACAGTCGACATCACGAAATATCCGGGACAAACAAGGACTACTTGAAAAATTGGTCACCTAACAAGAAAGTCTCTTTCCTCTCTTTCTAAAATTTGTTAGACTCCCAATATTGCTATTTAGTACAATTGCTCACACGCACGCTGGTGGTAACCCGGAGCGTCGGTTTGGACGCGCAGCATCAGCGCGCGTACGGGCACAAATATATTCTTTCGCAAATTTTATTGTGCACACTTTCTTCTCTTACGTTAAGTTATATTTGGTGTGACGGTTTTGTTTCATAAAATTCTTATGACTTCCATACATTTTAAGTGTGCAGGCAGTTGAGGCAAGGTTTTTAAACAACTTTCAAGCGATCCTTGTAAATTCGGAAACAGCGGTTTCAAGCTTCGAGGTAAGTTATTATATTTAGAGACGATAGCAGATGCGAAGTAAAAGTGTCATTATATCTCATAACAGATGGCCGAGAAGTAATTTAACAAAGTTTGATTAGGCGATTTATCAATTGTGACACTCCTCAGAATGTATTAATCAATACCAATCTTAATTCATTTTAGCTATCAACTTTCACTGATGGTTGACAGTGGTCAACTTATTTTTGGGCAACGCCCTTAGTTTAATCACGGAAATAAGTTTTGGCGGCGTTATCTCTAGCTGCTGCTGAACCTCGATTTGGGCTTTTTGTGATTAATATTAAGTGCTGTTTAATGCAGTGTCTGGCGATTAGACGAACCACTTCGCCGAATGCCCTCAAATCAACGAATTTGCATAATTTCGCCTGCGAGTTATTAGGGATTAAAAGTGCGAAATGCACGAGTGTAACGCGTCGTTGAATTCCGAAGTAAACCTCGCTGAATAATGGTTTTCATCGCGTAATCCACTTCTGACGCCGTATATGGTCCATCAGCCTCGCTAAGTTTATCCGAACATTACGCTTCCACCAGGCGAATTTCTATAACATAATAACGGCTCCTAGTAGACGATTTGCTTGACGCACTCACAATAATCTAACTTGGTATCGACGTGGTGGAATAGACGAATTTCCGCATGGTTTTCGCTTTGGAAATTGCCTCCGAATTTTGTCGACATAAATGAAGTTCGCCGACTTAGCATGCAGGAGAGTCGGTTAACACTTGAATCGGGCGGAAGGACTTGAAAACTCATTATCAAGAACAACTAAAACAGGATACCCCATTTATCAGTTTAGGGAGAACATTGAAATCCGTTCGCCACACTCTTCAGACGGAACAATATTGGGTTTAGAACTTACAGTAACACGCCTCGACTTTTGGCCGGGCCGAAATTAAAATCGTGATGACGCAATTGAGTTATGTGGATAGGGGCCGTAATATATGTAAGTAATCTATAAATTCCCGCCGTGAAAAAAGCCGGATTCCCGGGGCGTTATTTTAACAATCAAACCGAATCCAATTTTGCCGCCCCCGTGGCTTCGCACCCCGGGCGGCCGCCTCCCCATATGTTGATTTCCCCAATCCGTCACATGTCTTCCGCAAAAAGCACACTGTTATCCGTACATTTTTATTTAGCGACAAATTTAAAAGTCGAACCGAATCCGGAAGCGGTTCTGGGCTAATTCCATTTTCACTGCTGCATAAAAATGAGACGAAACAAATAAGAAAAAGTTTTGCTGAATAATTTGCTGCGCTGTCAGTGGCACAAAAAGTTTCTCCCAGTATCTAATTGATATCGATTTAATGACGTTAGAGTCTCATAAAAGGGTTACTACACTTTTACATTTGCGAACCTAACAAAATCTAAATTGGGTTACGCTATGCACTTTCATTCGACAGTCTCGCCGTGATTTGATTTTGGGGCCCGGAGGCTGTTTGGCAACTTTTCGTGCACCGACTGAACGCCATACACAGAATTTTGTCGCAACTTTTCGATGTAAAAACCAACTTTGCGGCTTGTTAACAAAAATAGAGTTTTTGGTCACTTTCAATATTAAAAATATTAAATATTAAAAGACAAGATTCGTAATGACCAAATTAACAGTTACACTAAGTGACGTAATCTACGATGTCATAACTTGATGATATTTAGAAAGCAGCACTACGTGCAAATTTTCTTTGAGAAGTTAGCAAACTGTCGTAATTTTCTTAGTGCAGATCTGTAGTGCAGTAGTATTATTTAATTTTTAAATTTTTGTAAATAAAAAAGTGCTTTTTAAAATTAAAAATTTGACTCTTTTGGTGCGTCCTTAGCCCTTAGCTGCCAAAGTTCTTTTGGTGCCCGTTAAGCTTGCATGAATTGGACAAATTCGTTTGTTCGGCGCCGTCAACTGGGTCGGCTCTGCTAACACCACCAACGCACATAAATGAAGTTTGGTAATTCAACCGGATATTTTGTTGACGTATCCAATATACCTTCATGCAGTAAATCTGAACAATACAAATATTGTTCGCAGGCTTCGAAACTTCGCAATCATTAATAACTAGAGCCGGCTGAAGTGAGAGATGGACGATATTTGTTCCGAGTAAGCAAACCAGAAAATGCATCGCTCCTGCATGTCCGCCATTAACGCAAATCGCTCCTCGACAACCGGAATTATTTAAACAAACTTTCCGAGTGCACCTAGCGCGATAACGTGCCTCGCATCCCCCCAGCTGGTTACCGGTCGAGTTTTCCGTCTATTCGCAGATGTGTCATTGAACGGGATACGGCGAATTTGGAAAGGGATTACAGGACGTCCGATAAAACTGATGATTGCTTCCCAACTTTTAATGACGGCCACCGGACCCGGGGAGTTGCCCTCTTCGGGGATTGCGGCCGTTTCCGGGTCCGCATTTGCAAGTCTCCGGACCAACAGAAGCCCATTTCGCCGTAACTGATTTCTAAATTATGAGGGGCGAATCGGTCTTTGGCTACTCAAGCAACCAATCGAATAATTTTATATGGCAGTTGTGTTCGGCAGTTTACGAGACGATCTGTCCCTGATGTGCGATTCCGGCCCTTTTCCCCCAACCTTCCATACATCTGAACCGTCCTTCCGAAAAAAATATTTATACCCACTCACATCATACTTTTTCCTATACGTGACCTTTTAGCAGGCGACATTCCCCGGCAAATTTCAATTTGTTGAAAAGGACTTGTTTGAATTAAACGTTAGGGGTACGTACCTGCGGTGAGCTGGAGGGATCCTGCTATCCGAGCGGTGCCGGAGTGAACTACATAAGTTATGCAGCAGGCCGCTGTGGCCGTTACGGCGATGAGTAGACTCAGCGCACTTCCGGTTCCCACAAGAACGGTGCTGGCTTGCCACCAAGGGCTCGGAATGTCCCAGAACCTGCAAAGGAAGTTAGATCTTAGTCCCGAGATGATTTACTTTGCATCTGAATCGGCCCTGAATGGTTCGAACGGAACGTCGCCCGGCCAAACACACCTTAATCCCGACCTAACCAAACAACAATACCTAATTGTTTGCTTTCGGACGGGAAAGCTATCCGCCGAGACGGAAAGACTGCTCCGTTTATCGAACCAGAGGACCCGCACGGGCCGCCGACCCGCACGGTACGGACAGGCGGGCCAGAGAGGTCCTCAGAAACTAATAGAAGTAATGGAAACTAATAATTAAGGTTCTTATTATGCCTCTCTTATGCCTAAGGTTTTCTGAAAAAAATTTAAAAAATGGAAGTAATGGCCTTAACAATAGAGCTATGACGTTCCTTCTTTGACCGCTTGATAAGGCTTCTTGAGAGCTTCTCGTAGATATGCCACCCGATATAGTCACGAATAATCTAAAATTCGGGTTCAGTAGCACCTTTAAGAAACCGACTAGTTTTGAAAGTTGCAAAAACAAAAAATTTCAAAAAAAGCGGAGGCGTGGGCTTTGACCCAAAACTAGCCCACTAGAGTTCATTAATCTTGTAATCTCGATCGAATATGATTGAAAGAGTACATTTTAGAAAATTAACTACTCACAACGCCCTCCCTTCAGAAGCCGAGCCAAATCTCCACTAAAGTGGATAATAAACCTTTTCTTTTGCGAATTAATCAAACGCTCCACGATTTCCAGTAATTTCACAGAGATCCGGCGCACAATTACAATTACCCGTAACGACTGGCGTGTTCTTATCAGACTCGGTCAGAATGTTCATAGTTCATTTGATGATTTAGTGCCGGTAGATTGCATGAGATGCGGATCTTGCGAAGCGTGAAGATAGAAGATCGCTGCTGGTGGTGGAACGAGTGAGGTTACGGATTAAAACTTGATGAATGTCTCTTCACAACTTACTACGAGGTCTGTCGTAGATAAGGCGGAGTTTCATAAGGCAGTGAATTAGGACACGCGTTCTAGATTTAGTGCGAACAGCCGTCGTGCCGATGCATAATCTCGCACAGAGACCGCGAATCCTGGAGAAAAAGGAGCAACGCTACGGGGGCCACCGAAAATCAAGCCACCAAATGCCTAAAATTGTCACAAAAAAAATCTGAAGATTGTGACGTTCCATTCAGTGAAATGTCAATTAAATTTAGACAACATATAGATTCTTTTTACGTATTCATGAAATTGAGTGTGATCAAGCAAAATTTGCTTTCGTTTACAATTAAAAAAATTGAAAATTGTCGTAGACCAGAATAACTATCAATACTCTGTAATGACAAATTTTATTTATTTATTAGTATAGAGTCAAGACTATAATAACTAAGTAGGAAAAAGGATGTCACCCTTAAATATTAGAAATGTACCCCCCGAAATTGCAGCTTTATAATATCGAGCTCCACCTTGTAAATTTTGGGGTTACGCACTTGTTATCGCGTTGCCGCTGGAAAAAAATGATGTAACTTGCGATATTTACCCTAACTCCGTTATTTTGAATTCTCGCACTCTTCGGCAAATTTATATGTCGAATTACCGGCGACTCATTTCTCTTTTTCCGCCTCGTCCCCATTCGGGCCTGATGGCCCGGTCTGCGGAACGCCTGCGACAGCAACCCCAACCCTGACACTCACATTAACCGTAACCCCGCGAGACCTCGAAAACGTGGAAGACGTCTAGAGAGTTCTTTACCCGGTCAGCAAGGACGAAACGTGCCAGACCTTCTCTGTCGGTAGCTAACGGGTTAAAATCGGCGTTTCGGTTTTATGGGGCGAGGGAGCAAAGAGTGCGGTCGCCCAAAGTCGGTATCCGTGTTCTCGAGAACGATCCAGACCACTAATTTAATCGCGCGACCCTAAACAATTTTCTAAACACAAAGAGGCTCCTCGACGTGCTTATCGTCAAACTGACATCCGTTCGTGAACAAAGAAAATTAAACCATTAAAATTTCATCGCGTAACGGAGACGCGATAATGAAAGGGGACGCGTAATGGTAATAAGTGATGGTCGGAAATTTCGATTCTGGCGGGAGGGGGGAAAGCCCGACGTAATTGCTGGAGCAATGATTATTCCCACCTGCTATCTGGAAGGAGTAATCAAGAGATGTCGGTGCGAAATTGGAGCTGGCATCCGACAAGTTATGGCATGCCAACAATGATTGCTCGCAAGTGAAAGCAAGTAAACTGTCTCATCACGCCTTCAACTCTATTTGCAGGGCGAGGGCCAACGCAGCAAAAAGCAAAGAATTTGAACTCCTCTTTCTTTCCATTGCCAAGGTAACTCTTGAGACATACCTACTATTTTACTATTAGTTCGTCCACTTATCAGTGTTAGCATTATGGCTAACTTGAAGAAAAAAATCTTTTGATGATTCAGAAACGGTCAAGATTGCTTATAGGGCCAATCCTTACCATAAATACTTCCTGCACCTTAATGTTGATGTGAAGACAACTGTTTCAACAGGTGATGACCTAACTTTATTTTTATGCGCCTGAGACCTAAAGAGAAGCGCACCCTTCTGAGGATCTGCGATGGTCGGGAGTGTAATTTGGACGTCATTTACTGCGATATTAACTACTGAAGTCATTTAGGCATATACGTCAAGACTTTCTAAAATCTAGATCAAAGCGGATAAAATGGACGTGACTATGTAATCTTATTATTATTTTCTTGATATACAGGGCACTATATTAGACGTGAAGTAACTATAACTACTTATTTGGTTACGTTTGGAGGTAACGATAACGAAGTTGATGACGTGATCGCGCCAAGTCTTTTCGCATGGATGCCGTAAGATGAGAGAATTCAATGAAAAAGATCCTTGCCGGCTTAAATTACGTAAATACGTCAAAATTTCTCCACTCCTCCTCTACCTGCATTGTTTCCTTTCTGCGTCTTCCCGTTGTCGCAGTTTCCACCGCGTTCCTCGGAGCCAATCGTCTTATTTAACTGACTTTCGCCTCCAATTCAATTGTAAATCTCATTACTGCCGCTTTATTTGGATTTGAAGACGACGGCATTAATGTTGTTAATGCCGTCGTACGGTCGTGTTCGAGGCGGAAAACGCGTTTTCAGCTTTCCCCCTCTGGAGGACAGATGCAAAAATTCAAATAATCTTAGGTAATGGAAATTAAATAAAACACTGTTTGACTTGGCGAAACTCTTGTCGTTCCGTTTGCGTTTCGTGTTTGTCTTCAATTGAATATTCGTCAAATTCGTTATTAGCCTTATTATTATTGTAATTGGCAACGGTTCTTGACGGTTTGCCAGTTGGGCGGCGACGTTGCAGTTGGAGGGTCAAGAAGAGCGACAAGAACGATCTACATTATCTGCATCCGCCGCACTACATCTCTCCCCAGAGCCGGCAGCTGCAACTGGCTGTACATACCTTTCCGAACATCCTAGGACAAAAAGGCACTTTATGCAGAGTAGACCATGACCGCAAACAATTGCCGATTTTTCCTCATATTTTCTTGAAAAACGCTTGGGACCCAAGATTTAGCTCTCCGGCACCAGTGGCTGCAACGCTGAAGACTCAAGATTAAATATTGCTCCAGCAACGAGTTCAGTCGCATGCGAAATTTAGGGGACACCCTGTAACGTTGGCGAGTTGACTCAAAGGGAGCGGGGCCCGACGAAGACACGTCCAATTACTGCACAGTAGACCTGATTTAGTTAAGGCGTATGCAGATTACGTGCAATTGACGCTGCCCGGTGCAGCCGCGACCTAACTTAACAACCAATAACCATCAATTATCGATTTACGAGCCAAACGAGAAACTGACGAGTTTCACCAGGAGGACGAAATCACCAACTTGGCAGCATAACAGTTTCCCACCCCTAACATAAGCCATACAGATCCTTTACCAAAACGTTGCAACGTCGATGGAGTTTCGATGTCGCCGCCGCTCAACAAATATTTTATTGTCGCAATTTTCCATGGGCGATTTTCCGCCCCCCGGCCGCTTTCTTGGGCATTCATTAGAACCGTGGAAGCGTCGTAAATCCCGCGAAAGGGATTCGTCCTGCAGACGTCGGATAATTAATTATTCCCGCGAGGGGTGGCGGAAGGAATTTTTTCTGTTACACCTTTATTCCCGAATAAGTGAGTAGGGTTCCGATAAGAGATAACGATGTTTCAGGTCGGTGCGACGAAGGGTAGATGCGAAGTAGATAAGTCACATTTCTTGGCGGAGGAGATATGGCGCGGGTTATCTCTGCGCCGACCTCGACATCCCCTGCCCACATGACGTGGTGAATTACGTTCGACCGAAATATCGTTAATATTCAATGGAGGCCGCGTAAATTTGCCCCGAAAGCCATTCCGGAATTTAATTTTCAAATTGGCCTGGAAATGAAACGTAAAATTCGCCCCAAACTGGATTTTATATCGGGCACGTCGAGAAATTTCGGTTCGATCGAAGAAACGCGATAAATTATTTATCGCGCTGTTAATTAAAACAATTTCCCGTGGTTGTGCGACGGGGGGCATTGCTTTCGTCTTATTAGCGAAGTTGGGAGTTTTACCCCAAAGCGGTGCAGTCTTAATTAGACCGTAGCTTTCAATCGAAGCATAAATATTGATTAGGTGCCGAGAGGAAGAGTGCACAAAGCCGTTACTAAAGTTGGACCGATGGCCTAAATGACATGTATTATTAATGAGGCGCACATTTAAAAGGCACAAAGAGCCCTCGGGAATGTTCTGTTTACAAAATCATAAAATCATGCCACGAGCGTGGAATTGGTTTTAAAAATTGATGGAGACCAAATTTGCATTACGTCATTTTCTTTGTTTAGGGGTTAATATCCGCCGATATATTTCGAACCAGATTTTTCACTTTTCCAAGGCTCTGTTAATAATTTACGCCAGCACTCGCCTCAACATTAGCTTCAAGATTGGGCTTCTTACGGTCTTTTTATCCCACCTTATCACCACCTATCAAGATCAAGCAACTTTTGCAATAATAAATTTTGTTAGTTACCTACCATACTACAAATGGTGGATGCGCCGGGAGAATCATAAGTTTCAACGCCTGACCTCAATCCGTTAAACCATAAAAATCTACAATACCTAAGTACATAGTTAGGTTTCAATATTACTTTAATCAGAACATTTGGAGTTTACGTCTAAGGAACGTAACACATTTTAAGAAGGATTCAAATTTTACGATTCAAAACCTTTATGTCCTCAAAAGATATATCGAGATCAATTTGGCCGTCCTTTTATTTTTATTGTAAGCGAAATTGATCTCTTTTAGCTGATAACAGTTTCG
The DNA here is from genome assembly GCA_951805265.1 of Schizotus pectinicornis. Taxonomy (NCBI): domain Eukaryota; kingdom Metazoa; phylum Arthropoda; class Insecta; order Coleoptera; family Pyrochroidae; genus Schizotus; species Schizotus pectinicornis. The sequence continues at coordinate 27,416,112 of OX638202.1, forward strand.
GAATTCCCTAACGCGCTGAGGTTCGGCCACATAAAATCTCTTGACGTCATATCATAAAATCATCACCATCGCTCATATTTATGGCGCGATCCTGAAGGGTTCCTTATCAGATAAATAATTATTGTAATCCAACCGAAATTGAGGGCGCCGCCTTGTGACCATTCGGAGGAAAAGTACCATCAGCTTAATAGTAATAAAATTTTTTTGCTTAATTTGCTCCAAGAATGAGAATAGGGAGCCAAGTTCCAGACTTTGGACGTAATACAAATTTAATAATTATTGGGTTGGTTTCGGCTTTTCTATTTAAGGCAACAACTTTGTTCCATTGCTCTCGGTTGAAATAAGGGCTGGCCGAAAAGTGGTCAAACCCTAATTAAGTTCGGAGGTGCATAATTCACGGTAATTTGACGTTCGGCATTCTGTAATTGCAGGCAGATAGGTGCATGATCTCCGTGATGATTGATGGTCGTTGTAAATCAGCATCAGTCCCAAATGGAAACCCCTCAATCACACGATAATTGTCGGTCACTACCCCAAACACCGCCATATTTTAGATCTCCATTACCGGGATGAAATCCGTCACGGCCCTTATTCTCGTTAAAAAGGGTATTTACGTCTTGCGCCCCGTCCTCACTCAACCTGTTTGTTAACATCGATTCAGGCAAAATCCGGCAAAAAACGCAACATCAAACACAATAACTAAAAGCGGGTTTTATTGCGACGACAAATTGATAATATCGGTCTGTTATTACAACGTTATCTGCCCCCGGGGGTTGTGCTAATTGGATATTCCAAGATTTCTCTGCTGCGAAATTTATTTAATCTTCATGTCCGGAGATACAATTAATTTTTACTTTTCGCGAAGGGGAAATCGGGAAGATTCGACGAGAAAAGAACGGGCATTTTCTCGAACTCTAATTAAAAATGTCCCGAAGTAATTAAAATAAAAAATAACTTTACTTGTATTTAAGCTCGAATAATTAGAGAAACGCAGGTTCCAACCAGAATATTGAGACAATTATGACGGCGCCACCTGTTTAATTAATGGTCATTAGCAGACGGAAATTGACTTCACCAGTTGAACATGTTTACCATGTTGGATCCATATTCTGTTCGCCACCACGCCTAACGCATGCATTAGCAATTATGAATAAATAATATCGAATTATTTGCACATACTCGTAAAGTATCGAATTTGGTTCGGTTCGAATAAATAAACCAGCTAACTAACTGGGCGCACTGAATTGATTTTAATCCCTCACCCCCTAACCAGCTAGATTTCATTATCTGCTCAGCAACATTATGGGAGACATAATAGCAACCTTTTGCTTAGTTTTAGTTGATTAAAAATAATTTTCTTTTTGATGAGACCACGCAGCGATAGCGTGAAATCGTTCAGTATGCGTAACGAAAAGCGAAACGCTCCCAACTTCCCTTGCTTAAGAACTTATTTAGAAATTACATAAGCTCAAGAGAAACTTTTGTTGTGGTAAAATCCGGAAGTTTTACTTCTTACTTCGCCTGTGCCATCTAAGGTGCGCTTCAAATTTGCCAACCCCCGATCTGGAGTAATCAAATTATAATACGGCTGCGTATTATTGGGACGATTTGCATTCAAATGGTGTCTCGTTGAACATACGGCACAGCCTCCAGGAGAGTCCTCGACAAACCGTTAATCAGAATAATTCAATCGGGTCACAATTTACCGCCGAAGACGACGTAAATCCTCTCGAGAACCATCACAATACACATTTCCGATACAATAACGCTAAACGCTTCAGAAGAGACACCGATAAGGTATTAAACGATACACGTTCCGACGTTCCGAACAACTGAAAAACAATCAATTCTTACGAACGGATTATAGATAAAGATAACAATCATAAATTGCGCGGGATAATCGATAATATCATAGAGGTCGCCAATTTCGCCTGTATTTAAGGGTGGCTGTGGGAGGACAAAACCGAATCGGATGCGGGAGCTAACAAGATTTGCGCGTTTTCGTTTGAGAAACACTGGAACGAAATTAAGTGATTAAAGTGGTGCGGAAAACTCACCCTTTGATGGCACGTTTGCAGATTTGTGTATGAATATTAATTAATAAAGCGACCCGGCACACACGCCCAAGTTTACTCGGGGTAGGTATTTAATTATAGTTTTTAGGGGTGAGTGGCGCTACGCTCCAGGCGCCATGCCGCTTTATCAACAAACTTCGGCATATACACGAAAACATCGGCAAGAAAAATTTCCGCGTTACGACCCCCTTTGAGGTCAATTAAGAAAACCAGAACGTCTCGAAAAGGAACGTTGAGCGCCTACGGTCCAAGAAACCTACCGGGGTCTTTCAGTAAATAGTTGGTCTAAAGCCCAGGTTGGTCGTCAACTGGCTCTTCGGCAGGAAACCTTTCTGCGGGATTATCATCAGAAGTGGGATTGGTCTACATTGTTATTCAATGTACCCCTCGTGAAGATCCTTACATTAGTATACGCAGTACTTATCACTTACCCATTAGAGGATTAAATTTGACTTAAAAGATTGGTTATTAATTATGGCTTCAAAGTAAAATTTAAGAAAAACTTGAAAGTTACTTGAGCAAAAAGTATACTAATCCCACTCTCAAAAGTCACTGAGGCGATTTGCTGCAAAAGTTGTGTGGAGATAAGATGAGGAAAGTTTTTTTTCAATATGAATTGGGCCAACTGAATCCTAGTCCTAGCAGTTTTACAGGTCTAACGAGAATAGCTCAGCTTTTTATTTTCAGTCAAGTGATTTTAAGTAAATTTGCTTTGCCCCGGGACACTTTAGGGGCACGTTCTGCGCCGTCATCATCGGCCAGTCGTCGAACTTTATCGTAAAAATTTTTTTCGACGTGGGCCGCTGAATTGCTGCGAGCTGGGACGCGTAGGTGGCGAAATTACTTGAAGAATGTTTCAATTACGGCCGAATCTGAAAGCGACAGACACCGCTCTAGTTTCACCAAGGACAATACGACTTCATCCATAGCATAGAGCGTCTCGGCGACCCTCAAACTTTTTTTAATCCTTCCACTTCTGATTGAATAAAGTTTCCTTCTATTATCCCCCGAATGCAGAACTAATCTCGTCGAGCTTCACTTCACGTATTCATTGGGTTTTTGCCGCGGCCCCAATCACGTCCCCATTAAATCTCCCGGTGGCCGCAAAAACGGCCATGCTCGATATGATCGCCCCCAATGAGGTATGGCCCGCATTATCATGTTGTATATTGTGTCGCAGATTAAACTATTTGTATAGAAATTACGGGCGGGAGGAGTTTCGACAGGAACAATGGGGGGCTTGGCGTCGCTCCTGAAAGTCTTGCAAAATTGAAATATTGATGTAAAGGTCGCGCCCTGATCTGCCGCGTAATTCAAGGATCACACGTATTATTGAAATGAAGCGGCTCGACGCCGTTCCCGACCATAATGCTAGAGTTATGTAGGGGGGTTATTAAACCGTCTCGTGGGTGCGTGTCGCAGGCGAGTACGTGCTTAAAGCCGGGGCAAAACTTCATAATTCCGACCACATCAACGTTATCTAACTCACCTCGCCGTTCCGAATAACCGGAGCAAATTGAGTGTTCGCTCTGTTTTGTAACCTGCGACGCGCATCTTCGGTTAACTGGATTAATGACGAAGTTAAAGTTGTCTTGTTAAACTGTGGGCGGCGGCGGGGGTTCCGTACACGCCGGCAAATACCCCGAGATTGGAAATAAATATTCCGCCTAAACCCATCGAAGCCCACTATAATGCACGCTTAACTGTAGGTACGCGTTTGGGTGCTTTGGGTAACCCCCGCTGCTCCAATTATGCAGCCAGATTCGCACTATTAGGTCTTGAGCAAACCCAATAAGCCCAATGCAAATTGAGGCGACCCACCATCCACCAGCTAACCGCCCCAGCTGTAATAACTTTTTTGGAAACTTTAAGCTTTTGCTAGAATTAGTTTTAATTTTCTAGATAAGTTTAAGTGATTGTTCTGAAAAGTAACTTCGTGCGTGTTGAAGGATTCAATTAGGCATGAACATTAAATTAAGACCTACGGAATATTATTCTTAGTTGTGAGATAACAACTTATTAAGAATAACACGACTTCAACTACATACAAAGTTTCATGTGGGAAGTATCCGCAAACTTTAGCCCGCCGACCATGTTGCTTTCAGGTGTTTGGAATAGTTTCTGCCAAAGGCGGCCCACTACTTACATAACGAAGTTAATTAAAGCCCACTAAAATATTAAGTTTCCCAACTCGTGATGTAAAGGGTAACAATGAACCAGTTTCATTTTGTCCCTCTTGCTACTTTACAAATACCATTAGAAGGTCGTGAGGGACAAAATCAAAGCATTGCCGGAATACTGCACCACCTCAAGCACGAAAAGGATTAAACCCGCTATTCTAACTGCCATAATAGCCCTCATAATAAATTTATCTAGTAGAGAACCAGTGACCCAGAGACCCAGTGACGAACTTCTTGCAAATTTGAGCCGTAAGTTTTAAACTAAGGGTTGCACTGAAATAGTTTTTAGCTGTATGGAAAGAGCTAATCTCAGTCTATTAAGAAAAAAAAACACCGTTTTCGTAAAGTTGTGGGTTAATTTTTTATGATTTTTTATATTGTGATTTTCACCCGGCACCTCCACCATTTGTCGATTTTCTGGATTTTGGGAAATTCTTTGGCGATTTCTTAGAAAATCTGTTTTTTCATGACAGTTTGAACTAGATCCTATCTAGGAATTTATGTACTAACAAAAATTGGCGTATTGGTGGCCATTTTATATTCGATCAACATAAAAAAATCACAAGTTCTGAAAAAATGGCGCATTGGAATACATAGTTGTTAGTTGATTGCAAAGAGCAGAACAAAGCTTCTTTAGAAAACAATTGCTACTGTAGGAATTTCATTTATTTCTTTTTAAGGACGTAGTCAATATTTTCGATCTAACGACTCAAAGTTTTGCTCTAATATTTGATTCAACCTACGTTTGTTTTTATAACACCAAATAATTTATTGTGCAAACCGCTAGCAAGAGCGCAAAAGTGAAATTTATGACTTTCAGCAGGCAATAAAGTAATAAGTTAACAAAGAAGACAACTCAAGATTAAGTTTGGTGCGTCCTTGCCAAGCGTCGCGGCGCTCGCACACCGTATTCTAAATGATTCGACGTTAATAGTTGTCCTGGCAACTTTTTAATTAAAAACATAATATTCTTCTTCACTCCTCTTTATGGCTTTGTTTCATAATTAACATAAATTTATACAAATATTCATCTACTTACCATAACCTGCAGAAGCAATTAAGAATTTAGAAAGACTTAAACAAGAGTAATTGAAAGTTATTTATTGATTCATGCTTTATTTTTGGTGCGTTTGACTTCAATCAATTCCAAATGACTGAGAATAAAGGCGTTCTTATGAAGCATCGAGACGTTCGCATCGTATAATTTAAACAGTTCTGCGTTGGTACTTGCTGCATAGCAACTTCTAATTAGGACGCTAATATTCAGCTTGATTCCTCTTTATGACTAGTTCAAGAATTAATAATAATTTACATAAGGATACGCGTACCGACTTCGGTAGGTTGCAGCTGAAATTGCAGCTATGCAGTCGTGTTGCCATCTGTTTCTTTTTAATCTTAAAGTTCAATCGGGGAATCGACAAGTCGCTATCTTGGCAAATTTTTTTAATATTGTAGAGTCACCTTATTATGGGTGTAAAACTTTTTGCAAGTATGTCGTGTTCAGAAACCAACAATTATGAGATTTTAGGAATAGAAATATTGGTGTATAATTTTGAGATGATTGTTAGACAAACGACACTGAGATATGACAAGCCTTTTGTTAAATGCCTGGAAATGCACGTTAGTGATGGAGTTCCTTTTTTGCAGAGGGAAGCTTTGCTGAACTTTCCTGCCAAATAGAGAAGTCTCCTTTGTTTCCACAACTGCAACGTAGAACAGTCGATAATGGCTCTCCTAGATAAATAATTTCAGTAGCTACTTTGCGCTTACTTATCGAGATGAGACAAAGAGTGCCATTTGCTGCAGATGCATTTTGCACCGAAGCTCTGCCGTGTTCGAGGGTTATGTGAAGAGGCCCGAAAAGGGTTTTCTCGATTTTTGTTAAAAATCCGGGCGAACCGTCAAAAATGGCGAATTTAGACGTCTGCAGTAGGTACGAACAATACATGCGAATACGTACTTTGAATAACGTCCGCATTCCTCCACTATTTCAACAGCGCCCTGCGGACTCACACGTGGGTAATTGCACCGGCGAAAGGAGCTGAAATAGGCATCCACTTTTCCCAGCAGACGGCCCTGCAACAAAAAAGAGTATCGATTAATAATTCAGCAACGTAAAAAAGGTTGCCGGAGACAAATATTTCGTGGTTGGTTACCTAAATGACATAAAGCATTGCGGGGTGCTTGTTATCATTCCAGCAGCGTTCAACCCTCTCTACTATGTTTTATAGTTTAATTTCCGCGCAACATAATACGTAACGAGTGCAAGGTTTTTATACGTATAAAATAAAACGCTGGCAGCAGACGGGCATTCAAAACCGCAGTATAAAATATTATTACAAGTTACATTGTATCAAATCTGATAACGGCACAATCACACAATAACGTATTATATATCCGGTTGCGGGGCGCATCAAATTATATTGGGTCGTAAAATTTACGTATGAAAGATAAAAATTTGATTGGAAACGAGCATCTCTTGGGGAAACAACTTTCGGAAAATCATCCGCTAATCCACTTCCATCAAACAACTCGGCACTGGCGAAAAAACAAACCTGCGACACATAAACCAAGTTTATAACGCGCACGGCTCATTACCGGCAATTAGCCGCTACATTAAGCAAAGTTAACTTTAAAGTTTTTAATATAAAAAGTGCGCGGTTGCACCCTGCCTCTCGTTTAATATTCGTGATTTATGACGCGACTTGTTATTTCTAACTTGATTAAGGGCGAAACTAATTTCTACATTAAATTACGTCCCGCTGTAAAAAAAAAGATACGAGGGCGAGACGAAACTTGTAAAAATAAACTTTAAGGCTTTATTACGACGCTAAATTTTCCCTAACGCGATATAGTTGGACGTTTTTCAATTTCGGCCCACTCGGGATCGCCTAAAAAATGGCCGCAATAATGTCGAGCACTTAACACGGTTACGCAAATGGGGCGAGCCGCCCTCAGAATTATCGCCGGAATGATCGAAAACGCGACCTCGTTAGGGGAATCGGCGCCTCCACCATTCGCCAATTTCACCCCTCAAGCCGATATTTTTCAGCTTTGACCCGCTTGCCCAAAAGACCACACAGAGTACAACTACGCTGAAACTACTGAAATCTAAAGAGTCTGAACAAATTTTATCAAGAAGGTATGATCCATCAAAAGGGTTTAGGAAAAAGCAGTTAACATCCTTGGACTTTTTGATCACTTTTTGGCGCCAACAACTTTATTGTAAAATAAATTTGTTGCTTCAGTTAATTTTGTTTTCATCTAATTCTTGTCACAAAAATTGGACTTTTTAGCGCTTATGGCGGAGGTTCTAAAAAGTTAGTCACCCCGGGATTGTCATTATTTGTGGGACCATAAAAAGGAAAATATAACGAACCTAAAACCGAGAGGACGGCTCTAACTAAAGATTTATACCTCCACCTAAATAGGGCATCAATAAATCGGTTGCATTACTCTTATTTTTATGGCAGATACTATAAATATGACTAAAGTATTACTTACAAGGAAAGATAGTTATAAAACTTGGGTGCCTGACAGTAAAAGAGGGAAAGCTCGAATTTTCCTTGTCCTGCGATTTGCATTAGTCTAAACATTGACATTATTTAACCCAAGTGCGACTTAATATTAATATAACATAACCAAAACTACGTTAAGGGTAGCTTGCTTTGCCCCGGATCAAAATATACCGGAAAGGTGTTTAAATGTTGAAACTATTTACACCCCCTGACTTTGGACAATGCCATGAAACTTCTTAGCGCCGCAATGCCGAGGAAGGACAAAGAGCCTACAGTTCTAATGTGTGTAATTACAGTAATTGCAATAGGCACACAGCTGCTAAAGCGCCTAATTAAATGTAAATGTGATATGTGTATTGTGTATCCGCCCACTTATTTACGACCATTGCGCCAGCATTTCGGTGGCAACTAACGTAATAAATTCGCCCTTAGTAAATTTTATCGCCTAAAATTAACTACCCCTAATATTGTTTATTGTATGCATGACCAGTCGCGATTTTCGATTATAATAAACCCTCTCACCGGCGATCGAGTTTATTAAACAATAAACATTTGCCCTTACATGTGTTGACGTTGATTGTTGAGCCCTCTAGATGTCAGAAGGTTCGATCGGGGCCCATCGACAAATATTTATCTGCGTCCGGAAACAGAGATGGGGCGGCGCGGTGGCGGGCTTATGCAAACGCACATATGATCTCTTACGGTCAGGGAGCACCTGACAGCGGCCCCGGATCCGGGGGTGGGCCATTAAATTGTAGCAGTACAAGATAGCTCTGCGGGGAATCGCCGGACGTACGTCACAGACCGATTCCCGACCGCTTCACCGCAACCGTTTCCGGAAACACGGATCAGAAATCCCGCCATTCCGGACGTTGCGGAGACAACAAAGCCCCCATGCGTTTACCATCCTAAGCATATCAAAGCCGTCGGTTTTGATTAATTGCGCAGCGTGCCGTCCGACTGCGGGTTTCTCGGGGGCCCGGCTTTACGACGGGGACGAAAAAAGGACACAATTAGGGACGAGGAACGTAAAACGGAAAACTTCGCTGGACGCGAAATGGAAAAATTAGAAAGCGTAAAACATATCTGAGAAAATTACCTCTGGAGAGTACAGCAGACAACATTGAAACAAAAAATCTTATCAAGGATCGACGTTGGTTTTATCGTGGTGAAACACGATTGAAACATAAAACACCAAATTGGAAAACGTAAAACATTGACCTGCGGGGCATCACTACCTACTTCAGACTCGATACCGTTTATCTCCACTATAAATGTTAAGAGAAGACGGCGTTAAGGTTACAACTCTAGAATTATTTCATTTTGTCTAGTTAAGAAAAAAGAATTAAAAAGTCTTCAACTTCCCTTATTGTTTCTTTCTCCTTGAATAAGTTTTCAATAAATTTTGCACTTGTCCTCGTTGAATTTAAAAACAAAAATAACAAGAATTGAACCGAATAGATTAAATCGAGGTTTAAATTTTAGAAAATTACAAAAAAATCAAATTATTAGAAATATCTAAGAAATAGCAGTAAGTGGTGTTAAAAGGAAGTAGAAAGTGGAAATTAAATTATGTAGAGGACTTGACATAGAAGTTGCTGATGCAAACCTGACATTGCGAGTGAAAATTGGTAGTTCAAATAGAGAATAAATTATGATTCTGGAGATGGCATTCGATTATAACCTCCTTGCTAACCAGTTTTGATTACATTTTTTTCTTTGACTTTCTTAGAGTGGCTGCTTTGAAGTCTCTCTCGATAATTGCACTAGGCAAGGTGAGCGCACCACGGCAACTCAAAAATCACATTTTCTTCTTCGCCGGGTCGCTTTGAAACGATATTAACTTCGTGAATGGCAAGCCCGGTTATTGTTGCAATTTTTTTAACAAAACTTGCTAAAAATGGCCCCGTTTCATTAATCAAACTTCTGTCCTTTCTATTCGAAAACGTGATTTAGCCTTTGCAAATTAAATTCAGTCGTCGCCTCACAAAGGAAGTGTTTTAATTAAAACGATCCAGTGGGTGTCTAATTTTATTGTCAAATCATGATTAATGTTATCGAAATATTTACGAGTTTCAGTCGCAATTTTCTTTGATCTCTCCCGTTATTCCACCGATAATTGGCGACAGGGTCGGCAAAATTATGTTACTTCACCCGGCGTACCCGTAACTCTAGGATCGCTGAAAGTTCAGCGGGCGTTCTTGTCGTCAAGCGTCACCGACACTTGGCGACACGCAAGCGACACCGGACAACAAGTGTTGCCAACAACTAATAGTATTTTCGAGAAACGTGCCTCAAGTTGTTTCAAGACTTTTATGCGGTACACTAGCAACATTTCAAGATCAATTTTATAAAAGTTGCGGATTGGTCGTCGACACCTGGCGACATTCGTCGCGACAAACGTCGGCAAATGATTCGAACCACTTTCTTGCGTCTGGCAGTTGGTTCGCCGCTTTGCTGCCAACTTTTCGAATTCTTCCCCGAGACCGGTGGCGCGCCTCTAAAAGGGATCGGGAGTGGCGCTATCGGGAATCGGCGGAACTGACGATGGCCGTATAAAGAACAGCCGTTAATGTGGGATTCGTGTAGACTAATGTGCGTCGGTATGGAGCGGATCAGGAAGCGGCGTGCATTAATTAAAGGTCTCCAATGACCGGCGTCCGCGTCCCGTAATGTAGATAGGATTAGTAGGAACTAGACTTGCGGCGCTTAATCGGATCGTGCACTTCAGGATAACAAATGGCCGTATATGGAATAAATTGTTTAACGCCAGGGAATTCCCCCCTTGGTCAAAGAGAATCCCACCTGTCCCGGCTGAACAGACTCTCGCCCGCTAATTGATGGCGCGCACCTGACTCTCCTGGCCGCAACCCCCGCTTGATTTACCGCCCGAAGGAATGGATTTTTGCTGGTTTACTTACCCGCGGCGTGTCTTAACTTTGTTGTGGAAAAACGGAAGGAACGATGGGAAAATAGATTTTCACTTTTCCTACCTACTTGATCAGCCTCGCTAGCTTAAAGAAATTCTTCAATGTCGTACTTGGAGATTCCTGCTGCACGTTGTCGTAGTAGTGAATCGCCCGTAGCGCTTGTAGTGACCTATGAGTATATCCACCCCGTTATTGTTGTGAAATCGAATTTCAATTCAAACACGTCAAGCGCCCCAACGTTGGTCATTGGAAGAAAATAGAGCATGCAACAATAAAGATATACGGGCAATTACGTGAAATAACTCTTCAAACTCGGGCAAAAACCGGGACCAAAGCTCCATTACCAGTTAAATGTGCAATTGCCCGAAATATCGACCTGTCGTCGAAAGTAAATAAGTTATTGCCGGCCAAAAAAGGAAGGAAATGCTAGTCATGTTTTTATATTGGATTTCCGGCAGAGCAGTATAAATAAAAAAAGTTATGCCGTTTTCATGTTGTAGGCGTAAAAGCGGCGTCTCACCAGACGAAGGTGGTCTGCGAGAAAAACGGCGATAAATCAGCCAATGCACCTGGCGTTTTTCTTAACGACGCTTTTCTAAACGTTCCTCCAGAAAACGAAAGGCCCGAAAGTACACTTGTCCCATTTCCATCTACTAAAGACCAGCACGTGCCCGGAAATTTGCTGTGAAATTTAGGCAATAAACTGCGGCAAATGAAGAGAGGTCTAACCTTAAATCTCTTGTCATTACGTTGTAAGCGACTTCGGAGCCAACGATTAGGAGAAGGCCGAGCGAGCAAATTGCAACTCGTATCACGTAATACCGTCGGCCTCTTTCTTGCCACCGCCGTCGCGACGAACTTCTCGCCAAATATTAACGAGCGTCATGCCCCCGAGTTCGGCGACTTCTGCTCGTTTGACTACCGCTCGTCATGCCGGAGCGAGCTTCAGTCGGCGAAGTCTTCGACGGTTTTTGGAGAGATCGGCGAGTTCCAGTAATTAAACGCCAGCGACCGTTTTTACGGGATAACTTTACCCAAATAACTTGTTTGAGTCGCATTGAAATTTTGTCAGCTACCTGTATTTGCCGCCAATTTAATTAAAAGCGGACGGATAAAAGCTGCCTTTTGTCATTTTTGCTTCATCACCCCCGGCTGGATCTAATAAAGTTTTTTAAGTAACATTTTTATTAATTACGTCTGGTTTATGTCGGGGTAATTTTCAAAAAATTAGGGCCAGCGCTTTTTCTGTTACGCAAAAGCGGCTAATTTTTATACCACTTAGCTGGGAGCTTTTAGCACAAAACAAGTTGCCATCAGAAATTCATAAATTCTAATAATTGTGTGTTTAAAATAAATCCGATTCAAAGGGACAGGATCACAATAAAATTTTCTTGGAAAATAAATGAATGATTCGTTATGGCCGGTTCTCGCATAGTCCCAAACGACAGATTTTCTTCTTAATATAAAAAGGACATTTCCTGCAAATGATTACAGATATCTATGTCTGCCTTATTTCCCTTCGGAATTCCTCGCACGTTATTACTCCGATCGTGACCGTTTCACCAAATGTGGTCAACTTATAACTGGAAATGGGCTAAAATGTAGAAAATTACTCTGCTAACGCAGGTATTTAATTTAGTTCTTTTGTTGCTGTTGAAATGTTTTACATAAATCTTAATAAGAAGCAATTATGTGATATCAGCATATTTTATTTTTTGATAATTTTTAACTCACCTTGCCCAACTGTTCCATTTTCAATTTTAAGCAACTAAATTTTAACAGTTCAGAAATAAACGAAGGGATTATTTCATTACTTTTAGCGTTGCACTGTTCTACTTTTTTGTCATCTCAACAAAGTACGTTTAGGGTTTAGGTTTCAAATCCTTTTGTGTACAAACTCAATGATGGTCAGTTAATGTTGTTGCGTTGTTTATGCCGATGCTTATTATTGATTGGGGAGCAGCCAGTTTATTAGCCAGCCAATGCTATCTGTCGTGTTTAATAAATCGGTAAAAACGTCGAATTTTGTTTGCCGGCCGGGCAGGCAATTCCGTAAACTTTTTTACGAAATTGTTTCCTCTTTATTTGAAATTCATCATCGCCGGTATCCTACACGGATTTGCCGGCGGCTTTTTGTCGAATCGCCTTTTTTGCAACAAATTCGAATAGAAATCCCCAGATATTATGTTAATTTGTTATTTTGCGGCGAGAGATTTAAATTCTGTTCCTCTAACATCCGAACGGATCGAAGCAACAATATCGTTCAATTTGCCAAGAATCAAAGTCGGAGAACGCTTCTCGATAATTAATTGCATTAGGACTTCTTTGATTAGATGCTCTTCAACCAGTTCCATTCAAACGGTCCACAGCCTCGGCGACTACGGCAATAAAACCGTCGAGCAAAGAGCTTCAAATTGCCGATCTAACATAAATCAGAAAGTTGTGTAAATCCTCGGCAAATTTCGCGAAAATTTACAATAACTTTAAGGCAAAAGCGATAAATTAATAAGAACGTAATTTACGAGAATTTTGTTTGCTTGAGAATTCCGAAACAAAAAGCACCTCCACAGGAATTTGAATCTCATACATACACATAAAATCGGAGCTTTGACAAAAACACCTCCGCTGACTTGGAGCTTAAAGGTTTAGCGTTGAGTGGATAAATTACGGAGGTTTTCTTCGTCCATTTTAATATTCCAAGGACTTTAAACCAGGTCAAAAAACATTATTTAGATTTCGCAATTCTAGAGCCAAATTGCAAAACTTCTTGGCGAGCGACTAAGTCAAATTGGAAAAATTAATTTGTTTGTTGCTCGGGGGACCAAAAAAGTCATTTGAAGTCGCTATTGGAGATAATTACAACGTGTTGAGCAGGAATATAAAGAGATGTATAGGGGTTAGCGGAAACTTCACTGCACAAGACGTTTCTTAGATATTTCGACACAGCTCCTATCGCATCTCTAATACTATATCAATGTTCTACAGTCAAGATTTGAAATCTCCATTGCGAAGCTTACATTGCTAAACTTACGGATTTTTTAATAATTTAGAGAACTCTTGACTTATTGAGAAAGCCTCTTAAACTTTTGTGTAGATAAGGAGCTATGAAAGAAAGTCATAACTTCTGAACCAGATCGAGAACTGAAATCGTTTTTAACTGTCTAGAAAGAACAAATCATGTTTGAAAAAATTGTCATGGTTCGACTTCTATTAGTTAACTTTGCTAACTTTGCTTCGAAATTTTTCTATTATGATCTTAATCTGACTTATCCACCAAATGACGACATTTTGGACAATTTTTTATTAAAAATTGCTTAAAAAATAAAACTACATTATATAAAAAATTATCAATTACTAATTCTCTGGAAGCTTAGGTAGATGAGATAATTCGAATTACAATTCATACAACCTCACAAAGTTTAATTGTGTATTATTGCTGGTTGGTCTCTCGGACCAACTTGTAATTGTTCTCTCTTATCTTGGTGCAATTGTAATTTATCTACGACAGTGCAGAGCTTTGACCTTACTCGTCTTTTTAGCAAAAACGGGTCTAATAGAGTAATGCATCAATTTCAACTCGCCGGTTGCTTCGGGTATAGCGGGCAGATCGTAGCAACTCGGTTGTGGTGTATTTCATCTGCCGGCGCAAAGTTATACCGCCGTAACTTTGCGCCGATTTTTACGACGACCTTCCTAGGCGATATAGCGGCAGTTTAGCGCGGTATTAGTGATAAAAATGGCGGCTGTCGATCAGCTGTTTGCGGGCATTGCCTTCGATCTTTTCGACGATTCAAGTGATTCCGAGGGTGATGACGGTGAAATGAACGTGCATTTGCGACGAAATGTGTTTTCCTATATGGATATTCCCGAGGCATTACTTTTTCAACGTACAAGATTGAACAGGCAGGTGTTCCAGTATGTTTTGAATTTGTTAACCCCAAATTTGGATCTAAACGGACGTAAAGGCAGATATCCACGTGTCAGCGCCGCTGAAAAACTTTACGTCGCCTTGCAATTTTATGCCACGGGGGCTTATCAGTGGTTAGTGGGCAGTAGTGGACGTATTTCCCAATCTGAGACTTGTAATGCCATCAGTGCAGTGACAGGGGCTTTGGTCGATGTGTCGCAACAATTTGTGCGGTTTCCGGAGCCCCATAACTATAATTCCGTGAAACAGGCTTTTTATAATGTGGGGAACACTCGCCATGGTCGTGGCTTTCCGAGCGTATTGGGGGCTATCGACTGCACACACGTGAGACTTCGAGCGCCTCAACAAAATCCGGAGCAGTACTTCAACCGTCATTTTTACCACTCGGTGAGTGTTCAATTGATTGTAGGCCCGGATCTGCGCATTTTTAATGTATTTGCCGAGTTTCCAGGGAGTAATCACGACGCCTACATCTGGAATAATTCGGCTGTACGGGCCGCGTTGGCAGAAGGAAATCAAGACTTTCCTGTTGGCTGGTTGATTGGAGATTCGGGGTATCCACAAGAACCGTGGCTGATGACGCCTCTACGTAATCCGACAACTGAGGCGGAGCAGCTCTACAACTCCGTTCACATTTCTACAAGAAATTGTGTAGAACGAACCAACGGAGTACTGAAAAGTCGCTGGCATGTTTTGGACAGCACTGACATGAGGTACACTCCTGGAAAGATGTGTAGTTTTGTGGTGGCTTGTTGTGTTCTACACAACATATGCCTCAACTTCAATTTGGAAGTGGAGGATCTTCAAGATCATCCCCTGGCCCACGTCGGTCCCCAACCAGGAGATCCCGGCGCACCCCAAGATAATTATCGTGTCCAATTAATCGAACAACATTTTTCATAGTTTTTAGTGCCCCCTTGTGCTTATAACATTAATTAATACCCCTCCCCAGTGCTTTGTGACACTGCTGTACTTGCATTTGTATTTCCCACTACTTTGTTGCTTTTTCTTAAGTGTTTCGCTTTTGAACGTTCACATCTAGAGAATCACCATCATTAGTGTGTCCCCCTTTTTTCCCTTTACTGTTTAGTGACACTATTGTGACCGTTTCTGTTCTGGTTTAACTTCTGCACCCCCACAATTACACTTTTACTAACAGTCCTTCTCTACTAATAACTACCGAAACCCCCATTCCAATCCCGGCGGGAATCTGCCAGCCTCTACGTGGTCCCGCTAGATTCTTTCTGCATGAAAGTAACCAAATTGGCAAACTCACTTAAATTAACACAAACAAAGTTAATATTTAATAATTATTATATTTTTGTTTTTTTAACATTAAAAATTCTTCTTGAATTTCTAACTTTCTTTTCTTTATTTCTAGTGCTTCTTTTTTCAAGCAATTGCTCGTTCTAAACTCGACAAGCAGCTCCTTCATCAAATTATTTGCTTCTATTTGAAGGTTTGCTGACTTGTCGAGTTTTTCTAGGGCAGCTTGTTTTATGACCTTCCTCCTGGCCTTCAATGGAACACGGCCACTAGACCCACTGGGACCAGGAGGAAAAGTGGAAGGGGTATCTTCGAATTCAGGAGGTGGAGGCAGGGGTGAAGACATTTGGAAATTATCTAGAATATTATTAATGTAATAAAATAAAACTGCAGAGCGATTTTATATTATACTAAACTTACTTTCAGGAGATGCAATCTGCTTTAATTCAGGGTCATGGGAACAGGACGAAAAGGAGCACGAAGCAGGAACGTTTATCGCTGTTAATAGGAATGAAATATACATTATAAATTAACGAATTCATCAAAATTTTGATTTCTGATGTATTTATTTTCATCATAAGTAGGTATTTTTGATCTAAAGCTTTGTTGAAATGTACCAACTGGTTTATTATTTTTTATGAGCATTGCCAAAAATGTTTAGAAGTTGATAGACAAGATTAGGAGGTATATTTTAGCGGTAAATTGTGACAAATCGTTGTAGTGAGCATTTACTTGACACTTCATGGAAGTAATTATGAATTTCGTTGTCTTAAAAGTAGAAAATTGATGTTTGACTAGTGCAGGTCGTGACGTAAAAAATGCTAAAAATTTGAATTTGTTAAATTAACACAAACTACGCACCTTCTTTACGGAAGGTGTCAATTCCGCCACTGATCCCCTCGATGCTCGCTTTCCCCACGAGACCGATCACCATTTCTTCGGTATCATCGAGGGGATCAGCCTCTACCTCACCACCACCAGTCTTCCTGACTTCTCGCGCTAATGTGTTGGCTTTCTTCTTCGTCCTGTTCCGGTAGTCCTTAAATTTGGCCTGTAGTTGCTGTACGGTTCGTAGGCAGGGTGCCACCGCATTGACCGCGTGTAGTACTTGCTGCCAAGCACGGTCTCGGTGGTTTTGTGTTAGGTTGGGACCCTTCAATGGTCCGTACAACACCCCTATTCTTTTGGTAATGTTGCCCACCATCACCTTAACTTCTTCTTCAGAGAAGTTTTTCGCTCTATTTCTTTTATCACTGAATGAAATTAAATTATGATGTAATGACATGATTTATTATTAAATAAAGCTTTCACAATCACAACCTGTTTTTATCCTATTATTTAAGTTTGAGGAAAATTTGGTTTAATTATTTGGATTAATTATCGTGGAAATGTGATAGCTAGAGGGGTAGATTCAAAATAGGTACTGGAAATAGATAAAAATGGCAGGAAAAATATGCAAGAATGGGCCGGAAATAAATCTATCTTTCGAAGTTCCCGTCCATCCTTTTACACTTTGTTCAAAATCCAACATTTTCTTCTATAAATCGTTCGAAACCCTAGATTTGTACACCATACTTTTTTATTCGTTTGTGCTTCCTATTTTTGCAGAAATAATAATGAAATTATTAATTGTTGTTGGCATTATTGCTACTTGAAATTAGAGAAGGAAAAGGAACGGGTCTTTGACAGATTTAAATTTATTGCTTAGAAAAGGACTTAAATAAAACAATCAATGCAGAATATTATTACTATTATTCTAATTAGCATTAGGTATATCTGGAGTTCATTTGAGTGTACCTAACACCAACAGTTTGGAATACAATCAAGCAAAAGTTGGAAATTTTCAAAATTATCACGGATTTTCAAATTTTAAAATACAAAAACTACACAATAGTTGTTCATTCACATTCAAAATCATTATGCTTACGTTTTATCCCCCATTTCGACGATTTCAAAAGATGATTTTGAATTAAAACAACGAAAATTTAAAATCGCGTCAAAATTAAACGTCAAGTTGCGTCAAAATGGCGAAAATGCGAAAGCGCGTCAAAATTCAAACAAAAGAACGAAACGTCAAGTTGCGTCGACCTTGCTTCGCTGTGAGTTATACCGATGCAAGTCTGGCGAAGCAGTGACATAAGGACTTGAAATTCGGAATAAGAAACGAAGCAGAGCCGGCGCAACTGACCGTAGCAACGTAACTTTTGCGCCGGTATTTTATTCCGGTCGCAACTCGAGATGAAATTGACACATAATGCGTCAGAACATCGAACCTTCAAAAACCCGTAGCGGAAAAACGCCAAACCGTTATTGGACAATTTTTCCTGTTTACCCTCCAGTTTCGTGATAATAATTGAATACCGCTTTGAGGTTTCCTGTATCACGCAGTTCGGCGCTTTTATTTCGCGTGCGGCGTGAAATCTGATGCAAACCCTATTTATCGCCGAAATTATCCTGCCAACGCCGCCACGCTTCGATTGAACCCATTTAAAATTCCTGATTATCCCGCAGCAGGTGCAATTGCTCGGCGGTGATCGAGAAACGCGCGAAAATTGCCGCCCCACGCGCTTACCCCTCCAGCAACCTAAAATGTCTTCGACAAACGCCGCCTAATGTCTTAAATGAATATATCAACACAGCCCGAATGGTTGTTTACTTATTTTATTATATACCTGCCTGAAAGTTCTTCGAGACACGGCAGCTTTCATGAATAACTTATGACGCTTTAGTAGCTTTTCTTAATCAGCTTTTTGAAGGATAAACGTTGTGCAAACCGAAACCGGCGCTTCCTTGCGACTTTAAAAACTTCAAATTTCATAAAAATTCCCCGTCCACCCGATTGAGTTTTTTTCCGGTAAAAGTTGAACGGAAAAATGCGCGTTCAACCACCACGAAATTTTTGCGAAACCCACGCAGTTGCTTGTTTGGCCACTTTTCTTTCGGGGGATGATTCCGGAATTACACGCGGTACTTTTACGACTTGCAGATGAATTCGGGATTTTGACGATTTTATTTGCGGTGTTTCGGGCGAATTGCGTTCAATCATGCCGCGATGTTTGACTAATAAAAGGTGAATACCCTTTTTAGGGCGCGATTTGCATAATTTCTTCCACGACACTGCACTTTACGCCGAGATAAATCCAACGTGATTACGAATATTTCCATCAAACGAACAAGTTTCTTCAAAAAGCTCCCGTCTAAATGTCTAAGTCAGTGACTTAGGCTCCTGAAGAAGAAGATTTGCCCAGTTTACGTTTTTGAAAGTCAATCTTAGATTCGCCCCGTGTTATTAAAAATTCACGAACCGCACTGCAAGTATTTTTGCAATTAGGTTTTGGAACTTGGCCGCCTTCCCCAAACTGGGCTCTCGGTGCCGGCGGCCACTTTAACTCCTTTTTCCGCTCAAGTTTTCTCGATTTCCCGGGCCGTTACTGCTCGGGGATCCAGGTCGGCATAATTTATTCTGGATTTGTTGCGGTTACCACATGTGAGAGTGCAACCGTGTCAGTTTCTCGAAAACAAATACAGCAAAGTTTAATTGGAGTGTGGGGTGTGATAAATCTGGAAGGTTTCAAAGACGCGCTCCGAGCGGAGGTGCTATAAACGCCGCCACATGCAGAGGCGACATAATTGTTTAATGCTCCCCCACGCAGCAGCACGTAATTAGTTAAGTTTTCGAATTATTTCATATTTCCTACACCCACAATTGCTGTTATCACCGTACTCAATTAAGGTTCACTAAATTATCCATCTAGGTCAGCGGTGTTGGGGAGGTCCGTCAGTGACACGTCGTCTGGCCCTAATATAATTTAATATTGCGCCGTTAAAAGTTAAAACAATGACCAAGCAACAAACTTTTTTTAACGACTGAAGAATTTTACAACGTCAACGGCCAGATCTCGGAATTACTTCAGTCATCTGCTGTTGGGACGTCCGGAGAACAAATTGATAGGCGGCAGTTAATTTTTCCACCCTATAACCCGGGTAGTTAAGCAAAGATTGTTTGTTTGCTGTTATTGCGGACCATCCCCCCATTTTCCACGGGAAAAATAATGACTCTATTCAAATTAAATCCTGACAAATCTAGACAAATATTTAGCTGGCAAAGATTAATATCGTCCTTTTTTAGGCGCCGTGCCGTCCTTGGGGCTGCACCGCTCCCATCGATCCGAACCCACCTAAACTACAGCGAACCACGTCAAATTTTATAATTAAACAATTGCCGACGTTTAATTGGTTTTGCGCCCCCCTTCCCCAACGCAGAAACAACTATTCGCGCTAATTACATTTCGCTTTGACGTAGGTCGCAAAACTGACGTATTTAAACGGAACTCTCCGGAAGCCTAATAAGAATAAAACTGATACTGCGGAGATAGGCACTTTTCTGGATGGCAGAGGGAGAGGGCGTCTGATAAAACGCGCTTTACACGGAAGAGATTAAATCCGGGCGTTCGACACGCGAGAATGCTAATTGAGTTCGTAAAAATTTGTATTGCCCCGGAAATTATCCCGGAATTGATCCCCAACTCGAGACTGTTCATTCCCGGAACGGCTCAGTTTCTATACATTTCCTTCAGAACGGCATAGAAAGTTTTGTTGGATCGATGAGTACACATAGAAAATTCTAAGGTGAACGGCAAAAATGCATAGAAGCGGAAGAGATATTGAAATCAGCGCATAATTTTCCAAGAAAATCGTGAAGCACCGACGCCAACAACCCCCGTAATTGGCGGTTCCCCGTAACACGGCCGATTAGGTGCCCAAAATAACGCATTCTAGATCGATTTCTTCAAAGGCATAAATTGGACCATCGTACACCCTCGAATGACAGTTCTTGAAGCTTTTGGTGGACTTTGGTCAAATTGGACGTTTTGTCATTGCAATTTTCTGATTTGTTTTGGCAAGGAAATATCTCTTGACCCGTTTCGAAGTTAATTCTCTTTGACTTCATTCCGCAAGAATATTTCTAAAATGGCTGTCAACCATAATAAATATCACAAGAGAGATGTCTTGAATAGGGTCTCGCTGTTGTCTAAACCGATATTGTTTAAAATACGAAGCAATCTCTGGCGGTACACTTACAACTACTTATAAAGTGGAACGGGCACCAAAATTATTAAAATTACGTTTGGAGCCACCAGCTGTCCGCCCCAAATCAAGGAAGCTGGGGTTGACGCAAAACCGCCAATATTTCCAGCAATCCAACGGAATAGATAGTTAATTGAAAACGTCCGTCATGCAAATATATATTTAAAACTACTGTAGCCGACCCAGAAACAGTAGCCGAACGAACGGAAACAAATGAATATTTGAAATTTTCGACAACTCCCTTTTGGGCTCGTTCGCGCTTCCTCCCTTGGCTGTGTTATCTGACCTAATTATTCAACTGTCTGGCTGAAGTGCTTATCGTTCCAGTTGGAAAAATCGTCTAGATGGTGACATCCGATCGGAAAGATCAATGAAGTAGTGGCATCCGCATTTGGCTAATAGCGCGTTCATCTCACGACCACATCCATTCTGCACCTATCGGAAGAACAGTCAAGTTTGCCATAATTGAACGCGGTAAGAAGTGGAAAGATACATTTTTTTCGCCTCGACGCCGATTTGAATCGGGAAACCATAAAATGGGTCAGGATTTGGCGGTGACACCTTTTCTAGTTTTGAGCTGACGCCGGAGACGTTAGAGCAGGATGTCATCTCAACAGCGCGGGTCGAAAGACGGCGAGGTTTGAGTATCACTCCATTAATCACGCGCAGAAATGGGAGAGTGAGCTTGTACAAGTGTTACGTTACGGCTGTTACTCTATAGACATTTCTCATATTTGTTTGTGACGCTCGGCATCGTGGCGCAGACAGTGTGTCCTGACCCTTCACAACGCACAATAGGGTGTTATTGTAACGATTACAGAGAGCTCCCAGAGAGCTGCAGTCTCTCCGAATCTCCTTCGTTAGCGGAGGTGGTCCGTCAGCAGTTTCTGCAATAATAGTCCTTGTTCGATATCGAGGGTTTTTCCGCCCATAATTCGCCTATTATCCGCGTTTCAGCGGACGAGCGCGCTCTAACCCCTAAATTTCACTAATAATAATGCCACGTAATTAAACTGTCAAACCCGTTTAATTTATAATCATGCGCTGCTCACTATGTGCCTTTTTTAATTAAACGACCACTTCCGCCGATAATTGTCGGATGTTTGGAGTTGGCCAATTTACAGGGCGACCTGCCGGCCCTCGAGCCGGCCGAAAAAGTCCCTTCGGCCTCCTCGGATTTAATATCAAGCCGGGGATTGTTTTAGGCTGTGGCTCAACGCACAACATCGCGGTATGTTTTCTAAATTAAGTTTTTTTTTTTCCTTCTGCGGACCGCCGACGCTTTGACGGCTGCGATGGAAAGATGGCAAGTCAGGTCAGCGCGTTATAGCGTGCTACAAATAACTAACAATGTGTCGCAATATTGTGGATATTGTTCATTCCCTTGCGGTTCAAGACACGTGATTGACGCTCAAAGGACGTAGCCGGAGATGCAGGCTTTTCTCTGTGGTCTACTATACACCATTGTTACCGACTCCACAATAACACAATATGAATCCGGCCAGATTGCGTTACAATACCGCGGGCCATTACAACGGCTTTGTTCAAAATTGCTTGTTTCTTTCTCCGACTCGATACACAACATATTTTTGAGAATTAATTGAAAATTCCTTTCACCCGGAGTTATCGGAATCGATAACGCAGGGCGCGCTCGCCGGTCTCCTACCCGACGTCTGTGCCAGTGACCACAGAATCCTTTCCACAACATTGGACCGCCGGAAACGCCACTAAAAACACAATGCACAGTGGGTTTTTCGAGAGCGCGGAAGTAAACAGAACTTATCCTCCGCAACGAGAAGAATTGGGAACGGAAAATGGTAGCAAAGGTCAAGGAAACAACTCTGAGGATCTAACGAGGTAGTTTTCGGATTTATGGGAAAATTTCGAAGATTTCGGAAAATGTGAATTCGCAGAACCCGCTCCGGAAAGTGGACAAATCAACCAAAATTTCCCCTTATTGAGCAGAGTCTTTGATGGTGATGGTGTTATTGAAGTAATAAGGTAAAATTTATTTTTGCGAATAGCGATTGTATACCATAATTGCCCTTCAAGTACATAGTCTCCGCCTGTTAATTTTCAATTTTCTCTTTAGCAAAAACAGTAATTTTGCGAAAAGTATTGCAGTTCTTTGAAGCCACTTTAATGCTGCTAAATTAACCTTTTGCTTGACTGCTCTCAGACTTAACCTTTACGTTCATTATCGACCAATAATGAAGTGGCGGTTCTTTGAGAAACTTGCGTAATGCTAGCAAATTGCTGTTAAACCTAAAAAAAAAACTAGTCAATGGGACTCACCTTCACCCTAGGCATTGTTACCTGACACAGCGCTTATCCGGACCAGGACAAACAACGCATTCAACATACTCGACAATTCGATCCGATTTGTATTTCAACACCTCTATGCGGAACATCCACCGCAAAACCGTTGTTATACAATACCATTTTGGGTATAGAGCTGCTAGATTAAACCCGATTTACACGATGAAATACAACATGTATATTAACCGTGAAAGTTGTGGCCGCGGCGTGCATGAAAGAGTTCCGAGTTTCCGGAAGTTTTGTTCTATCTGACACCGTAAAAGATCTCGGAGCTCAAGCAAACACTCTCCAAGAAGGAAAATTAATTTCAAACGTCAACAATATAACAAGCATGAATAGAACCTTGGAGTTGTGTTAGATGCTCGAATATTAAGCCGATAATAACAGTTTTATTAACTGGGAAGGTTCCGGGGAACGAGACGACGTTTATCAATTTTCCGTTTTAATTTACGTTTAAAAGGTGCAATTTATTTTTCAATAAACCCCCATGTATCTGAGTGCTGGGAAGGGCGCAGCACACGAAAGCCATTCCGGCTTGAATTAATCACTTCAAATCGAGGGGTTGATCATTTTAAAATCACGGCGCGGTCGGCATTTTTCAGGAACCGCCCGAGTAGCCGCAAACACCACCAGCCTCCACAACCCCAGTTTCCAGTTACCGCAACAAAAAAACTGCAAGCGACTGAAAGATGTCAAGAATTTCAGAGAACCAAAACTGAAAGTGAGGATAAACTTGAGAATTCGAAATTTGAAATTTGTCACATGACCCGGAATGCTCTGAACCAAAAGAGTGGACTGTATTTAAGATTTCTGCGGCACGTCTGACCGAAAGTTAAAATTTCTGGCCCTGTCGACAAGTGTCGTCGTTAACATTAACTACAATTAACCGCAAACAAGGTGGGGGATAACTGAATCTTTAGCCAATTACTTAAGTGGTTTCTCAGAAGTGTACTGGCGGTCGAGGCAGAACTGCCGTTGTTGAAAGTAACGTGACGGGGCGAATTCCGGGCTCTTAGCGAAGGGTTGTAATGGACGTTACCGAAAACTTGACAAGTGGTTTGCGATGGCTGTCAATACCATAATAAAAGGGGGTGGGCGCAGCGTGCCCACTCTCTTCATGTCCACTCGGCGTGATAACGCGTTACGTGTTAACTTTCGATAAATTTTAAAATGATTTGAGGCCGCCAGCATCCAGATTGGGTAACGAGCTAATTTCGTTGCTGTTCCGTTCTTATCACTAGTTGCACTTTCCTGCAAAAACGGCAACACAATGCAGAATTTTCTTGCGTGTCTTTTTGGACCGGAAACATTTGTTTCGTAATTTAGCATCAAGCGAGGCAACAACGCCAGGAATTATTGTTCGTAAAGAAAAGTCGGCGAGATTTATGAAACAAAATGCAAGGCGGTAGCGTGAATTTTTTCGTATACGGCTCTTTGTACATTATTTTGCATTTGGCTCATTTTCAATTCAAGATTTCCCCATAAACTTGAAGGATCATATAAATTTTCCATGTGAAACTAAATTTGCAGTAAAGAAGCGCCGTTGTGCCCAGATCCGGGGAGACAACTCCAATCTCGCGTTACACGATCGAAGGAGCGTTTTTGATTATTTTTATTGTTAGTCTGTTGTTTTTTTTATTAGCGCTAATAAATAAAAAGTTGAAAAAATAACAAAGTTTCCGTTCATGGAGCATGTAGCGGATCGAGTCGAGTTCCACTTAGGGGCGGCCATAACGAGGGGGTGGATGGAATAAACAACTTGTCGAAGTGCGAGTAAGTTGGCGAGTTTCTTTATTAGTCGATGGTTCGGCCCTTCTCTTGCCGTGTTCGCTCCTCGGTGAAAGATTTGTCAATGCTCCCGGTGGCCCTCTCTGAGCCGCCTCCGAGTTTGCAATCTTTGTTTGTGTTTCGGCTGAAGAGATCGAACCGGCTTGATTGATACAGAGTCCTTTTTCGGGTAAACGACATTAACATCTGCGCCACTTAGGGAACCTATCGCCGTGCTTTAAATTTGCGGCTTTGGCCCGAATAATCGCCGTGTAGATAAGGGTCGGGTCGGGGAGGGCCGTTAAAAAAATAACGGGCTCGGGCGGAACGGGCATTAAAAGGAAAAAAGTTTTCACTGGATGTAATCTAATCAATTGATCAGTAAATTGATGCAATGAAGGGGCGAGATCTAAAATGAAACGATTTACTAAATCGCCGCTATAAATACAGAAAATCGAAAACGCGGAAGTCAACCGAACCGATGCGGGATATAGAGATCGCTTGACAGGCCAATCCCGCTGCAAATAAAGAATTGTGGCCGATGGCCCACTCAGAAATATTCGGCCCGTCGCGCCGCTAATCCCGAATTTTGCCATAAATCGAATGGAAGCAGCGCAACCGGCGAATTACCGCTGTAATTTCGATCGGCCGATGATTGGTCGATTTCGGCGTCAAAATCTGGCAGTTGAGCGGTTTTCTCGGCCTGAAAACGCATTAATTCGCGAGTTGGCCCTAATGTGTTGTGCTGTGGCAAAGTAAATTCTCCGAACCGCATCAACGCGGCAACGTTATTAAGTAATCAAATTTGAGTTGCGAACATGTTCTGTCAGTATTGTTGGCAAACTATCTTAAGTTTAATTTTGCAGTAATTTTCACACAATTCCGGCGATAAATGTCCGTGATTAAAGCGACAGCCCGAATTATTGCCGGCGCTTGATCGCAACAATGGGTGAACTGATTAATTTCGGGAATTTTACCACGAAACATATTTTCCGTTGACGTTTGATAACCGGCAATTTTCACTCGCCACTTAATTGGAATAGTCCACCCAAAAATACACCAGCCCGCAATTTAACGGCCGCCCGTTCTACTCATTTACGCGACAATTAAATCCCAAATTTTGCATTTGAATTAAAACATAAAAGTAAATCATGTGTCTGCCAATTTCGCAACTCCACGGCGCCTCAAAGAGAAACCCGTCAATTCTCTCTTCGATATCTCCCCCAGATCGGTTCTTACCCCCGAAATTGGCGTCAGCAGTCCTCTATGTCTATGGGCTTCATGTACGACGTTGTACCTGCATGACGTTTCTATACCTGTCAAAAATAATTACTCCTTAATTACTATATCATCGCAGCCATTAAATAATCAAAAAAAACTACCCTTCAAATTACATTAACTTAAAAACTTTTATTACACAGTCCCTTTTAAGGTTTCATATGCATTAGCCGAGGGGTAGAGGGGGTTTCATCCCCATTTTTTAAATCAGTTAACTGTTGGCGTAACGCGTTTCTGAACGCTGTTGACGGGCCGGCTAGCGAGATTTAGGGGTGCAGGCGGGTTGATTTGATGGGTCGACGGTTGATGCACCGGTCGCTCCAATAAAACCCGCCTGAAATTCGCCGATCCGGGCCGCCTCTGGCGGGGTGGAAATAACCGAATATCGATTGTGAAATTTTGTAATAGCCAAAGTTGTGTAAAGTCAGCAAGTAGGAACGGTCTTTTTTCACTTTAAAGACTCCTGTCGGCGACAGTTGAGTCAACAGCAGGGTAGCAGGCGGCGGAATCGGACTTTTGAATACGTGACAGTTACCCGAGAAGCCGGGCAGACAAGGGGTGCACCATGAAACAGGCAACCATCCGGAAGGAACTCGTACAGTTAATGGACGCTGAATGCGTAATATCGCGGTTGGTCACAGAGCAAAAGCCCTGCATTATACATGAGGAGTCTGAACGACGTAAAGAACTTCTAGTTAACCGGGGACGAGGAGCATTGCTTGAACGTTTGACGTGCTCCTGGCAAATACGCCAATATCCTCCCAAAACGGACGAGAGCGAGGAGGTATTGTCCTGGACGCCATCACCTGCCTCACGGAATATCGACCAGTCACGCGATCATGAATAATAATTGGTCATACATACAAATTATTATCGCCCCCACTTTTAACTTAGTTCATGCAAAGAAGAGCCGAAATTATTAATATGCAGATTATCCCCGATTCATAATTGAAGACGAAGGATAAAGGAGAAATAGAACGAGATCGTCGATTGGTCCATTAAAAGAGCAAAGAGCTACAACACGACGCCTTCCTTGCAAAATTTCTAAAATCTGCATCTGTTCGAGTGAAATAAGTCTCCGAAAGCCATTTCGGCGGCATGGCGCTACCAACTGGATAAATGGACATTAAGCGTTCGGGTGCAGTTGCAGGAAAATTGCGCCCGGAAAAATCCGGCAGTAACTTACAAATAACAACGGTAATTGCGAAATTCTGTTTACTTAGTCCTATGCAGACGCAGGATTTGCCTGGCAGCTACAAATCTCCAACTTTGGCTATTTAACTTAACCTTTATCCGCAGAAATTCACCGCGTTTGCTAAATTTCGATCGCTTATGCATTATTCAGGGCAGAAATGCGCGTACTTACATATCGGAATGTTCATTTCGAGTCTGACGGTCGGAAATGTCGATTAGCTTCTCTATCTGAAAACGAAAGGAAGCCCCGCGCAAATTTTAACCGAGACGAAACATCTTCGTCGAGAATAAAGTTTGCAAAATTTTTCTTGCAAGTCATAACATAATTGCTATCGTCAATTTGTAAATTAATTGCTGCCTTCCTCTAGCTCGCTTAAGCCTTCGTTGCAAGAGCAACAAAACCATAATTAGCTTACAATAGTTTCTGCAGACTTAACACGGTCTACTGCATCGTGTGTAGCGTTGCTTCTCAAAAACAAAACAGACTGATTAGCATTAATTAAGCATGGGCAGGTGATTTATCTGAAACCGGAACTTCGTCGTCGGTAATTAGTTATCCGGAGTTTATGCAGCCGGCGAACTGATTTTCTTCACATAAACACCCTGGTAAATTACCCGGCCATCTCACTTACCAGACGAAAAACTAGAACAATTAAGTACCACTTCATTAATCTTCCTCGAGAGATAGATGTACCGGTGAGTTTCCCCTAGAGCGCGAAATTCACCAAGGGGTTGCTGGCAGACCAAATATGTATTTTGCTCTTCACGTGTGCGTGCCTGTCTCCGTATCCGGGTTCAACGGGCAGCAATAACACTGCGTTACAAATATTGTTGTTCTCGAGCGAAAAACACTTTCGCGCTGCCAACAAAACAACCCGAGATAATTCCAGTTTCCTCGTTGCTCCTCGTAGCGTAAATTTCGGGACGCGCGACATCCCCACTCTTCTTCGCGTGAGTAAAGAACGTCACTTTGCAACACTGTGGCGACTTCTCTAACTTAAAATTTTCTTTGAAATTACCCACCGACGCTACCAAATACACTATCAGATCGTAATTTGCGCTATCCCGTAAACGCTTAATCGACTGCCAGACTCGAGTTGTTAAGTTAAGAGTCCCGTTAATTTGCCTCCGTGAAGTTGGTGGTCGCGACAACAGTCGATTTGGTTGGCAAGTGTTTTTGCAACAGAACCTTGGCGGCTTCAACAATTTTATCTCTCGCGCCCCCAAGTCCGGACTATTTATGGTAACGCGTTTCCGACGAGCGAACGGCTCTCTCTCCGTTGTTGTTTCCACGCGGCGGATTTAAAAGATCGAATGTTTAGGCGTTGGCATTGTCTGATCGAGTATGTGAATTTATCACAGACCACAGACTGTGGAATTAGCGTGGGTTATGTCCGGACAGACAATGGAAAATTGTTCTGCTAGCGCAGTATTACGTTCCGAACGGCATTCGCCATAGGGCCGGCGAAAAGATTTCAGGCACGATTTATTAGTGTAGCGGCAACAATAATTTGTGTCGAAAGGATTTTTTACAACGTTTCTTTGCCGTTCTTTGTATCTTATTAAATTGGGTAAACTAGGCGAAAAATTGGTTTCTTTCTATTAAAGCCTTATTTATTTGTCAGAGATATATAAAGGGTATGGCAAATATATCGCGAATAAACGGTTTCCTTGTTCCAAGTTTCAAAACTTTTATGTTACGTGCGGAGGTATCACGAAACGAAACCCATTTGGCTTCTCTGGCCTCAACGAAGAGGTCAAGCGCTTGAGAGGGATGCTAGAGAAGAAGGGTCTTCATCAACCTGTTCAAGCCAGTAATTTAAGATCCCAGGTTTGCACAGCAAAACAATTTTTTTAAGATATACGTTTAGTTGTAAAGGTAAATTAGATTGCTAAATTATTGAAAACATGTAATCTCCATAGACTAGGCAAATGGCTAAAAGGTTTCAGACACGCTGAGTAATGCTAAAAGACCTAGGAGATCTTAAAAAAGCATTTTAAGGATCAAAATATAAATTTATAAAGAACGAGATTTTTTAGACAACCAAACATTAAGATTGCGAGATGACAAAGAAAACCTCAGAAGTTTTACAGGTGAGAGGCTATCAAGATTGAGTCAACTTATCACTCCATTTCAGGTTTCTCTGAGAATATTTACGAGTCATAAGACATCGAGGATTTGCTTGTCGACTTCAATGAAGCAGCTGTTGCCATAAATTTATTTTCGCGCTGAATCCTTGTTAATCTGGAGCGAAATGGTGGTCGGCTAGTTGTCGAAGCACTTCACATGCATCCTGGCTGGCCAATCATCGGCACAAATTGGCTGCGCAATTGGGTTTACCGCGCTTATTATGAAATTTTCCTGTCGCATTCGTAAACTACGAAACCAGAACGAGAGCCGCAATAACGTTTTTGTTTCCCTATTAATTAGCGTTGGTCCACGTCTTTTATTATGAAACGGCCACCGCCCTCGTTAGAAAAATTCATTGCTTCGTATTAATTTCGCGAGAGTAATTGTGCGAACCGAAATTAATGGGCCAATTATAATTTCGCATTGACCGAAAAGTTGATAATAAAAGCCCGGCAACTTTGATGTGTGAGTGTTAATAAAACAGTTGGAACGAGAAGAGACAATTTTTATTAAAACCGAGGATCTCGAGAAATTAAAATTGTTTTGAGCCTCTGTTGAAGATATTAGGAGAGTGTTAAGCTCGGTTCCAATTTTCGAAGCAAATCTCATTATTTTGTGGGTGCTTCAAAGTTATAGTGCAGATCCGGTAACGAGAAGTTTGTTAATGAAGGCGTTAATTAAAGCTAAAAATGTCTGGCTTTGATTCTGTGAGTAATTTTGCCAATTTTCTTCACAACCCCGGAAAAATTCCGAATTCAAAGACACCGAGCCGCCTTAGAATTCTTAAATAAACCATAAATAAGCCCAATGATGTTAAAGAAAGAAATAAATCTCGGACTTTTAAAATTTTTTAGCTTTCTCCCCCAGCTGTTGTCAACAAAGGCGAGGAAAAATATCTCGGTTAAACTGATGTAATCGAGACAAAATCTGGCAGGGTTTGCGTGCTACTCACGCAAACGATTTGATTACGTCTACAGCACAAATAAGCCTCTTTGAACGGTGTTCTGCAGGACCAAACGCATCCGGTAAACTGAATAAAAAATTGAGCCTCTCGTCTCCGTAAATATAACTTTAAGAGGTTAAGAGCAAAATCTGAAACTACTATAGATCATGAGTTTTGACACTAAGTAAAAGTTTGCACGTCAGGTCACGTAACTAAGCTATCCGAAAAAAAGAAGGAAAAGGGAGACGCGCTGCTGCCAGGAATCATACTCAGCTGATGTAAAACGGTGCCGAGAGGCGGGGGCGCCACAACCTCCACACGTCTCACTTGCTGAATACACTTAACGAGACCAGGTGCCCTCGTCTAAAAAAACCCTCGAAACGGGGCTTGGGGCTCAAGAAGCTGGAGAATTCCCAGAATAATTGGCGACCTCCAACATTATCTAAATGCTGTTCCGAAAATATGTGCGACACTACGAAATTTTGAAACCTTGCAAGACTAAGATAAAGCTCTTATCAGAGAGTACAGCACTATCTATAGGAGAAGCGCGCATATTGGTATGCACGCCGGTTGAATAATGGGGGCGTTCTTTGGTCGATTCGTCTTCGTGGCATCCGACAGTTATTGCGTTTTGTTGTAAAAATTCGATTAAGTAACCTGAACGAATTCGAAATCAGCCGGGCGTGCATAGGCCACCGTCCGTCTGTCAGACGAGTTCGTCCTCGTCCTACAGGAGACAGGTAAACAATTGAAAATCGCTCAAGCGGACTTTAAAGAGATAAAGTTTCGGCAAGCGAACGCCATGGAGCTGTTATGGCACTGGGGCCGCGAGAATTTTGATTTGGCCCGTTTTCGATTACCCACACTCGAACGGCAAACGGCGGAAACACCAACGAGCGCTAATAAAAATAAAGAGCCGCGGTTATTTTCGGCACTGAACGACGGGATGGAGCAAAGAGCTAGTTTATTGTCGTTCCCAAGATTATTACGGGTTGTTATGACAAAAAGATATCAGTAACGTTATCGTTCGACCTGCCGCTTTAGGCAAGCAAATTCGGTGCTAATATTTCGACCCACTCGGAGACCCTGTGGCATCTAAAGAGGTGATCAACGGCATTGAACTCCAAGCGGAGCGTGCACAAATGGCGGAGGCGCCGGGCGAATCCTTTTCGATTTTTTTCCCCTCTATCTAATTCTTTAAAGATCATGAACTATAAAGAATCGTTTTTAAATTTGGAAAAACTATTCACAATTTAACTAGTTTGTCGAGAAACATCCCTTAGATCTAATGTAAGTTCTTGGTTGCAGTTGGAATGGCGGCGGTGGGAGGACTCGGCCAGGAAACATTTGCATGGGAAATTGAATTGCTAATTGGTTTGACGACTTGATGGGATCTGCTGGCTGTTAATTGCATCGCAATGGACCATCAAATCCACGTCTAACAAGGCAGGTAGATGGGCTATCAATTTGAAGGAAGCGACGCCGGCGGAATAATGCACAACCTCAACCAGTTGATTGGCGTTTCGTAAATTTCAAGCCGTTCAGTACTTTCAAAGAGATAACAAATTACAAGTCACGATTTCGATCTTTCATGCCGTTCCCTGGTTACATTACAGCCCCCGAAGGAAATGAGATAGCCAAGAAATAACGTCACTCACAGAGTTTAAAGGGCACGATATATATTCATCCCCGAAGCCTATCCATGTTTTGATACTTGATGCATTCAAGTCTGGAAACGACATCGACGCGAGATTTAGCCCGAAGAATCGCCGCCCCAATTTTGCCGTTTCAGCAAAATTTTCTCTTCTTTTCCAAATATAATTTTGCAGAATTTTAATGTTGATCGATCTCGCGTTGACGTCCCAAACCAAACGTAGGTTCGAGCCCCGTTGGCGGTGTTTCAAATTCACCTACGGATATTTCCGCGAATTTCTTGAGCAACTTTTATGAGGGTTGTCAGTTGATTTTGCGATATTACCGCATCATACGTCTAATAAACGTCACATTGCGCCATTTTTAACATTTCGGAATATTATTATAAATACCTCTCGACTTTCCTTCCGTCTTAATAATTCGATAACGCCATTTAACCTCCCCACGCAATTGCGTTCATCGCCACCCCTCCGCCGCAACTCGAAGTTAAAACACCATAACATACACATCATAAATTACATTAAGCCAAGAGAAGCGAAATTTTTTCCTCAACACCTTGAAGACGAGGAAATTTAGTCGATCAATCATCCGTTAAAGTTAGATCAGAAGTGGGTATATCAAGGGCGGGGTTTAGCAAATGACAAGTTCGCGTCACGGTGAACGCCTTAAGCTGATTCTCATTACACGCTAAATTACTTTTCTAATTAAAATAGCTGCCGGTTCGATATGAACTAGATTAGGGCAGATTCCGGCACGATTTTTGTTAATTAAGGAATATTCACACGTTCACCAGCCAAACTCCCAGAATTAAGGGATGCGAGCCGGAGAGAAGACGCGATGATTAATGGAGACGGCGAGCGGTAAAACTTTTCCTATATTTCTGGTTTGTTACTCGTCGCTTAGAGCCGGGACAGTGCAATAACTAGAGATAGCTTGCACTAATAGTGCAATTTTCAACGGGTAGAGTTATGGAGTGCAATCAGGGAAGATTCACCTGCCCGCCGGATCTCGGCGAAGCTCGGCACAATATTGCACGAAACTTTCAATAACCTCATCGCAGAGGGTTGGAAACACGTGCATAAATACATACATCACTTTTTCAACTTAGGGTAATTTCTGAACATCAGTAGTTTAATTTTTATTATTTCTCATTCAGCAGATTAATTCAGCCAATAAACAATAAATAGGTTTTTGCAAATGTTAAATTGAATCAAGAAAGTTTCTGTATTTTAATTTTATTTTTTTACACTTTTCAATGTTGTTATTATTATTTTGTATATTTTTGGAGGGTTGTTGAAAATAGGGTCTGGTTAGTGGCTCTAACGTTTAAAATTAAACGACTTGGGCAACCCAAGGAACAGTTTGGTTGGACAAAAGGTCCAAGGGTTAATTGGGCCTAATAAGAGAAGCTCCGGTTAAGACAAACGACTGTACAGCTTTATCCAACAAGTAATAACTGCAAACTTTAACAAGGCGTAATACGTAACCGAAAGCGACGTCAGTTTTTCTAAACAATTTTTTGGAAACTTTTTAATTAAAGAATGCGTCAAGTTATGACAAACTTTTCCGTTTAATTGTGTCAAGCAGTAACGGCGACTATTTTCCGACCAAAATTCATTTCCTCCATAAAAATTTCGGAAGCCACTTACCAGACTATGATGGATTACGTTGCTGAAGGCGTCGAGTTGCGGGCAATATTAATTGCAAAACCGCAATCAACTCTGCGAATATGACAAGAAACTAAACCCTTTCTTACCTCATCATAAATTGATCAGTTATCCTCGACACTGCTCAAGACAGTCAAAACTCGTCGCTAATCGAAATATCGCAGAGCGATTGATAAAAAGGTAAAAAGTTCATTCAGCATTTTAGGGATTTTGCTGCTTTAACTTTCAAGCGGGAAGTGCACAAATGGTGGAGGCGCCGGGCGAATAGTTGCGGAACTGCAGAGCCATAAACTTGTTTGAAGCGTTCCAAATAACAAAAATTAGCCCCGCAAACGAGCCCCAAACGTTGGCAAATTGCAATGGAAGCACTTATTCGGGGGTTTAACCCGAACTCTAGCAGAGCAGAACCATCATTTTTGCAGTCTCGTAGCCTCGAGCTTTGCCAAATTTTGTTAGTGTTGGTGACCTCAGAATAGAGTTGCCAGGCAGCTCTACTGGGTGTTTCGAAAAAAATCTGTGGCTCAATAACTGTTAGCAACTGCTTTGACCCTTATTTTCTGGTGTTAAAGAAAATTGATAAGTACCTACTCTAGTTTCGTTAAATATATTTTCCATCAGTTTGTTGTAATGTCGTAACGAGTTCGTCGCTCTCGTGTTTAATTTGGTTAACTGTTTTAACTTGTCGATTTCAACAGGTCCGGCCATCCCAGCTGGTCGATGTTAGTTGCCCATATTCGGGAGCTGCAAGATGAAATCGACGTTCAATTTGGCCGTTGAAAGTATGCATGCAACAAAAGCGGCATTATACTTTAAAATCCCCTGTTTCCCGTTGGAGAGGCTACCTAATAATACAAACAAGTTGTTTGTGTAATCCCCAAGAGACGAATGTTTTCAACGTATGAGCTCGCGAAAGGTTTGGACCCGGATTTGGGCGTCCCCACGCGATCGAGAGTAGGATGCGTGTTCAATTTAATGTGAGAAAAGGCCATGCATGTTTGATAAAGTCTCCTCGAGAAAAGGACCGGGAAACTCCTATCGATGACAATAAACGCAACAAGAAGCTGCCGACGAAAATTAGATTTCCAACGGAGAAGTCGACCGCTTAAAGATACTTCCTTGGAAACTTCCTGGATGTCGCAACTTGGAAAAATGACAAACCTTAATTGGTTTCAGTATTGAAAACGAGGCGGGTCAATCCGATCATTCCATCAAAGCGTTGACGTGAGAGAAACTTGAAACCTTCAGCGGTGAAATTCGTGTCTTTATTGGGGTTAATAGCGGACCCGACAACCGCTGCTGGTCATTATTTTATTGTTGCTACAACTAACTGGGGGTAATATTCTCAACTTGAGCGAAGTTTACCCCCGTCTTGTCATTAATTTAGAATTATTCAAATCAGCATAATCCGAGAAAGCTTAATCCTAGTTAGAGCTGCCGGATTTCAAATGCAGATTAAGGACGTATCGACGTACATTTTTTAACTAGCCAATTTGCTTCGTAATGCGGTTCTATTGTAATCGCGTTATATTGCTCACAAACATGCAGATCAAATGCGGACTTGATTATAAGGTAATCCTGTTGTTTGGCTTAAGTGCAAAATTAATTTGTTTACGAACTGGTGGGGCGTGCAATTGCAACTTGATGAAACGGCGAAACAACGACGATTCGGCTAATGAGCAGAGTACAACAAAAGGGATTAAAGTCTCCAAATGAAACAAGATACAAAAATTTATAATTTAAATCAAAACGCATCAAATATCACTAAAACTGTTGCATCTTCTCTGCACTTTAGTGGGCTGCAAAGAAATTCTTTAAAGTTGTTGTCTTAATTATCTATAATTGTTTATTGCACCAATTTCTCTGAATTTTTGACGTAGGTACTCGAACCTGTTTCGTCACATTTGAATTATGTTGAAAAGGATGACTTTTAAGAAAATGAAACACGAATTCACAAATTTTTATTTTCATGCGATATCACTCTAAATTTGATAACCCTGTATAAATATGAAGTGGAGGCATAGTGCAGAGGTGAAGGTGCTCCATTAGCGAGTCGCAGCCTGCTTCATTAGGTAGCTTTTCTTGTGAACATGTCAATAACTCGTTAGCTGAGCTTAACTCATTTTCGCCCGTCTCATAATCAATAGCATACAGTTTAATTACTCTCATAATTTCGCATTAAGCGATAACTAAATCACATTGACACATCCCTGCGGAGCGGTGCCGAAGTAGGCGAGCACTTTGGCGCTAACGAAAATTAGCTCTTCGCGCAACAGTCGACTGGTGGCTTTAAACTAAAACACAACGCCGGTACTTACCTCAACGTAATTACATACTAAATGTGTTGTAAGCCTCCAAAATTGAAATTTCAACCTGATAGTAAAACAATTCGATTTAAAATTATTAGCGGGGCTTCTGGCGCTTCTCCCCGTCTTTCATTAATGTAAAACCGTGACGGATGTTGACAAACCCAATTGGATCTCGTTCGAAATTATTCAGCGCGATTGTTTGACGTTCAATTTCGTTTTGCTTGTTGGATAATGTATTTCAATTTGTTCGAGCCGTTATTGTCGCTAATTTCCCGGGCTCACCTTGAGAAATTATTAAACGGACCGCCCGGGGTGCAAGTGAAAAAATCGCAAATCTGGTCGTGACGTTAAAAAATCCCAAACGAATTATTATCCGGCTTTTCCAGAAATTAATTAAGCTTGCGTTGAGGCGATTTTTGCAAGTGCCATTAAATTTCAGACTTCGCCACTTCAAAGGACCCCCGAGACTCTTGCATGTTAAATAATAGTGCTGAACACGGAAGATCGGTGGCTATGAAAAAGTGAGGATCATTGAGTTGGATTAGCGCGGTACTCGAGCAATTTTGCAGAGTTAACAGAGTGGTTGCTGGGAGAGCACAAAGACACGAACTTCATTTGATGTCACCAACGCGGGCTCGACCTCGTAATTAGGCAAGGAGCGCCATTTAAGACTCGGGCTTATTAAAGAAAGATAATATAGTTTTCCTAGGCGAAAGAAAACGATTTTTGGAGGATTCTGCGCAACATGGATTAAAAGATTGGGAGCATAATTCCAGTTGGACGTGCAAAAATGGAGCAAAATGAGTTAAGTAATTCCGGGGAAGCAAATAAAGTTAGCAGGCAAACGAGCATTCAACGAATTTCATGCATATAAACTATGGCAAAATAGAGGAGAAGTGTAAAGCGGAAGATTTTAACAGCAACGTTCCATCTATTGTAAAAGTTCCTAATGATGACGACCAGTTTGGATTTAGAGGATTTCACTTGCATGAAGAGCTGCAAAAACTGGCTTTCTAGCAGCGATGTCTGCGAATCGTTTCGTAATCCGGCCTTAATCACTTGCAATAATAACCGCATAACAGCGATCAAGGAACGCTGAGACCAGAAAAAGAAGTCACCATTAAGAAATTCAGTTAGTTTCTTACTATTCAAGTTCTTGCTCAGTCCGCTTTCTGCATTCCAATAATGCCCTTCTTGGTATCTACTCAAGTTATTGGGATTAATTTAGGATTCAGCTTAAAATTTGGGAAACCTAAGAAAGGCGGCAGCGCAGCTGCGCCGCGTCTTTATATATGGGGACCCAAGACATGCATTCAAATTAAGTTATGGCGCAAAAATGTTTTTGAGGTTTGTTTCCATTATTACTTTTTTTTTAATTATGACGCCACCAAAGATTGACGAGCTACCAATGCTTCTCTCAACAACTCCAGACACTATTTTGTTGCCAGGACTCACGCCCTAAAAAAATTAACTGGTCAAGGCCTCTACACTCACGTTGATTGATTGACCAACAGCTGAATTGCAGCACCAGACGCTTTGATTCTCAATTCAATTTCAAGAAGACTCCTCGTGTCATCTTAGTAACTTCGAAATGACAGTTACATTTTTTCATTAAGAAAATTTCCCCCTCCCCGCCGTCGGATCCTCCAAATAAAACGAAAGCGAACCTTATTAGGATTAAGCCCTCTCCAGCGGACTTCCTCTCCGCCTTATGATATTTGCATTTTTTTGTCTCGGTTGCGAATTAATTCGGACGTTCTAGCCCGCGAACTTTAAGCGGCAATTTGAGCGCGTAATTAATTTAGGTTAACAGCTCCGGACTTGTTTTGATAATGACCCCTCCAGATTCGCCAAACTTAATTTCAGGTGTACAAAGAAAAAAAAAAGAAAATTCTCTCCACGTCGTGTGACAGAATCTAAAGCGCGGCACGATGAGCCGGCATCTCTTTAATAGGACCAACTTTATGTCGATTGCATTCCTCTTCTTAAATTCCGTCATTTTCTCCCGCTTCCTGCATTTTCCCCGAACCATATCCGAAATTCTATGGACGTTATTCAATATGTCCTTCAACCCCTTGTTTGTTCGCAAACCGGACGAACTCGCGAAACAAGCGAGGCATTAATTAACCCTTAAATAACGCACTATTCATCAACGGTGGCGCCACTAATTATTAATTGTTTGATCCGCCAATTAATTGAAAGAAAAAACAATTTGGCAGCGATACGCCGAATTACTACGACGGGAAAAACATGATTTAGAATCGTACGCGTTTACTTAATTTACCGCGTTTCCATTGAGGAACGGTAATTGAATTCCAGTTCAAACATTACGGCGGTTTAATCATAATAGGATAGAGTTACAAAGAATCCTTTGTTTTCATTAAATGTTACGTGGCCTTGCCGGAAACTTTGTCGTTGCTGGGCCAAACTTTCGGCCTCCCCCGTCACATTGTTGGGTACTGAACGTGGGACAAAGTGCGTGCCTCCTGTTAAATCCCGTTTACTCATAATAACCCAATCATCACCACCAGCCTCTATTCTGCCGGTCCGAACTACAATGAACACTCTAATTTGCTTGCAGCTTTAGATTGATCATCTGCACCCCCCATTGTGGTTCTTAAGCAGGAAACTGCATCCGTGCACCAGCACCAACAACGCACGTTAACGAGAAAATTACACAAGCCTTTATTTCAACAACAATCAGTTTTAATTTGCACAGCTTTCGTCCGGCGGGCATTTCGCACGAAAGCAAAGCAATCAAGCCTGTCACTACGACCATATTTCAAGAAAAAAAACAGCACACTTTGTCATTCGTCTGACTCAAAGCAGGTCCAAAAAGTGCCATTGCTGAAAAAATGGAGGCGCCACGTAATTTAAATTCGCAGTCCGTTGTGCAGCTTTCAAGAATCGATAATTGGCCTCAACTCAATATTTGGATTTCACTCAGGATTTTTATTCTTTACAGCAGTTATAATTGACTTGAACTTTACCTTGCAGTCACTATTCAGATCCTGGATAAAAGTTACGGTGTTAAAGAGGCTGTCGTCTCTAAAATGGGAACAAAGTTAAGCCAGTTAAGATGCAACGTGCTTACTTGCATCATGTGCAATTGCACGTTTCGGAAAAGGAGCCAAATTGCCGTTTGGGCGACGACAAATGGGGTTACTTGTTGTAAAATTGCACGTTTGCCAAATGTGAATAAAATGAAGCGATGAAACTGGGGTCGCAACTGCATAATGTTTCGAAAAGCAATGTAGTTTTATTGAAATGTTAGCGGAGCATTTAATTCAAATTAAATTTACTATTGGAAAAGTTCAGCAAATATTCCGGTAATGAAATAGATATGCTCACTTTGACAGCGAGCTGCATTGTGCGCTGCATCACGTCCGGCAACTCTCAACTTAATTGTTGGGATTTTCGCCGGAGTCAACTAACCGTACAAACTTCAAATATAACTTTACAGTTTAGCACATCAAGTGCGGCGAGTTCGTCTAGATTTAATTGTAACAAACTTTACAATCTCGTAATCTGCGATTTTATAAAGAAGAATCGAGATCATTTCTAGCACTTTTTAGGCGTTCGCTACAATATAAATAAAGGTACGTTATACTTAGTTCAATAATATATTTTTTAAAAATTTTGTTACAGATTATTAATAAAGACACCAAGTGTTCTGTGGGGCAAAAAAGAATCTGATTCAGGCCGCAGGAAAGCTGCGGCGCGTAGTGATACACGGGGGCCCACCGTTGCTAGTTAACTCAATAAAAGTTGTTACAGGCTTTTGAAACGACCCTTGTTAAGTTTGCAGCATCCTTATTTTCTGCTCAAAGAATTAGGTTTCTGTGCTTAACTATAACAAGTCTAATGTCTTGTCCTGGAGTGGAATTATTTTCTTGATACAAGGCACTTACCTATATTGGCAACTTAGGCCAGATGAGTAACGTTGTTTGTTCTACACTTGATACTGCAGGGCTCATTACATCCGGCTCCAGAAATTGGTGCCAGCATTGAGGAAGCCGCTTGAGCCGGAACTTGCAGAAAACAGACTGCATTCATTCGTTATTTAATCCCCTTCCTCGACGAAAATACTCAAAACGACCCAACTTGGGCACGCGACTACATAAATTCTTATCTTAATTTGCCGTGAAACAGTCCGGATTCATAATTTATCAAGTCACATTTAATAATTAAAAATCCTCCTCTCCTTTGCGCCGTTAATGGTAATGTAAATTTTTCAATCAAACAGAAATAACGAAGACGTTTTTTTCGTTTCACCAATTAAACGTTGATTGCTACAGTCGATCAACACCAAAAAAAAACAATTTAATAAAATCCCTAATTGAAACCACCCTTTGTCGGCGACCTCCAAATTGAACCTCAACCGGACAAATAGGATTCAAACGATCTCTTTCATGTGTGAAATTAATTTTATCTTTTTCCCTCACGTAACGATCAGATCTCTTCTGGCGATTCCGTTTTTATCCAAAGGGACAATTCCGGGTCCGTGCAATCCTTAAATTAAAACGATCCATCCCAGAATCCGTACAGCAAATGCGACCTACTTGGCATGAATTAACTTACGGGTTTCCTCCGCATCGCGCCTTGCGCCCCGAAATTTGCTCCATAACTTAAACAAACATTTCGTAGCCACCTCCGCGGGCTCCTTATTAAATTTGTTTAACATGTAGTGTACGCGCGAAACGTGAATTATCTAGTCTTAACAACATTTTTCTTGCAACTCCATTAAGGCCGGGCCGCTACCGAATTTTGTTGAGTCGCCTCCTTGTCATTATCTATGCTTCCAAGTTTCATGATATTGTATCGATCTCGCTTCGCAGCAGCATATTAGACGTGCTGTCAGGCTTTAATGCCAAACTGAAGCAGTTGTCCTGAATATGTTAGAAGATCCTTAATTTAGCTCATTGCGCCATCGAGCACTGCAGCGGATCAGCAGTCAGACCTGGTTAATATTTGCAATAGATATTGTTGCAGCACGGATAATGCTACTGACAGTCGCCGAGATACCCCGAGACAGGTCGCATTCCCAATTTCAACTGACACCAGGAACAAGGATAACTTTAGTTAATTTTTTTTAATTCACGTTTTCGCATAGGAACATTTCGAAAAGGACGAATTTCAATAGGAGAGGACTCACCTGTATCCAGAATGGCAGATAGAAGCCGGTGCAGCACAGCAACGCCGCCGCCAAGGATAACGTGGCCCACAGGATTCCGACGCCCGTTAGAGATGTTGCCATTGTTCACTGACGATTCTTATTCGTTGTTAAAAAGTGTAAATCGCGCACTAAAATGAGTCTGTTCGTCACGTATTCCATCGCAATTTGGAAAATTTAAATACGCAGTCACGCATCGCACGACTTGATCAAGCCATTAGGAGCTTCCCGTCGGCTATCCGGCCTCCATCTGCAAGAGAAGTGGACATTAAGAAAAACGAAGCGCATAACATGACGGATGTTGAACAGTGGCAAGCTCGGTTTGTAGGGTTCTCGTCAAAGAAACTCTAGTAAATTTTGTTTTGGTTTTGTATCTAGCCTCAGTCTTCGAATGGTCTTTGAAAGAATCAAAGCGATTTGGCAATGTTTCGTGAAAGGAGTACGTATCAAGCAAATCTGGTCAAATAGAGCATAAAAGACGTTTTAAAATTATTTAGATCCCCAGACTTAACCTCTTGAGATATTTTAAGAATTTCCTTTAAGCAAAAACAAAACTTTGGCTCGATTGCTACATGCGTGAAATTCTTCTATTCTTTAGTATATAGAAATCACTTCTCAATTTCTAAGTAAAATTCTTTGGTCTAGAGCCCGAACCATATTAAGAGGAACAGTGGAGGTCACGCAGGCTCGGTCTGGCTTCTTACGCAACTAGCTGTACCGCATCCCGTGCGTTTAGTCTGAAGGCTGATTGAGATGAAATCACTGCTCCGTCTCGTTTGATCTCTGCTCTTGTCGGTAATATGGCCTGAGCTTTAGATTTAGAGGATTTTGATAACAAATTGGGACGGAGAACAATAAACCGCCAGGTATACAAATATAGTTGGTACATATTTGCCATTCAAGCTACCCTAGGCTTACGTATTTGTTTCGATAATTTATGGAATTATTGATGGCTGTCATTGTAGCATTTGGCAATTATTAATGCAGTTCCTACACCTCCACTCCTTAATCTCCCTCGGCATTATGTTGTATCTATAGGCGCCTAACTAGCACACAGAAAGCTGGAAGATGGAATTGTGTAGGTTAATGGCTAAGTTTGCCGTATTACAGAGTATTGAATTCAAAACGACCACAGAATCTGACCAAGCTACGAAAATATTATTTTTCCCATTTGAATATGTTTGCTGGAAAGTTGTACTCTTAAACAATAATTACTTTCAAAAATTAGCATCGACCAAATTTTTAAAAAAATTTGTTATTAGTGGGACGTCACAAGACTAAAGAATAGTAGATAGCTGCGTACGTCACCAAACCGCGGCCTTCTTCACGTTTCGTCAACCAATAAAACAATTGTGGAAATCTTTTTTTGCTAACCAACAAATTTTCTCTAAATTTTCGCTAAACTTCCAATTTGTGCCAACTTCTTCATCCTTTAAAGATAAGCGGAGATAAAGCCGTCAGCGTTTTTCGTTTCGAACGTCAACTAACGATTCTTTATCGAGTAGGTAGGTACTTTTGTTTTCGTCGCAGCCTCTCGAACTTAAGCCATGAATCCCGATATAACGAATAACGAGATTTCTTGTTAGCCGATACTTTTCTTGCAAGACCCGAAATATTTAGAATCATGAGTGGCTTGATCCCGAAACTTTCACCCGTTGGGGATAGCAAGTTCTTGGAGCGGGCGGTTTTCCCGGAGTGTTAAGTGGAAAGGAAGAGAGAGGCAGATCTGGGGAAGTTGAATGGTGTCGACGTCTTGGGGGGTTAGTTAACCAGTGACGCACTCAAAGTCAGGACCGGACTGAAATACACTTAACTTGATGGCATTCCTTCGCTTTGACCCAAACAGGACAAAATCCGTTCACGCCTGATTAAACGGGCATTGCTGGTGAATAAACGCACCTGAAGCAGAACTGCTACAGGACGAAAATCAAGGCAGCGGCGCTCGCAGGGTGCGAAACCCAATATCGCTCTAGAGGGAGAAAAAGCAAAAATAACAAAACTGATGCTACAGCCTCGCTTAGTTTTGAACTTTGCTAAAAGGTGTTAATAGGTGAATAACAAGCAACGTAGCGGCTCCTTTTCAGTCAAAATTAGATTGCAATCATTTCAACCAGACATGCATGTCCTGATTCTTGGCTTCCTGTTCTAGAGGAGCCTAGAGGAGGATTATTTCAGCTTTTCAATTTCAAATTAAGGGTCTCTACCTTTTCAGCAAGAAGCCGGTTTGAAGTCAGAAACGGATTTTTCTGCTTAAGGTGATAAAGGGGGAGATCAGCGTGAGTCTCATCAGCCTAGGAGCGGCATGTGCCGTTTGAATGTTCGTCGTAGGACTAGATGCAAATATCCGCAGCTACTCTTATGATCTCTTAGGCAAACGTGAGACCGTATCGCAAGTTGGCAAACGGCCGTTTCTCCGCTTTTGCGCTCCAGATTAAAGAAAAATAGTGAAAATAGAAAAGCTGCGATCACTTATCGCCGGCAATTCGTAGGCAACGCGAGTCAGCGCCTGGAGTGAGTCAGGTGAGCATTTCGGTGGAGTTGAGTCGATAAAATACCGTCATGCCTCCTTAAGCAATCAATACGATAAATGGCAGCCGAAAGAGCCACCAGAAAAAATACAGTTACAGGGGGATGGCGCCACCCCGAAAGGAATCACGACCCGTGTCGGGGGGCGCGGCGGTTCGGGTCAACCGCCACCGTTACGCACGTTTAATCTAGGTATTTAATTTAGGCCGAGACAGAGGAAATTCCGGGCCCGAACCGCAAGTATATTTCAGCGTCTCGGGGAATGTTCAATTTATTGTTAGCGATCTGATCCGGAGTTCGGGAACGTGTAGTGACAATTACCGAACGTTTTTTAAATTAGATTCGAATTTAGGCGCGGTTTTGCGCCCCGCTCGGTTTCGACGAGCAAATTTATTCTGCGATTACAAATCCCGAAGTTGTTTCAGTCGCTCGAAATTTCCATCTCTGAAACACGCGAAGCAAGCAACAATATTGGTAGGTGGAATGGATTCGAAAGTGTTTACGCACCGCCGTAATTGAATGTAATGTAAGTGCTTTAATTTATTAAGTTTGGCAAAGTTTCCAGGAGTTGGAGTGACGAATTTTATTTGTCAAAGCCAAAGTTGAAGCCAACGCTATCTCGGGCCGTGCTTACCATGCAACCTTTGGCGGAACGGGCTCGTTCCTGCCTAACTGATGGACCATCATTTTATCGATAAGCAAAAAGCGTCCAGGATACTTTCTCCAGCGCACATGTCGACGGCGGAAGGCCCAACT
This sequence comes from Schizotus pectinicornis, assembly GCA_951805265.1. Taxonomy (NCBI): domain Eukaryota; kingdom Metazoa; phylum Arthropoda; class Insecta; order Coleoptera; family Pyrochroidae; genus Schizotus; species Schizotus pectinicornis. The sequence goes on from OX638202.1 coordinate 27,460,810, forward strand.
CAGTTTATTCAATTTGCAACAAAACAAGGCTGTCACTTTTTTAATTAAAAAAATGTATATAGAATGAAAATACATCAAATTAATCAACCTTTTAGTGGCTATTGAATGCTGCAAGTTTGAAAAGCCTGAGGTCCAAAATAAAAATGTAGAAATTTTTAATTTTAACGAAAATCGCACGACACTGAAAAGTAGCCAATAGAAAAATAGAATTCGGTGTCGTTTCTATGACAATGTAAAAATTTCCTAGAAATTTTTGCACCTAGCATGAAATTAATAAGTGAAAATTATTTCAGCCAATCAAAATCATTTATTTCGACGCTAGAATAAATAGATTTCTTATAAAACTAGAAAAACCACTAAGTTTCGATTTCTTATAATATTCAAACTTTTGTAACTTTTGAACGGGCAGACTTATATCAAATCCAAATACATCAAATTTCTTCATTTCACAAAAGCTATCGAATGCTATATGAACAAAAAACCGTAAGTCTAATAATAAAAAAGTTCAAATTTGCAATTTAGGTCGATTTTGACGAAAATTTTGAATCAAAATGTTCAAATCATTATATCGTAGAAATTACGCCTTGTAGGTACCTAAAACTCAAATGTTTATATTTTAAGAATAAGAACTGAAACATAAAATACATTGAAATTCTGAAACAAACCGAGATTTTCACGAATTTCTATTTTGTTCTATTTCCTGTACAAAGCTTCATATATCAATAAATTCATTTTTTTAGTTTGTGATCTTTTTGCTTTTGCTCTCCTTTGATGGACATTGATCATCCTGCTTCAATCTTTTGTCTTATAGAAAAAATGTACTGGTCCACGGTTCACTATATTATTTATTTCTTTCATCTTTAGTCCCAAATATATTTTTAAAAACTTATTTCATTTTAATTTACTTCTCGTACCAATTTACCGTTTTTCCTCATAAAATTCCTCTATCTTTTGTCCTAATTTTTTAATTAGCTTTTTTACGTTTGCTCCCCTTCTGTAGCCATTCATTGTTTATCTCCATTTCTCTATATTCCTCTGATTCACAGGAATAATATTTCCTATTGAAAGGTGCTTCATTCCTTAGTTCTTGAAGATTTCTGTTGAAGCTAATTAATTTGACCTCTCTATTTTTACCAACATCCCGCTTTTTTGCTGGCTACATTTTACAGAATTTGTAATTGCAATTTTTCACAGCCTCGAAATTCGCGAAGCGCCTACGTTTGAACCAACTTAATAAAACCGCAACAAAATTTGGAGCTCCGGCTAGCAGCTCACCTTTGATGTTGTCGCCTTTATGAAACGGCCTGGCCCTCTCGCATCTCCCGTCAACTTTTATGAAACTGTTCGTCAAATAACTGCACTAATTGCAATAGTCCTCTTTCCTCTATTTGCCTCAGTGCGAGCAAACAAGCCGACGAACACGCCAGTCAATTGAACCGTGTTCGATGACGCTCTCCTTTGATTTCGTTGCTAATATTAATTAAGACCGACAGCAAAACACGTCCACTATTGTCCACGCTCCGGGATTCGGCTAATTTACGAAAAGAATGTTGCGTTGTTAACAGCGCGTTTGTCAGGGATCGGAGGACCGGAAAGGAGAGGAAAGCTGACCGTTTCCCCTATTTTCCACGCGTTCCTGCACGGACGCCGACACGAACTCAGATATTATGTTGATATAATAATTTATATGGAGCCTCGAGGCTTGGATCCCGACGTTACGCCAGTATCAAATTTAATGAAGCTCCAAGAAAAAACGCATTACGTATCTTGACCTCAAGGGGCGGCCGCCATGTGTTTCGGATGACCTGTTAATCAGCTGACCCCAAAATTGACATCCAAAGCTTCACTCCGTATCAGCGAAGATGATCAAGTTCTCGCAGCAGAAAGAGATAACGGGTTAATTTTCACCAAGTAAAAAGTTGCAACAAAATGATAGATACTTGCAACCCGGAAATATTACCATCAAGAAATAGATTTAGTTTCGAAAAGACGGCACACCAAACTGTTGATTTCATGACCAGATCATTTGAAATAACTACCCTGTTTTTACGGAAATTGTTGAACGACAATTTATCGTGTCGGTAATGATCGAGGTCAAACTGCTGCCGATATTTGCTTCGAGCACGCGATTTTATGACCGTCCAATCTACTCACTGGCCGAAGGAAAATGTATTTTTAAAATTGCCTTTTGAGAGCGTCATACCGGGAAAACGTCTTACAAAATTGTGCTGTACAGTAACAGTGTTATCGATACGTTCCGTAAACGTGATATTTCACCGAATCAAATAAGGTTCGAGAAAAACGTTATTTTCTTCTTATTTAAACTGGGGTGCGATCTCAAAGACTTAGAAATACACGAGGGCACGTGTAGGCAATTTCTGTCTTTGTTATTGCAAGAATTATTGAAAATTCTCGAACTTAAGACGAATAAGCTCGAGTACCCGCAACCAGCACCGCTAATAAAATTACTGTGCTTTTGCGATCTTCGAAAAAAATGGAAATTGGAAGAATCGTCTATTGTGTGTTGTTCATCAAAACCGCCATCAGCCAAAAATATAAATCACAATTCTCAAAAAATCTTCCTCGAGCATTGCAACAGAATTTTCGCGGCATTAAAAATTTAAATCCGACCGGAATTTAAAATTCTCGTAGAATTCTCCGCAATCAGTTACGAGCAAGTACCAATTGTTATCGAAAACTGTCATCCTTTAACTTAATTATCGGGGCAAAAAGTCTCCAATTAAGCGCGCCCTTAACATCAATCGACGTCTTGCGCGTGAATCAAATTAAAATTGACTTCATTATTTGCCGCATAAATTGAAGGCGCATCAATCGTAGAATTGATTGCACTTTACTCGGCAGCTTTATCCAGTGTCTACTTCAGTTCAGTGCTCAACCCCTAGTGGCTCCGGCCAACCCCGAAGCGCCCAAATTTTTACGCCTGCCACTATTCTAAACTTATCGAAGGGATTACATAAAAAAATGTAAAACCGTTTTATTGGTTGCAGTTAGCAGCTCGCCAATCTTAACGTCATCTTCTCTAACTTCCTCAAATGTCAGCTGCCAGCTCAAGGCTTTAGCTTTAGCTACCCACCTTTTAAACTTTTCGTCTTTTTGGTGGACCGTCTTAAGAAACTGGACAAGACATTAAATTTCAAAATATGCAACAGTGCTGAAAAAAATTAGATATTGGAAAAAAAAGTGACAGACTTGAGAGTTAAGACTTTGATTTAGGGTCGCCTGGCGGGGTGGAAGCCTCCGAGTCAAAGTTTTTGAAAAAATAGTCAAATTTTAAGCTAGAGTCGTAATTTAGTTGAAAATGAAAGTTTGGTTGAATTTACCACCGTTTCCTCTAGATATACGTTAAAACCGCGTCTAATGAGACGACGAAGAGGCGAGCTCATTTTTCTATTCTGCTTCGTTAATGAATGGTGAACATTTCTGCGCTCGCTCCCTAATTACGTTCCGAATCAAATTAAATGAATGGAAAAAGTTTACGTACCAACAAACGTTCTTATAACTTGTTAATGTCGCCGCGTCCAAAAACCAACTCTGTGGTCGTTTGACAGGATCAAAGCCGTAATATTCCCTGCCACGTATGTAAATTTCGAATGTTTGCCTTCAAAGCGTTTTATAAAAAATACTTTTTCGAACAGTCCGCAATCGATAAATAAAACAAGGTTTTAACCGAATCTGCGAAGCGCTGTATACAGAAAAAATCGCGGTCCATTTTTTCGATTAGTAGGATTCGTCCATGTGAAAACAACATTGAACATAATGCCAAGAATTCGCAATTTTCACGTCCACACAGGAAAACACTTGGTATCTGGCAAATGATTATGGTTTTACATCCGATTTGACCGAAATCCGATTTCTTCAAACGTCATCAATACTGTCGCTACACGGCTTACGTCACAACGTTTGGCTCGCTTATCATTTGCTGAAAACGGTCGATTCCACGCAAAGAGTTTTACGGGCCAAAGGAAACGCGATTTTCGTTCCAAATCGAAATTTATTCTTGTGGCCGCCTCAACTTGCGGCCGTTTAATGGCGCCCCCAGATTCATCTGTTGCTTATAGGGATCCAGTTACCGAACGACAATGCGATTCGAACAGTGAATCCTGAAACGGACTCGTTCGTTCTAACGACAACTAGGACTGAAGCCGGCTCGGCGCAAGTAAATATCTAGTCTAGATGCCTGCAGTAGAAGTAAAGTTACTTAGTACTAAGAGGTGCATAGCACCTCCAGGTGCTAACCTAGTGAATAGTCTCACGCGAATACACTACGAGTTTGGCAGTCAAAAATTCTGAAAAGTTCCCAAATTTGCATAAACTTTTCCTTTTAACTTCTTCTTAGTGTCCTGTTAATTTCTTCATTTGCGAATCTGCATGAACTAAATGTCCGGCGTGCCAGAGCATCGATTTTGTAGAGAAGTGCACGTGAATATCTCTTGTGGAGCTTGAGAGGTTCAGCTGTTCTGAAAAGACGTACCTAACCCATTGAGGTTATCAAATAAATTAACTTCAGCAAAAGATTTGAGAAAATCTACCTGCAAATAAATATGTGTTGTTAATTAGAAATGTTGCCGGGAGCGGGATGCTGGATGTCTAGCTTGAAAAGGTCCTGTTGGTAGGAAAATTCTGTGATTAACAAAGCTATATCAAAGGCTCGATATCGCAAATGGGACAGGAGGCAAGGACTACAAACGTTTGAACGATGGCTTGCTTTACAGCGTGGTATTCCAGACTTAATTCGGTTTCTTTGAAGTTTTCCAGATTTGCAGACAAATGTCAAAATGGAATATTCAATTACTCATGGAATTGCCCGGTAACTCCGGTAAATTGAAAAAGAGCGAGAACAAAAAATCGAGGCTAATTAAATTAGCTCGGTTCGAGGCAACCAGTAATTAATTTATGTCATATTAGTTAGATGGCCCATCAACATTTTGCGATATTATTGTTCGATTTTAATTGAATATTTGAATAATTTCACCAATGATAGCGTTAAAATAATAAATATTAATAATCAAATCACGAAAGACCTCCGGACCAGTTTAATTCCAATGGACCCACCATCTGGGTTCAACCCAATGTTTCGATTCTGGACGATTCGGCGAAGCGAACTAAAAAGTGTGATAAGCCAAAGTATCTGCCATAATTTTCCGTTTCTTGCGTCCAAGCTAAAACAATTTAATTTGAAAGAATGGAAATTGTAGATAAATTATTAAGCGAGCTATTTTGGACAAGGATTTACACTCACAATAACAACGGTCTATTTAAACCGATGCAATTGCTTCTGGCTAAATTACCAATTCCCTTCTCGTCACAACCGCACTAACTTGGACCGACCGCATACAATATTTAGTGAGGTTTGAATAATGGCTGAAAATCAAAATAAGAGCAACAACAGCAAATTGCTAAATAGTAGAACAGAAAGGGACCCCCAGTTATTATTTAGTAGCAGCCAGGTCCTTTCATCAAAGTTTCTGCGTTATAGGAACCAAAAAAACGTTTGCTCCATTGTCCACTCGTAATTTGCAGAAAATTACTAATTCTAAAATGAAAGAAGTTTTTCTTTTTCGGGGCAAAAAATCTAATTTGTTGACGAGATGCAAACTGTCAAAAAGTTTTCTACTTAGTAAGTTCTAGCAACTAAATTACATTTTTTATCGGGACATTCGAGTTTTTAATCGACAGCAAACGTAGAACGGAACTCAACAGGGCTTAAATCGGGTGAGCGAGGTGGCAGGTATCCACTGACCGCGAAAATTTGGAGAGAAGGGAGAAAAGCCGAACCTCATTTCGAGTGTTTTAGCCAATCCAACTACTGATGTCAAAATTGACGCATTTACATGATGAGAGTAGTAATTTTTTCTGATGTACGGCTCATAAGTTGCCAAAAATTAACAAAAAACTAATCTCTCTCTCTCTCTCTCCTTTTTTGGATGTGTCAAACATTTTACCTAAATTATTTCTGTTGTCATTTTTAAGCCAACTTGTATCTACTTTTTTAATTGGTAAATAATAGTAGGGAGATCTATCGATTCTTATCGCATAATTTTCCGAAAAATTTGTTGTTGTTTTGTAAATTTTTGTAAAGACAGCAAACGTGAGCCGTCTTTTTATGCCTACAAATAGGACTTTAAAGAGACAAAAATATTAGGGGTTCAAAACGGCGACACAAACTCCGATTACAACCCTTACAGCTTTTCGCGAATCGCATTACATCGAAACTCCGGCATATACATTTCTAAAAAGTTGCGTCCTAAAAATCCGAGCCAACAATAAAATTTTGCTGCGCCACCAGTTGAAAATTTAAGATTGTAAACCGCCCTCACTTATAATTGATGGCCGACATAACGTCAGACGCCTCTCCAGAAGTCACACTTACTAGTTTCTATTTCAAGATTTACTATTTATTCCGTAAATAATTTAAACGGCGAAGGTAACTTCGGAACCGACTTATTAATAGATATCCTGGCACCGGGCTATTACCGGCCGAATAAAAACGTTAATCCCGAATTTACAATTTCTGCCGCCCCAATTAAGCGAAGCGACAGCGAGAAGAGGAAATGCCGGTGTGGGTCAATTTTTGATAGTTTCCCGTGATTATCGTCGGAAATTCCGTTAAAGTTGGCGGGCTATTTTCTCGGTTAAACCCAGATAAATAAGTTGGCGAAAATATTCGCAATCGATTCGGCCAGAAGTCGGCGCTTTCTTGGCGGTTTCGGGCGACCGATTCCGTTAATCGCAATGGAACAGGTTCGTATGCAAAATTGATAATTATTATTATCGCAATCACGGCCCCATTCTAATTAAATTAAAGCAAATTTAAAATTAGCGTCGATTAACGTTAATGAAGTCGGGGATAGAAGAGGTTATAATTAAAGTCGCGTTAATTAGCGTTTTCGCAACGCCGGCTTATCTGCGGGTTAGATTCCAAGGGATTACCTTCGAAACGTGACGTCACCCCAATCACCTTTCGATTGCGTTACATGTCACAGCTGTCAATGTTCAGCACATGTCGGACTGTCAACTCACGTGAAATTCATAAAACGTCGAGCGTGAAAACGGCCAACAACCACGCCACGCCACGTTTCGAACGCGACTGATCGCCCTCACTTCGGGCTACAGAACAGAGAGGCTGTCTCCGAGATGCAACGCGAAGCCTCAAATGCCCTGCGCTGGTTTATCAGGACGATCCACTTAATTTTTTTTCGCAGCAGCACCTCAGGATCTTTTTTTTTGTCCTTCGTCGGTGTCGATGGACGTCGGAATCGGCCCGCTCTTCCGCGTCCGGAATTTATTGCCCCGTCGAAGATATTTCAATATCACGGAAAAAGAAACGAGTTGCAAATGAAGTTTTATGAGATCCGTGCTATCAGCAAAAAGAGAAATTTATCGGAGAAAAACACCGGGGGCCCGGGAGAGAATCACTTTGAGTGTTCGTAATTCGACGATCCGTCCGGTCGGACGGGAAAAACCACCTTTTTAAAGAAAACCAATTAGATGGAATTCTTCTCGTTAGATGATTGCTGTATTCACGGTTAATCGATATTTCTTTTCGGTTTCGCGGAAAATGTAATTTGCGAGTTGCTTTCTCTTTCAACCCGGATGGACGTGTGACTAATGGAAATTACATACCTGCTTCGTTAGTTGCAATTATCTAACTGTCATAACAAAATAAGCCTACGCCCCATTATTAAAGCTAATGGAGCGAGGTGGAGAATGAGGAAGTATCGCAGGAGGAGGCCGAAAACGACCAGAGGCGGACTGAGGAGTTGTCGACTATTCACGGCGAAACCTACCCTCCAAACTTTCCAAAGCGACTTACAATACTCACTCGAACGGTCCCGCTGTATGTAAATATAGATCTAACGTCGACTAGTTACCCTTTCTGAAGACTTACTTCGTAAGGACTTCGTAAATTTCTGGCCGGTAACCGAACTAACTCTTGGGGGTTCTCAATGCGGCTGTGGGCGCACCCAACCAATTTTGGCTAATGAACACCATGTTAAAGCGATAACTTAACAATACGCCAGAAGATAACAAGCGAGCCACCAAGCCCACGGCAAGAAAAAAATTTGCGTTCCAATGTAAAGCAGTTGAAATTTAAAAATAATCTCAACAAGGGAATTGAGCCGATGTTCAAGATAAGTAATTTAAAAAGAATTAATTAACAAAGAGGTATAAGAAATGTTTTTGTAGCCTTAAAAGGGTTGTTAATAAAATTCTTCTAAGTACATACCTACTTATGTTTAATTTTTTGGATTACCTTTAAAACAAATAATGTAGCTCATTTTTTCTTTCGTTGGCATAACTGTAACAAAATGTTGTTTTTCAGGAAATATACTGCACGTCAGCAAATTATACCAACTTATTATATGGCTTAGGGTGTGAGCTGAAAGGTGCCCTTTTGGGAATAATTAAGTTGAAACCTTACATTAAAAGAGTCTAGGTTTCAGTTTTAAACAAAACTAAGGTGCATTGTATTAACTCACCCTTTACGCACCTCGTTTTTTTTTAACGAGCAGGGGGACAACTTGCCACTCCGCCCATGAAACAATTTTCCCAAAATAGAACTCAACCCCCACAGCTGCGCACCATTTTTTAATTACCATGTTGCATACTAAACAAGACGGAAATTAATGGTAGCGATTCCAAGAACCCACCTACAGGTCCTGTAAGTTCAATGTTTATACTCCGAAAACTGGGTTGATATAATCTTTTTATGGCCGGTTGCGCACAGCACATCCCCGTAATTATTTGCCTTAAACCCGCAAATCCAGTTCCATCTCGGCAACGGCGAAATAATTTATTCCAAGCGCAAATAACCACTTAATAAACAGGCCAATTAAAATTACGAGGGTGCATTGTTCTGGGTAATAGAAATTTTTCCTACACAATTTCCGCCCCCTCCTCCTACCCTATTCGCGTCTCAGTTTCACTTGGTTCGCTCCATCCCGCACTTTTGTTTTATTAAATTAAATTTACATTTATATAACTCGAAAATTAAGTAAATATAGCCGCCGCAAAAATTTACTTTCCGCAACCGGATCCTAAGTCACGAATAAAGTCCGTCGAGCAATCCTAAACAAACGTGGGGCGGCGCCATGAATCTCTTCCACAAGCAGATTAAAACGTGTTTCAAAGGCGGATGATTCGCGTCCATATCCATTAATGAGATCGAGAAGTCCAAATAAGGCCGGCCGAAAATCATTTTGGACGGCGAAATATAATTAAACGCGCCGGAGGCAGCGCGACCGGCTACCTCGGGGGAAGAGAGCTCTTAAAGCAGCTCATCATCATTATTATTAATTAGGCGAAAGAGTTATTGCAAAATCCATCCATAACTCATCTGTTTAATTGTTGTTTTCCCTCGCCCGCGACTTTTCTGTTTTTGGGATCCCTTATGGCTAAAATTAACAGAATTGGAAACAAGTTGTCCTCCAGAAAGAGACAATTTTCCACTACGTCAAAAGACCGAGGGTTTTAGTTGTTGTGTCGAAGAGGTGAATGCCCTGCAGGGTAGCTGGGTAATTTGGATTAAAAGAATGAACAACAAAATGTGCGTCAAATCTTTGGCGGGCGGAGCGACGACGCCAGAGATGTCGGCCGGAGTCACGCAGCATCTGTCTCTCTGTTTTTACATAATCGAGCGTCTGTGACCCGCTTTGATTTGGTCGAAATCCCGTGGCGGCGCTGCATAGTCCCGGAATGATAGACAAAACAGGGAGGAAAGCGCCAGATTTTTTCCGTGAACCCATTTATCACACTTCTGTCTCTTTGTAACGTCATCAGGGATCCGAGATCTAATGCCGCATCAAAATTCGAGCAACGCCGAGCTTTTTATTCCCGACCATAAGTACTTAAAAAAAATGTGAGCTGCCTGCTAACAAATTGAATTGTGCGTGAAGTTTTGCGCGAATAACCTGAATTTAAAAAAAAGCGTACAGGAGGTAGGTAGACAAGCCACATACCTGTCTGTTTCGTTACGGGGAAAGTTTGACTTGGCCGGATTTGCGAGCCCGCATTTTTCTACTTAAAACTTCGGTAAACATCCGTCATAAAGTCGGTCGTTGTTTCTGGAATAATTCAACACAAATCAGATTTCTGGTAGCAATGTGTGGCGAAATCCTATTTGTGCCGGTTGTCTACAGCGATGACAGCCACCGTGACGTTTTCGCCTCAACCGGAATGAGAGGCATCGCGCGAGGGCGTCCGCCCTTTCCGGGACTCGCTGATGATTATAATGTGTTATTGAAATAACTTTTCTTATTACGCCACTTCTGTGCCGCCGAATTTACTAATTCATTTATAAAACTTTTCTAATTTATTCCCCGAGTTCAGATGAAGAACGTTGCCGGGGATGAGGGTCGTGTACTATTAGGCCACAATTAAAGCGATAGGCGGTTCATAAAGTGACGCGAAACTGGCGATTCCGCAGCCCGCCCGACCTAAAAGCCCGTTTCCGGTGTCAATATGTTTGCTTCTAATAGAATGGTAATGGGGAGCCCGCATAAGCGACCTCATAAGGGCGCGTCTAACGACACCGTGTGTATATATTACCAAATGGTAATTGTTGCTGCAGCGACGATAAATTTTTATTAGGCCCGCCCTGCAACGACCCCCAGAAATTCCCTCTCCACCGCCCTCAACGAGAAACGCGCTTTGGTCCGATTTTTCGCATAAGATAATTTTGGAGGTGTAGGTGCAGTAAAACTGAAAAATTGTTTCAGTTAGTTAGACGGCTCTCGTACAGAAAGGGCGCTTTTCCGGCATTCTATAACGTAACCACGTGTTATTAAGGCCCGATTAAACCTTAGGCGAGAATCCTAATGTTTCAAGCGCCACTTTCTTGTTTACCTTCGTTTCGGCTGATTTAACATAGCGTATTTGGCTAATGGCGCTGTAATTTATGAGTTTAAGGCCCTAATACTTGAACCATTTCAAATTGAGAGTAAACCGGGAGGCTGCTGCCATTGTCGGGATTGCTGTTTCTGATTGTTAATAATTTTCAGCGGCGCTCGTCGGGCTTTTAGAGGTGGAGTTGATTATTGTGCTCCATCTGGCTGAAATATGCAGCCGTTACCCTTCGAACTAGTTAACAAGCCAAACATGTGCAGGTAACAAATTGGATTAGTCGAAATTGCCGTCATATTGATAACACAATTAGGTATCTGCAACCTGCACACATATTCTCTTGAGTTCGGTTTATTAGCCACCCCGCGACCCCACCAGGTTTAACGATTGTAAACTACCGACTGTCTTGTGTTCGATCTTTGCCACCCACCCCCTTCATCCGGCCGATGTTTGTCGCGTTTGCCATGTGTGTCGTGTCGATGTTTGCGCGACACCCCTATGCGTCTGATTCTCCGCCTTTGAGTTTCTTAAGGGTCGCTTCGCTCCCCCGCCGCCGCCGATATTAAGTGATATGATGCTCAACAATATATCTCGTGGAGACGAAATCCGCGTCACTTCGCTTCCCACGCTCAACTTGAACGGTTACTTGGGCGAGATGAAAATCAATTAGCGCCTAAGTGACATTGACAGAAATGAAAAATTGTTTTCGTTCCGGCGGTCGACCCGGGGAAATTGAAAAAATTAGGGACCATTGAAACGGCTCGCAATCACGTGACCCGGTTTTTGTGTATCGGAAAAGTTTGAATACCCTCCCATATTTTAAGCAATAAAACTGCCACGGGCCACCGACAAACTTTGATTGGAAAATCCAAACCACGTGGATCACAGCCATTTTGTTGTTGTTGTTGCTGTTTTTTTAATTAATGCTCCGGAGGAGCCACTGGGGCTAAAGAGATTTATCCGGTTGTTTCCTATACGAAATTAAGCGATTCATTTTCGGTCTTTAGCACTCTCCTTTGTTTTTGTTTGGGCGAGTGAAATATTTTTTTCAATTTAATCATTGACGAGGTTTCCTGCGGGGTTCGACAAAAAATTGAAATTCGCCCTGGTAAACAGAGGTAGCGGTTCTCAAAGAATTTATGAAGTTTTTATGGGGTCCCGCTCACTGACCTATTTTTCGTTGCGGACTGTTTTGACCTTTCGGTTAATACATTTTTCCACATTATTTCTGCATCCAATCACGTAAAAGCCACTAGTAATTTTTTGTGAAAGCCTCGTGTTTGCGCCCAAGACGCTCACAACCCCGCTTCGCCAACGCCGCGCCCTCCCGGACCTTATGCACCTGACTCCGACAGCCGGACCCTCCCCATCACAAAAATTTTCCATCGCGTTCCCAGCTCATTACGTTTGACGGACCAGAGACTCACTGGAAGAAGAGTACTGTGGCGACCCAGACTATTGTTAGACAACGATTCTTTAGCGGCTGGACATCTGGAGGCAGGATCTTGTGAATCTTGTGGTTGTGACTTTCTGTCGGAACGCCCTTATTGAGGTGAGCCGTCTGTATTTTGCGGGGTTAGTCTTCGATTAGAGCGACCATAACTCAGGGCATGCAATTCGCATTACGCCGACTCTCCGTGTTTTATGATAACGGCGCGCCGAGGAGCTGCTTATGAGGGCTCATGTCGGCGTTCCGGGAGGAAGATGTCCCTCCTCATTGCCGGTTAATTCATTTTTTATGTTACGGCGTCTTTTCGCGCATGAATCCGGGTCTTTCCTGTTTAATTTAATTTGGGCCTGTGTTGTGTGCGTGCAGTTGTGCTTTCTGAAGTGCGCAGTTAACTTATATTAAATTTTACGAAGTGCCACCTCGAGCAAATAACCTTTCTCGCTCCCTGTTGAATCGCATTTGTAATTTTCATAACGAACAGGTACCGGGGGTTCTTCTAACATTTGAAGGTGCGGATAAGTAGGTTAGATATGCCCGTTACCGACATTAGCAGGGGCAATATCCATTTCCCATAGCTCCATAAACTGCACTCAGTGTCGGAAAATTACACGTAAAGCGGGAGTTACGGCGGAGTGTCCTAAGAATTCGCCCCGAAATGAAGTACGTATAACCAGTTTCCGGCGGCGCAAAAATGAGATCCTGGGGGAAATCCACCGATACTCCCGTGGAAGGTGTTCATTACCGGAAATAATGCAACATGTTGGCAAGCACCAGAGTGCTGAATATTTGGTTAAGGGGCGGAACCAATTGCACGTAACGACAATTAACCAGTTGTTGCGGCCTTCACTTGCGGCAGCACCATCGATCGTTGATCACATGGTCGAGCAATTAATAACACTTCCTGCCAAAAAAAGAACTATTAATTTCAGGCCCCACTAGCAGATCCAGTTAGAAGAGAAAAAAAGAAAATACGGTAACCACCCCTTGGATCCCAATACCTATGCGAGTTGACAACCACAAAAATGACGAATATCAAGTAACATAAGCTCCTCTTAGCCAGCAAAGAACTGCTTGAGTACGATAAACATTTCGGAACTTAAAATTTTTTCTCTGCCTCCTTAAGGACAGAAATCTTAAAAAAGTCCATCAATAAATCGTATTTTTTTTTTCTACATAAAGTAAGAGTTAAGAATTTTCTGAGCAAGGTCTGTTCTGTTTCACCCTTTAGCAAGAAAAGAATCTGAATTGCGCTGTCGAGGAGCTCGCATTTATTAATTTTGATTGTCGTGTTTGATCGTCTCCTGCCCTTGTTCGGGGGAGGCCCGCGGCGAGGATCGCTTAATAATATGATGTTAAGGGTGGCGTCCGGACGCCACCACGGGGGTAATTTTCGTAGCTCGGGATATGCCAATTAGTCGTTCCAGGCGAGCCAATTAATTAAAAAATAACTTCATGCGACCATCAGCCAATTTGGCCCTAATTCGGAATTTCCTTTCAATTACCTCTGTCTCTTCTGCTGACGCACCCAAACAAAACCGTCAATTTCACATCAAAAAAGGATATCCGTCCAAATGTTTGCTTTTAATTATGCACCCCTCTAGCCAACATTTATTTCGAAAGGATGCCGATTTATTAGGCGAGAAAGGGGTAGTTAATACGGCGACGTCTCGCAATTGTGCGAGTGGGGATCACGTAATTCCGCAATGGAAACGGGGGGCTCAGGTGCGTTCGGCCAGCCGGTCGCAACAATATTGCAAATAAGACGGGAACAATCGCTTCGGACCTTAAATAACCGAAATCTAGCGCACCACATGTCGCCCCAAAAGCCTCGTTTGAATAAACAAGTTTCGCCTCAATCTCCCCCGCCGAACCGGAAGCTTTGTTTTTTCTACCTACTAAACTGGACGCTTTTATTAATCAATCCAATAGAGACCCCAATCACGTAATAAATAATGCCCTATCCCCTCTAAATGGTTTCTGGACACGTATAATCTTTCTCTGGCGTTATCCGCAGATCCTTGCGAATTTATATTGTTGAAGTGGCCCCGGGAATCTGGCCGGGCGTGGAAAAGTATTTAAATAATCGAAATTATTATGCGCTTCTTTCATCGCCGAATGAAGTGATTTTTTTCGAGTTTCGCGACGACGCCCGCATTAAAATTCAAATGTATTTATCTGAAATTCAAATTTTTCAGTTTTAAGCTCTGTCGGCAATAAGCAGAAGTTTCATCGACTTGTCACTGACGGATGAGTGGGCGTTAAATCTGACAGTCAAATGTCTCTGGCATTTGTTTTAGTACTTTCGGTTTCACTTGCCCGCAGCCAACGTCACTTTTGATGGAAATAATTGTCGCAGACATCGCTTTGGGAACGAGTGGCAGCCAGATTACGCCCCATCGAGCGTCCGCCTCCCCATCGCATTCCATGATCAGGTTCGGGGGAGGGCGCGATAGCGCCCACAACTAATATGAAAGATCAAAACGCAAAGCTCGGACGCTTTTGCACCGACGCTTAAAAAGATTTTGTTTAGAAAAAATTCAGTTTTGCTGTTTTTACATTTAAAGGTCTCCTCACACTGGCGCGGTACAACGGGAGCGGGGACGAACGCGGTGCGGGAAATATTTGTTTAGTCCTGCGCTCCCGCTCAGTTATCTCCTGCTTCCGCGGTTCTGCGATACCGCGTCTAAATTCATAGAGTACATTTTTTTCTTACAACTCTTTTTTACTTTATTCCCTGTTCCTATTGAATATCCCATTTCTCCATTCTTTTTATTATGCAATGCAGGTCCATATTTTTTAAATTTTTATACTCTTTATGTAGATATCATTAACTATTTATGAAAATTATGTTCTCTGTAATACGGAAGGTTGTTGAATTTAATTTCTGGGTATTTGGAATTTTTTAAACTGCAACACCGTATCGCTGTTGAAATCTCTATTGTTGTTAAGCGGAATTAACGGACTTGATGTCATCGACAAGGCGCTGGAATCGTGGCAAGCACACAATGCCCCTAAATAGTAAACAGCTTAATTGCATTGTTAAACGAGCGACTCTTTGTTGCATTAGATATGGTAATACGAAATGTGAAGCATTATGTGAACATAAACACTGGCGTAGTTGTTGCATTAATGTAACCTAACGGAAGTAGAATTTAATTAACTGCTAAGTCGTTGACGCAATTCCGTCTGCACGATCTAGTTGTCTCTCGCACTTCGTAAGTGATGCAGCATCCAAGTTTCCTCTCCAACGAGTTATCGACGGAATTTATGCAACAACAATAATTTTGTAATTAACAAAACCGAGTGGAAGGACATCATCGATTTATTTAGAGGTTTCGATAAATTTCGATTCGACTAATTCGATGGCGCGTTGATTATCTCCAAGTAAACAGACTGCTCTTATGAATCGTGATTCAATTGAAAATTTGAATTGATATTACGCGGGATTTGCCGACAAAGTGCTGTTTAATCAACGGCTAAAATTCGCTGGAATTAAATTTAATAAAAGCCCTGCAGTTCGGATGGCGCAGTTCGCAGCTCGTTTGGATATCGCTGTGCGAAGTAGTCAACAGGGTATCTTCGTGAAGTATGAAGTGACAATGAAAATTATTTTTTCGACGCTTAACCCAACAATCACTCCCAAGAGAGTCATGAAGATAACATCGGGGGTAAATCAACGCTTCTCTTGGCCTAAAATAAAATGCTATCGGATAAACCTCGCCGCAACGTAATTTTTTCGCTACAAGCCTGAAGATTCGCAGAGAGGTGGTAATTCTACTCTTCTTCGCATGAGTAAGGAACGTCATGTCGCTGCTTGAGGTAAAGCTGTTGTGATTCCTATAATAGTTTTGACGCCACCGAGCTTTGAGACTAAAGGGGATAAAAAAAGAGGGGACGAGGAAAAATAAAAATTAATTAAAACAAAAAAATTTGGTCATTTATGTACTCGTCCATTTCGGTAATTACTTCTTTATTTGACACAATTTCTAGTTTTGCTCTTGTCCGGGATCGTAACTTGTTGTTGCTAAATTTGGGGTTTCCAAACAAGGTGAGGTTTTGTATCGATTTCCGGCTAAATGCATGCGGAAAGTGTTCTATTGACACCGAACTGCTACCCTTTTCCTAAAGTGTTTTATGGCTTTCTTATGTACCGCGTTGTATCCCTAATGTCGAACACGCCAGCCCGAGGGATGTGTCTTTCCAGACAAAACTCGGCCCTCTTCCCCCCAAGTTCTCGTCGTTAATTAAATTTTAAATAAAACCCCGAATCCAGGTGTATGTGCCGCCCCGACATAATTAAACGCGGCAGAAAGATACTTATTTCTAAATTACTTGTAGGTACTTCGGTAGGTAATAGAAAACTTCGTTTATACCCGTTATGTAGTGCAGAACCTCGGAAACGAGCACTTGCGTTAACGTTACGAATGCGATCGGTAAGTAAGATTTAACGAGGTGTACTTACATTGTGGTTGTGGAAGCTCATATTGTCGCTGGGGATGGCATAATGCAGGTATTACTGAATGCGTCTTTATGAAGCAACATTAACCAATCTTTTTTAGTGCCTTCCGAATAACAGGTCGATCTTATTTTGATCGCCGGATTGTAGTAAACTGCAATGACGCGTTAAACGGGATATCCCTGCAGGATATTACGGTCCAAGGGATAATTCAATAATTCGCCGATTGCAGCACATGCGACTCAAATATCCTCACGTCGTTGCAAAATTTGATTTAACCCCTGATGCAGACTTAACAGATTTAATTGGAAAAGCTGCCACGAGAGAGCTTCTTTTATTTATTTACCGCCCTACTCGCCTGTTGATATTATTTTTCCTACCTGGCCTGAAAATCATTTTTCAATTATTTTTCTTGGCTGGTCTGAAAATTATTTTTTAACTCCAAGAAGGTTTCTGTTGATGCGTCACGCAACCGCCGGCGGCGAGTCAAAACAGAACTTTTTTATTTGCAATACATTATAGCTTGTTTTTAGTCGTCCCCCCATTACGTATTCATAAGAAAACTTCGCTGCTGGTGAAGACAATAACGTTAGTAGAATGTAAAATGTTACTTCTAGACAAGGGCATTTGGCGTCTTAAAAGACAAGGTAGAATCCTACAAATTTAGCTGCCGTAACAAAGTTATTTTGATTTAAAAAAAATGACAAGAATGACACATTTACATGACAGATTCCGTTGTCCCGACTGGAGGTTTGATTTTTTTTAAAAGCTTTTTTTGATTTTTTATGAACAAACTCGGCTGGTTTTGTTAGAACGGCTTAACACGAATCTGGCAGTAGTTTGTTTGCTCGTATTTTGATACCGAATGTGTATAATGAAGACTATGCGCCAGGAGGCCCCACGAATGACTAGGCGTGCATTTATTAGCCCCTAACGCTTGTTAGATGAAAATTTTCAACTGCATTTTCATAGAAAACGAGCAAACGCCGGAGAACAGCTCAAATTTTACCTTACTTTTCTGAACGCAACCGGAAATTTTCCAAAATCACACATGGATAAAATTTCCAGCTCCAGACTTGGCAATTACCATTGGGACCAAAACACTAACCTTGCATATCGAGGCAATAATCCAAGACTTTTCCACAAAATTATCCACAACAAATGACACAAACACTCTAAAGTCACTAATATTGCCGGCACAAGATGGAATGATCTTCCAAAAACACTGTACAGTCTCTAATCATCGATCTTCCAAAAGTTGCTGAATTTTTGCAACAATTTTACCGAAAAGCCAACCGCAAACATTCCAGTCGATGCTAATACGGAACGCATTTTTACACAATTGAGGAGTAAAATACAAAAAAGTACCGCTGATGTAATCAGCCCGCAGCCCAATGCTCGAAAAAGTTTACGTTTTTTGTGCTGAATATGGCGATAAGAAACTATTGACAATGTTACCTACTTATATGAACTCCCACAGCATGATAATTTTTTTTTAATAATTTCAATTACTTATTATGAGCCCGAATCAAAGACCCGAATGCCTTTGGCCCTCTAAAATAAAGCCCAAATATTCTTGTACTCAATCCAGTTTTATTTTGATAACGAAAACTGTACCAGTAGTAATCTAAAAAAATTACTTAATTTGAAATTGCGTTAAAAAATCAAAATTTGGAATTTAACCACCGCAAAACGTGCCACAATTTTGATCAATTAATGTTTTTATTAAAACTTTGGGAACGAGAAAGCCAAATTTCTGCTTAATGAGCTTTTCTCTCCTAATTTCAGATTTAAAAAATATACAAAAATAATTGAAAATTTTGGAATGGCAAATTTATGACTTATGTATTTTTATGGATTTCGAAACAATTAATTTCGCTATGTACATACAAAAAGCAAATTTTAGGATAATAATGATGTGCAAGTCGTACTTATTCAGAATATGACCATTTGGACATTCTTAATTATAACTTTACTCAAATTTGAGATTTCTTTTTTTTATTTAAAGCTTCGGGCTTCTTAAACTCAGCTTACAAGAGACCGAGTCTCTTGCTATCATAATCGAGTAAACCACTTCTGGTGCCACTGTCGGCAGTGTTACCAACACTTAACATATATTTTTCCGACGCCATTCGGCTCTGATTATTGCTTATAGGGAGATGGCAGTTTAGGCGGAGCGAGAATTTAGACTTTGAAAACTTTTTATATTATTCGCCGATAGCTCGTCAAATAGTTGAGGCAATGTTCACGTTTCAGCCATGAGTCAAAATATCTCAACAATAGTTGCTACGTTTAGTCCTAATAACGAGGCAGGCTTCAGGAAGTGAACTTTTAATCAAATCTCGTTCGCATTATGTTCCAAGTTTGCAGCAGAGAGCACATCTTGGTTTGGGTAGTTGGAATCAAGTGTTATGGTATTAATCTCAGTTAATTTGACGCTTCACTTTGTTACCAAATCATTTACTAATTTGCAAAGTTTTACTTGCGGTTCAACTCAATTCATCTATCTCTCGGCTCGGTGGCCAAGCAAAATTACAATTTTAACTACAAGCTGAATGCAAGCTAAAAAATTACATTTTGTTATCACGAGCATCATGCTATTATGCAAATTGTGGCTTAATTGCTGTAATGAATGAGATATTAACAATGTTGGCAACAACGAACACCTTAATGACGGAAACTGGAGAGTTACAAAGTAACTCACATGGCAGGTCGCGAATCAAGGCAGAATCAAGCTCACACCCCCAGCAAAAAGACACATTATATTAGTTTTTAATGGTTTCAAAGATGGTATCTGAATTTTTTTTTAGCAATTTAGGACCAACTCATTTGGCATCATTTCACTAGAAGTGTGGTAATAAATTAATAATCAATATTTGAGGTAACAACAAATGGTGGAGGCGCCGGGTGAATATTGTGAAAAGGCAGATTTTCTCTAAAATTATGTCAGCTCCTTTGAGAGAACTGGAAAATATTTTGTGGCACCATTTACTTTCGTAGTTTTCCTTTTTTCGTTTTAGTACAGCAGCGTAAGTTTTGTTGAAGTTCCCTTTGTGTCAGACCTTTTATCTTCAGTGCAGTGGCTTTACAGAAGACATCTTATGCCCACATTTAGACGTACAGTTAATTGTCTCCATTTTTCTTGTTTCCAACAATTAGAGCCCTCTAGCAATGGTTAGTGCTTCAAAAGCAACATAATTTTCGTTAACTTTTCTCTTTACAAAACTCTGGATGAATTGTTAATACCCAGATTGTTTAAAAATTAAGAAAGGAGTTTTCTTTGTGTATTTTTTGCCAATATTATCCGCAAGATTTTTCTTAACAATAGGTAGATTCAGAAACGTGCGCACTGTTCCTGAAATTATAATTATTTAGTTTTTCAACAAAAAAAAAATTAAATTTTTGAAGCAAACGACATTTAGACAATTAGCCCTACAAGGGTATCGGTTCTATCGGCCTTGCCTGGCGACATTCATAAATACGGTAATTACCTGCTTCATAAATTTTAATGAAACAAAAGGAGGACTCCTCACCCCGATATTTTACAAGTACAATGGAACGGGTGTGCGAGAGTTCGCTCGGTCCTGGGGCAGACAGGCCATCTGCCGGGGAGAAAACACGCGCAGCATCCTCAATTCCCATTACAAATAATAACCTCACCCAGTTCGCGGTCCATGGAATTTTTTCTCGCAAAACGCCGAATTCCTCGTGAAATTTTACGACAACGACTGGCGGCCTTTATAATCACTCTCCCCTGCATTATTGCACTCAAGTATCGTCCGAATATTCAGAAAATTTATTCAAATCTATTATCGTCCAGATAACGCAACTGGGGGCTCGTAAAACGTCAACGCGATCAACAGCGGCCGAATTAACCCCTCTGCTTATTCTCGTTGCCTAATCGCCAAATATCCAACTATTATCCCCTTAAAGCGAGCAGCTGCGTGATAACATTATCATCGTTGAAGTTGGCGCCGTTCGCAGCTTCGTGGTTCCAAAACGTTTATTTTTAAGATAACTCCATCCCCCAATAACAATTGCAGACAAAGGGACGGGGGCGCTGGATTTAAATTTGCAACGGCGAAAAGCCCGTTACTTAATCTGCGGACAGGAAATCGCGGAAAGTGAAAAAGGGGAAAGCTCTATTGATTCCGTTTCACGTTAAAAACTCAACTCGAATCAGTTTTATTTAGTAACTAAGCGGAAACGTTCAAAGTTTCATGAAAACGGCCGCTTCAGACACCACGTCAAATTTAATTCGAGGCAACGGGGTCAGACGCGTGAGAGTTTGTAAATAAAATTGTTTGGTTTTTAACTGAAAAATTAATTTCATATTGAAATTCCGTCTTGAAACTTTCGCTCCGGAACTTTCACCCCTGACCGGAGTGAAACCTCTACTTGGCGGATAGGACGATAATTTCGAGACTCTTCGGGTCAATTGGTAGAAACTATAATTGTATTAACTGTAGAGTTTTAATTGGGCGAATTCGTTGTCAAGTGCCCGAAAGTCGCCAGTGGCGACTCGTGAGCTCAACGGGACGTTAGCCACAAATGTTCGTTACCAAGACTGCTTCCATGGTGACGACACGATCTTTGCTATGCGTTGGAATTCTAGTCTGCTCGGATTATAGATATCTGGAGATAATAAAGTAAAATTTTGATACGGTTGGTAAATAAACAGAGAAAAATGCTGTTAACTTCGATGTTTGAACTGGCGTGGGACGGCCTTGCTGAAAACCTGAACCCCTGAGAACCTGAACCTCTGAGGAGGTAGGTGTAGGTGGAAAGTTATTTCCTGCCAATTCGGTTTGGATTCAATGTAATGAACTTAACAAGCGACGGTGGAACCAGGATGGCCATGTAATTAGATGTGCATTAAAACCAATACCGATAAACTAATGCGAGTTCAAAACTGTAAAGCTCTTTAAAGGCAATGGGCCCTGCATTCCCCGGAGACGCTCAAACTAGCGAAACTATGTTAAATCATTACCACTACTAATCTGAAATATATTCAATTACTGAAGGGAGGCATGCATGCATATGGATGGAAGTGGCCGTCGTCGAAACCTGTCGATAGGACTTACACTTGATCAGCTTGGCAACAAAGTTGACGGGACTCCAAGACAGAATGCGCGATTGCTGGCAATTTTTCTAACGCCAAACCATTGATTACATTCCCCTGCCTACTTTAAACTAGTTGAACGGCGAAGCCTCGGTGGTCTTCCACATTTTACGATCCTCCCTTTGCAGCAATACCATCAAGAGCATCGTGCATACAAAGTTCCAACAGAATCGGAAATGCAGCGCTATTTATTATTAAATTAAATTGAAACGGATCTGTTCGACTGAAGTTTTCGACAAACTCCTAATAATTTCGCTGTCATTAGCTTGTCATTGTTGTAAAACCGCATAAGCCGGATTCAATTTATTGCGTCGTATCGAATTAACGCTTCGGGACTGCACACACATAAAACTGCAATTCCTCTCTCTGATTCTCTGGTTGCCGTTTAGCGAAATCGGATGCAAAAGGAAATTTATGGCGTAATTTGTCAATTCGGGATTCGGTTGCGATTGATCGACTTGGGCACATTAATTAATTTACCCCGGCAGGGTTTGGCCCGCCACGTGCACAAAAATAAAAATTTTGAAAAATCCCCAACTTTCCTTTATAATGAAGAAAATGGGACTTTAAATTAAGTCCCATTTTTAACACCCAACTTTTGAAAATAGCCATTTACAGCCCCTAATCACTTCGATGTTAGGTAACTGCAAACTTCTTCCCCGTGAGACTTTTCAATAAAAGTCACATGTAGAAAATCTAAGAAAAGTTTGGGTACTAATCCAAATAATACACTTTAACCCTAGCGACAACTATGTAATTTTTAACAAAATTTCCAAACTGTAGAAAACTAAGACAAAAAAAAATTGAGATTTAATCGCAAAATTTCACATCAATTTTTATATTTTACTAGCAACGGTGCCCCTTTATTGAGAGTATTTTTTGACGCTGATAATTTTAATTTAATGTATGCCCTTGCCAGCCAGCTATCTTGACGCCCGCCAGCTGCGCTGCGCCCTAGCAATATGTTTTGAGACATTTCGAAGAATTTAGAGTCAAATTCGTATTGGAAGCTTCTTTAGCTTCACTTAATGGTGAATCAAAAACTGCATTAGCGCTTAGAAAGTGTTTCATTAGATTCCAATAGTTTGTGAAAGCTTTCCAGGTGAGTTGCTTATTAGCACACCCTCGCAGAGCATCTTTCGTTCCGAAATTCGCCCTAAACTTGGCGGCCAGAAACTTTTGCAATAACATCTCGATCTAGATCCCCGTTTTGATTATCTTACGTAATGCTGAATACATGAATTTAAAATCGTCCCCTGAACGTTATGTATTTATGATAAAGTGCGCCAATTTTTCGAAGTGGATGTATTAAATCGAGATAAATCAAAAGCTTGCCGGCACTAAGTAAACTGTTCAACGATGCATCAAGCTCGGCGATACAAACAAGCAATTTAAATAAATTTCATCAAAACGCAGTAGAAGCTGAAGCGACTTTAATTATTCACTCTGAGACCTTATCAAAAACTGTTAGTTTTGCCGAGAAAAGCCCGACATTTATTATTTGGCGGCCCCATCCCCGCAATTCCGCAATTAATTTGTTATCTTTGTAGTAAAAACATTACTTTAGACTCTGCAATGTAAATGCGCCGTTTTCTCCGCCTTATCGCCAAGCGAAATAATAATTAATTAATACGTGGGAGATGCTCAGAAAGGCGACATTATTTTCTGAGGAGCGGGCGGTTAATTGCCTCCTCAATAAATCAAACTCAGAACGGCAACTAGAATTTCAAAAAAACTTCCGCTTAATTCGTTTTTAATTCTGCGTCTCGTTAATAAATACCCAAAAATAAACCCCAAATGCTGGAAATGATAGTCATTTAGATACCGCTCGGTGGCGCTGTTAAATCTGCTTCCCTTTCAGTTGCTGCAATGATTTTTCCACCGACTAACTCTAATAAATAGGGCCTCTTTTACGGCAGCGCTTCCCGCTAAAACCGGCGGCGATTTCGCCCATTCAGTATCTCAAAACATTGTTTACAATAAAAGGGGTTTCTGTTCCGCGTCACGTGTCCACACTACCCGACGTATGTTTTATCGTCCCGGAAAAAGAGTGTTAGTGATTCAATTTACAATAAAACTTTTAGGTTCCCGTTTTTTCCCATCTGAATAGAGGACGCGCCCTCGACTTCCCGTTTCGAAATATGATACGACTTGAACGTCGCCCGCACGCACAGTCAATTGAATCAATTAGCGGGGTAATGTATCGTAATAAATAGATGCCGGGAGGTTCCCAATAAAAGACGTTTTATTGCGACCTCGCCTTTGAAATATGTAGATGGTCGTGTTTGCTTACCGGAACTGGTGCAAAAGACAAAGAGTCCTCCATTATTTATTTGGATCAGAAGAAAGAGGCGCACCCTATAAATAATGAAAAGTTCCGGAAACGTTTATGGTACCGAAAAAGTTGGGAATTTATTTTAAAATACGACTCTCTTGAGGAACGCCTTTCGCGGATGACAGTCCGCAATTTTAATAATTTTATTGTAGTTTCGCGACGGGAAACGTGCGCCTGTCGGTGAAGGAGCAGCCAAAGTTTCTAGTTGGGCGACGAAGAACGACAATAAATCGCCCGCAAGCGACCGCCGGAATAAAGGACCTGAATTACTGCAAAACACATAGTTTTAAATCGCTGTTATGGTGATGAACGCCACCCCCAAGTTGTCTTCCTCGAGTAGCGAGCAAGCCGGAAAATAACCAGAAAACTAATGGAGAGTTATTTCAAGGACGAGGAACCAACTCCTGGCGCCTCAATGAATAAATCAGATCAAAATCGAAGCACTACGCCCTACATTCTTTTTAGTATAAAGAAAAACTAGGGCTCAGTATTTCAGTCTTAGTTTCAACCAAGTTTACCTGAACCTCTGATTAATATCCATGGAAACCATTGTCGTAACAATAAAAATCAACAAAGTTTAAACTGCAGCTTAGTTAAACTGAGACTGAAATACTGGGCCTTAGAGTTCTCTAAAAAGATTAAAAGTACAGATGAAGAAGATGAGATCTCAACTGTGGCATGGTGAAGAGTAGAACAACCTCATATTTAATCCTATTAAAAAAATAGATTTGTAAAAAAGTGTTAAAAAAGTGAAAAAGGGGAACAAAACATCTTATCCTTCTATGATTGGCCGTGTCTTGCTTGCCACACTTTTGGTTCCGCGTTATTGTTCTTGTGCACTTTTCTGTAGCACGTAGCTACCAATTTGCGTCTTCTTTCATTTTCCTTCTTCATGTTAATTGGTCTCCTTGTTAAATAATGTTTTAGTTGATCAGAATATTAATAAAATGCGTAAAAGATATACCTTGGTGAATTTTATTGGACCTCAAACAGTCAAGACAAACAAATCCTAATTTTGTGGCTTTTGGGAACCTACATACCTACCGAGTGTATGTAGGTTCCCAAAAGCCACAAAATTAGAATTTGTTTTAATTTTTAAACTCTTGTAACTTCTGAACGAAGTCACTTATATTAAATCCAGATACATCAAATTTATCTGTATTTTAAGGGCTATCCAACACCAATGATTAGCATGATACGCAGAATAGTTTATTAACGACTTTCTGTACTTTTCTCACTATTTTTCTGGAAAATTCTCGATTGCTACCGAAAACACGCACATTTTGAATTCTGAAAGTTACTTCAAGAGTGCTTTGTAAAGCGCGCCCTCTTGCGGAGGATCAGTCAAGCACGAAATTTAACATCAAATGTGAAGTAAAAGGGAAAGAAACCAAAAAATTGTTTAAGAATATAACGAAACGACATTGGGAGTGCCAAAACAATACTCACAGCACAATTTTCCTGCGATGTAACGGTTTTTGAGGTTAAGCGCCTCTGCCATATGCAACGCGATTACTGCGGAAGTTCACATTTTCACTCACTGTCAACAACAATTAAGTAACATTACACGCGGAACCCTTTATCAACGAGTTTATGCAACTTTAAGAACTTTCTTCCTGAAAAATTCGGATACATATTCGCAAAAGACGCGCACTTTTCCAACACAGAAAACCTCTACAGACAAACTTTAGAGTGCTATGAAAATGCGCGCGCCTCTCAGCTTTAAAACAGCCAACTTGAGAAATTTGACAAATGGTCAACATTTACGCTGGCTGACAAAATCAAGTCACTGAATCAAGTAGGTGATGGCGGCTGCACCTCAAAACAAAAGACAATCAAAATGTTCAATCTCAAAACGTGATAAAAAGGCCTGAATTTCGCAAAACCGGCACGAATTTCACTCATAAACACTTTGCTTATTCACTGCAAAGTTTAAATCGCGATTACCCAAACCCTTTCACTTGATTTGCGGGAAGTTTCGAATTTTGAACCGGGAGCGATCTGCACCCTAGCGCGTTGAAATCTAGTACTAATGAGCAGAATAGCCAACCACGCAACACGAAAAGCCCCAAATGTTGAAAAAAGTTTTGTTAATAATTAATAGTATTAACAGTTTTAGGCAAAATTGAAGCTACTAACTGTATAATTAGTAACCTCATTTAGCTACATATTCACGATTGCTAGAAATAATGGTTAGAATTGCTACTAAATCTTTGGTGGTTTTTCCCGCGTTGGGTTGGTGCTACTTTTCAAATTTATATTGTTATAAACTTAGTTTTAAGCATTAATAACTTTGTCAGACAACAAAAAGGCAGTTTTTCCTATAGCCCGCAATTACTTTTTGATTATTCCTTAATTTTATGTCCAACTTTTCACACATAACCTTACTTTTAGCTTATGTCTTTAAAACGTAATTTTGGATAATTTAGGGCTAAAGGCTGCCAAAAACCGTCATTAATGAACTTTTCCAGTTTTCAAAAATGAAAAATTATAATAAAAAAGTTAAAATTTTCGATTTTGATCGATTTTGAATTCAAATGGTTATATCTTAAAAAGTACGACTTGCACATCCCTCCGGAATTCAAAGCCTACCCCTCCATTTCCTTAAACTCCACCACCCTCTAGACTTAGTTGAGTTTATTTGTTCTTTGTTTTAATTTGATATTAAACACTTTATTTTTGGACATATTAGTACTTGAAAATTAATTGTAGCTTATTATAATGTTATCTTTGTTGCTTAGTGCTAAAATTGTATAAACCAATAACTAATAGTTATTATTATTAATTAAGTTTGACTTAAATATCTCAAGAAATGACGGAAAACGGAGTTTGAAAAAGTGACTACTTTAATTTTTTTGTGTTGCTTGTGGTTGCCCCGGCCCCCCGCAACCCCCAATACACGCTTTCGTAACGATTCCTGTTCGTACCGTTGGGACGCCAACAATAACCCAGTGACAGGGATAGAAGAGAAACGTCAAAGTCAAACTCAGCTGATGTTTGGTTTAATGTCACTTTCAAATTTGTTTTAAGTGCTAATATTATATATGAAAAATTAATGAGTGCGTCCGTAAACCAGCTGTGATCCTCCGTAACCGTCACGTAAGTACAGAATTCAGGAAGATCGCCGCTGAAATTCCGAAATAATTCCAGCGGATTTCGGTCAGTTTTCTCCACATAAAGAGGTCGATTTCCCACCAGCTTCTCGGCATTCGATGGGGGTTAAAGACATTTTCACCTGGTAAACGACCACCATTCCAGTAAGGGACGTTTCGAGACTCATCACTTTGATTCGCAGGTATCAGAAGAAAATTGGCACGTACGAGAAACAAACATGGGAAAGTGTTGAACAGAAGATTTTGAATGGGCTGCCCCATGTTCAAGCGAAAAACGCCAAACCAAACGCGGAACTCATCGACCTCGATTTGCTCAGAGGTAAAAACGATTCGTAGTTCCGCTTTTACGGTTTGTTTATTTATCAGATTTGATGGAGGGTCAAGAATTCGCGATAAAGAAAAGTTCTGAGGCGATCACATGCTTTCGTTGCGTCACCGGGTTGCTATTTGTAATAATAACACAAGAGACGTTTCATAATATTGACTCTTGATAGGGTTAAGGAAATAGCAAGGACTGGTTTAGTTTTGCAAACTGGTTTTTGGACGCGCACAACAAGAACAATGAGCGTCTGCGAATATGTAAATAATTGCCAATAATACAGTCAAATTTTATAGCCTCTGGTAAGGCAACAACTTGAGCAGTTGCAAAATGCCCGGGGGCGGTTGGCTCTTATTTTCTTATTTAAAAGATTTATACTACTACTCTCACAAATCAAACAGTCACTACTATCGTTTATGTAACCAATGATGTTTGGTTAAAATGTTTGCCCTCGGTATCAGAATTAATGAGAAAAGATATTCGCGTTCCAATATTTACTTTATTTTTTATTTTTTTTTTAGTAGGGGCAGCTCCGGACCACGAGGTATCGTGCAGAAATTTTTTTAATCTCAGTAATTTAACTTTTTTCAATAAATAATTACAAGAATTTTGTTACATTTTTCTTAATTTTTCAGCTTCTTTCAAAAGTTACTAGAAATTTAAAGTGAATCTCGGTAATTTGCCCTCTCTAGAAACAATCGATTTGCTTGGATTTGATAAACTTTCTAACAAGTATCTTGTTACCCTTTTGAAATTGTTCCATATCTCTCAGGCAGGCTCTAGTTGCCGATAAAACAGATTTCTTCTAAACAGATTTCTAAATTAGAACAAAATGACTCACATTTTTAATGAGCTACGCCAGTGAGTATTATGTGACGCCAGTCCTGTCTAGGTACTAACGTGACGTGTTCTTTCTTCGTCTTTTAATCACCTGACAAGGGGTTCCCGCCATTAATATGGAAATTGTTGATGCGGCATTGAAGCAATTTGTGACATGTCCAGGTGAAGATTAAAAAATTCTCAATAAGCCACCTTAAAAGATTACATTCTTCAATTTCGTTATCAACACTTATCAGTAGTTTGAAAAACCACTAGTTGCTTGTCAGTCGCAAATTTTTATTTTCAGGCTCGTCGTTTGCGAAAGTTAAGCCAAAGCAGGGCTTCATGATTATAGCAAAGGTAGCAACGTTGAGATGCGTTCTCCTACCCCTCTACTCGAAATGGTGGATGCAACAAACCTCCGTTCTCATATTCACAATAATGTTTGCTGTATATTTATCTCTACTAGCGAATATAGCTATTTATTTTCGAAATTCACCACTTTACATCGCGGATAAAGAAAAGTCTGAAGAGGTAAGAGGAGATACGTCAAAAAAAACACTTTAGTAATCCAATAATTTCGTAGAGCATCACGTGTATGGAGTTAATAGTTCCTTTCGCTTTAACGTGGATTTTGAGTTTGGTCCACTCGCAAATAGCAGCTACAGTACCGGCATCCGAGTCTCAAAAGTCGAAATTGACTAAATGCAGAAACCTGAGACGCAAACCGCCGAGTTCCGCGAGAAAAACCGAAGGTTTTTCCCCCGACTCCGTTGCTTCCACTCGACACGTTAAAAAAAGAATCAATTTTAATTTAACAACCAACAAACCGGAACGGACCGACAAAATCACCAACAACAACGCGGACAAAGACGAAACGTAATTGAGGTTCTCCGGAAACGAAATCGGGGTAATCGGGTGGTTTTGTAGGTTTTTAAGGAAGAGGCGGTCCAAAGATAAAATCCAGGTGGACGACGATGGGTTTGAAAGCTTAAACGGAAATGGTTCTCGTACCAGCGAAGAAGAGACGCACCCGCTGAGACCTCCCCAAAATGTGTTTCTTTCGTCGCAGAAGAGGTGCGATGACTGGATTAAGAAGCAGTACCGGACGCGGAAGGCCAACACCGAGTCCAGGTTGAGCACGGAACCGGAAAGTGACGCAGAGACAGAGACCATTAAGGCGAAAATGGTTGGTTCGGGTTATTAGCTAACCGTAGCAATTTTAACTTCATGTAACTGTTTCTTCACAACTTAGTAGTTATGTGTGAAGAGAAAGTTGAGGAGTTACGATTTCTCCCAAGAGCTGTCAATGACGTATTGTGTATTTGCTACTTTTGCTATCTATAGAAATATTAATTTTATCGGGTTCTTATCACAAGATAAGAAATCTTATGGTCAACGTTATCAAGTCGGCTAAATTTTAAAATCACTCTTATCGGGCTCAATGTTAACGTTTCGCTTTTTTAGCCGAAGAAACGGGCTCATATTCCCACAATAAAGGTGATCGACATCGCTTGCGATACGGATGACGAATATGGATTTGACAATAATTCGTCGACGATCCAAGAAATTAATGAAATGCCAACGCTGTCGACGAATGAATGGGTGAACATGACAACGAACAGCGAAGATATCAGTTGCAGTTCTGATCTAGATGAGGTTTCTGAAACCAACCGGGACGACTACGACCATGCAATATTCAACCCACCTTCAGTGAGAGGTAGGATGGTTGGCCCAACCAGCACTGGGATCCCCGAGAAAGCGTTTCGGCCGCGTCGCTTCCAAAGCGACCGAAAAGCTTCAATGTCGACCCAGTCGACTTGCATTTCTATCGGTTAAACACAGAGTTCCGAGAGGCTATCGCTTTTTTTGGTCGGTTTGGAAGCGACGCGGTCGAAACGCTTTGTCGGGAATCCCAGTGCTGGTCAAAAAATGTTTTTGCTATCTTCAGTTTTGTGCTTCTTTTGTTCATTTTAATGAAAAGGTCCTGCAATTTTAGGGCTTAAAGTCTTCTTGACTCTTGCTAAATTGCGCCTTAAACCCTCATTTTAGAAAGCTAAATCGTATAAAATGTGTCCGTAAGATTTTTTCTGAAAAGTTTGTTTCACAGCCAGCTGCACCATATGGAAGTACAACGAAACCAAAAAAGTGGAGTTATCAACCCTGGAAATCAGTACAGCAATAATAGAAAAAGTAGAATCAACGTCTCAAAGTATGGATTACTTCTACATAGGGGTGATAATTTCCACAATCCACTCGCTCATCCCCGCCGTGTTCCGCTTGTGCAACTTCACTCTAGAATCCAACACTTTTGCGGACGGCCAATACACCATCTTCGAGCTCCTCAACACGATCATCGAGAAACTCCCGAGTTCTCTAACGACTTTTGTCGAAGCCGCTTTCGGATCCACGCTATGGTTAACAAAAATTTCTACCCCAACTTCTCTAATAAAAAATATAAAAATTGCAGGGAACGTTGGATCATCATAACAGCGTGCGTCCAACGGTGGATCCTCGCCTGCTTGTTCTTCTTTTTGCTGGCCGTCGCCGAGATAACGTTCAAACAGCGTTTCTTGTACGCGAAACTCTTTTCCCATTTAACGTCGTTCAGGAGGGCGCAACAGTCGGAGTTGCCCCATTTCCGTTTAAATAAAGTCAAAAACATCAAAACTTGGCTGTCGGTCAGGTCGTACTTGAAGCAGAGAGGGCCTCAAGAGTCCGTCGATGTTATCGTGTCGACGGCTTTCATCATAACTCTTCTCCTGCTGTCGTTCTTGTGCGTGGAAGTGTTGAAGGTAATCGTCGCGGTTTCGTCGTTTCGATTTCATCATTTCTCATTGTCTGTAGGAAACCGGCGCTTTAAATACTCAGTACCACGTGGAGGTGGTCATTTGGTGTATCGGTTTGGGAATTCTGCTGCTCAGATTCATGACTCTGGGCACCAAAATTAACAAGAAATACAGGAATCTGTCGGTGTTGATTACGGAACAGATCAATTTGCACCTGCAAATCGAACAGAAACCTAACAAAAAGGAGGAACTGACTCTGGCCAATAACGTGCTGAAGCTGGCCATTGACCTAATCAAGGTAACTGTGAGTTGGGGGCCAAATTACAATTACTTTTGAGTGTTGCAAAAACTTCCCCTTTATTTCCAACGTAATTGGGAGCGAGTTGGGTAATTGCCAATTAAATTGAAAAGACAACAATGTCAAATTTTAAACCAACAACGTTCTCATTTTATTTCGTTCATTATTTGAGAACATTAATTCAGCAAAATGTTTTTATTTTTCTAACCACGGATCGGGCATTAAAGTTGTGTTTTTAGGAGTTGCAGAGCCCCTTCAAGATCTCCGGCTTGTCCGCCAACTCCATCCTGTACAATACCACGAAACTGATAATACTCTCCGCTTTGTCTGGAATACTGTCCGAAGTGCTAGGTTTCAAGTTGAAACTGCACAAAATCAAAATCAAGTAAGCTCTTGACTTGTAGCCGTTAGAATTGTGATTCAAATCGTTTATTGGTTTGAACCCGGTGTAAGTACTTTACGACACGTTCGATAATCTCATTTTAATTGTTAGGTGTAACATCCTATAGGTATATTTTTGAAAAATACGGAAATAATAGATATTTTTTTATGACGTTATTTCAGGGTATAAATAGTGTATTATTTATACGCACTTGTAGCAGCTATCGAGTTTTTAGTTATTTTTTATTCAATTATATGGATTTATATATTTACTGTTCAAAATATTTTTGAAGTTAGGTTATTATTGTATAATTCTGTGATAAGCAATGTTAAAATAGTCCTTTTGACGGTTTAGTTGACTATTAATAGTGTGTTAGTGTGTTGAAAGTAATGAAACTGATTGATATTAGTGTTTTCAACAGTGATGTTTACCCATTTTACTAAATGGGCTTTAAATATAGTTAAACGATTGTTATTATGTCGCACGTATCAAGAGAAATTTATAGAGTCATACTGCTAAATCCGAGAACTTCATTGCAGCAAGAACTGACAAATTTTTAACGTCATTTCTACCGTACGTCCAACTGACGTGTTGACTACCTTACCTTTCATGCTTCACGTTTTCCGGTCGGAAACATCAGCTTTTCTGAACAGTTGACAATTTATTGATAGATTTTTCTTTTTGTTTTCTAGTTTGGTTCTATAATGAAGCCATTACGACACCCAAAACAGTGTTGTAATAGCTTTTTGGGTTTCGTAATACGAGTGTACAATTTGCTTTCTTCACGTTGGTAGTTGTTAATCTTGGCGGTACCTACCACGATCAAATTTTTATTTAAAATAGGTCCAAAGTAGAAAAAATAACATAAAGAACTCATTCATAAGGCAGTTATGACACTCGTCCGTTATGAAACTCCTCCTAAACTTGGGCTCATGCCATAAAATGTTCCTTATGTTACTCGTTCTTTAATGTACAGGCGAGTTCAAAAGTAATGTCTATCTATTAAACTCGTTTTTTTTCACATAAAACCAACGCAGACATTAAAATTCATATTTACTCCAAGCATATGAAATAATGGAACAGATGCACTAGGTTTCCTTTGACTAGTACATTATATGTAGAAAAAATTTAAATTTTAAAATTGTGAGATGGACATTACTTTTGAAGTGGCTGTACTAATTTAGGCAATATGGCGAAGAATCGATAATTTTCTCCACAGTTTTCTAGTCCAGTTGCAATATTTAGGCAAAATTCGATGTAACGTGCAAACCCAGAATTGTTAATATTTTTGAGGTTTATTGTGATTTTATCCCAGCAGTTCTTAGCTTTAGACTCACTTTGAAACGACGCCCTCCCCAGTCCGTTAAATCTTCTTGCTGCGAGAAGATCTTTCATGTTGTAAGCTGTAACATGTTAGGAAAAAAATACCCATTTTATCGCAGTAAAATATAAGTCTGTTAGCATGTTTTTTTGTTGTGACTTTCATTGATAAACGTAAATAGAAATGCACATTGTTATTTATTATCACCTTTCACTCAAAATGCGGTTTCGCACTTATACATTCAAACCACAGATGAGTCTATTTCTGACATTTGTTTATAAAGAATAAACAAAGATTTAACGACACTAACCTGGATCCAGAACGAGAAGGCGGGTGCAACAAACGTAAAAAAATCATTTCCTCTTAGTGCCACAATTCTGACTTTAAACGATTTAATTAATTAAAAGACATGGAAAACAAAATATCCGCACGTTTCTTGTTTCGAGTTTTTATTTTATGAATTCACGTGAACTGTTTCTAGATGTGATTATTTCCGGGGATTTTAAGACTGCTGGTGGGGGCTTTACGGGTTGCAGGAAACCTAATCCTTCCTTAACGTTCATTGTAGAAAATTCGCAGGTGTTTGATAAACATTAACATTGCAAGCTTTCAAATTCTTAGGAAAGAGCGGATAGCGCTATAATAAAATTTTAACGCCTTGTTAACGAAGAATTTAACAAAACCATTAAGCTTCCTGCAACCGGGTGTTAATATTTGTTTGTTGATAGTTGATAAATTTTCATTAATCAACGACACGAGTTTTTCGTTTAAGTGCTGGTTTTAATTTTGCAAATTTTAAGTTTTCCCAAATTCGTACTGATGGCCACTAAATATCAAAATGTTATTTTTGGGACTCGGGTATATCCTCTGTTGGCTTTTTCCAGCGTTCACTTTCAAATCTTCACACAAATAGAAATAAAATTCCTTTTAGTCAACATGCGTTGGAGTCGTGTGTGTAGGTGGTAAAATCATTTATGGTGATGATGGAGCAAAAAATTTTGAAAAATGGAAATTGTTATTGGATAAATAAATGTGTTGACTTTCTTGCAATTTGTATCAAAATATTTGTTTTGTTGTTATGTTTCTTTTACAAACAATAACAGGTAATAATTAAAGTAGACAAATTAAGTTGCCTTGTGACTCTATTAAAGTTTACAAATTTGGACTACTTTTACCCTGAGAACAATCCAATGTCATATACGGTCACTAAAGGCGTTAACAAAGAACACGTTACGTTCTATAAATAAAATAACTAAATAGAAACATTATATGAAAAAATGATCAACACATTTGATTCCTTGCACGGGAAACTTCGTTGAGGTCAAACTGTTGTCTCTTCCGCTCACGCTAAACGCATCAACGTGTCCTTTAGGTAAAATTAACGTTGAACAAGACAAACCTGTTACATTTTCGTGGCGAGAACCAAAAAATTAAAAAAACGGAATAATAAATAAATATAAATCTAGAACAAGTTTCAACGAAATAACCACGTGTGAGTGCAGAACTAAATAATTTAATAGTCGATAACACCTAAGCAAAAGTTTAGTGTAGAAAGTAACACTGTTAAAAATTAAACAACGCAACTTGTTACATCCATTATTGCACTTTCTCTCTTTGGCTAGAATATTGAAATTTTCTTTTAATTATTAAGGACTAGCAAAGAGCCACCGTGTGATTGGTAAAGTTGACTCGACCAGGTGAGGCATAGGAATAGTTGCGAGAACCAAACCCTAATACAGATCAGTAGATGATATGAAGGAAGGATTGGCAACCTGCACAAATCGCAACACTACCCCCGTTAAAAACCATTAGCTGCAACTACTAATTTTCCCACTTTTTTTAAGTTTTGCAATAGGGTGACCTCTTTTCTGTAACAACGTAAACAAGACGCAACCTTTCCTAAATCGACGCTCTTAGGTCATGATCTGTGACACAAAAATTATGAAGCAAGTCGCAGATATCGGCCGTAATTGAAATAGATTATTTCCTCCTCCAAGGTGGCGTGATCTAACGCGCGTCATACTTATATTATTACTATCGAAATGTATGGTATTATTAACGCATTGTTGTAAACAAGGGAAGTTCAAATTTTTGTAATGAAAATCCTGGCATATATTTTTAGTGCAGGAAATGCGAGAGGCATGCTATAGGATTTAATTCGATATCAAGAACTCATTAGAGCAAGTGTCTGTAATAAGGCGATAGCGCTAATTAATGAAGTAAACATCAACCGGAAAAGGAAGATCCAAACAGAAGTAGTGGCCAGAAGCAACAATAAACAATCACCCCTATTGCGTATCCAAGATGTTTGGCATAACATGGGTGTTTGCTATTAGAATGTGACCGGTAGGATCTACATTTGAAGCAACGGTCACATTCTAATGGCAAACACCCAACACACCTAACATGGGTGTTTGCCATTAGAATGTGACCGTCGCTTCAAATGTAGATCCTACCGGTCACATTCTAATAGCAAACATCCATGTTATGCCAAACATCTTGGATACGCAATAGGGGTGATTGGATGTCGCAACTACACTTATTACTTGTTATCTTAGGGAACACCGTTCCGCCGTCCCGTCACTTGGACTTCAGCATCAGCTGAATGCCAATTTGAGGGCAGAAAGACAATATCTTGAATAAGTTCAAAAAGATTTTTGACTGGGGGGAAAGTGAGGTTATGGTGTGGATTTTTGAACAAACCAGCTTGCCGGTAACGGCTGTCATCGTAAATATTATGACTCATCCCGTACAACTTACATCAAAGGGTGGAGATTTAGAACTATTATTAATTATTATTATTAATACCAAGATTCTATTATTATCTTCAGAACAATTGGTCAGTCACGCTGTTGTTTTTAATTAACCTCAACTGGTTCTGGATGTCAGATGAAACCGAAATTGATAAAGATAATGAAGCGATTGATAAAGCCGCCCCAAGGTCGCCCGCTTTTCTTCTAGTAGGGTTTGTAAATAAAGGGTGGGGAAGGCGACCTAATCCAGTCGCAACGTAGTGAGGTGCGGAGCCGTCATTTTGCACGATTCGCGTCGACTGGCAGCGTTCAAACCGGCGTCATTTCATTCAGTTCAAATGTCCTTAACAAAATTGTTGTTTTCTTCCTAAATTTACACAGCACCATCATCGGCCCCGGTCCAATAAATCGAGTGAACCATTGCCAAAATGGCAATGCAAATCAGTGAAAATTACGACGGCAGCCGGCTTTTCGTCGGAGTTTCAGAATTCTTCGGAATACCAGTCGACAAGGTAAGTTATTCTCAACCATCGTCTCTCCCCAAAGAAGACTAGGAAAAGCCGGTGGTGGTGACGAAGTTGTGGTGAAGTCGGCGTGTAAACATTACCACACGTGCTATTTTTAGACTACTTCTCGAATTAAGTGGTCCGCCCTCCGCTCGTTCCGTTTGTTGCCGAGGATTTAGCGCATTATTTCATCCCCTAACACGGACAATTTTGTTTGGGGTGACGGCGGAAATATTGCGAGTGTTGGGGTAATCGGGAAAGCCGGTAGTGGTGTGATCTCGTGAATCAACTAGTAGGCGGGGCTAGTATCTAATCATTCATTCAAATTCGTCATGAACATAAACGTATGAACTGGAATATTAACAATCAAACTTAATAACAATACGTAAATGGAAAAAAAGGCAAGAATTGACCCCAAATATGAATAATATGTAGGTTTGATTGTATGTGCAATAATGTGCATACTTAATACATGATGTCAAGAATATAGTCGTACCGTTTGCTTAAGACGTGGTTCTTGAACCATGACTATGAGAACTATTCATTATTCCACAATTGTCCCGCGTTTTCTAACTATATATGTAAATGTAACTCATGGTATTACCGGCACCGACCAAGCGTACCTACCTATAGTCCGGCCGCCGAACAGAAATCAAATTCGTTAAAACACATATAAGTTCCAAAATATTTGCGAAAAATAACTAAAAACTGGGCATTTATAGTAATTTTTCACAATTGAAATCCAAATATTTTGAAATTTATGTATTTTTACAAATTAAATTTTTTTCTTACCTTCCTGTTGGGCGGCTGGACTATAGGCGGATATTTTTCATTGAACCTGTGATAAAAATTTCAAGTCACATGCCAAATTTTCTTACCCTACAAGGTATCTTGAATGAATAATATTATTTGAAGTTTTTTCGTTAATCAATTTTTTTAGCTGAGGTTAGAAATAAACGCAATTCTATCACAATGCAATTGTTTAAACTTTTAAAAAGTTGCAGAAATGAGCATAATTTGATTTTAAAAAGCTCTGCTTCAAATGGTTCAAATTTATTTGCTCCGCGAAGCATGTCGTTGATCATTTCTAAAATTCATCCACCCAACCCTCGCCGTTGACAATGGAACGGGCGCACTTTGAAATCCACCATGGCTGGTCTCCAATGCCTTTCTTAGGTTGAATGTCCCTTGTTTGGTAGGTACATTTTCCCATTGTAGTTAGTCCCACATCCCACATCTCTCACAACTCCACATCTTCACCCAATTGCGAACCTTCCTTGGAGTTTCAAATTTCTTAAAAGAAGCTGCGACACACGTCGTCGGGCCTCAGCATTCGACAGTCGCAGTTCTTGATCTCATTTATAACACTAATTGCATCTTTTAATTAACTTTATCGCCAATATCATAGTCAGGGCTTTTTTCCTTTACATGTTAGATAAACAATAGTTGAATTTGAGAAATTAGAAAAATAATTTGATACATTTAATTAAATATCTCTAAGGGTGAGTTTATTCACCTCTCGGGTATGATATTTACCTAGGAGACAATCTCAACAATGGTTGCCTCGGAACTTACGTGGACGTTAAAGTTACAAAGAGGTGAATAAACCCACCCTAAGCAGAATAAAACTAAGTGACATTTGAAGGTACCCACGTATTGGGAATAATTTTAGCTATTTAATTGTATCATATATTAAAACTGTAATTTTACTAATAACGAAGATATTTGCTTTAGCTGACTCACCTTGTAAGTTGTTTGGAGAACAGCTCAGTTGAAGTCGGAAAATTTTGTCGAGTTGTCTCAACTTTCATCGTACTTCTTCAAGAATATTTTACAATAGCGACATGTTTTTGACCGAAATAATTCATTCAAAATATCTTGGCAATTAGGAACGTAGGGGTTGTAATTTTCGGGAGTTGCCACTGCTTTCCAGCAACCTTTTTAAAAGCGGCCACGATCCACGATTTGAAGAGAATGTGGCCATGACTTAATCCTACCACTTCTAACATTTATAACAGTTATAAATTACATCACAATCAATATTTTCTCTACTCCTTTCGATTTTTCTCTAATCTGCGGCGATGTTATCTGGCAGTGTCAAAGATTGCAATCATAAAAAGCTATCGCAAGCCCTAATTAACACGGGCCCTCACAAGATAAAAGGGTTTTTAGGTTAGATAACCAAACGAGGAGTTATGTTTTAGATAAAGCGTTTCCTTGGTTTGATTAATTTGATTCGTTTCCATCTGTTCAAATTTTCGCTAGTAGTTACTAGATTTTTTGCCAGCTGGTTATCCCCCAGTTCAAGTTCCTTTCATCTTACAACTTGGCTAAGATAACTTGGCCTCTGAGATGCGCGACGCGCAGTTGCACTATGTGACGTGGAGTTGCACTATGCGACGCGAAGTCGCGCTGTGCGACGCGGAGTTGCACTGTGCGACGCGAAGTTGCACTATGCGACGCGGAGTCGCGCTGTGCGACGCGGAGTCGCACTATGTGTCCTCTGCGCATACAATTTTCAGAGGTGGCGTTATCTTGGCGAAGTCGTTGCCTTCTAGACATCCATCAATAAGTTTTTCCAAGGGTCAACAGGCAGTCTCTCGGTGTCAATGCGAACAAATTTCACTTTCTATTTTTTTTCTCCTAAGGCTCGGTAGCGGTTGTGCCACAAGAATGTCCCGAAATGTTTTTTTAAAATCCAGAACAAGTTATTGCGGCAAGAATTTCGACCAAAACTCGACAGTGGCGCCGTTAAAAAAAAAATTGGTAAATCGATAATGGTGCATACCAAGTAGCTCGCAAAATCTATCTAATTCCACTTTCACTTTGTACGTAAAAAATAGCATGGTGTATGTTCTCCGACCTTCAAAGTCAGCCCATATTCATTACCACATAGGTGCGGTGCACACAAAGTAGCGCCGCATTTTTTATGTATTCTTGATGCAACACCTAAAACGTAAACTAGATGACTCAAAGCCAAAGATAACGAAACAAATTTGTTCTTGGCATACAAATTACGTGTGGGTCTAATGGTACTTAGCGGAATAATGAAGCGTCATTATTTGTTTATGGGACATGTTTCTATTAATGTTTTTAATTCATAAAGTGGATTCGTGAACAATTCTTGGCATGTTGTGGAGGTGAGTATTTATAAAAACGCACTGGAGACTAGAGTGGCGTTAGAGGTGACGTAGGAGGGCTCGTGACGTTATAAATATATGTGATGATAATTAAGCGACAATTAAGAAAGATAACGTTGCAGGTTTGTTTGGTGTCAAATATTGGCCGAACTCTTAAAAAAATCCCCAAATTTAACGTGGCGCACTCAAAAGCCGCAACAACATTTTAAAACTGTTTGTTTTTATTAAGCCGGTTTTTTTGCGGGAACATCAGTTTAAATGCTAATCTCGTTAATGCTAATGTTTTATGGATGAGTTACATTGTTTCCAAAAATAAATCAAAATCGAATGACGTCACCGGATTTTCTGGATTAATAAAGCTATCTATAAATCGCATTCCGGTTCAAGTGTTGGCGCATAAAAAGTGGAGGAGTAAAACCAAGAAGCCAGATCGTCCCAAACAACCTGTAACGTCATAATATTAGTAAACTTGTAAAATATGCAAAAATTTGCTCCTTTCCAATTTATATTCAACAAATTTACTAAAGTTCAGCTAACAATTGGCAAGGAATAAAAAAACAGTTGGGATTTCTTGCAAGTAATTGTTGAAATTGTCGCACGCGGTTAATAAACTGAAATATGTTTGTCATCTCGGTTCACTTCTAATAGTCTGTATTTATATTGGCAATTAACCTTAACAGTGATAACTCCGTCGAGCTGCTCGCCACCAGGCTCTTGCCACGTGCTGCACGTAAAAATAGAAGACCGCAGTTTGTCTTCACAGTCGCCCAGAAGACCCTCCACAATGATAAAGTGGCAGACGTTGGATTTTTTTAGCTGCCACTTCTCAATTCTACGTTATAAGTGGCTGCTCATAAATTTATTTCTAAAAATAACTGTTTTTGTAATTTTAAAATTCTAAGAGTGTTTCCACCCTTTGAGGCCCTTCTATGAGTTTTCACGTTAATATACTTTTTTGTAGGAAGTATCGAGTGGATTTCTTCCATTATTTGGATACCCATCCTTTGATTACTTGAAGGTAAACGCGTCACTTTTTTATCTGCCCTCGTATCACAGGATTCTGAACACAAATCCAAAGAGAAGCAGCGTGCTCCGTGGTCGCAAGGTGGAGATGTTGAAAGCAGTTTTTTCTTCAATTTAAAAAAAATGTATTTTAATATTATATTATTTAGTCAACTTGCCAACACTAACTACAAAGAAAATTACAAAGAACGCTACCGCAACTGACACTAATTCTCCATTATTGTTGTTGGCCAATCTTCCATGTAAACCATACAAGGGGCGGATTATAAATTCAACACCGCAGCCTTAAGCAAGCAGGAATTGTAGTCTGAATGCAACAATATACTAAATTTGACTTGCTTTGCTGAATAGCACCTTGAAGCGGCCATAATCCAGGATTCACGTCAATTCTAGCTTTTTGACATTGAAGTGCCAAGCCAAGCTATTATTGGTTGAGCAATATTATTGTTTCCAATTTAAGATTCATGACTACAACAGCTCTATAGAAGTAACTGACGCTCCACCGCCATCTACCGGCGTAAATTTCAACTGCAACACCCTTAAAGCTGTTTCCCAAATAATTAATAAAATTTCTTTTTGTTGCCAGGTAAACTTTGCCATCAGCCAGATCGTGGCCCTGGCTCTGGCGTCTCTCTACCGGACCGTGCTGCACCCGTCGAAGACCTCCGCCGAAGCCCGCCACGTCTTCGGTCTCACCTTCGCCCTCCTCATCGGCTATTTCTGTTTCGGAATGTGAGTAACGCCGTTTTGTAATTCGGCCAACGTCACGTTCGTTTTGTGTGTTCGAAAAACAGGCAGGCCATCCATCTAGCGGCGTTGCCGGCCTCCTGCTACGTCGTCATCAGGACGCAAAGTCCCCAAATCATGCAGAGGTTTGTCTCCGTTTTGTCGTAACGTTCGTAACGCAACAAGTTTTTTTTTTGTTTTTTTCTTTTCAATTTGCAGAATGGTGATGGCGGTTTCACTGTCTTATTTGTCCGTAATACATTTGCATCGCCAAATATACGATTACGGCTCGTACAGTCTTGACATAACGGGTAAGTAGGCCAATCAAATTTCCAGTTGAGGAGTTAAAGTGCTTAAGTGACGGTTAAATTCGGAAATGCCGCATGTCCTATTAGGTGCGAGAGGGCAAGCCGCAGCCTTGGCGCTTCACGGACCCCAACACTGACTTTTCTGTAAATAGACGAAAATCCGCAAGAATTCTTTCGAGGATTTATAGGGTTGCTCATTAAAAAAGTCATTTCCTTGTTAATCTCCCATGAGCTATTACGGTTCCAAAAATCGTAAGTGGTGCGATAAAGGTTGCAATTGTTTCAGGGCCATTAATGGTGATTACCCAGAAGATTACCAGTCTGGCCTTCAATCTACACGACGGTCTGACGAAAAGCGAGGAAGAAATGTCGACGAACCAAAAGCTGTACGCCGTTAAGAAACTACCGACCCCCTTAGAATATTTTGCTTTTACCCTCCAATTTCCTTCTTTAATGGCGGGTCCCGCCATGTTCTACAAAGAGTACATAGACTTTATCGATGGCACCAACCTCAAGCCTCCGGTAAAACTCCTCCTATCTCTCGATGTGACTTTTCTAAGTTTTTTATTTATTTAGAGTGTGTCGTCCAATGCAAATTGCGACACTAAAACCATCGTGCGAGAGCCGTCGCCGATGTGGGCCGTTTGCAAGAAGGTTTGCGTAACGTTGGTTTGTGCGTTCGCTTTCATCCAGATCATGCCTCGTTTCCCCATCAGTCGTCTCAAGGAAAACGAATTCTTGGAGAACACCAGTTTGATGCAGAAGTTCCTCTACCTATATATTAGTACAACTCTGGTTAGGTTTAAGTATTATTTCGCTTGGACGGTAGCGGATGCCGCCTGCAACAACGCCGGCATGGGGTACAACGGGGAGAATCCTGATGGCAGTTCAAAATGGGACAAGTTCACCAATGTAGACATTCTTAAGTTTGAGGTAAGAAAGAGGAGAAAAGCGATTCAATCTACAATGTTCTTATCCTGGACACACTGTATATTGTGTACGGTTTGAAACCACCTTGATGTAGGCAACCCAAAATACATTTGAAAACAATTAGGAAAGTCATTCGAATCGTTGTTAATCACTTGTAGCTTAAAGCGGTTTGACTTTCATTTGAATAATGGGCAAAAGTATTCGGTAATTTAAGAAGTTGAGGAATTTCGCTATTAAGAAACATTTCTGTAACTTATATTGAAATTTGAAAAATAACGCTGTCCATCCGGTATCCCAAATGTTGAAAAAAATTTAGTGCTGTTTAGTAGGCCACCAACAATTCTCCAATATAAAAATTATTTAAATAATTTGTTCAGTAACAAGGGTGCAATTATTATCTCTTAATCATTAACCTTTTAGAACTTCCGTTGTTTGCAGAACTAATTTTTCTGTTGACCGCTTTCACATCGTTACGTGTAGTGCCTTACGGTCGGCACGTACGGCAATAAATTTTAAAGACCCGGCGCAATGAATCCAAGGATCGTTAAATAGAAATCAGCCGCTTGCGCTCCCCAAACAATAATTATAGTGAAACTATCCGAGTATTTGTTTAACGTCTAAAAATATGCCGCCAACCTCTTGGCACCACCTGGTGCATTGATTTGAGGCAAAATCAATAAGCGAATTACCTAGTTACGAGAGCAACGCTTGATAGCTAGCTACGTCAGTCAAGAAGTAGACCGAACGCGACCATGCAAGATTCCTGCACAAGCGGCAGCCTGAGCGACGAAGAAGACTCGGGAGACGCGACGCCTTCATCCAGCGGTGATGGCGGCGGCGACCCGGGGGATTTAACGGTGAAATTGATCGCCGGCGAGGACGACGAGGAAGTCTTCACTCAACGCCAACCCAAGAACATTTCTGTAAAGGAGCTGAAGTCGCGTTTGGTTGAAGTCTTCTCAATGCCAGCCACTAACATGGTAGTGGTGTTCAACGACGCAAAATTACCGGACACCGTGCTTTTAAGCGATTTGACCTCGGACCAATTCGGCGTTTTGGAACTGAAGCTGTTGTCGACGAATCCGGAAGATAAAATCTCAATCAGTTACTCGTACAAAGAGGCGAGTATAGTGCCGGATGTTATAACAGTGAGGGTGCAAACGTCTCAAGAGGGCATCAAAGATGTTGTGGTCGAAATCGAGAATCGTGCTGTACCTAAACCGTTTCTTGGCGGATTTTTAGATAGAGAAACCGGCATGGAGTACCACCACGGGTACTCGCAAACGGGGCCCCCGAAACCTAAGGTTCCTCCAGAAATGAAGAGCCATCGCGATACTCA
Source organism: Schizotus pectinicornis (assembly GCA_951805265.1). Classification (NCBI taxonomy): domain Eukaryota; kingdom Metazoa; phylum Arthropoda; class Insecta; order Coleoptera; family Pyrochroidae; genus Schizotus; species Schizotus pectinicornis. Next base: position 27,504,802 of record OX638202.1, read on the forward strand.
GACGTATTGGATGAGAAATAGGAAACTCGACATGGAGTACTCGCGTGGTACCCAGATGAGCAACCAGGAAACTTGGATACCGACGGTAACTGATCGCGTGATTAGCTCGCAACCTTACGAAACCGCCGAAGAGAGGGAAAAGCGTCTGGATGTTGAAGGAAAAGTTCGCATAATCCAACGGTACTTTCGGGCTTGGAAAATGAGGAGGGTTCTCAAGGAATTGAGCGCCGAGTACCACAAGAGACTGCGGCTGGAGTTGGAGAGAGAGGCTCTCGAGAAGCGGGAAGACCTGGAGAGGAAGAAACGCGACTTGATCAGCAGAGTCTTCCCTCGGACCGCGGCCGATTTTTCAATGCTGTACGCGATGACTGAACGCTGGAAAAAAGCTGAAATTGACAGAATCCGGCGGTTGCATTGCGGCCCCTCAAAAATCGCCGAATTCTACTTGCTG